>CM035146.1:119705364-120333615 GCA_020205605.1 Panax ginseng | reverse complement strand
AAACCCTTCAGAAAGTACAAGAGCCAAAAGGGTAGTGGCAGGTTGCTTCTGTGAAGTCTTAGCGTTACATGTAAGGGAGGTGGTCAGTTTTAGGTTCAAGAACAGTATTGTCCTGGTTGATTAATTCTGGGGTTATTTCTCTAAATGAAGTGATACAATACAGGAGTACAAAAGATGACACTGTAGTGAAAGATGGTTTGGTTACTTGGGAATTGGGATGGATTTTATGCAGGTGTTGTGATACATTGTTCTCTGTATCTGAGTTCAAGAGTCATGCTGGTTTCAAGCTGAATCTCCCCTGTATGAATCTTTGGATGGAGTCTGGTAAGCCATTCACATTATGCCAACTTGAGGCATGGTCAGCAGAATATAAGGCCAGGAGAAGTCCTACTCGAACTGTACTGATGAGATGGATCAAAATGAAAACAGCTGTGGCCTGTGTGGTGGTGGAGGCGAGTTGATATGTTGTGACAACTGCCCATCTACATTCCATCAAGCCTGCATTATGTACAGGTTCATCTTTTAATTTTCTTACAGTTATTTACTTTCTTAGTTCCTTTCTTTTTCCTGTAATCAACTTTATTTTTTCTGCCTAATATTCTAGGTATCATTTGAGCCAAAAAATAACGTCTTTAGTTCTTCGACATGTCACTAGTATTGTTTTCCATCATGTATTATATTTTACGTATGGATATCCTTATGTCATCTGATGTTAGCATTACAAAAGCTTGCTTCTCAATAATCTATCCACGTAATAATGTCTTTCCATTTTAATCTGCCTGAAGAGTTAATTTACAGTAAAACTATATATTATCATGTCTTTTCACATTATTCAAACACACTAAGTTGGGTTCCCCTTGATTAGGATTACCCTTGTTAATTCTAGTGGATGCTAGAACATTCTATGGACTGTGTAAATCTTCTTTTAAAGTGGTGCTTCTTCTACGATCACTCGGAATACATGTTTGCAGTTTCTGTCAAATCATTGGATACATCTAAGAAATCTGAACATGCTTCCAAAGTTCCAATACATGTTTGCAGTCTAGTAATAATGTCTTTTGGGCCATAGAAGTAGGGTGCTAGATTGCAGTTGACCCTCTTATGATTAATAACTCCTAGAGATTAAGAAATTATCAACTATTAAAAGTATTAACTGTATTATTTATTAAGTTTACATGTATGCTTTGATGGGCAAAAATATTTGGTATGCGTATATATAATTATATATTCTACTGGAAGGAAGGCCGTAAACATATTTTTCACTTTTATCTTTTAGTCTTGTTCTAAAAACAACATAATAAATCTAGTTTATCAGATGTGAGAGATTCTATATTTATGCTAGCATTATTTAAGTATTGTTTCTGATATTATGTCTTGGTGCTCCTTGTACTATTAGCAAATATCTAGACTATCTTATGTATTAGTATAATCAGTCCATTTCTTAAGCTCACCCTTATTAGCTCACACCCTCTCACTTTTTTTTTTTTTTTTTTTATAATATCTCAAAGTTTGTGTGTGAATATATATCATGCGTATATTCTAAATTATACTAGTATAACTCGTGTATGTTTTCATTCTTACAATCAATTCTACAATATAATGTCGTTAATTATTAGAGATTATTAACTATACTATAATTAATTATTAGAGAGTCAGCTGTAGAATTAAAGCGTGGGCTTTTAAGTTACACTTTTGGGCCTCGTTGTTTCAAGTAATATGTTTTTTGGCTTTTGTTGCCATGGGTTGGGGGCGTTGTGGATCCCTGCAAGGTAGTAGCACTCTTCTTTTTTCCTGTTCTATTCTTTGCTCTCTTTATTCTACATCAGAATATGAATGGGAAAATAATTACCAGTGTAGAAAGTTTTGGAAAATAATGAGCGTCTTAATGTGCTTAGCAGAACTAGAATTCTGTTCACATTTAGAAAATGTGAGAATGTAAATGGGCAAAAAGGAAAATAATGGCCAATGTAGAAAGTTTGGAAAGAAGGGTAAAGTCTAATATTTTCTCGCCAACCCCCCCACTTACTATTAGGTGTTGGGTTCGAATCTCCCCTTCCCCAGCTCCTTAAATGTACCCTCCAAAAAAGAAAAAGTCAAGTCTTGGTCAAGAAATGATTTACCATGAGAGCTTACAAGTTAAACCCTACCGTGTACCTATAAATTCATCCTAACCTGAACATAGCGCAGTTTTATTTCCTCAAAGTTCTCATAGTATGACGGCAAGTATTCTTTTGGTAGAAGATGAGGATGATGAGGAATACTATAGATATTCTAAGATGGTTGTGTTTCATGAATCGGCTTAGTGATTCACCAAACAATCTTGTCCTTACCATGATCTCCAAGGTCTGATATAATCTTCTCTGTTGAATGAGTTGTTCTTCTAGATCCAGTCTTTAATGGTTTTTCAAATTTATTTTATCTATGCTTTTACATAGTTACCATCAATTTTAGTGAGCGGGTCAGCATTGAATGACTATGTTTGTTTCACACTGATTTATATGGAATTTATATTGTGGCCTCAGATCTGCTTCTGATCTTGAGCATGAAGCTCTTTTTTACTAGCTTCTGGATGGTTTTATAATTATCTTCATCATCAATTTATGGTATAATTGATTCTGCATTTGACTAATAAGTCACTGACTGGTGTTATGAATTACTCTTCCACTATTGGGCAAGCTGTTTCATTATCCATGCCGATTATTTTCTCAGTTTTCAGATTATGAATCCACCGAATTTGATAGCTATCCCCTTTGTTTCATTATATATGACAAATAATTGAGTATGTTACTCGACTTCTAATTATTGTTTGACATTGTTGTTCCGCTATTCATTTGAACTCAAATTGCAAGTATGAAACCCTTCTCTCAAGATATTTTGGGGATTCACTTTGTTGCGAGTGTTGTCGGAGTGCAATTTTGTTTTTTTATTTTCCCTAGGTTATATAAATAGTTAGTTAACCTGATCTTGTTTCTTCTTCAGGAGCTACCTGAAGGCAGTTGGTATTGTTTGCACTGCACTTGCCAACTTTGCGGGGACGTGGTTAATGATAAAGAGGCTTCCAATTCCCTCAGTGCATTGACATGTTTGCAGTGCGAGCTTCAATGTAATCTTCTTCCCTTAACTAGTGTCTAGTTGTAGAATATTTACTGGATTTTAAAATAATCTGAATACTGAGACTAAGTATATGTGCGTGTGTCCGCGTGCGCATGTGTTAGTATTGTCTTACACAATTTATACTAATACCAGTGCTGTAATTCCTCTTTTGGAATTTTTCTGATGAGTTCAAGGTTGGATGGGAGTTGTATATATTTTAGGACCCTTTTCTGGGCTGCTTGCTGTACAGTTATCTAGTTGGTTGGTTATATATGTTATATGTATCTTTATATATAGTTTTCCTCTTGGGAGATCTGCTATTGTTTGATATTTTGGGCTGGTTGATGCTAAAACTTTCGTTTTGGCTTGACTTGGCTGTTTTCTCATTCTCATTTCTGTTCTGGGTTTGTTCCTCTGGCTTCTGATAACCTTTTTCTTTGTAACTGAAAACATGGAGGTATTCTCCTCCATCCATATAAAACTACTCTCTTTTCTTAAACTTCATCCTAGAGAATATAGTAGTAAAACTATCTCCAAATTGATTTTACAATTTGTATGTTAGTTCTTCAATTTCCTTTTATAAGTGTTTTAGTATATTTCAACCTCAAATAAGGACCATTGTTAAATTCAGTGATAACATGCTCAGGGGCTATCATACATGAGAATGTTAGGTTGAGCATGATAGTAGTCACTTTAGACAAATATGCAAAAGTTAGGTCTTTATCCATTCTACCCTGCCAAGACCTTGTTTAAGTGAGACCACATCAGGATATGGTTTTTGATATATTGTACTTCAGTTATTGAGATAGATAGGATTTTTAAAATTATTCTTTGGAGCAACATGTAGTTTGTGACATTTTTTTTTTCAGTTTATATCACTTCAATCATGCCAACTGATAAAGTGGATAGGATCGTTTGACAATTTAGGTTTAGAGAAAGCAAATAGTTTCTGACATTTTCCTTGGTTATTTTTATTTGCATTTTATATAACTGATTAATAATATAGTTGCTGCTCTCTGGAAACTCTCGAGTCCATTATTTACTTTGTAATATCTATGAAATCCCCCTGGGGTTAAAGAAGGCTATGATTTGTTCATACTTCATGAAAATTCAAGCTTGTAGTTCTCCTGATTATTGTGATGCTTGGAAAGCAGATCATGAGATGTGCCTGAAGGAAAAGGGAAAAGTAAATGTAGCTTCTGACATCTGGTTCTGTGGAGAAAGCTGTCAGGAGGTAACACTTTTCTGCAACTGGTTTGACTTCTAGAATTTTTTTTGATAAGTTCACCTCTTGGAAGTTATGAAATTTTGACAGAAAACTATTTGATAATTAGGCCTCGACTTCAAATGGCTTTACTTATTGTTTCCCTGTAATGTCAGATGGTGTCAATTGATTGGTCATTCTATGGTGTTAATTTACTTTTTTATTTATCAAAATTCAGTGTTTGGGGAATTGTGATTTTATCTATGTTAGACTAGTCAATTTGGGACTGGGAGCTGTTGTTGAATGCTGTACTGAATGAGGCCAAATCTTTTGCAGACAATTCCAAAAATAACATGTCTTGATTACTTACCTGATTTGGTCTATCATAATTGATATGCTTACTTTATTTAGCAAACAAAAAGATGCAGGCACCTTAGAAGAGTGACTGTTTTACTTTCTGTGGTTATTGTGGCAAATATTTTTTGTTTGATATGTAAAGAATATTATAACCAAAAAGGCACCAAAAGGGGGCTGTTGAGGAAAATATCATTTTCTAAGTTTACTAATTTTTCTTCCTTTGTTAAATATTATTTATCTTAGTTCTGGCTTATTAAAGTACTTCATTCACTGGAAATATGTAGGTTTACTCGGGTCTTCATTCTCGTGTGGGGCTAATGTATCTCATCTCTGCCGGTTTCTCTTGGACTCTTCTAAGGTGCATTCATGGCGACCAAAAAGTTCATTCTGCCCAACGATTTGTGGCTCTGAAGGCAGAATGCAACATAAAATTAGCTGTTGCTCTTACAATTATTGAGGAGTGCTTTCTACCAATGGTCGATCCAAGAACAGGCATAGACATGATACCCCATGTATTGTACAACTTGGGGTCAGTACTTTCTCTGATTGACTTATTTGTTTTCAAATAGTCCTCTGCCATCTCTTACTAATTATTGCGTCTGAGGAGTAACAATGTGCATTTTTAATCATCCTTTTGGAAATTTAAACAATTCTAATGTTAATGTTCATGGCATAAGCATCTTTTCTTCATCTTCTTCCTTCTTATTTTTCTTGTAGTTGTTGTTGTTGTTAAGATGATGCCAACTCATGGTTGTTTTAATGTGTTACACTGCACTAATTTTATACTGCCTCTATAATCTTTCAACTATGGAATGTCTGATCCCTGATTTCTCTTACAATTTAAATCATTTCATCTTTTGACTCAAAAACGGATTTAAGTTTAAATTTGGGTGCCTAGCAATTTGGTTTAGTAACTGGTCTGTAATCTGCTCATGTCTTTGCGTACATTGATTGGCATTACTAGAGTTGTGAATTTTAATAAGAATGTTGTGAAAATTTTCGTGGAAAAGTTTTGAGCTTCCGTCCTCATAACTCTAATTTGAATTTTAAAAGATCTGCAACCAGCCAAATAAGATGAAGCACGTATACCTTTAAGAATATAAAATAATGTTTCTCAAATTCATTTATGCAGTTTGTTTAATAGTTTCAAGAGTGCCCAAGTGCATATGTCGGACGGGAGAAGTGTAGATCATCAATCTACTCTTGGTGATACATATCATTATAGAATTGAAAATCAGGAAGGTTGCTTTTTGGATGGATGTGATGGTACAAGTCAAAGTCATGGGAAGGAATTGTATATTTCCAGTTGATGAATTTCTTATTTGTGAAACAAAATCATATATGCAAGTTTTCAATTTAAATTGATGAAGTATTGATACAGGAAGATTTTTAGATACGGTAAACTTAGGACAAACTGCTCCCTGCTAGTATGGTTAAGCACGTTCCAGCAAGTCATTTCTGAACTTTCACCGGTGCTTTAACTGAATTTTCAGAGACTTTATTTCCAAATATGTTGTTACACTGAATAAAACCCACCTAACAATGCCTTGTCCTAGTTTTTTTTTGTTACATGAATCATGTTTCTTGCTCGGTTTTCTAGTGTTATATGTTCTGTTATGTCAAGCTATGATGTCTTCGTTTACTATCTCTATTAATATTAATATGATCTTCCATTTTCCTATCATTCTCGTCAATATTGAAGCATGTCACTCTTTCTTATTGACACAGGTAGTTGTCTTATTGTATGTACTGAAATGATCACACTACAATAAAGTACAAGTAACGCAATTTAAATGTTGTGTATACCATTTTGTTGTAGAACATCTATTTAATTGCTTTCTTCCAAAATATGCCTGGGCCTCGAGACCACCCTTCCCAATTCTGTTGGTTTTTGCAGGGTTTGATATTTTTCTTCAGCACAAGTTGGGGTTTAATTTTTTAAGGTCATTTGTGTTCCTTTTTTACATCATAGGTAATTACATATTGAAAGAATGTAATTACAGCCACTTATTTTCTTAAAACATGATGTAATCCAGCTTCAAGTTATTTAACAGTGCATTTGTCCCAAAAATGACTGTCCCATTTGAGTACTCTTTGTGTGTGTCAATGCTATTGGTATCATTTCGGGGTTCTCCCTGTAGCAAATTCCTGATAAATTATTCTTCTTATCATTTGTATTTGTTGTAATTATAGAAATTTGGTGAATTTCCTGGTATCTTAAGTTTTGGATTCAAGCAGGATCCATGGAGCAACAGTTGCAGAGATGCCCCTGATTGCAACTTGCAGTAGATATCGTTGGCAAGGAATGTGCCGCCACCTTATTAATGCCATTGAAGAGGTACTCTAACTGGAAAACTTATTGTTGTTAGAAAAACCAATATGGAGCATAATATAATTTTAAATTGTATGTTAACTACTTGATAACGCATTTAGGCTTGTATACTGTTAGACTATATATATATTGTCCCACATTGAATACTTTGAAAAAAAATATCTAGGATATAATGACTTGAGCTAACATTTCTCATTGTCAATTGATTTTGAGTTAGAGAGCTTGATGTCTTTACATACTAGACTTGAGCTCATTTTATAAATCTATATCATGGTATTAGAGCAGACTTTCATTAGGCCTAATTAAACACTCTTCTTATCTTTCATTCCTACCCACTTGCAGTGTACCGCTTATCAATTGGACCAATAGTTGTCTGTGATTTACTAGATTTCTTTGAGCTTGTCTTGTGACTAGCTTCTTCTGAACTTGCTTATCTTGTGGGGTCTTAACTAGTACCACTTATCAATTGGGCTAATAGTTGCCCGTAGTTTACTATATTTCTTCTGGGCTTGTCTTGTGACTAGTTTTTTCTGGGCTTGCTTATCTTGTAGGGTGGCCAATAGTTGCCCGTGGTTTACTAGATTTCCTCTGGGCTTGTCTTGTGACTAGTTTCTTATGGGTTTGCTTATCTTGTCGGGTCTTCATATTCATGAGGTCCACGTGCAACCCTCAATACACCGTTAAACATGAGGGGGAGTGTTAGAGTATATATCTTGTCCTACGTTGAATACTTTAAGAAAATATATCTAGTATATAATGACTTAGGCCAACTCTTCTCATTGCCAATTGGTTTTGAGTTGGAGAGCTTCATCTTGATGTCTTTACATACTAGACTTTGAGCCCATTTTATAAATCTTAACATATACGATCTGAGCTGTTTACGTCTTATACTACTTTTGGGTTTCAGTTTTTACTTCTCCCAAATATTGACAGTTGTTTATAGATTTTTTGTAACTAGAAATAGAAGGGAATAAAGGCCAGTATTTTTTTGTTATTATTTGTTAAATAAGCCTTTTATTTACTTGTATAGATCTTGAGTTCTTGACTATGTGTACAGTACCTATATGACGTGTGTCTGTTATTGGAATTGACGCAATAGGAGACCTAGAGATCAGATATAGAGCACTATCACAGTCAAACCATCTGATTAAAGTGCTTTTTCCCTTTTGCAAGATAGTTTCGTACTAACAGGAAATAAGAGTTTCAAAATTCTCGGGGTTAGTGAGAGAATTCTCTGCGTAACCCTGATCATGTTAATCCAATCCCTCAATTTCAGAAATGCCATTATGCTGTGTTTGTTTGTGCATATTGGTGCTAGGGGTGCACTGCTGACAAAATGACAAACTATGTTCATATTTAGACATGCTTAGCAGTGACCCACTATATAATGTGTACAGATCAGAACAAGATGCACTGAAATTGCATTATTACCATTTCCTGCATTTTGATTCTCTCAACTAATTTTTCTCAACTTATTTATGCTTTTATGTTGGAATTTTGTCCCTTTGTTGTGCTAGATGCTAAGATCCATCAAGGTTGAGAAGCTTGTGATATCCGCCATTCCCAGTTTAGTGGAGACACAGAAAGTTGGCTTTGGCTTTGAACCATTGGATGATAGTGAGAGACAGAGTCTGAATACTGTTAACTTAATGGTGTTTTTTTGAAACGGTGTGGCTGAAGAAGTCAATACTCTGAGAATCAAGTGACAGCGGAGCAACACATGGCTGAGTATACTCTGTCAATCTTTTTATAAAACTTAGTTATACTTTCTACCGTCAACATTTAGAAACTGAAAAGTTAAGTACTTTGTTGGGTAAAATAGGATCTTGTCAGGCAACACCTCCAAGAACAGATTACCGAGCTGAATCAGGAGCTTTCTCTGAAGAAGGGCACATAACTGAGACTGCATGAAGGAAACTTGATAACTGAACCTGCAAGACAGCTGGAAGTAAACTTGTGCAATGCGGAACTTGATGGCGACACACGGAAGACAGGCCCACTGACAACATACAAGAAGCGACTAAATACCAGGACGAGAGTTTGGAAAACCAGTTTTCGAAGCTGTCCTGTGAAGAAACAGCTGCGTAGTTTGGGATGTAGAAACCATGGAAGTGTATAATTACAGACACCTTTATTTGGCTGAACAGCCGGAAAAGAGTAATGTTTTGCAAAGAAAGATTTGAATAGGGGAAAATGGTTGTAACTTGTGAGTTTCACGTTGTTAAAATCAAATCATCATGTCCTATTCAAGCTGTAAGACTGACTTCATGATCTGAATCCCGTTCCAATTCCTATTCTCCAATAAATCTGTGGAAAATTTGTGTGAAAAATAGCGTCTCAAGTGAGGGTGCTATCATAAATACTCTTTATTCTTTTAAGTTTTAACGGTTTGTTTAACTTCTTTTTACTTTCAGTACTGATCTAACAAGCCAAGCTAGGCTAGGGGAACTGAAAAAACTCTTCGAAATGCCACTCCCTCTCCCTCTAGAATGTGCTTTCTATCAATGGCCTTCGCCATTACACCACTGTTAATTTCCTAACCCTAATTAATTAAGTGTTTCTAGGGCTTTTCTGGATGCCAAATACCCATCCAAACTCGACGACATGCCTTCGTCTCCCAAATTCTTCCAGCCTTGTTCTTCGTCTTATACTCGTAGATCAACGGTTCTCGTCGTCTGTTACTTCATTGGTTTCACTATCGGTTTTATAGCAATTTTGAGGCAGAGGTTTGGGTATACATGTGAATATGATAAGCCCGTATCTGTTTCTGTTGTTTGGGAGAAATATGGGAACGGGAATTGGAATCTTGTCGTTTCTGGTTATGAGGATCAGAAGAGGCATAAAGTTATGGGGTTTGTCGGGATTCAAACTGGATTTGGGTCTACTGGAAGGCCACGATCACTTCGCCGGACTTGGATGCCCTCTGATTACCAAGGCCTTCAACGGTATATTTCAGTTCCCGTTTCACTTAAATTTCTTTATTTTTTTTTGTGTGAGAGAAACAAATAAAACTCTCTCTGTTTATATGTGTACATATATAAAGTTAAATAATTATGGATCTCTATTGTATGGCTAAAAAAAAGGTTATGGAACACTGTCTTTTAGGTGCAGACTGCAGACATAGAATTAGTAGAAGTAATGTAAGATGAGAAATGAGAGGGTGAAAAGCTTAGTTGTTCAAGTACTGGTGAAATAACCTATATTTCAGTATGCCTTATGCAATTTTGCGCTGTTGTTTTTTGGTTGATCATTCTCTTCGAATTGATTGGCAGCTTGGAAGAAGCCACTGGGTTGGCCTTTAGATTTATTATTGGTAGAACACGGGATAAAGCAAAAATGTCAGAGCTCAGGAAGGAGGTGGCAGAATTTGATAACTTCGTGCTCTTACATATTGAAGAGGAGTATAGTAAGCTCCCATATAAGACGTTAGTGCTGGTGGTAGTACTATATCAATCAGTTGGTACATAGTCTGATACTCATGTGTACTTGCATATTCATTTCAGGTTAGCCTTCTTCAGAGCTGCCTATGCAGTTTATGATTCTGATTTTTATGTTAAAGCTGATGATGACATTTACTTGAGGCCAGGTGATTAAATTCAGGAGTTTATACATTTCCACATCCTTATTCACGAGGCTTCTTTGCCTTTTCATTTGCATGCAATAACTTTAGTCCCTGGTCTGAATCATTGTTAGATCGGCTTTCACTTCTTTTGGCTAAAGAGCGCTCTCACACTCAAACATACCTTGGATGCATGAAGAAGGGTCCTGTTTTCATTGACCCTAAACTAAAATGGTTAGTCTCATAGTCCTACTGAATTTGCCTATATGTATAGTTTAGTTTCTTTCATTTTCATTTTACCCGTCTTTTGGACTCTTTGCAGAAACTTGTGGTTGTGTTATGTTCTTCTTACCTAATCCTGGTGTATTGTGCTGTTGGTGAATTACAAAATTGGACAGAGAGGAATAGATTGTCAATTTAGTTTTTAATGAATTTCATCTTTGAATTCCTTTTTTAAACCTGCTTTATTGGATGTTAGTAAGTTACTTAACATGAAATGCTAGAATGTGTAAAAGGTAAAAGTGATTTAATTCTGAAGAGACGATGAGGGGAAAATGATTCAATCAATAAAGAAATGGGACAAACTCATTAACCCAGATTGGTGGCCTGTTATTCATTCTGACAATTCAAAATTGTAAACATCTTCAAAGTTGTCTGCCTTTTGCATGCCATACTGTAAACACTATACAAATTACAACATGAGGAGATTAAATTAGCAAAAAGTATGCAAAATTGTTCTCTTTTAGTTTTTTTTTTGTGGTAGAAATTTCTGTTCTAGTTGCACACAGTCATTTACCTTTTCTTTTTCATCCATGAATCTGGAAGTATAATAGTCATTTTCCAGTTCCTACACTAACTGTTTGCTTCGGGCTTATTGCATGAATAATACCTTAAATTATGCTCTGAATTAGGCACTGCAGAAAATCACTTGAAAGGAGGTTATTTGAGCAATCTTTTCTTTGAAGTCTTTAAGCAAGTGTTTGAAGTTAGAGAATCTTTGAGACCAGAAAAGTTGAGATAGCTAGTGTTAGAAATGTTAGGTATCTTTTTCTACTCCCCTCCCTTCCCACCTCTGAGAATGTGCAGGTTTCATGTCTTTGGTAGGGAGGTGAATTCCTGTTTACATGTTAAAAAACAAATATATAATTTCTTCCATATGATGAAAGCTTTGAGTGTAAATATCTTAGGAATCCTTTTCTCCAATCATGCAACATCATCCAAGACTCGAAATTAGAGACCAAATTGAGGCTAGAAGCTTTTAAGCTCGGGCTTATTGCATGAATAATACCTTAAATTATGCTCTGAATTAGGCACTGCAGAAAATCACTTGAAAGGAGGTTATTTGAGCAATCTTTTCTTTGAAGTCTTTAAGCAAGTGTTTGAAGTTAGAGAATCTTTGAGACCAAAAAGTTGAATAGCTAGTGTTAAGAAATGTTAGGTATCTTTTTCTACTCCCCCTCCCTTCCCACCTCTGAGAATGTGCAGGTTTCATGTCTTTGGTAGGGAGGTGAATTCCTGTTTACATGTTAAAAAACAAATATATAATTTCTTCCATATGATGAAAGCTTTGAGTGTAAATATCTTAGGAATCCTTTTCTCCAATCATGCAACATCATCCAAGACTCGAAATTAGAGACCAAATTGAGGCTAGAAGCTTTTAAGCTCGGGCTTATTGCATGAATAATACCTTAAATTATGCTCTGAATTAGGCACTGCAGAAAATCACTTGAAAGGAGGTTATTTGAGGAATCTTTTCTTTGAAGTCTTTAAGCAAGTGTTTGAAGTTAGAGAATCTTTGAGACCAAAAAGTTGAATAGCTAGTGTTAAGAAATGTTTGATCTTTCTTCCTATTGCTTGGGAAAGTAGGTCTATCCTTTGTAACAAGAATTTATGGCCTGATGGAAGCTGCTATTGATGACTAGAAATTTATGTCTGATATATAAATATAATTATGATTTGAGGTAATCAGATCTGGTCAACTCATGCAGGTATGAGCCACTATCGTATTTGTTTGGGAAGGAGTATTTTATGCATGCTTATGGTCCAATGTATGCTCTTTCTGCTGATATTGTTGCAAGTCTGGTTGCTTTAAGAAATGGCAGGCAAGTAATTTTAGTCATTCTATTTACAAAATGAAAAATATATTTTCTTGTCATTGCATCTGTCTTTTAAAATTTTCTCACAATTACTAGTTCACATCAGGATCATTTTACGATAGTATGTTGAATTCAAATTACAGGCTGAAAAGATATTTTTTGGAATCCTAATCCTCTGGCCACTGTTTGCATCTCCCAGCGGTGGTAATACCACTCAGCTCCATAGTATTGTGAATTAATCAGCCACTAATATATTATGCTTTACACTTTTAATGGAAGAAACTTCAACATGTGGACCGTTGGCTTACAGCTTGTGTCCGCCTTACATGTGCCAGGTGGCATGATGTCTGCTTCCACTGAACTTGCTTGCATGTGTAGTAGGAGTCCCACTGTTTCTGTCTTTTAAGTGTAAATCTTGGAACCACATTCTGGCTATAAACTGGCGAATTTTATATATGACAAATGAATTTGGAGTTTAGTAAGATTTGCATCCTTGTAGCATATTCACTTTAGAATTCATGAACTGAAAATTCAAATATCTTGACTTTACAGTTTCCGGATGTTCAGCAATGAGGATGTCACGATTGGTGCTTGGATGCTTGCAATGAATGTCAATCATGAGGACAACCGACAACTATGTCAACCAGAGTGTACTGCCTCATCTATTGCTGTGTGGGATATTCCCAAGTGCTCAGGTTAGTGAAATCTAGCTTAACTAGAATATAGAAAAGGATTAGAAACGACCTTTTTCTGGTCGTCACTAAAAATTGGAATGCTTTACACATTGAGACCATAGTAGATTTTATATGCAGTCATGGAAAAATAATACTTGATACAGTAGTAAAGTTGACTGTTACTCTGGTATTGCAGGGCTTTGTAACCCTGAAAAGAAGCCGTTGGAACTTCATCAAAAAGAGAGTTGCACCAAATACCCCAACGAATAGCTTCATCACCAAAACCATTAACTGGAAAAATGCCATTTTCCTGTGTTGTCAATCTCTTCTGGTGCTGATTAAAACATTCACTCAAGAGTATTTCTTCTTTTTTGTCTGTTTCTGTATCTCATTGTTTCATTTGTTTGACCTGAACAACAAAAGTTTTGATGGCACCTACACGTAGCCCGTAGGATTGTTTAAATTATAGAAATTAGTGAAAAATTGATTCGTTAATTTTCAGTATTGTACCAAAGTACACATCTACACATATTACTTCCACTTTGACCGGTGTGTATTTGTTCTCAAATTCGTCTTGTTTCGTCAGTATGAAAAAGTTTATCTGTGATGTGTATTTACATTTTATTTATTCTGCAAGTAGTTAATTTATTAAATGTGAAAACTTTGCAGGCTCCTCTAATAAAATACTTGTACCTCCGTCCATAAAAGCTTGGTACTTTTTTGCTGTCGAATACCAAGGGTGTTCAGTTTTATTTTGTGTTTAATCAAAGCACGTACCTTTTTGGTAATGCAAAGTTTGACATTTTTGGTTAATAATGAGACCAAAGGTGATAGATAGGCTAATGGTAAAGGCCTTTACAGTATATAAGGTCACAAATTTCCCCCTTAATTCTCCTCCTCGTCCCTTCTTGATACTCCCCCCCTAGGCCAGGCCCTAGAATGAAATGATAATTGAATTGTAATACTTTAGGTTCTAAAATAAACTGTTATCCTATAATTGAATTGTAACAATATATATTCCCCCCTCCCCCTACCCCCACCCCCCACTCCCCACCCCCCACCCCAAAAAAAAGAAAGAAAGAAAGAAAGATAAAGGTTAACAATGCTTAGAGGAATGTACTACTTTCCGGTTTTAATGCAATATCATTACCTGGAAGGGAAAAAATTACTACAGGGACTACATATAAAATGTCGTAAGTTGATGTTGACTATCAATTAAGTACTCACTCTGTTCTACAAAAAGAAAATCTATTTGCAAAAGTTTTAATATTAAGGTTACTTTTTTGTTCCATGTTTATTTATAAGTTGTTATTTTAATAATGGTAGAATGATAATAAAATTAGGATGACATATTATATTATCTCATCAGTTTTTACAAATTAGTCTATTTTTATAGGACAAAGGGAGTAAAAAAATATATGCGTAAATCAAGGGCAAGGAATGATTATTCACGGTTAACTTCACAAAGTAAACCCTTCCAAGGTGGCTTTTTGTGTATCCACTTGATGCAGTAAATACAGAATCTAGGAGTTTGTAATCATGCATCATAAAATTAGACTATTTTAATGTATTATATATCTATTTATATTTTTAAACATATTTTTTATGTTTGAAGATGACAATTTCATGAACCTTTTATTTTTTTTCTGTTGGAACTATATAATCTCAAGAAAGGAAGGTGAGATTAAATGGTACTTCTTATTGAACTATATACTCGATGAGATTATTAATATTAATTCAAGGATAGAAAATGCTTATAGGTATCAAACGAGTGTAAATGTAAATGCAGACAAGATGATTGAGTAAGCCAGACTATTCATGTGAATGTACAAGAAGATTGAGCAAGCCACAAGCAGAACAGTCTACGCCCACTAATAGTAACAACGTTGAACTTAGTTTTTGGATGACTAGTAGTTTAGATATGATACAGTAAATATGATGCTTTACAGTTTCCGAAACAGATCAAAATGAAAATAATAAAATAAACTATTGCATTTTTACGTTTTCGACTACAAGTAAAAAACTACGCAAGTTTAGAAGGTCAGTATCAAACGTCCCAAGGAAAAAAAAAGTAGAGCCGAGCAAATGTGCTATATTCGAGCAGACTTAAAGCCAAGCTATTGTCACAAAAACATGCAGTCATCTGTGTAATCATTTAGCACGACTTCTGCTACACATATATGGCAACAATTATTTGTTGCACAGCCGAGAAGAAGAAAACACATTACAATCACAACACTCAACATGGCTCTTAATATATATGAAGGAGATGCATCAAAAGAGAACCCTGTGACCTATGTATTTCCAAATAAAGTTGCTATCAACTTACAGAGCTCTCTGATAATATTTTCTCACTTCCTTCTTTGTGTTCCACTGCAGCTGCCACCGGCCAACTGCTATTAGATGCCTTGTCATCACTCATGGATCCACTAGTATTTAGGACCGTACTTGCATCATCTACTGGTGTTGCAGGCCCCACAACAGGGGAGTTGATCATTGAGGTGCCCGTGCTAAGGGAGCTGACCGTTGAGGCGCTCGCGTTAGGGGAGCTGACCAGTGAGGCGCTCATATTAGAGGAGCTGGAATCTGAAGCATGTCCTTCCACTTGTTTTGGCCTATTTAGAGCATTGCAGTGCGGACAATAGTAAGTTATGTACGGGAAATCCTCCTTCCTTGCAAGCCCTGTAAAAAAGTAACAGGAATTATATTATTATTTAACACATTAGATATGATTCTTGTCTCTTTCTTGTTGGGGGGGAGAGAGTTATCAGTTTTAAACTTCAATGTACTCACCATTGTGCATATGGCAATTGCCACATATAAGTGCATAAGATTGCATAGGATCCTCTCCCACAAGCAATGCTGCAATTCGAGCAATCCATCCCCCATCCTGTGCATGCAAACCCGTAGGAATTTGATGCTCAACAACCAACTGGTCGTGCTTAGACATCTCAAGCCCCTCAGGTTCAGCATATTGCATCATTTCTTCTTCAGAATGATGCAATACAGCACTCTCAGTGCTACTGGATCTAGTGTGTGATTGCTTGCGTTTTCGAAGACCTCTAGATTGCACAAATTCAGCTTCGTTGCTCTTCCCTGCAAGGGGATTGAACTTTGTGTCATCTCCCATGAACACTTTCAAGCCAGAGTCTGCACCCAACTTGGACGCAAGGACAGTTGCAGCAGCTGCCTTTGCTGCTGGGTCAGGGTCATATCTCTGTAGTGAATAAATAACAGTAGACACATTATGCATTTCCAGATACAAAAGAGATTCACTGGCAGAAGTCCATATGCATGAAAGACGATAAGTAATAATGAGATAAGGCTTAAATGAAACACCTGAAGGATGAATTATATGGCTCAGCTAGAAAGAACTGATGTGAATTTTAAGTTTGAAACCCAAGCATTGCAGGAATATTAGGAAGCATGGGTTCGGATACTAGAAAGGAACAGGATACAATAAAGATGTGTTGGTACAACATATTTATTCAATAATACTCCCTCCTTCCAATAAATAATATCACTATTAACTTTTAAAAGTCATTTTGAAACATTTTTAAAATGTCAATTTTATATTTCAAAAATGTCTCAAATTAAAATTTAGAAAGTACACCTTATAATATGTCAAAAAGAAAAATGTATACTGTTCTTTTTATATAATTAATGTCCACATATAGTGCAATTAGGCCTGTTACTTTAGTTACATCCTCATCTAATAGAGGTAATAGAAATTATAAGCTAATGTACTCAGTTTTCGAGACTTCACATCATGCATTCAAGTTTTGAAACATCAACTGAAAAACAAATCTTGCAACGGTTGCTGCAAGATATGAAAGTCGCAAGAATACAAACATGGGTAGCTTCCAGTCATTTACCTGAATGAGTTGTTGTGTAGAGTAGTAATTAGTCTTCTCTTTAAGCTCATTGATTTTTTCTTGCCGTTCAGTCCGTAGCCTTTCTTGTTGGGATTTCACATGAATCTCACATCGGTTAAATTCAAGAGTGTAGATGGCTTAATAAGTATGGTAGAACATCAACCTAATAGGTTAACCTTTTAGGGAATGAGGTGGTCCAACATACTTATTGAAATTCAAATCTACACAGTGTCTTATTCTTAAGGTGATGAATAGATGTGGTATGGATCGTACAATTCCGCTTACAAGTGGTATCAAAGCCCATGGTTGGTGGGAGTCCAAGTATCAACTTCACAGCGAGGGGTCTTGCGAGAGGTACAATTCGCACACCGGGATGATTTGAGTCGGGTGGGGCGGGCTTAGGAAGGCTCTAGGAAATTCTTTGAGACACGGGGACGTGGTGGAGTAATATTAGAGTCGGCAGAGAGAGCTCTTGAAGGATTCAAGAAGGATACTCTAGTATGATACTTGTGATGGGTATTCCTGAAGGTGAGATTGTTGGGATTTCACATGAATAGATTTTAATAAGTATGGTAGAACATCAACCTAATAGAAGGCTAACCTTTTTAGGGAAGGTCATTGATACTTTTCTTAAATCTCGTGTCAGCTAGAGTGATGAATAGATGTGGGATGGATCGTACAATTCTTACATTTCTAGAGAGTCTTCTGGTCCTTGCGATCACCTAGAAATTCACATTAAAAACATTTATAAATGGTTACAGCCATATCTGACCAAAATGCCACTAAAATGGTGCTTCACGTCCTGAAACTTCACAATTATTGAATCCAAATACTTTTACAGAAGTCCTCATGAAAGATATAAACAAACCCAAAACAAATAAAAAATTAAGCATATAACCAATAGCTTATTGCATTTCATGGACCAATGGACCCTTTACAGATCACATGAGATACTGAAAAGAAAAACCATTTACCTCTTCTTTTTTGTGGAACTTAGTTTATCATGAGCAGTAAAGAGACATTAAAAAAGTTGCAATGAAGATCTAATCAAACAAAACTACCACTACAACATTTGAGGGGAAAATTATGTGCTTCATCATGTAAAGTGTGTCCAAGCAGGACATCATAGACTCTAGCAAACTAACATAAAGGGGGTCATCTTGTTGCTGTAAGTATGGTATGTATCTACCGTTAAAGATGTTAATAAACTACTCCCTCCGTCCTGAAATAAACGTCCTAATTGGTTTCGGCACGCTGATTAATAATATATCTTTTTACTTAAATTGCCCTTTTGAATTACTTATTATTTCTCCACTTTTCGATGAATTATTACTTCTTCCCATGTGAATTAATTCTCTAGATCATTCTTTTTGTTATTCACGCATTCCCAGAAAGTACTAAAATCTGGAATGAATAGAGAAAAAGAGTCTAGAGAGCCATTAAATTAAATAGAAGACAAGTTATACCGGTAATAAGAGAGAGAGAGAGAGTAATATAAATTGAAGCATACATACAGAAACCAAACAAAATCCAGTGGGCATGAACTGCTGGTTGGTCTTTACCTAAGGAAAGGAAGGAAAACATGCTTTGGAATAGGTTTTCTTTCTTGGCTTCTGTACGATTGTCAGAAATGGGTGCCTTTCGAGGTGAAGCTATTTCATATGTTCGTAGGATAGGGATTGGTGGGCTGTCCTTTCTTAAGGGCTTCTTTTATCTAATAAAAAAATATGCTTTGCTGGAAACGAACTGGACGCAGGTTACCATCTTACTGGCCATCTCTAGTTGTTCCTAAGCTATGCATGGGAGTCTTCCAAATTGAAAGGTCACCTTCATTCACCAAAGTAGAAAATGAGAAGACGGTCAATCAGAAATTAAATCGAAAATTCAGTTGATCGGCCACGACACCACCGATCCCTTACTACACAACCTCTCCCCAACCTACCAACTTACGAAGTCATTAGTATCTTAGGTTTTCAGTTATATAGTTGAAGCATTTTGATTGGCAAGATTATAAGTTTCCAAGTTGGTATAGATGGTGGTTTTTGGATTTTTTGTGTAGCCTTGGTTCTGATTGTGGATCAAGCTCATGGTAACCTTGGACATATAACAGCTTTGCCCTTTTTACTTTTTATTTTGATAAGAATTTAATTATTTATTTAATCAATTGCTCAATGTAAACAGCTAATTTTTTTGGAGTTGTGATACTAGATAAACTTGCGCCAACTCAACTATATTACAAAAGGCACATATTTTATAGCACATTCAGCAATACGTGGAATCTGACAAAAAACCAAAAGTTACAAGTTACACAGATACACACAGTGAATGAACCTAGTGTGCAAGTTCTAAACACTAGAAGTAAAAGCAATATTGGACCTTTAATCATTAAAGTAAAATGGAATAAGGATAAAAAAGAAGCTTTGTCAGAGATTAACCTGATGACGAGTTTTAAAGTACTTACACATCTTTGTGAAGCTTAGAAAAGCTGAGTAAGTAAGTGAAGATAAAGCGGGCAAAAGAAACATTGGTAAAACTCGCAAAGCCCTCTTTTGCCAGTTTAAGTCCAATGATCTTGTCGTCATGATAGCATAACCCACTGCAATAACCTGGGGGGAAAAGGTACATAATACTAAGTGAAAATAAATCTAAAGAAGAAAAAAACGTAAAGTACGAGGTATTTTTATCACAAAGAGTGCGCTCAAACATGCAATAGTTGAGAAAGCCTTCAATTTATTGAACATTGATAGATGACCTTAAATTCTCAACGAAACCCTTAGTTTAATGGTAGCACACCCACATAGAACAATTCATGTGCACATGTCAAAGTATAGAGAAAAAAAAAAGATGAAAATAAGTAATCAATGTTAAACCTGCATGCACATCAAAAGGAGTTTCAAAGTAAAGTAACCATCTAAGCTGCCTTGCAAGTATAAATAAAGTGATGGTCATCCACGTCTTAAAAAAACAATTTGTTGAGAAGCTTCCTGATGCAACGTAGAAATTTACAACCATCTAACATGAGAATCAATACAAATGCAACAAATAAAGCTAAAGGTTAGATTTGTTAGGGGTTCCCCGTCCTAACACACATTGGTGGAACAAAGGCTTAAACATATATTTATTGTAAAACATGTTCATTCGTTGATATGTAAAACATATAAAATGGTAATGTAATATTTGTAAGCAATTTGAACAATCTGGGGTACCTTAACAAATGCCTATTGGGTATGAACAACTACATGTCTACATGGATCAAATAAAAAGAAGATTCCAAAAATAAACTTATCTTATTTGGCTAGTCTTCAAACAAGAATTCTCAACCATGGGTAGCAACATTCTGTTTCTCATAAAGATTTGACATTAATATCTTAGTGCACTTTCCGGTGTGTGTTAGTTTGCACATCACAATCTGATGTATAGGTGTTATAGTGAACAGCTTTCCAAGGTCCTATCTCCTCTTTTATGCACTTGAGGATGAAGATATTAGAACTTATACCCAATTGGCCACTACTAAACTTAGCTACGTCCTAACACACTTGTATAGAAGTAAAGGAAGCTCCAAACACTTATTAGAACTTTCCTATCCTTCTAACTCATATGTATCCAGTCTAATACGGATGCCACTCCTCAAACGAACTGCAAGTACTTGGTGAAAAATTCTTTCATAATTGTGATGTCAAAAGCAGAAGATGTGACACAATTCCATGGGCAATGAAATGGGGGGAAAGGCAGTAGTGGTTAGGTTAAAACAGGAAGACTAGATTTGTGCTATTTCTTACTGATGAGGACAGGAGTACAATCATATCAACATTGGGAAAATTGGTGAAAGAGATGGGTTCAAATCAAATCCCAGAAAATAAATAACTATTCTAAAAAATCATTCAAAACAGAAGAAAAAAAATTAATTGAAGCGAGGCACTTGCTCAAACTTAAAAAAGAAAGCTTATAGAGAGAACTAGAAGAAAAACAACTTTTAAGAAAAATGGATTTAAGACAAACTAGTAACATGTTTAATAAACTCCAGATTAACTCCACTTTGAGGTGAACCAATGATTCTAAACCCTACAACTACCCAAGTATATAAATCAGAAATAAGAGGAAATTATGACCCAGCTTCTGACAAACAACTAACTAATTGCAACTGTTCAAAATTAAAATTATCACTAGTCACATATTGAATCAACTCGAGTTGAAACCCACTTGGAGGTGATATAGGCAGGTGGCATTGATTCTGGAGTCTGGACCCTCGGGAACATAGATCAGAAGAGGGAGGAAAGTAAGACCCCATTTCTGACAAACAACTGACTCCAACCAATTTAAAGTTATAATTACCACGAGCATATAGACAAGTTCAATCTACAGAAAAGTAAGGCAGAATGATATGCATGATAAAATGTTACATTATTTCATGACAGAGTTTCATACAAAAGCGTAATACAGAACAAGAGAAGTCAACTTTAACTCAAAAAGAACAGAAAAAATAATGAGATGCCTAGTCATCCTTCTCCAGCTTGAAGATCGCTTCTTCATTCTAGCCAGAACAGTAGCCTCTTCCTTGGAAATATATTGCAGTCTCTTCTCAAAGTCATCACCTTGTAACCTAAATAATCCATTCCATATTCGAGACACTACTCCCCTTTTCTTCTTCCTTTTCTTTTCTTCAGTAGCTGTAGATGTAGCTGGCACATCACCAGCAATTTCCCCAATTTCTTTATGGTCCTTCTTAGACTCCCCAGCCATTACCTACAGGTAGTTTAAGTACCAAGTCAATTAGATTAAAACGTCTTTTGTTTTGCTATAGTTTACAATTTCAGCTCCGAATCAGTAATCACAAGTTGCTTTGGCTCCGGATTGTATAATTTTTCTCCTCTGCAAACTTCCACAAATAAGATAACCATAATACTGTAGGTCTCTTTTCTCATTCTCAATAAATTTTTCTTTAGACTGAAAAATAGTTTATCAGTGTCAAATTTGTATATGAGTCAAATATATACCTTCAAAAAGTGACTTATACTTATATGGACTTGAACCTTAAAAAATTTAATAGAGGCTTGGCCGCAGCCAACTTTCTTATTTTTACAAAAGGGTGTCCTCACTTATTAGTCCCACTCTTTCTCTCCTCTTAAGTATTTGAAATTTTAGGAAGTGGCACCTCCGTTATATAGTATTTGCACTCCATCTATCTATCTCTTTCATTTTTGCACAGATAAACTTCTATGTTATTCACCACATAGTACTCTTATTGCCCTACATTCTGGTGGTACGAGAACTAGATACCTTGTGCATTCTATAATAGTTAACGTTTCTCGTACCTGATTTTGCTTTGCGTACCCAGTTAATTAATGTTCTTGGTAACCATTCACATAACTCTGTAAGAACGAAGCATTTCTTTCCATCTAGACATTGCGGTATAACCTTACAAAAACCCTATCTTTAACATAACTACTTTTTATATTTCAGAACATTCAACGTCAAATAATTTTTTAGACAATAACATAGATGCTGCTCCTATCTCTTTCTAGGCTTGAGAACAGAAATTCATTTGGGACTTCAGAACCTAGAGACAATCCGGTAAATGATTAATTGAAGTTAAACTATTTTGCATGAGTTGAATATTAAAGTGATATTGAAATTCAAATCACATATGTACTCTGTCACATTCTCGACTGAATTTCTGGATTCTACACCGACATTTAGACCAATATATCTGCATTATATACCTTATAATAGTTATATATTTTTTCAGCAAACTGATTACATTAAATTTTATTTAGGTTTTTCTCAAACCAACTTTAAGTCACTAACAAGCTTCAAAATTGAAATTGTTGCTTCAGTCAGATGCCTAATTGTATTCTAAGTATTTGAAAAATCAAAGCTATGATTCATAAGCGAATGGGGAAATTGATCCCAACAATTGTATTTCTTCTTATTAAAAGTATATATAATATATCCACGAGACATATATATTGATCGCCTATATATATAAATATATATACATATATTGAGAGAGTTTTATACGTGTACAAAAAAGTAGTGAATGAAAACCTAACCTCGATCACGAATTTATAATCTCGGAAATTGAGTCGATCGGTGACGACAAGAGACGGCGACAGGCGGTGAGAGATATGAGAGAGAGCGGAAGAGGAATAGGATTACTGAAACTCAGAAGAGTGTCGAGACGTGAATCAAAAGATAAATAAAATCGGCGGGGGTATTCCCTAATCTCTGTACATACACATCTGACCTGTAGAAGCAAAAAGGAAAAAAATCGTAATTTGAGATCGTCAACAATCAACAACTTAACTGTAAAGCAATCCGGGTGTCCGCCGTGTCAGTCCGCCTACTCACCATTATTAAAGTCAACAACTGTACGTTTAGTAATATGATTGATTCAGAGATTATCTTGTGTGGTAAAGTTTTCTCCATTCATACACCCTTACAACTATATTTCCACTTGTCAGCCAGATATAGTCTACGTGTCCGACGTTAATTAGCAACATTTTCTTAGGACACAACCAAAATTAAAATTTAACGGATTTAATTTGAAAATCTAACCGATAAAATAAAATAAAAATATATTTTATTCTCTCTTATCACATATATTCATGGAGCAAAATGCAAATAGTGACCCGTATTTGAATATTGCGTCCCTTTTTTTAGTCAATGCAAAATTAACTTTTTATTATCTAAAAATTTGGATCATGATCTCTACTGTGTCATGTAACGTTGACTTGTACACATGACATCAATTTAACACATTTGAAATAAAATATACTCCCTCCGTCCCAGGATAAAAGTCCTAGCGGATTTTTCACGCATATTAAGAAGATGAATGAAATAACAAAATTGTCCATAATAATGTCATTAAATATAGAGAGAGAATTAGAATAAGAAAAATATGAGATATTTAATGTTACGAGTATAATAAGAAAATATGTGTAAAAATTTGGTTATTAAATGAAAATGGACATTTAACATGAGACTACCCAAAATAGTAATAAAGACTTATCATGGGACGGAGGAAGTATATATATATATATATTCTCAAGATTTGATCCTAAAATCTCACTCCTAAAACTAACAAAACATATGATCACCAACTAAGTTAAGAATAATATTAATGTTATATATTAGAAAATTATTACTAACAGTAATAGTATTAATACAACTTATTAGTTATTAGTAATATTATTAATAAGTTGTTAGTACGTAATTCTCTTTAACATGATTTTGCTTCTTAGCTAAATATAAAATATATTATCTTAATAATATTATTTATTAGATATTAGAATATATTAATGTTATTAATAATATTAATATTATTGTTATCAATGTACATTAATGCTAATGAAAAAATAGGATAATTTTGACAAAAGGAAAGATAAATTCAATTTTTCTTGCACAAAAGTGCATATGATCAATACAAGTTGCATGGGAGCTAGAATATTCCACATAAAAAATACTTACAAACTTTAAGCAGAAAACTGCAGGTACGTACGTTCATGGTCAACGTGAAATTGACTGTGCATTTGGGAAACGTGCCACGACTAGCATGGAGAGAGATTAGCTTAATTAATTACTCCATGCATGTTGATCAAGATGCTTACAGTTTAGTGATAAGGATGCATAATTAATGACATAAACAGCCCCGGTTGATGTGTATCTTTCTTCCAGACTTCCACTATGTATAAGATTGTATAGACATATATTATAGGGAAAAAGAAAACGAAATTATTTTTTTTCACCACAAAAAAAAAAATGAAAAATAAATTACATACTTTCGTGTGATCGAGATTGATTTTGTTCATCTTATAAGAATATTAATTAATTCGTTTTAAAATAAATAAGAAATCATATCACAACATGCATGCACTATTGCACTGCAAAAAAAATAAGTCCCCTGCTCCCACCAGAGATATATCATGGTTGGCCTTCCAATATTAATTTCCATGTGGCTGTCACGTGAGTTTGCAGCTCAAAATTCTCTTATATATCCACTTAAATACTACTACTCCTACTTCTTAATTTTCAACATCTAGTGTACAGAGTATTTCAGACATGAGTGGGCATTTGCCAATCACCATGCATGCCCGCCCATCATGAAAGATTTTACGTGATGGTTTTGTCAATCATCAAAATATTCAATCCTTTTGTGATGGCTAAATCAATCACATTAGCGAACATGTATTTTGCGATTAATTTGTCCATCACAAAATATTTGTGATGGCCGAAGCAATCACCAATTATTTGTGATGGCCGAAACAATCACATCCTTTTGTGATGGCCAAAGAGTCTTGTAATACTAAAACAATCACAATTGTCCCTATTTTTGTAACATTTTTATACGTTTTGGTGATAGTAAAGCCATCACAAAATTCCTATATTAAAATATATTTAATTGCCAATTTTATATTTCAAATCTGTAAATGCCATAAATTACAATAAATTTGAAACTTAAAATCATACAAATTTATTAAAATGAAGAAATCTGATCCATTTAATTAAAAATAAATTCATAACCAACTACTTAAATAGGTAGCTACATGTCATGGGTTCATCAAACAATTAACAAACCCAACATCTATCAAAGAACCCTAAACTAATAAAATTGACAAGTAAAGGAAAGCTAAATCATCTTGAATTCTCCATAGTCTTCTTGAGAGTCGTCATCATCTACGTTGTCATTCTCAGCATGCGTGGTTGAGTTATTCGTTGTCATTCTCAGCATGGAGTCCTCTTGAGAGTCGTCTCCCACCTCTAGTTCTCACCATAGCTGGAGAAAAAAAAACTTATAATTAAGTATAGGATAAATAAAAGAAATTATTCAAGATGATGTTGTAATGCAATTTAAAAATTATTCACTACTCTACTAGCTCCAAAATCGATTAGCATCTTACTTGTCTGCAAGATGGTAGCATTCAACGGTACAAAGAACAATTTATATACCCAACATATACAAAATAATCACATAAAATTTACAAGCTATCACAAAATAATCACATAAAATCAGAAAGCACTATCATGTTTCAGTGGCTACTTATACAATAGCCTCTCTTTTTTAATAGAAAACATAGCATAGATTATTGCATCCACTAAAATAAACAATCATATATATTTCATATTCAGAAAAAAAGAGAAAATCAGAAAGCACTATCATGTTTATGCACAAAATAATAGTGTATCAAGTGCTAAGTATTGTTCAAGGTGGGATGAAACTTAGAAGTTTTTGGAAGAAAAATATAAGACAATCAAGAAATCTTAATTTCATGTTCATGTTCATCTATGACATTTAGGGGAAATGAACTGAAAAGCGGCCAAACATGGCATGACTACAACTGTACCTAGATTGTGGGTAGGTTTTGCAAAAATAAATCCATGTGGTAACTATATACACATATTTAACTAATTTGTATGACTTTGCTACATTATACTTGTTACATTATACTTATAATTATATCATTTTGTAAAAATCAGTTACATACAATGACTTTGCTATCTATGCTCCCTATATTCCATTAGTTTGGCAATGAGTATTTACATGATTTTAACCAATAATAGAATGTGTTTTATACGTAATTAACCTATATATAGGATGATGAAATCAACTTGAAAATGGATTAAAGATTAGTTAACTAATCTACAAAAAGATGAAATCTTAAGAACTTAAGATTTATGAAAGCGTGAAGTTGGTATGTGGGATTTTGAATATGATGTATGATACAAGTTAAAGATTTATAAATCCATCTAATTATGTATCAAGTCACAAATGATGTTGGTGTTTTTGGCTTTTTATCATGTCGTTTTGCCATTTTTCTATAATGTAGTGCTAAGTACTTATATAATTGATAGTCCAGAGAAGGCTAAAATGGTGCTATATATTGTGGGCTTTGTGGCCCCTCTTTCCATTCATATGGCCCTTCTACCCAGTTGGCCCTCTCTCACACACAAACTCAAGAATATCAAGGCAATAAGACATTATTGTTTTCTAACTGCCTATTACAATAAGTCCTCTTGATTGCCAATGTATTTCGTCTCATAAAGGCATATCTCTGTTTCTTGCTGCATTCCTGATGCTTTTCACTTGTATGTATTTTTTTTATGCTGTGCTTATAGAAAAGTAACTTGTGTCCTCCTTTTATATGTCCTTTGATTACCTTTTTTCTGTATTTAATTCCCTTCCCATCTCTTCTAACCAAAAAAGGAAAAGAAAAGTTTGACTGTTCTATAAGAATTTTGAGTTGTAATATTTCTAATCGACACCTTGTTTGCAGATGAGTTTGAGATTAATTAAACAAATTGGATATAAATTTTGACAAAATAAAGCCAAGTATAAGTTAAAGTCAGAGGGTAACAACTGGAATTAAGATAAAACAAATGAAAAACATAACCAGCCAAAACATAATTTAAAATCAAATTCCTTTCATATACCAAATTTGTCTCTGTAGGCCCAAACAAATAAATTGAAATACAAGATTGGTATATATATTTAATATCAATCTGGTAGGATAATAATTAAAGTAAATATTAATTGAATTACAAACAAAAGAATACAAAATGAATGTCAAATTAATGAATTAATGAGTAACCCTTCCATTCCAACAAAAGAAGAATTCTAATTTAAGTCTTTTTCTAATCAGTTTCATATTAGATTTGTTTACAAACTACACTCCTTTCTCAATCAAAGTAATTAACTAACAAAGTTTCATATATATTCATGCATACATATACGTACGTAATTAACATACATACATATATAAATCGAGGACCATATGTATGTTAAATCTCCACAAACACATGAACAATTAAATTGTCAATAACAGTTCGTAAAACATCTCTATAAAAACAGGAATTAGGGCAAAATTCGAATAGAGAAAGCATAATCACAATTCTAAAATAAAAATTGGGGGAAAATTAGAACAGAGAAATGAAAGAGGGAGAGAATAAACACACAAGGAGAGGACTTACCTTCGAAATCACAACCTTAACTGGGCAACTTTGGTAGAAGATGGGTCTAGGGTTTCAGTTTGTCGCCTATGAAAAAGAGAGGGAGGTTTATATAATCGTACTTGAAATGAAAGATAGAAAGAGAGATCCAACCATTGTTTCAAAATGAGCGGAATATGCAACTAAATTAGCTTAGATTTTTGTTTGTTTAATTATCTTTTAATTATATTTAATTAGCTTAGATTTCTTTTGATTTAATTATCTTTTGATATACCCTTTGTTCTACAAAAAAAAACTATCATTTAATTATTTTTTAGTAAATTTGTGAAATATGAATTAATTGATCCACTAGTAATTAAGTACAAGTTTGTTATTCAAACAAAAAGTAAAATAAATTAAAATAATATTAAAAATTAATATCATTTCTTAGATTAAGCCACAAATTAAGTCTCTTCTCTTTTATTATTTTAAAATAATATTAAAAATTTATATCCTTTCTTAGATTAACCTACAAATTAAGTCTCTTATATTCTATTATTTTAAAATAACATTATTAATAAAAATGATGTTTTAATATTAATTATTACTCTTACAAAAATATTGAAGCTTAATGCAATAACTTATATTCTTCTTTATCGGGGCTGAATTTTTTTTATAACATTACTATCATCCGCACCCACTATATTTAATATCATTATGAGTAATGATATATTTAATATCCCCAAATAGTCTTCAAACATTAAAATAATTTATTTATTAAAAATGACAATAATTAATAATAATAAAAATATATGCCCACAAAAAAAATGTCAATGGTACAATATGTCAAATATAAAATGTGGAATGTACAAATAGTGTATTAAACTGTGACGCCCCCAAAATAGGTATACATCATTCATTACGAGTTGTCAATCTACTGATGTAAAGAAACAACTACAACTTTATTATTACAATGAGAAAGCGTGAGTTTGAATACAAATATTATCTTACAGACAATATCTATACTCAAATAAATCCTCATCACATTTATTGATACATTATTTTACAAAATGGTGAGACTACTAAACAACTATCTACAGAACCTTCATTCCATACCCAGGCTACGTACATTTATATTCTCGCCTCACGAGAAGAAAAATGGAACAAAAAGGAAAAGGGTGGCTCAACTAGCCCATAAAGAATATTATGACTAAGATAATATACAACAAATTATCGTTAGTCTTGACGAGGAAAAATCTAATAGAATATAATAGTACAACAAGTTTTAAATCAATATTCAGTGAATGAAATAATAATTCATTAGAAGAGTTAAGTAGAGAAATGCAAACTACTATCTTCATGTATGAATTTAAAAAGTTCATTGTCTATCTTTTATCCATGTAACCTCAATTAATATATATCCGAAATCAAATATTCATCTTTACATTTCTGGCCAAAGATATTCATCGATTAGTCAGTGTTCATCTAAACACTTGTTCATCTTTGCACTACGGGCCAAAGATATTCATCGAGAAATCATTCATCTTTGCACTATCTGGTCAAAGATATTCAATAATATCATCATTTAAGACTGAGGATGATGAAAATATTTTAAAAGCGAATCCGGTGAAACAAAATGACAAAGATTAAGGATTGAGGATTCGTACTTTATTTTATCCATGTCCAAAAATACCTCAAAAATAATAATAGTGGTGTAAAATTCAAGAATGATCAAAACATGAATACAATCAAAGCTAGTATCCACAATAGATATTTTAGGCGAAAAGGAAAAATTTTATTTTTCGATGACTAGGTAGTATTATAGTGAATAATTGTCGTATATCGTGAATAGTCTATAGTATATGTGAATAGTAACCCCAACACAAAAAGTTTTAAATTTGATTAAAAGTTCAAACCAATATTTTGGCATAATGATATTGAAAAAAATAATATCATTTAAGAAGAAAATAATATTCCTTACCTCGGAAAGGAAAGATCTTAGCTGGAATCTTTGGATATAGTTTATAACTTGAACTTGTCTTAGTATAGCAATACTCAAAGTATACTCAAAATACTCACAAGAATAAACTCGATAATATAGAGAGAAAACTTCAATTTACGTGTGATTTTCAATTATAACATAAGCACCCTATTTATAGGAAAATGCTTAGAACACAAAAGTAAAAAATTTAATAAAATATTAATATATATTTATTAAATTCCTACGCACCCAAAATCTGATTCAAACCATCAGCCACCAAGAGTGACTCACCTTGCCTAACTAAAAAAACGTTTTCTTAGTAAAATATTTAAAACTTCACAAATTAATTATTTGAACTTGAACTTCAATAATTCACAATAAATAGTCCTTTTGTCGGAAAATTGAATCTCGCGAGTTTTTATAGTAAATTCAATTCTCTACAACTGCAGAAGAAAATATTTCCAAATTCCAAGCAGAAATTGACCGAAATCCATAAGCAGAGCGATTTTACAATGCTATAATCAAATTTCAAATCAAGAAATGGGGTCCCGCAAACATGTTTAACATGTTTTAAACATTTATTGCAATAAAAATACTCTTTTCTTATCGATATATACTCATATATCACACATTCATTATAAAAATATCACCATTATTATATTATTAAAAATATAATAATATATTTAAATGAATTATTTTATCGAGGAAAAAGATAAAATTTTAATTTTCAACAATTGTCACATTAAAATTTTCTCCATCTATATCCACATAAAATCAATATTTTCCTCATCATATAAATTAATAATTAATTATTCACGAATAATTTACAGAATCCACAATATTAACAACGAAGACGGTTTCAGAGGAAAGGGGCTTTCAATAAAATTTCTCCTTATATGCCGCATTTAGGTGACCAAACCTCTCCTTGACAGAACTTTCTAGACATTGTCAATAATGTTATCCAATAATATTATTCGGATAATATGAATTATTACTTCGATAATGAAAAAAATCGTGAAGTGACAATTATTGAAACAACGGTAATATAAAATATCAACACAGCAATTATTGAATCAATAAAATAAAATCTTTGACGATAATTCTGTAACAATTATTGAGTAGTGTCTTCTTACGTAAGAATCAATAATTGAGTGCAATACAGGTATCTTCTTGTGTTTTAACCAAGTATTTTTAACGATTATTAGAATAACTTACTTACCGTCATTTTTAAACAACTTATTCTTGTCGTTTTTCTTCCTCCAATCGCTTTTTAGTTATGGGCCCAGCATGGTTGTCTTGTCGCAATACGAATATTTAAAACAGTCAGAATATTCCTCAACCAAACGAATATTCCCGACAATAATGAATATTTTACAACCACTTGCTTATTTTGAAATATTTGCGTATTTTACCCATAACTATCCACATTAATCAAATCAACCCTTACTATTTCAAAATAATAAATAGAGAAAATTAAATTTCATTAATAATAAGTTGGGGTCTTACATAAACCCTTAAAAGTTAATTTACGCCCGAGTCTACTAGTTTTTTTTCAATTTTTTAATTTAATTTCATGTACTTGAGATTACTTAATCTGGTCCAAATTTTGCAAAGTAAGCAAGTTCAACAAATGAATTAGACCTTAAGCTAATTAGATTCAACAAAATCATCAAATTCTAACTGAATTCAACTTGGAGTAATTTTACTCTTTCGCCGTATATATACATCTAAGTCTAACTACCTGGAGTTATAGGATTCAAATTTAATTAATAATATTTTAAAAATACTTGTAAATTCCATCACCTAATATATTTGTTGTTCATATATGCTTGTTTTTTAGTGATTGTTTTGACCGTCACAAATAGTTTATAGTGATGGCAAAATTAACTAGTACTAGGAGTCGTCATCTATATTATTATTTTGTGATTATTGAAAAAGTCCATCATATAATTCCATTTTTTGAGATTACTTTAAATGTAATCATAAAGGTCCATCACATGTGGTTTTCTTTTCGTGATGGTCTTAGTTGTCACCAAAGATTATTTTGAACTTTTTTCTTTGTGATGGCTTAAATGCAATCACGTTAAGGAGAAATATATAGGTGATGGTTTCATGCCATCTCGAAAATTAAAAATTAATTTTGGACAATATTTGGTGATTGAAATAGCTGTCACATAATCAATTATCAATTGTGATTGGACAATATATACTATTTTTTGTGATGGCTCAAATAATCCATCACGAAATATTATCAATTGTGATTGCTTTTAAAAATCGTCACCAGGGTCCATCACGTGTGCTTGATTTTCTATTATTTTGTGATTGCTTAAAAAGTTCATCATAAATTATTATCTTTTATGATTATTTTTAAAAGTTATCATAAAATTCCGTCACATATTCTTGTTTTTTGTAGTAGTGATGAGTGGGCATTTGCCAATCACCATGATGCATGCTGGCCTGGTGTACCGATCTAGATCGATATATATAGTTTTGGCCAAACCTCCTTTTTCATTCTTAAGTACTGCAAGTTTTACAAAAAATAATGATTGGATCGGATCATGATTCCGTACGTACAACATTAACTTTACTGCATCATGGAAAGTGAATGACAAAATGCCAATTTTTTTGTTAAAGGTAAAATTAATGCATCTGAATGCATGACCTTTTACCTGCCTATAAAAGGTTGTGTTGCGCTGAGAGATTAGAGAAATACTACCATAAGTATTATTATTTAGGATAGTTTTATATTTATCAAACAGTTAAGATATTATTTTTGAATTATCATAATTATTTCTTAAAAATTATTGATTATGTAATTCTTTATTTTAACATAGGTGATTTTGTAAATCACTTGATTCTAGTTTAGGTGGTTATCCTCTCTCTCTCTCTATATATATATATATATACGGTAAGGATCAAGAGCATTCTCCTTAAATAGCATTCTTTTATCAAAACGACGTAATTTTGGAGGGACGCGGTGACATTTTTATAAATATGCGGTGGCATTGTATTTACAAAAATATCACCGCGTCCCTCCAAAACTACGTCGTTTTGATAAAAAAATACTATTTAAGACAGAATACTATTTAAGGAGAATGCTCTTGATCCTTACCAATTGCCCACTATCTTATTTTATCTATCTATGGAGTATGATGTCAAAAATTATACTACAAGGTTTATTCAGCTTTGCAGTTTTCTTATGGTTTGGGCCTTTTTTGGGTCAACAAAACACATTCATTCCCAACCGACCTTTTAGCCATACACCTGATTGATTAATGATTAGTAACCCATATTAACAAAAGTAAAAGTAAAGAAAATAGAATAAAAAATAATATTAAATTTATCTCTAATGAGCCCATGGTCCATAGGATGATTTAGTTACTCCACTCCTTAAAATGATGACTAAAAATAAAAAAAATTAATCCCAAAAAATGAGATAAAATAAATAAAATGAATGATAATTACTAAGTCATTTAATAGGGTTCATTAGTATAAAGAAATAAAAAATACTTATTACTTTATTTAATCTTGTGAGACTAAACCAAGAACTTAGGAAGGATGGCACCAACAGCACTTGGGTTAATGGCTTGAATTCTTGAACTCTTGATCTCAAGATTATTTTTATTTGCAAGGATTATAATATTAAAATTATTAATTTTAGGAATATAATTCCGAGATTGTAATTATAATCTCAAGATTATTAAATTATTTTATAATTTCTAGACTAATACTCCATTCTATTCAGATTAAATGACGTTTTAGAGAGTTTAATTTATCAAAATTTTTATCCTGAGACGAAGGGAGTAGTCGTTATAAACAAACATAGCAGCAATAGTAGTAGGAGACAGGAGTAGTGTTTGTTTTCTCTCACTTCTAATTATTACTTACTTCGTATGTTGCGCACCCATTAATTTTTTTCTACACTTTTTAAAAACACAAAGGTGCACGTCCGATTATACTAATGAATCTTCAGGTTAGTACAAATGAACCTTCCCTAGAAGATGTAGTAGTAGTGTTATAAGATTATTATTTTTTTGGTTTGTTTAAATTTATTTGTTCTCAAAATTTATTTTTAATGTTATTTTTTATATTACTTTTTTAATAATATTTTCACTAATTTTTTTTTAAAAAAAACATTAAAAACTAAGACCGTAAAATGAGCAAACAATTCGAGCTCAATTTGTACTCGTTCGATTAAAAGTTCAATTCGAGCTCGACTCGAAATATAAATGAGTCAAATATGAACAAATTTTAAAATTCGATAAATTACTCGAACCTTCTCAAATTATAATTTTTTATTGATACTCGGATCATATTCGTTCGAAAAGTTCAAATTGTTCGGGCTCGATAGGGGATTGTGCTCAACTCGATAGCTAAATGAGCTCCAATCAAACCTTATTTTATACTTGGTAAATTTTGTGAACCAAATATGAGCAACTCAAAACTAGGCTCGACTCGGTTCATTTACACCCTTATTAAAAACAACATTATATATATTAAAAAAACACTATTAACTTTGATATTGGAATCATAACTACACTTCCATTTCCCTCTTTCTCTCCCCTCTATTATTTTATTGTTCTAAGAAAAAGCTGGGATATTAAATAAAGTACTGAAAATAGATAAATTAGAGATTAATTTTTTTTAATAAATTGTATACTTTCAAATTAACATAAATAAAATTGAACGGAGGAAGTATTAGATATGTGGATTTAAGTGATATGATCCACCGGGATTAAGATAAAAATAAATGCAGAACCTCAACCATGTGGACTATATATATATATATATATATATATATATATATATATATATATATATATATATATATATATATATATTGGGAATTAATAGTTATTAGTTCAACCGTCCGAAAAGGATCTGCATTAATCTTGAATATGGTATCATGGTGTCTTTTTCAAGAGCTTCAGATGCTAAAGAATTATTTAGATGTAGTTATATATATAGGATAAAAATAGGAAATAGAAAATTTATCTATAATGGTTTCAGGAGATTATATAAAGTAATAAATACTTTTATTTTTATTTTGTTATACTTACAAATCTCATTAAACAACATATTTATCCTTTATTTAATTATGTTCTTTTGAGGACAAAAAAAAAATTGCAACTATAATCATCTTTTTAAACACGAGTATTATTTAAATATTTCATGACTATTTTAGAGAGACATTCAACTAGGGAAAAATTCTTAAGAGTACATCAGTCTTCTTAGTTTTTATTGTTTTCTTTATGTGAATTTTTTTTATTTACAAAATTTAACCTTGCTATAAAACAAATCAAGGAAATTTATGTAGTATATAGTTAGTTCCTTTTAAATTTTATAAAAAATTTAATGCAAGTAATTCACGTTTCCTCAACAAATGAAACTACTAGTACCCAAATCAGCTCAGAGACCCCGTGTTATCATTTTTAATTGGTATCAGAATCATGTATATATATATTATTCGAAAGTGGTTAGTATCAAGTTTATTTTTGGGTAAGTTTGTTATTTGGTCAATAGAGTGTTGACACGCAGACGAAACTTTATGTGTGTCAACATTCTATCAATTAATTGACCAACTTTTAAAAAAATAAACTTCATATTAATCGGATCCATATTATTCCATATATATGTCAGAGTTGATAATTAATAAACATATATATATATATGTATGCACAAAGTGTAAATAATCCAAAAGAGAATCATGCATGATGTTGGTCTTCTTGGGGAGATGTAAAAATGAGAATGATGCCAAACGTAAATGAGGAATACAATGCATGTACTTGTTATTTTATCCCCAAAGCCAAGGACAAGGTATGAATTAATATAGTTTAGCATATCCATTAGAGTACATATATATATATATATATATATATATATATATATATATATGGTAACTATAAATAAATTCAGTTTGGTTAAACTGAGCTATCAACACATAGCTCACGAACTTGAGGTTTTATACTGCTGCTGATTATGACTTAGGAGATGTTTGATAAAAATTGAATAAATTTAAATTTGAATTTGAATTTCAATAAAAAAAGTTGTTTGATAATTGGCGTATAAAGAAACATCCGAACGACAAAACTTTATTATTTTACCCTCTAAAAAATTTAAAATTGTTGTAAATTTATTTAATATTACTTAATATAATAGTTAATATTTTTTAATTTTTTTAAATTTTTAAAAAATTTTACTTCATTCTAATGCTTTCATTCAACCATTCAGAAGACCCCAAATTATTAATAAATGAAATTTATTTTCTTCTATTTATTATTTTGAAATAGTAAGGGTTGATTTGATTAATGTGGATAGTTATGGGTAAAAATCATAAATATTTGAATAAGCAAGTGGTTGTAAAATATTCATTATTATCGGGAAATATTCGTTTGGTGGTGGAATATTAAATACAACCACATGCTTGATCTTTTGTGGGCCCCATAACTGGAAGCGATTGGATGAAGAAAGCGACAAATATAAGTTGTTTAAAAATAACGGCGTAGTTATTCTGATTAATCTTTGTTAAAATACTCGGTGGTTAAAAACAAGAAGACGCGGTATTGCACCAATTATTGATTCTTACGTAAGAAGGCCTTATTCAATAATTGTTATAGTAATTCTTATTAAATATTTTATTTTATTGATTCAATAATTCTTTGCATTGATATTTTATATTATTGTTGTTTGATAAATTGTCATTACACGGTATTTTCCATTATCGAGACAATAATTCATATTATCTGAATAATATTATTGGATAACATTATTATGATGTCTAGAAAGTTACATCTAAGGAGAGGTTTGGTCACCTAATTTACTTGGCAGTAAGAAGAGATCCTTATTGAAAATCCCTCTTTCCAGGAACTACACAGTTTGCGATCTTGTGATTCTGTAATATTATTTATGAATAATTAATTATTGATTTAAATGATGAGGAAAATATTGATTTTATGTGGATATAGATGGAGAAAATTTTAATGTGACAATTGTTGAAAATTAATATTTTATTTTTTTCGATAAAATAATTTATTTAAATATATTATTTTAATAATATATTAATGGTGATATTTTTATAATAAATGTGGGATATATGAGTATATGAGGAGGAAGAGTATTTTGTGGCATTAAATGTTTAACACATATTTTGTGTGTTGGTGGACCACAATTATTGATAGAAATTTGATTATAGCACTGTAAAATCGTCTGTTTATGGATTTTCGGTCAATTTCATTTGGAATTTGAAAAACTTTCTTCTGTAAAGTTGTAGAGAATTGAATTTCCTATAAAAATACTGTGAGATTCGAATTTTACGATAAAAGGGCTATTTATTATGAATTATTGAAGTTCCTAAGCTCAAAATAATTAATTTTGAAGTTTAAAATATTTTTAATATGAAAAACGTTTTTGGTGATTTGAGTGTGGGTCTTGCATGTGTTTTAATATCTGAATTCAGATTCTTGGTGCGTAGAAAGTTGTGAAAATAATAATAATATTATTAAATTAAATTTTTTTCTTGATTGTTACAAGCAATTTCTATAAATAGAGTCTTGGGTTAGAATTGAAAATCATACCGTAAGCTGAAGTTTTCTCTATCTATATTATCGAAGCGTAATCTTGTAAGTATTTTGAGTATACTTTGAGTATTCTTTATACGGTCTGAGTTGAGTTATACTTTATATCCAGGTGTTTATTTAGAAATCTTGTCTTTCGAGGTAAGGGATGTTATTTTATTCGAAAATGATATTATTTCTTCAATATCATTATTAGAAATATTGGTTGGAATTTTCTATCAAATTTAAAACTTTTTCATGTATGGGTTCTTATTCATGAGCTTACTATATTCTGAGTTCTTATTCATGAGTTACTATTCACAAAGCGTGAAGATGTGTTTTTTGTGAAATCTCTATCTTTTAATGTGCCGAAGTTCTTATTCACGTATCGGCACTATTCACGATATCTGACACTATTCATAGAAAAATAAAATTTCTTCTTTTGTCAAAATATCTATTATGGATACTAGCTTTGATTGTATCCATGTTTTGATCATTCTTGAATTTTACTCAACTCGATTACTTATGAAGTATTTTTGAACTTGGATTGTTTAAAATACTTAATCCTTAGTATTGTTCTTTTGTTTCACTTTGGATTCGTTTCGCTTTAAAATATTTTTATCATCCTGGGTCTTAAATGATGATATTCTTGAATATCTTTGGCACGTAGAAGTGCAAAGATGAATGATTTCTCGATGAATATCTTTGGCCGTAGTGCAAAAGATGAGCAGTGTTGAGATGAACATGATCGATTAATATCTTTGGCAAGTAGTAGTGCAAAAGATGAGCAGTGTTTAGATGAACATGACTGAATCGATGAATATCTTTGGCACAGAAAGTGCAAAGATGAATATTTGATTCGGATATATATTGATTGATGTTACGGGGATAAAATATCGACGATGAACTTTTAAATTCACATATAGAAGATAGTAGTTTGCATTCTCTACTTAACTCTTCTAATGAATTATTATTTCATTGCGAAGATTGATTTAAAAGCGGTTGTCTATTGTATTCTATTAGATTTTTTCCTGTTGGAGACTAACGATAATTTGTTGTATATTATCTTAGTCATAATATTCTTTCTTGGGCTAGTTGAGCTCACCCTTTTCCTTTTTTGTTCCATTTTTCTTCTCGGGAGGCGAGAATGTAGCGAAAGACGCAGTCGAGGGAATGATGGTTATAGAGATAGTTACTTAGTAGTCCTCACCATTTTTATAAAAAATGTATAAATAAACTCGTGATGAGGATTTATTTGGGTATGTATATTGTGCAGAAGACAATAATTGTATTAAACTCACATTATATATGTTTGTCGTATTTTGCACAACAAATGTATTAATAAAGTTGTAGTTATTTACGTACCATGTATTTGTGACTCGAGAATGGGTTGGATGGAATGGACCTATTTTGGGGCGTCACACATTCAAATTAAAAAATCGACTTAGCCATTCAATACAAATCTATCTTACTGGATTGGTCATTCAGACCAAAATAAACGCACTGACTGATTTAGCCATTCAGATTCAGCTCCATTCAGCTCTAAACAAACACCCCCTTAGTTTCTCAAACTATTAGATCTCGTATTCGATTTGATCAATAGTATGAACTGGTTTTTTCATTATATGTTTTAATTGTTTAAAAAAATTATCGTAGAATTTTTTGCCTTTCTTATTATGAAATTTGTATTCTTACCCATAGAGTAATTTATTGATATTAATAATAATAATAATAATAATAATAATAATAATAATTAATACTTACTATCAAATAATTCCTTTATACTTGTACTAATATTTCTCCAAATTCAAAAATATAAAATATATATTCTCGTATTTATGAAATATTATATTGTTTATTGTTAACGCCAAAATTCGTCCATGCGCCTTAATCATCAAAACACGTCAAATCCTGCACAGAAACGAAGTCACACATGAAACTGCCGGAAGATAGCTCCGATGTGAGAATAAGTACATGCTGAATATGGTTTAATGCTTTAGTGTTATAAATAATGTATACCGTAATTATCAAGTACACATAACTTTAATTGGACAAATTAACTTTCTCAACTACAAATTCTCATAGCTCTTCCTTGCTGCAAAATTTTTCTAGTAAAACTTTCCTCCCAATCAACAATGGCTTCTTCAAACACCCCCATTACCACCAACCCCACTACTAACGAGCCCATCAACGCCATCCCCCTTTCCTCCATTTCTCCACTCATCCATTCACTAACAGTGAGTCTCCTCTTAAGCTCTTGGAAACTCTTCTCGCATTCCTCGCTCCAAACGAATTTTGTATCCTTCCGAGTCAAGGTGAGTTAGCGAATGGCGATTCGAGAAAAACCTTTCATGAATCTCAGATAATAACCGGTTAAGCCCTTTAAAGCTACGTCTTCGTGACCGCCGCAAGTCTTGGTTGCTCCCAACTTTGTATTGCTCCCGATCTTGGCCGGGTCAACATATCTCCATGTTTTGACACTGACGTGCCCAAGAAATGCTACTTCCTCGGCCGAACTCGCATTTCTTTAACTTGGCATATAACTTGTTTTCACGAAGCCTTTGTAGTACCGAAATTTCAAATGGTGCTTTCATGATCTTCACAACTTTTGGAATATATGAGGATGTCATCGATAAAAACAACAACAAACCGATCCAAATATTCCTTGAATACTCGATTCATCATATCCATGAAAGCCGCGGGAGAATTAGTCAATCAAAGAAAGACATGACTAAGAATTCATAATGCCCGTCTTAGAGTTCTAAAAAGCGGTCTTTGGAATATCCTCGTTCTAATCATCACCGATGATATCCGAGCGAAGATCAATTTTGAAAAGAATTGTGCTCCTTGTAGGTGGTCAAACAGTCATCAATACGAGGTGGCGGATACTATTCTTGATAGTGACATGGTTCAATTCCGATAATCAATACTGAAAGTCGCATACTCCGCTCTTTCTTCTTTACAAATAAAGCAGAGCACCCCAAGGATATGTCTTGGGACGAATGAAACCAATGTCCAACAACTCCTCTGTAGTTGGACCTTTAACTCCTGAAGTTCAATAGAGCCATTCGATATGGGGTTTTAGAAATGGGCTTTGTACCAAGTTCAAAGTCAATAAAGAATTCAACTTCACGTTCTAGGGGTAGACCGGGAAGTTCTTCAGGAAATACGTCAGGAAAGTCAATAACAACAGGAATATTATTCAAATTTGACTTGTCTTTATTCAAATCCATAACATGGGCTAAGAAAGCTTGACATCCGTTTTTCAATAAACGAATAGCTTTATGATTAGATATGACAGTGATTGATTTTAATGGTTTAGTTGCTTGAATTCGAACAACAGGTTGGTTAGGAATATGAAAACTAACAACCTTACGAAAACAATCAATTTTAGCATGATGAGTAGTTAACCAATCTATCCCTAAAATCACATCAAAAGCAAGTATCTTTAAAGAGATAAAGGTCAACGGTAAGGTGATGGTGCCAACTTGAATCAAACAAGATTTATAAGCGAGTGGATGTGATGAAAGTTTCTCTAAGCGGAGTTTCCACAGATAGGTCAAAGTCTAATTTCTCCGGTCAAGTTTAAGCGTTAAGCACAAGCGAGAAGAGATAAATGAATGGGTAGCATCGGTATCAAGTAAGGTATAAACTTCGCAAGAATTTATAAATAAGCTTTACCGTGATCACCTCGTTTGGGTTCCTCGCATTTTACCAACCACAACAAACGCTCTTCCAGAACCGTTGACTTTGACTTTTCGGGGGACGATCTTTTGAGTCACCGTCCCCATTGAACTAGGTTTTTATTCTGTACAATCTCGGCGATATGTCCTTCATTTCCAAAATTATAGCATACTTTGAACTGTTGTGGGCGGTTTGGTGATATGTCCCTCTTTTCGCATTTATAGCATATAATGGGGTGGTCGATTCTCTCTCTTAGAACCGATTCTTCTTAAAAGCTTTGTCGTCTTCAGCATACGGTCGTTATTAAATCTCCTCTTTTAAAATCTCCTCCGACTCGCTTCTTCTACTTTCATGGCCATGATTACCACGAAGTGGTTACCATTTTTGTCAAAATCTTTTTCTTTCTCCATTTGGTTATCGTTGTTTTGTTGACCGCCATCTCCGGGTATGATCCACAGGTTGTGGTCCTCGGTTGGCCGTACTCGTTATCTCGCTCTAATAATTGAGCCACATCAACATCTCGAATAGAAAGAAAATTTATGAGAAATGAGATCTTGACGTATCTTTGGGTTTCAAACCTCTAAGAAACATCCGCGTCATCGTTCCTCATTCTCCACCAAATGAGGTCTGAACACTGGATAACTCTCAAACTTTGCCTCGTCATTGAGATCCGTCATGTTGTTTTGCTTTAATCGATGAACTCCACTTCCTTCCGTATACGACGAACACTTTCGAGGAAAGTATTTGTCATTAAATAGTTTCAAAGCGTCTCCCAAGACATCTTTGAGTCGCAATTTGGATAGTGACGTCATGAGACTCCCACCGATGATACGCCTCTCCACGGAACATAAAGGTGGCGAATGGAACCTTCTGTTCCTCCGTGCATCAAGACATCGAATATCTTGGTAATTTGCTTGACCCGTGTTTCCGCCATGATCGGGATCGGCTTTCCCTTAAATTCGGTGGTCCCGACTCTTTGAGCGCTTGGGCATCCCGTGAATTGCTATCATTTCATACGTATTTTGAACACGAGTCTCCGCAAATGCGATTTTGCATGAAGCGCAAAAGCTTCTAAACATCCCCCGTTCATCAAATATCTCGCCGGTGGTGGTGTTCACGGGGAGAACATTGTCGACTGTTGACGCGTTCTCCTCGTTGGAAATACAGGCGTCTCCACGGTCTCATTTCCATTGTTAATATTCTCGATTCGACATTCTCAAATCGCATAAAAACAAGGGTTAATTAAGGAAATCAATATATCACATAATATCCTATATCTTGACCCAACCGACAAATAAGTTTAGGTAAGACACCTTAGCGAAGGATTTACTTTCGTCTCTCCCTCATAGATTCATTCCCCGATCTCCGCCATAGATCATATCCCTAAGCTACGATACCAACCGTGACGCCCCCAAAATAGGTATACATCACCCATTACGAGTTGTCAATACATGGTATGTAAACAACTACAACTTTATTATTACAATAGTAAAATTGTGAGTTTGAATACAAATATTATCTTTAGACAATATCTATACCCAAATAAATCCTCATCACATTTATTGATACATTATTTTACAAAAATGGTGAGGACTACTAAACAACTCTCTATAACCATCATTCCATACCCAGACTGCATTTTCGCTTACATTCTCGCCTCACGAAAAAAAAATGGAACAAAAGGAAAAGGGTGAGCTCAACTAGCCCGGTAAAAATATTATAACTAAGATAATATACAACAAATTATCGTTAGTCTTCAACAGAGGAAAAATTTAATAGAATACAATAGACAACAAGTTTTAAATCAATATTCGCAATGAAATAATAATTCATTAGAAGAGTTAAGTAGAGAATGTAAACTACTATCTTCTATGTATGAATTTAAAAGTTCATCGTCTATCTTTTATCCCGTAACATCAATCAATATATATCTCTGGAATCAAATATTTATCTTTGCACCACTGAGCCAAAGATATTCATCGATTGGTCATGTTCATCAAACACTGTTCATCTGCAGACCACGGGCCAAAGATATTCATCGAAATCATTCATCTTTGCACTACAGCCAAAAGATATTCAATAATATCATCATTTAAGAATCGAGGATGATGAAAAATATTTTTAAAGAAAGCGAATCCGGTGAAACAAAATGACGAGGATTAAGGATTAAGGATTCGTACTTTGTTTTATCCACGTCAAGAAAATACCTCAAAAATAATCATAGTGGTGTAAAATTCAAGAATGATCAAAACATGGATACAATCAAAGCTAGTATCCGGGATAGATATTTTGAGACGAAAAAGAAAATTTTTTATTTTTCGATGAATAGTCAGATTCGTGAATAAGTGTCGTATCACGTGAATAAGAACTCAGGCACTAAAAGTTCCAAATTTGATAAAAACTTCAGATCAATATTTCAAAGATAATGATATTGAAAAAATAATATCATTACGAAAAAAAAAATAATATCCTTTACCTCGGAAAGGCATTAAGATTTAACTGGAATCTTTGGATATAAGGTATAACTTGAATTTTTGCCAGATATAGCAATACTCAAAGTATACTCAAAATACTCACAAGAATACGCTCGATAATATAGAGAGAAAACTTCAATTTACGGTGTGATTTTCAATTCTAACTTAAGCACCTATTTATAGAAAAATGCTTAGAACACCAAAGTAGAAAATTTAATAAAATATTAATAAATTTATATAAATCATACATAAACTTGGAAATTACGATTTCAAAGATATTTTGCAACACATGTGCCCACCAACCAACCACAAAAACGTTTTTGTTATTTTAAACAATTAAAACTTCTAAAATCAATTATTTGAACTCCGAACTTGATAATTCACAATAAATAGCCTTTTGTCAGAAAATTCGAATATTGCGAGTTTTTATAGAAAATTCAATTCTCTACAAATTTGCAGAAGAACGTTTTTCCAAATTCCAAACAAAATTGTAGAAATCCATAAAGGCGATTTTACATTTATAATCAAATTTCGGTCAAGAAATGGGGTCCATAGAGCATGTTTAACATGTTTTAAACATTTATTGCAACAAAAATACTCTTTCTTACAAGATACTCATATATCACACATTCATTATAAAATATCACCATTATTATATTATTAAAATATAATAATATATTTAAATAAATTATTTTATCAAAAAAAGATAAAATTTTAATTTTCAACAATTGTCACATTAAAAATTTTCTCCATCTATATCCACATAAAATCAATATTTTCCTCATCATATGAATCAATAATTAATTATTCACAAATAATATTACGAGAATCACAATATTGACAACCAGCGGTTCCGGAAAGAGGGCTTTCAATAAAATTTTTCTTTCTTGCCTTGTGCAATTAGGTGACCAAACCTCTCCTTAAACAGAACTTTCTAGGCATTACCAATAATGTTATCTAATAATATTATTCAGATAATATGAATTATTGCTTCGATAATGAAAAATACTGTGTAGTGACAATTATTGAAACAACAGTAATATAAAATATCAACACAGCAATTATTGAATCAATAAAATAATAATTTTAAAATATTTGCGTATTTTACCCATAACTATCCACATTAATCACATCAACCCTTACTATTTCAAAATAATAATTAGAGAAAATTAAATTTTATTTATTAATTATTTGGGGTCTTACACATACCCATCACCCTTCTGAAAAAATAAGTTTGTCTTCCCCTTCACTCCTTCATCATCACCCTTTTAGGTTTTATTAATTAGTATGGGTTTTGCCAAATTAGTACCGAATTCCTACATCAACGTAATTGCCTTCATCTCCGTCTGTCATGAACTTGGCGTCCCTCTTTCCATAAACGAGATCAGATCATCTGTCTCCAATTTTTCTGTCCTCTTGTGTCCCTCACTTAAATTGTGATACATAGCCTCTTACTTAACACTAATTAACTTTAAAATTAAATAAGTGACTAGGTGTCAAAATTTAAATAGAGAGACATAAAGAAGACAGAAAAAATGGGAACTGAAAATCTGCTCTCTACATAGATTTTTTATACCTTTTTTCAGCAAACTGATTCGAAAAACCTAGATTTTGACAAATAACCAAACAAGCTCCCTACTACCAATCTCAAATTTTTTAGTTATAGAAAAAAGAGAGTTAATTACTGAAATTATTTATTAACTAGAAAGACAATACTACCAATCTTAAATTTAATTAATTTATTATTGGACAAACAATTTACCATTAAAATAATATATACTCCTTCCGTCTCATGATAAAAGTCCTTACTATTTTGGGTAATTCCATGTTAAATGTCCATTTTTCTTTAATAACCAAATTTTTACACATATTTTTTTATTATACCCGTAACATTAAATATCTTATATTTTTCTTATTCTAATTCTCTCTCTTTATTTAATGATATTATTATTGATAATTTTATCAATTTATTCATCTTTTTAATATGCGTAAAAAGTCTACCAAAATTTTTATCTGGGACGCAATGAGTAATATTTTGACTTAAAAGCCAAAATAGGAGCATTACTAATAATGACAAAACAAAAGTAAATACAACAACTAATTCTTGAATTTATTTATTTTAATAACTTAGTAGTAGGAGTATAACTTAAGCAAAGGTTTCAAGTTTCAACGAATTAGACGTTATGAGGAAGCCAAATAAATGTGTACTTATCCCCATTGGGTCAAGTCAAACCTTATTTACTCCTGCTCTCTATTTAACTTAATTAGTCGCACTCGCACTCGCACTAGAACAAATTTAACAACCAATCTTCATAATATGTATACATCAATTAATTTACTAATTATTTCTCTTTACACCAAACATATTATGATCACATACTTGTTATTAATTACTATTTTTTTATTTCTGTTATTTTGCAATGACAAGTTGAAGATATATATGTATAAATTATTTGTTGTCAATTTTATCGAAGTTATTTATAATATAAATTAAGACGGCAATTCTTTACGAAAACTAGAATTAATTAAGTTTTAATTATGATTAGTAAAACTTACCTTTGACAGTTCATAATGAATTAATATGCTATTTCTATTTCTTAATGAATTAATGTACAATAATATACACACTCTCATTCTTCCAACTAGTTTTACTTTATAATAAGGCAGTGTTTAATAAAACTTTTATAATAAGAACTTATTAATATATAAATTTTATATAAAAAATAGACATTAAATATAATAGAATTGTTTGATAACCTATTTTTTAGTATGTCTTAATATAACATTTTCTTAATTTACCCTTATATTATCAGTTTGTACAAACTTGGGGTGAAGATAAAAATATAATAAATATTAAATAATTAATTCAAATAAAATCACCAAAATGTATAACTAATAAAATATTTAAAGTTTAATAAAACATTATAATAATTATGATAATTTTATGTAATTACTATAAAATATGGTGAAGTGGTGGTGGGTGGTGGACGGTGATGAATTTATTTATAGCTTCACCTGGAAAAGGATGGTTTAAGGTATATATTTATTTATTTTTTGTCTTCGAGAAAGGATGATAATAGGTACTAAAATAAATAGTAAATATGTTATTTAGTGAGGTCTATTATTATATAAAAAATGAAAGACTTGTTATTCTATATAATTTTGTGAGGTTATTAATTTTAATCTCATTTTTTATTATTTTAATTTGTGTGTAAAATATATTTTGGACATTCTTTAAAAGAAAGAAAGGGAGAGAGGGAGTAAGTATTATTTTTGTAATGAAAGAGAGAAAAAAACAGACATTACTTTAGAATCTCCAAGCAGCTAAAAGCCCAAACCCATGAAAAGCTGGGTCTGAATTTTATCCAACGAAGCACAAGTACTAGCCATGGGTAATGGGGGCACATGCCAGATGTCAGAGCGCCAACTCCTTTTATCTGCTTGTAAAAGTGGGCCCCGGTTTTATACTCCATTATTCCTGGACACGCGTCGTCGTAATAAGATCTTTGTACTGTAGACCACACAGCACCGGATGATTTCCCAAGAATGACAGTGGCAGCATTGAGGGATATCCTTGTCCTGATCATCATTTTTTTACGCCTCCGCCACCGCGGTATGATGGCAACTCCTCTGCTGTCACAATCAATTTCCCTCTGGTTCCGTCACGGTGACGGAATATCGTAGTGAGTAGTTACGTTTTCCGTTATCTGCTTCGCTGGATGCCACCCGTAACACTGTGAGGTTCCTAGAGGTGCCAGCTGGCACTGCAATCTCCAGCACATGGCAGGCTTCCGTCGGATTTGCCCTTTGAATTGAACTAAATTAACATATCTGCCACTTGCCTTGTTTTTGTACGGTCCCCATCTCAGTCCATCGGAGGTCGACACTTTTGGTCACTTTCTAGAAAAGCCATGTGGAACATAACATTTGAAGCATTCTAGTAAATGAAGGAAATAAGAGAGGGCAATTATGGAAATTAAAAAAAATCTTATCACTAAATTAGCACAACTGATCAATGAGTGTATGTTGGTATTTCTATTTTTATAATTTAATTTTACAATGTAAAGATCTTTTTATGTCGTTAATTTTATTTAGCCACATAAATATTTTGATTAAAATCTTATTATTTTAATATAAACAATAATAAAAAAAATACTATCGTATCTGTCGCAAGGACTATTAGAGCATTCACAATAGTTTTTTTATTTTTATCCCTACTCTGCAATATTATTGGGTCATTCTGTAGGATAGGGATTTAATTTTTTCACTATGTACCCAACATGTTCCTTATATTGATTCCTTAAATATTAAATTTTGAAAGTTAAAATTTGAAAGTTCAAACAGTTAAATTATGTTTTGAACGTTGTAACTATTTTTTATTTAAAAGTAATTGTCGTTTGAATTTAAAATTTGTAATTATTTTAATTTAAAAATAAATATTGCTAGAAATCAAAATGTGCAACGATCATTATGTGTTTATGAGAACTAAAATAACATTATTTTAATTATAAAATAATAAATTTTATAATTAATAGTAATATTTTTTACAAAAATGATCAAAATCAAAATTTGACTGATTTTTAATTTTTTTTATAGTTTTCATTCTTCTCTAAATCCTCTGTTTAAAAAATAAAAATGAGTGAATTTGATAGGCATACCCAAATCAGTAATTAAGTGAGATAAGATCCTTTAACCAATATAAAATCGCAATAAATAGGGTGTGAAATGTCATTTTACATAAATAGGGAACGACTCTTTTGGTTCCCTCACCCTGAGGAGTCAAATCATATATAAAGATTAAAATAGAGAATTATATAAAGATAAGAAAACTGTTAAATATTGATTTATTGATATATTTTTTAAATGTGAAGATAGAGAATCTATTCAAAATTATATTGTGAATGCTCTTACAGTGGTACAAATAAAGTGTGGATGTGTTTATTATCAACGTTGAGATATACACTTTCAATGGGATGGTTATAGCCAAATTTATTGGTAGCTCTCAAACTCCCATTTTATTTTCCGGAAAGAGATTAAAATAATCTTTATCGTATTAATTATATTATGTTTTCTTCTTTCTAAGCAGTATAACAAATTTTATATATATATATATATATATATATATATATATATATATATTTGTTTTTGCGCATGAGTAGTTGGTGTGAAATTCTCATGGCCACTTACACTTAAGGTTGTAAATCCAATCAATTATAATTTGAATAAGATTATACTAAATTGTTTATGATTTAAACTACTCGAATTTTTTGATTGTGATTTGATAAATATTTAATATATAAAAAATTAAATAAATTAAGGATAATTAATTATTATTTTATATTTATAAAGTGTAATTGTAAATATATTTTCTAATTTTTTAGTAAAATAATAAGTTTAATATTATTATAAAATTAGCTACTATATGGAGAGTCGAATTCGACCTTTAATTCAAAACTCGCGAGTAATTTGAATATAATTCGATCCGAGTCGAATCAAATTCGAGTAATCAATATTCAAATCGAATCAATCTGAGTAAAGTTTTTTAAATTTAATTCAAATTCGAGTATGAATTTAACTTTTTGTGTTGAATCTGAGCTGCTATATAGTTTGACTCGCTTACACTTGCACTATGTGAATTTTAAAAAGGAAATAAAAGAAAGGAGAAAGATTGGAATTTAGGGAAGAGATCAAATGTCTTCAATTTATGAATTTTTAAAGAAAATAAGATAAATTTTTTGACTTGGTCCCCTCCCATTATACGTTCCTTTAAATTACATCCAATGCATCATATTTTTTACAGTTGTGGGTAATATAATTAAAATCAATATTGGTCAACTAATTTATTATATTGAGTAATATAATTATTTAAAAAATAAAAGTAATATGATACTTTTTCACTATTTGATAGATGTAAATTTTTTATCAAAATTTTAATGGTTAAATTTTTTTTTTAATTTTTTAATGGTAAAAATATTTTTTATGATTCTAATTTTTCACTTAATTGATCTTAATATCGTTAAATATCTATTAACATATTTTGATCAATGCTAAAAAATTACTAAAATCAAATAATTGGTGTATTTGATGAAATTAAAGGGAATGTGTAATTGAGGGGAGCCAAATCCAGATTTTTTAAAAATATAATGTAATATAATAAAGGTAAAATAATAATTTATTTTTTAAAGTTGAAAAATAAAATTCATTTCTCTCACTTTATTCTCTCATACATTTTTATTTCTTTTTCTTTTTACTTCTTTCCAAACATTTTTATTGATTTTCTTTTTTACTCTTCATAAAATGTAGACAATTATTATTTTCACAAAATTAAAATTTAAATATTTAGAAATTTTTCATTTTTCATTTACAATTTTATATAAGAAATAAATTTCCAAATTATCAATTTATTTATAAAATATCAATTATCAAAATGTAATATTGTGATAATATTTAAAAAGTTTGACTGCAATATTAGGTAATTTAGGTGGAGAGGCTTCAGCCATGTCTAATGTCTTGATCGATTGAATTAAGGAATGATGTTATATATATGAGTCAGCATATAAAATGATACTAATCCGTTAATATTTTAATTTTGAAAAATTTGTTATATATATTTAATCAATCAATGATATATATATATATATTATGAATTAATATTTTTATAATTGAAAATATTAGTTTTAAAAGTTTATTTTTTATAAGAGTGAACTCTACTTACTATTTATATCAGAAAAACTTTGTAGAATTAATATTTATTATTATATAAAATATCAATTTTTATATTATATATATTTTTAAAATGGTAATAAAATGTAAATTGCCGAAAAATTAGCAAAAAAATAAATAAATTTGTGGAGAAGAAAGAGTGTAATAGAGAGAGAAGCGAAAGCTGTCTCGTGAAACAGCAGGTGAAGGGGAAGAAAATAAAATTAACGCCTCTTTCTTCCATCTCTGTAAAACCCTTTTTTATTTTCTCCCTCGTCTACAAACACGTACATTCTTTGCTTCTTCCTTTAAAATCACGAGATCACCATCCCTTTCTCTCTCTCTCTCTCTTCTTCTCCATTACTACGCTTAGTCATAGAAACCATTCTGTTTATGTTTCGCTCTCTACTTCATTATCCGATGGTGCTATTATAGCTGGAAGCAGAGACATTGGTCAGATTTATAGACCCAGATACGAAATTTTTGTAGAGAGAAAGTTATAGATACGTACAATCTGTATAATTATACAGGACAGGCAGAGTGGATATGTCGCATTCAAGGAAACTCATTTCGGAACTAGGGTTTGATGCACTCACCGATCGATTTCGAAAATCGGTGGAACTTGATGACGATGACAATAACACCAACAAGCCAGACTTCAGAGAACTCGATCTGGGTTCACCCGTTTCCCCATTGCGAACTCGGTCCAGTGCATTGGCCGCCGCCGCCACCAGCAGCAGTAGCAGCAGTTCAAGTTCATCGGGATCCGTTTCCGGCCGAAATGGTCCTAACCCACTTCCCAAAAAATCCGATTCCAGTGAATACAACCACTCTGGCGAACTATCCGGCTCGGTTGAAAATTCTCCGACATTTACCGCCCGTACTTTGAAACCGGGTCACAGGCGTCCCGATTCAAGTGCCTCCCACCAGAACCCCTTCATCTATTCCGGCGGGAGTTCCGTCAATTCGCCGCCGGTCATCAACGTATTACCGGCGGGAAATATATTTCCGTCCGGTAAAATCCTAAAAACGGGTATGGCCACTCGGAGCTCCAAAACCGATGTTTTGGGTACTGGAACAGGCCACTACGGTCACGGAAGCATAATGCGCGGTGGTGGCACCGCCAAATCTTGTGGCGGAGAAGGTGGCGCCGCTGCTGGTGTTGTAAATCCACGTGGTTTATCGACAGGGGAACCAGCACCAAAGACAATGTACAATATGGATCCGGAAGAGCTAAAGAGGGCAGGAAATGAACAGTACAAAAAGGGTCATTTTGTAGAGGCATTGAGATTTTATGATCGGGCAATTGCTCTATCGCCCGTCAATGCAGCTTATCACTGTAACCGTGCAGCAGCATTGATGGGTCTCAAGCGTTTAGGACAGGCGGTGAGAGAATGCGAAGAGGCAATTAAATTGGATCCCGGATACGCGAGAGCACACAATCGTTTAGGATCTCTTTTTCTTAGGTGAGTTGAGTGCTAAAGTTATAATCTTTATGCTTCTATGTTTTAAGTATCATTTATTTTTCGGAATATTTGGCAATTGTTTGGGATTTTTGTCCCGGAGATTATTTGATCTGTATTGTGGAGAATGGTTGTTGCTTTATCTTCATTGGATCTGGTTTTCTTGGATAATCTCTTGTTTTGTGGGTTTCTTGAAGCTGGCTTTGATGACTGTTTGTACTCATAGTTCTTGGGTTCCTCACCTAAGTGACATTGTTTTCAATTACTCTTTTTACTGCATTAGTCCCATTTATGGATTCTTTTGCTAGTTCTCTTCCAATTGTTTGTGTAGGACTAGGAGTTTATTATATTCCAAAAATTTTAATTTAGCAAAACTATTTTGGTTTTGATGTTCTTATTTAAGTTTACTGAATGTTGTGCGGATTGGACTTTTTTCGTGAGCTCACATTATACCATTTATTAATTTAGTTATTAATAATTAAACACTATCCTTGTAATGTAGCTTCTACTATTTCAGTAATTATCTATTTTTCTTCTATTTAAGGCTATTGATGCAGTAAGAGATCTAATTCCTATAACCATCACAGTTTAGGACAGGTTGAAAATGCTAGGAGGCACATATGTTTGCTAGGGTTTCAACCAGATCCAATTGAGTTGCAGAAGTTGCAAGCAGTAGAGAAGCATTTATGCAAGTGCACTGATGCCCGAAGGATTGGTGATTGGAAAAGTGTGTTGAGGGAAGTTGACGCTGCAATTGCTTCCGGAGCCGACTCTTCTCCTCAGGTAAGGCAGTGACTGAAATTTCTTTCTACTGTAGCTGACATATCTTCAATGAAGGAAAATAGCTTGACTGAACTTGTAAAATCGAATTGACAGCTATTTGCCAGTAGAGCGGAAGCACTTTTGAAGCTATGCCAATTAGATGATGCAGAATTGAGCATTTCGAATGTTCCTAAATTTGAAACTTCTTCCCCGTCCTGTTCCCAGACAAAGTTTTTTGGAACGCTTTCTGAAGCCTATCCATTTTTTGTCCGTGCTCAGGTTGAGATGTCACTGGGAAGGTGAGTTCAGAAACTATTAATTTTGTGTGAGGAGAAATTTATGGCTCAGGTAAAGAATGAGAGTGGATGATTGCAGGTTTGAGAATGCTGTTACAGCTGTTGAGAAAGCAGGACAAATTGATCCCCAAAGCATTGAGGTATCAGTTTTGCTGAACAATGTCAGAGCGGTGGCGAGAGCTCGTGCTCGCGGGAATGATCTTTATAAGTCTGAAAGGTTCACCGAAGCTTGCGCAGCTTATGGGGAAGGTCTCAGGCTTAATCCTTCCAGCTCAGTTCTTTACTGCAACAGAGCTGCTTGTTGGTATAAGCTTGGGAAATGGGAACGATCTCTTGATGATTGCAACCAAGCTCTTCATATCCAGCCAAATTACACAAAAGCACTTCTGCGAAGGGCTGCTTCAAACAGCAAGGTAAGATGGCTTCTTAACCTCTGTTTCATCTTTAAAATTTGTTAAACAATGTTGTGTGCATGACTGATGTACTTTTATATGTTCTAAATTTTATTGCAGCTTGAACGATGGGTTGAAGCTGTCAGTGATTATGAGGTGTTGAGGAAGGAACTTCCAAATGACAATGATGTTACTGAATCTTTGTTCCATGCCCAGGTTGCGTTGAAGAAATCCCGTGGAGAAGTAGTTGATAATATGAAATTCGGTGGAGAAGTTGAGTTAGTATCAGGTGTCGAGCAGTTCAGAGCTGCAATATCTTCTCCCAGTAAGTCTTATTGGCCTTGTGCCTTGTTAGGAATTCTATTTTAGTTTACCATGTGCTGAAGATCTTAACCTGAAACTGCAGGTGCTTCTGTGGTTCTTTTTAAAGTGGCATCAGACCCGAAATGCAAGCAGATGTCTCCATTTCTGGACAATATATGCAGCCGTTATCCATCAATAAATTTTTTCATGGTAAGTAAAACCCTTGTGTTATGTCTTTGCCAAATCTGGTCTTATCATCCAACTTGAAAATTTAACTTGTTTCTACAAGGATTAATAAATGCACTCCGCATTCAGCCATTTGCAGTGCACTGGAATTGTTACATGTGTTCTGTTTCTTAAAGTAAGTGCAAATGGCTTAATCTGGAGTTGCGTTTATTGTCTCCCAATATTATATACTTCATTTATCATCACTCATGCATATCTGTTTTATCTAAATCAAAGGTGGATGTCCAAGAGTGCCCGGCAATTGCAAACACTGAGAATGTGAGGATTGTACCAACATTCAAAATTTACAAAAGAGGAAGCAGAGTAAAGGAAATGATCTGCCCGAGTCCAGAGGTGTTGGAGTCTTCTGTGAGGCATTACAGTTTTTAGAACAAAATAGTATTGCTACTTTAGTGCCTTGTCTTCTTGCATCACCTATAGCTACCCCCACCGCTACACACAAATTGCATACAAAGTTTACCAGTTGCCTGTTACATAATCAGAGCTACTACACAATAACCTCATTAGGAGTTGGAATCAGCAGCCAATACCAGTGGAACCCAGAGAAGTAGCTTAGTTCACTTTTGCATTTCTTATTTATTCATTCATTCCTCATTGATCTCTGGTTCCATCATCTTCCATCTGCATTCCACTTTGTTTTTCTTTCTAATGACATTTTCCTCACATAATGGTGTAGACAGACCTTGTTGTATTATAGTGTTTATTTGGGGGAACTATGATAATTATGTACAATTGATTATATGGAATTGTAAGCTGAAATTTATATAGGGAAAGAAGGTGGAGGGAGAGATACCTGGCCGGCAGGTTCTTAGTTGAGGATATGTACATGTATATATAGATGGATATATACAAGAGCATCATTGGTAGCCATTGGAGGTGGGGGGGGATTGCATGTCTGGGTGGGGTACTTATTTGGTTAGTGACTTGGTGAAAGAAGGATGAATGTTATGATGTTATTGATATTGGTCTTTCTTTGTTATGTGTATATATATATATAATATACTGTGATTTCATTATTATCTGCTAATTAAACTGGATCTGAGTTTATTACTAGTTCTTTGGGGAGTATTAGATTGATTCTAACTTAGCAAGGGCTGCTCTGCTCCGCTCAGCTCAGCACACTATAAATCTTGATAAGAATTTGACTTTGGGGTGGTAGATGGAGGATGGTCGGTTTTGCTGACAGACAGCATCTCCTCTACTATAGAACTATTGTATGTATGACCGGCCTGCAGCAGGCAGGATTCAGACTTTTTATCTACTCCCTATCACTTGTATTTTTCTTCCCATTTCTTTTTCCCTTAGACTTGTTTGAAAACTAACTATATGCGGTATTTGCACATATTTTTGTTGCTTGTGAATTTTGCTCACATCTCTAAAATTTTGTTCATTGATACTTGTTTGAGTGTGTGTTTTCCACGTATGAAATAATAATAGCCTTATTTCTTTATCTACTAGAACTTTAGAAGGATTGATGATGTTAATTGAAGGGAGTGGTAGGTGTGAAGGGTAAATGAAAGAAGCAAGTTGGTTGGGGTACGAAGATATATAGCCGTTGTGGGGACTTTTACCAAGTGCAGTATCGTACTCGCTAGTCTACAGATTCTCTTTGTTTTGTTGTTAGTGCAAGGATAGGATAGGTATAATAGAATATTAGGATAGGATGGAAATGACGCGGTGTTAACAAAATTTCCAACCTTTTTGACTTTTCCTAAAATGTTTTTTATATTAATATTTTTTGGTTTCTATTTAGTCTTTTAGATTTTCTAAAACTAGTATTTTACGAAAAAAAAATGATATATATTGCTAATATTTATAATAAATGAAATTCTCTTATAATTTATTTAGTAATTATAATTAAACACAAATTTGTAACTACTATACAAGACTCTTATAATGGTTATTATCAACGTGTTTATATCTTTTCTAACTTGATGAAGCAAGAATATTTCATGTAATAAAAGGACCAAGTCTAGAACGGGATGCATATTACATGAAAAATATTTCATCTTGTGCTTCATTCTTTGGTTGGTGTAGTATTAATTTTTTAAATATAAAAGTTCCCCCCCAACCCCCATCTATTTGATTAAAAAAATAAGAATTATGATGACACCATAATTTTTTGAAATATTTTTCTATAAAGTTTCAATACTAAAAACAACAAATAAAAATTATATATATACACGTATATTATGAAGCAGGAAGTAGCTAACCCAATTGTTGGTGGAGAATATTTTATAAATGATTGCTAGAATGAAGCTAATAAAAAAATTTCTTTAACCAATAGTAGAGGAGAATAGTTGGGCCCATAGCTAACTGGTCATCTTAATTGAAATAGTATCCATAGTTAAAGCGTGTCATGGATCATTATGGAAGATGAGCCTTTATCCCTAATTATTTGAGAGAAAAAGTAGGCATTCCCTCATTAATTAGAACTAAGGACGCTTAACCTAACCTAACCTAACCTAACCTATAAATAGTTTGCGTACCTCAGAAACGTAAGCAAACATTGAGAAAGAGAAAGATATGCCGATGGGCAGGGGAAAGAAGAAGATAGAGATAAAGAAGAGAGAGAAGGAATCAGAGAGAATGGTTACCTTCTCCAAGAGACGCAAGGGCCTTTTCAAGAAAGCCAATGAGCTTCACTCTTTAACTGCTGCCCAAATCGCCGTCCTCGTTTTCTCCCCTGCCCACAAACCTTACACTTATGGTGAACCCTCCTTCGATGCCACCATCAATCAATACTACAACAACAACATCAACACCGCCCCCGCCCCCGCCCTCGCCCCTACTACAGCAGCAACTGAATTATGGAGGTCATGGCTGGGTACATTGCAAGTGGATGAATATGATAATGTTGATGATCTTCTTATTTTAAAGAATAACTTGGAGCAGCTCAGAACCAAACTTGTCCAATCAATTGATCAGGAGCACCAGTATGATTATCTCTGTTTTCTGTTTATACATCTAACATCTTTATAAACAATTACTACTATTTATGTTTTCATTGAATTTATTCTCACTTTTCTGTTTGTTTGTTTGGATTCGTCGGCTTTGTTAGTTAAATTGATAAGAGTTTTATAGTTAATTTAATACTACTATACAGCAGTTAAATGTTTAAGTTTGGGCAACAGGGTTTGATTCAGTAGATATTAAAAGAAGAATGGGAGTTGGATGTTTTTGTAATAATTGAATAATTTTTTTTGGCCTACAAGGAGAGAAATTTATCTGGCGAAAGGAAGCCAACCAAAATAAAATTAGCATAGTAACTACTACTAATTATTATTATTATTATCATTGGGGATTCTATTGCATAATTGGCGAAGCAAGATGTATCGACAACCTGCAATTTAAAATAAACTGATTAATCAAACTCTGTTGCCCCCTATGTCTATAGGAAGCATCCATTTTGATACAAACTACAACTATTTACCAACAACTTACTAGAACGCTCGCAATGTTACAAGACAGGTACACACACACATGACACGTGCATCAATAAATAACAATTCTCCAAAATAATGAACAGATAAACAATTGCCAAGTATAATTTGAAAAGCAAATGGAAAGAAATATTATTTTCCAGTAATAAGAAAACATTAGAAGTTGCTAAAGCAACGAAGAAAGAGGTAAAAAAAATTATGTCAGTAATACTTGTTATGTCTAATCACAACATCATTGAATTCAACAATTAAGACCAAGTTTGAACAAGATTTATAAATGCACACTCGGTTATAGTATACTCTTTGAAGAAGCAAATGAAGTTAAAAGCTGATCAGCAGCCCCAACACGCATATAATTTTACTTAGCTTCACAATGATTTTACCAAGTGAATCCCAAACTTTCAGACAATTTTCACACATTCCTAAACTTGAAAGACAGACACACTCGACAGGAGTATCTTATCTCATTATACAATTTCAACATCAAGGTTTGGAAGTCAGGATACAATGATCAGTGAGTATGCTTTGAGAATACACTGCATATATTGTTATTTTGGCAGAGATTCCAGTTTCCACAACTTTGTTATGCACCACTGGCATATAAATGGGTCCATTCCTTCGCTGCATGGTTCACAGAAAACATAACCCCGTCAATATAACATATTAACTTGTTACGTAATTCTGTGATGTCACCATATTCAGCAAAACATGAACCACAACCACAACTAACAGTACCTGTTTCAACAGCTTCAGCCTCATTTTTTTCCAATGCTTTGCAATGTTTTCAGAGAGGGGTCGTCTGGGTTAGGAGCACTCAATAGGGCTTGAATACTAGAACACACAACAATGACATCAGTAAAATATAAGTGTTATACATTTATATTATAACATACAACAATGACATCACCAAAATATTAGAAATGAAAATCTCTTTTACTTCAAAAAAAAAGCCTTATATTTAATCAGCCAGTTTTCTCTTACTTGGCACTTGCCAGCATTTCACAAGGCCTTTGACGCTATATAAATCTTCTATGGAGAGGAAATTGTTCTTTATAAAATCCCTAGTAACCACCATTTTACCTTAATAGTACAGTACGAATCTGAAGAGCAGGACTCCATTTGTCCTTCAGGATATCGAGGCATATCCTTCCAAGCTGCATCCAGACACTCATTCTATAAGAAGCAAGAAACATGAGCCTGAAACCTAAGAAGATTAATTACTAGGAGTAGGCATATCAAACCTTGTCAATGTTAGGATGGTAAATTTTAGTGAGGAACCGAACCTGTTGCAACATATAAATGAAGGATGAGTATGTTGATCTAGTGCCAAAAACACATCACAAACTAGTTATCATGCCATTCAAATCAACATTCATGTCCTTGGAGGTAATGCAAATGCACATGATCAATATATTTTGCAATCATTCAAAGTTAAAAATCATAGAAACTCCAAACAGTAAAGGAAAAATCAGACAAAAGGATGTAATTAACAACACACTTTCATACATCACTCAGTATAATGTTTATCCCAAAAAAGTAAAAGGATAAAAAGATTCTACAAAAGCCCTTGTATGTGCTGCAGAATCTCCATAAAGCATTCTTTTGACTAGAGCTGTGAAGTCGTGTAACATATCCAGCAAGAATAGTAGTGACAATAACCCAATAAGCACCCAAATCAATTTTTTAAAGCTTCCCTATGTAAGAAATTATTACACTTCTACAACATGTCAGGTGAAAAATACAAATGAGTCCTCACACACCTATAGCAGCACATTGTGAAGATTTACATTCCCAACATTACCAAAGCCATTATAACCCCAGAAAAGTATCACCCATTTCATTCTAGATAATAACTGAGGACCATTTGGCACACATGTGGGATTGAACTAATGAGGTACAAGAAAACCTTTGGACTTGAGCAAGAGACAGGAAAATGATTGCGACATCCTTTTGATTCTCCAATACAATAAGCAAAAAATACACCTCATGTTTTTTCCAGTCTCCGACACCGTAACACACTTTAAAGCAGAAACAGCCCAGAATTATTTTTGAATATTTTTGCAAAGGGGTGTCATTTATGGATTGAGTATAAGAAATGAAGACTTTACATAACTGGAAGAGTCCCTCGACTGATTAGCAATTTAGATAATAAAGAAAAAGACATACATGGAATGTTATGAAATTAATCACTCACCTGTCCTCAAATATAATATCCAAGGTAAAACGGGAAATGAAGTAAAATACCACCAGGCACCAGCCTACACTCAATAAGCTCTAATAAAAATGTAGGGGCAGAGAGAAATCATAAGCTCACATCAACATCTACAACATGGCCCATAATAACCTTAATATTAAAGATTACATAGTACACCAAAGAGAAAACATAGAATACAGGTCAGAGAGTTACGTTCCAACAAAAGGGGCGTATTGTAGCATAGACCACTGCCAGCACACAACTGTATGCAGATAGTGGGAACTGAGCTACAAACATGGGAGCATGGGACTGTAAACACTAAACACTTAGCTGTTTAAATCTTTATCATAAAAACAATCACACTCAATCATCCAGGAGAGTAAAGTATATAACTATATCAGTCAAATGAAAATATCTTTGCCCATCATGAAGCTTCATCAAGCTAAATGAGAATCAAAAGGAGAAACAGCTTAAACCTTAACAAAGAGCCTTGTAACAAAGGTAGCTCAGTAAAAACTGATATACCTTTGGAGCAGCCATTGGGTATTCTTCAGGTAAAAACAATTCCAGCTTAAAAACCCCACCTGCACGAAACAAGAAAAAGCATCATGTAGAATATAAGACAAAATATTAAGCTCATTGATAATATGTTACGAGAAGCCGAATAACATTAAGTTTGAAGTTGAAATAATCTTTTGAAGGACATCTAGAATGAGACTGAAAGTACAAGTTAGCAAAATATACACGATCAATATTCAGGACCCATATAATAAGGAATATCATTTCAGAGATTGTGTTGTCACTCACACAATCCTATCAGCTAATTACCTTCATATGGAGATTGTGTTGGACCAAGAATCATGACATTAAAGTACCGCATATTGTCTTCAGATGGCGATGCACTTATTCCAGGAGCTGCACCAGTAGATCAAAAAGTAAATTTACATACCTAAAATTTTCAATTAAAAATAATTTTTCAGTTGATATCACAAAAACAAACAAAAGAAGTCCAATAAAGCTCGCATCACAAAAATAGAAACTAAGACCAGATAACAGCACAAGAAGATCAGTACCAACATATAGTAAGATTTCATATTTTAAAGATCATGACAACAGGAACTAGTGAACATAGACAATCAAATGCAGCAGATAGATAATTTAATGCTCAAAGTCACCATTAAGATTACGCATATCTAATCTGAAGCTCACAGCAACCAAAGATTAAATATATATGCTCTAAAACTATAAAATGCAATACTCTCTAAATATCAAAGATACATATACATAACTAGAGAGAGATTACCTGGTTCGCTGAGGAGACGCTGAGTTTCCTGTTAGGTTGAAAAAGGAAAAAGAAAAAGCTGTCAAAAAAATCTAACTACCAAAAAAAATATTCAAACAGAAAAATTCTAAACAAGGACGAAGAAATTAAATCAAAATGAATTGGGGAAGGGATCGAGAAATAGGAGAAGAGGAAGATCGAGTGACTTACTTTGATAATTCTTCGAGGTAAATTGCTGTTCGCCATTGAAGAAGCTTCGATTACAAATACGCTAACAAGGGTTTTCAGAGAGAGAGAGAAAGTGCGGTGGCTTTGAGACTTTCTCTCACTTGAAAAAAATGTGAGTTTTGTGTTCGGCCGAATTTCGGATTTTATATATTATTACTACATAGTATTTTATTTATTTCGTTGCCAAATAATAAAAAAACCGAATTTCGATTACTAACAAGGGTTTAACTGTTTGTGTTTTTAAACTTTTGCAAGTTGGGCTTCCCTTTTTGTATTTGTTGGTAGTTTTCCGGGTTTTTCCCATAATAAATAGAAAAAATTGATATTTTCACAAATAAAAAAAATATTATTTAGTTCTATAAAATTATTGTCACATGTATCTGGTAAGTTGGGTTCATTCTCAATCTCATCCGGAAGGACCGGAAATAACTACTAACATTTTTACTTGTGAGCCGACTTTTGTATGGTTTCCATGAGGATTGAGATCTTACATGAAGTTATTTTTGTTGTCACTTGTTTCTTTTTATTTAAATTTTGATCACGACTTTAATTTAATTTTAGAATTAATTGATATTAAATAATTTTAAATATCAAAATTTAACCAAACTGCGCAAAAAAAAATAAGAACAAAAGATCTGCCTCACTTTCCATCAATAGAACAATGACTACTACGGGCCCAAAATCAAACAATAACAACGGGCCATCAACCTAACACAGCTGGAACTAACCATAATATACTGTACTACTACTACAATTGTAACCTTAAAACGTTATATTTAAGGGTTTCGTTGGACAACAAGAGGAGGAGGAGGAGGAGGAGGAGGAGGGGAGGAGGAGGAGGAGAAGAAGGGAAACATAAATGGAGTGGGAGAAAATGGTGGGAGAGATGGGAATAAAATTGTGGGAGAGATGGTTAAGAATTAAAACACATCCCATAATTAAAGGAATCATAAATATGTACTAATAATAAAAATAAAATTTTAAAGATATTAATTATTTAAATATTTAATGAGGACAATTTTCTTGTAATTATATTTTTAAATGTACTATAAAATATAATTTTCTTGTAATTATATTTTTAACTCGATTACTTTTACGTAATCGATTCTCAATTGCCCAATAATTTACCGGTCTCTTCATCTCCTCCTATATTAATCCCGTCTCTAATCGATTGTTGCCTTTTCCGATTTCCCCTCCTGCCTTTGCCACTAACTATTAGAAGAAGGACAACATGTAATTTTCCATTGAAACTCTCTCTCTTTTTCCTGTTCTCTCTCAATTTCATGAATTTATCTGTTTCACAGATCTCTTAATCTTCTTCTGTTTGATTATCATTTAAATTAGTGAGCTTATCGTTACTCACCACTAGTTTTCTCTTTCCTCAGCATTTGTTTCCCATGCACTATTTATCTTCTATTTCTATTTTATTTTTGATTCTCTAAAAAATGCATATTATTTTTGTTTATGCAAATATATATGTATACTCATTAGCTATTAAAATTGATTGTTTTGATGAGTTTTATGTCTAGACTTAAGAAATTGCAGCAGCCTATTTTATATTTTCACAGCAATCAAAATATTTCTACAAATTTGATAGTTGGGTTTATGCGGAGGTAACCCACTTCCCTCCCTCGCATCTCTTCCTCTTCTCTTTTATAGTTGGGCTAGATTTATTGTTGAAATTGAAATGTTTATGCCTAAATGTTTTAATGATTTGGTTTAATTTTTGGAATTTGTTCTTAATTATCTTATGCCTAATTGTTTAGGGTTTTTCTTCCATCTCTATAAGTTCTTGTATATATAATCATTCACATGAGTTATCTTTTCCAAGTTGACGATTTTTATTTATTATGCAATTTCTAATCATTCACAATTAAAAACTGTGCAAAAGATAATTTATTATATGGAAATTAAATCTCCAATTCAGTTTTCTATAGTTAACTTGAAAAATTCTAATATTAAAATATTTATTATTTTCAATATTTTCATAAATTATGTTGACATTTTATTTAGTAATATAATATATTAATATTAGAATAATAATATAATATTATAAGAGGAAGGCGCGTACACCATGTATTATAAATGGCGAAGGCGCGTACACCATGTATTATATTCATCCATTACAATTTAAGATACAATTTGGAGCATTTGACAAACTCCAAATCGGTTCAGCACAGCGCATGCATGCAGGCATGCATGTATAGGAGAAGTCCAATAGTTCATTTGTTTAATAAAGTTTTTAATTAATTGGGAATTGGGAATAGTAATTATAATGAAATGGATGATGACGATGATTAATGGAGTATTTATATGGCAAGTGAGAATAAACCCAACTCCTTGAGCACCTCGGTGCATTCGGGGAGTGGGTCGGTCTTCATGAAGCCAAGAGGGTTAGCATAGCGGTCGCTGCTAAGCAAGCCATTGTTTCCGGTGAGAGCAATTCTGGCTCGATCCAGTCCTTTCATGGGCTCAGAACAGTCTGTCGTTGGGCTTTTGATCGCCGTTACCTCGCAGATATCCTTCTCGTGATCTCCTTTTACGAGGAGCCTGTAATCGCCATTTACATCGCTCACTCCGATGGCATTGTGCGTCAAGGTTCCATTATCTCGGTCTCTGCATTCCACAGCCAACCTAGCACCTGCATGCAATGCCATCCATCCATATGTACGTTAGATATCCATATTTTTGGTGGTGAAATATCTATAAATAAAATAAAATAATACCTGGTCTTTTTTTTGGATGACAAAAGATTTTTCTTTTTCCGTACAATTACAAGTATTAAAATAAGAACTAACTGTGTACTGTTGCTGTGGTGCACACTTAATTATTTCACTAATTTGTTTAAGGGTAGTTTTGTAACTTTACCTCTTAACACCTACTATTAAACAATTACTAGCATATTATTATAACTTTAAACACCTACTATTAAACAATGACTAGTATATTATAACAGTTTCTTATTGGCGGATTGTTAATTGAAGGCTAATTAACGCTCCAGTATTGTGTTAAAATATGTACACATGCATCTACGTACGGTAGTATTACAGGGACGTATGTACCTTTAATGGGTTGGCTGATTCTGGTAAGGAACTGGACACGACAAGTGTCACAGTAAACCTTGCCGGTGACAAAGAATTCCGGTTCGTGGGAATAAGCTATTCCGGCAAAGGCCAAGACGCAGAGGGTGGAGATAATGAGAGCGACTGCCTTCGCCATTTTGGTAGGTGACACGGATTTGGAGTTATAGGGGTCCCCATTTTATAACAAGTGCCTATGGATGAGAGGTAAATAAGGTTGACCACTAATCTTTTTGTGGTACATCTAATACTTTGACTCTCTCGACCCCTAATTTTCCTATGGATGAGAGATGGATAAGGTTGACGTACGTTAGTTCTTCATCAGCTCTCCTCCTGCAATTGCTCTCTGGCTGAAGAGTTATCTCTGCCTAAATAATTAATTGCTCTTGAATCCAGGCTGAAGAGTTTGTGCATGTGATAAATGGCCTAAATAATTCAAGGATCTAGTTGTCTTTTGAATCCAAATTAAATGGGTGCATCTCCCCAACAAGACCATAAGGATATCAGCTTCAGCCCTGACAGTGACACCTGTTTTGCATTTTGATAAGACAAGAGCAGTCAATATCCTCGATGACAGAAGTTAATTTAAAAGATCGGCTAAACAATTTTAAGTCAGCAAGCGCCTATAGATCTAAATTAGAATATAAATAAACATTTTTAAATCTTAAGTCCTGGATGTCAAAGTTCAGATAATTAGCTCATTGCTCTTCGATCAAGCTTGATTTGCCAGACTCCCAGTACCAGGAGGAGGTCCATACAACAAATACCCGCGTTTCCATGCCTTACCAATTCTCTTGTAGAATTCAAAGTTCTTTAGCCCTTGATAAACTTGTCCAAGTCCTCCATTATTTCCTTGCCTTACCAATTCTCTGAAGAAATTCCTTCCCTTGATAAAGGCCAAATTCAGTTCTTGAAGGTCATTGGGTGGTCAAGGTTTATATCCAGTTGCCATTATAATCTGTTGTGTGGAGCTTAATTTATTCCTTTAATTTCTTCTATTATGGCTTTTGATGTCTCAAAAACGTGATGTTTCTTGTGAAAGCTTAACTATACGATCCGACTTCTGATCTTAAAAGTTGCATTCAAGTCCCTCAAAGTTTGCCCATGGTGGCTCGCTGATCTAACTCGTGTACATTTCAACATCCATTTGACTTGTATACCTTCAAAAGAATCAACAATCCCTTCATCTCTGTCGATTTCGGATTTGGCTAGTTTGATTATTTGGGTTGAGGAAGTCATTTTGGTGCCCAAGTATAAATTTGCGGCCTCAAAAGCTTGGGTTAGAGAGAGACCTTTGAATTCGTCTATAACTGGTGAATTCTGACGAGAAGTGCTGTAAAAGGTTATATGAAGGCCGGAGGATTTGTTTGGAACGAAGTCATCAGTGATGGTTCGGAAAAGCATTGCAGAAGCAGCAACAGTTGACAGTACTGTTTTTGCACTAGTCATCTTTGGCAGAGCACATTTTTGGACAAGGATGTACACAAATTACTCTCCAGGTTCAAATTTAAAATCTGACTGATAAAGATGGACAGTAACAATCGCCTAATATAAATTATTCGGCCTGGGGAGGCTTGGATGGTAAGCAAAAACAATTGATCAAGAAGTTGGTCTACTTTCGCATGAAAGAAGATAAAAAAACAAGAGTTCATGCTATTGTTTATCGCTCCATCTATGCTTTGCATCTATTAGTATTTTAATCTATACCAAATAACCTCTATTCCCTCAGGTAGCTATCCAAGTGTGAGATCTGCCTCGATAACAAACTCACATTGGTATTCTTAACAAACACTAAAAATAAATATTAGATCTCCTGTTTGTTTCATAGGATTATTAACTATAGGAGCTCTCTTTAGCCCACAAATGTAAAGAGACTCGGTTACGACAAACAAAATAAAATTATGAACAGACTTCGTTGCATCTTCATCTTCATTAGAATTAAACGGGGGAGAAAATAAAGGATAAAAACACAAATCCCAAGAGCAACTACATCAGCTCTCAAGTCTGTTACATAGAATGGGAGAAAAAGCTTGGAAGATGCAAACATTTACAATTACAGAGGAACAATAATAAGGCCAAACAGCAAGAACGATTATCGAGAAGATTCTAGTTTCTCTCAGATAAATTAGTACACAACACAACAGCTTTTGAGGAGGAATCATCCTTTCTGTGTCCAATTCTTTGAAATGCAGGCGTCCATGCCGCTTACTACATAGGAGAAGAAAGAATAACAGTTCCGTGTATGAGCAAGGTTGAATGGCCTAACAAATACTCCATCCGTTCGAATTATATGATCAATATTGACTTCTTAAAAGTCAATATTAATCTTATAATTTGGAAAAGAGCAATTATATTACTATCTCCATTCCATAATAATTGACTTTTTAGAAGAAAAATTTGTTCCAATTTATTTGTCGTTTACAGCTTTCTAGGAGAACAAATTATTTACTTTCATATATAACTCCTAACTTCTCTCATTGACCCAAGAAATTTTCACCTTTATATTAGTAGTAGTTTTCAACTTCTCATAAAGAGGTAATGATAGAATTTTATACAAATTTTAATTATTAAATGATAGTATTAAATGACTTTCTTAATTCATGTGCATAAAACTAAAACATCTATTATTATGGAATGGAGGTAGTACTATTTACCACTAATTCTATGTAAGAAACCAACAAGGACCTTCATGATTGATAAAAGAGGTGGTCAATGTAAGTTGATAAAAATTTAATTATCATTATAATCTGAATACAATTTTTGATACATGACAGTCAAAATCTGGACAAAATTTTATTATTTTATCCTAAAAAAATTCAAAATTGTTGTAAATTTTGTAATATTACTTAATATAATAATTAATATTTTTTTTAATTTTTAATTTTTTTAAAAAATTTACTTCATTCAACTAAAAAATATGACCCCATGTCATCTTATTATGTGAATTTATGATTCAATTCATTTCCAAACAGCCCCTAAGGCTATTGATTATTTTACCCTGACATCATAGAATGGTTTCGCCCTTGATGTGAATTCATGCAACTACAGACCAGGTTTACCGAGGAATTGCTACAGACCAGGTAACGAATTTTTTATTAAACCGGAGAAAAAAAAATCAACACATCAAGAACTCACCTCTGCATTTTCACGTCCACCAGATTTGGGAGAGATCTCCATCCGTTGGTCTTCTGCAGAGGTAAACAAAAATGAGTAAATAACAGAGGAAAAAATGTTCCAAAAGATTAAAGGAGAATAAAGTGTCCATTAAATTTACTAAAAGATACAAATTGCTACAAAATTCACACAAAAAATCCCAAGGAGAGAGGGCAGCCTACTGAAAGATCTCAAAGTTTTTTTTTTGAATTAAAAAAAGAAAAGAAAGAACTTTGATGTCGTCAAAGCTAGGGGTGGTCAAACCACTGACCCAAACTATTCTCTCCAATTTGTTCTCATGGAAAAGATACGGGTGTAGAGGCAAAACACATACAAAAGTTGGGAACTTGGGATAGAATTTAGTAATCAGACAAGACACATTGGCTATCAGACATCCCAAGGACATTAAAGGGCATTTAGTCTAGGTAATAAAGGTAAAAGAGGGAACCTAAACTCCTTCTGAAGAGTATTATTTAACATCAATCAATAATTTTCAGTTCTAATCAGACCTGACATATTCAGGCTGACTTCAATTATAAGACCTGACACGTTGGTTATCAATCCAGAACTCAGTTGTAACAATGAAATGTGCAAAATATAGAAGCATATAGTTCATCATCCATCCTCAAATGAGAGCCTATTTGACCTTTGACTTAATTTTGTTTATGCATATTAAGGCTTGTCTAGGATATATCCCAATGATAACATTTTGCTCAGAAACCCATCCATTTAAAAATAAATACCTTCACCAAACATCAAAAGTTAGGCTTACAGGGGTTGCATTTTAACGACTCAGTAGGTTGGATGAGGTTCTCAATTCAATTAAAAGAAGGCAGTGATAGGATTGGGGATATACATGTACACCACCCAACTAGAACCAAATCTAAGTCTTAATTAGCACTAGATTTAAGGAGCACAATCCACTACACATTCTTGTTATGGGAGAAGTGATGTCAAACTGCCATATTTAACAGCTGGAAGAAATGCTGCAGACCATGAGGCCATCCATACAGATATGCCATTACAAACTTTGCATATGATATATGGTCACACCCTCACAGAGAAATTCCAAGAAATTGATGAAGAGGGGAATGGAAATGTGATGCCCATTATTAAAAGTAAAAGAAGGTAAACTAATACAATTCACAATATGTTCCCTGAAATGGTACAGTAAGAAGCATCATGTGTCTAAACACTCCAGTATGCACATCATATGAAAAAAGCAGAGAAAAAGGCATGGAGACTAAGATAAGCTTGAATATTCCAAATGCAAATCGATATAAGAATTATATAACCAATACATGGATACAAACAAGCCACAGACTGCATTATATTGTTATATAAAAGATCACCTCCATTTTCAGGCATGTCAGAAGTCCACAATGTGAGGTTGTCCCTCAAAAGTTGCATGATTAAAGTGCTATCTTTGTAAGATTCCTCACTCAGGGAATCTAACTCAGAAATAGCTTCATCAAATGCTTGTTTTGCAAGTTGGCAGGCTCTAAGATACAAAGAGAAAGAACACTTTGTTAGTAACAGAAAATGGGAAGTTTAACATCAACTCGCATACATCAATATAGTTTGGCTTACAATCAAGATATACCTTGCAGGAGAGTTCATTATCTCATAATAGAAGACTGAGAAATTCAAAGCCAAACCAAGACGGATGGGGTGTGTGGGAGATAAATCAGTTTCTGCACTAGTGGAAGCCAACTGCAAATATATTATACAATACAACAGGTCAAAATATAAGCAGTGGTGATTCGAGAATCCAGGATAAACAAATTTTTTTTCAAACTTTCACAACAGTTAAAAGGACACACATGCTTGCAAGTTGCAAATACATGAACAGAATTTTTACCCCAAAACTGGAACAATTTCTTCTAGCATAAACATGAGGACAACTCCCAGAACAACCCCCTCAATAATATCACAATAGACCGAAGGGCTGCACTTTAATGACTTTCTCAGATATGAAAGGGCAAGTCTTAAAGAGACTCCTTTGACACGCCCAAAGCCAAAATTTTAAAAGACATATTAACAAGTAATTAAAAAAAAACTGAAAGCCTTCTTACCCAATATAGGTAGTCTTAAAGAGAGTCGATCCGAGTATTGAGTTTGGTTCACAAAATTTATCGAGTATAAAATAAGTTTAGGCTCATTTAAATCAACTAACGAAAATCGAGCCCGAAGTTATTTGGACTTTTCAGCTACCCATGAAAATTATAAGTAAGGTTCGAGTAAAAAACTAAAAAGCTCATATTTTCATTTATATTTAGTCGAAGCTCGAATCGAACTTTAGTCACAGTTACAACACATTTTACAACCTTAATTGTAGACAATAGAAATGAATAATTGCTTTATAATTAACCAAGCAGCAATGGCCGTGGTCAAGCAAGAAACAGAAGTTTTGTCCGTATAAACTGCAACAAGAAGCTTCCCAGAACCTATTACTTAACAATGCAGCATTTACTTGACTATAATTACAAGTATAAATGGTTAAATACTACCTCATGATAAATAACAAAACACATATTAGACAGTTATTCTATTCACCTGATAGCCCTTGAGGGACCGATCAGCAGATTCTTTCCTCTCAGTACCAGTCTTGAACTCTGCAAGATACCTATAATAATCCCCTTTCCTGCGACCAATAAAAACCCCAAACACCAAAACCCCTTAAGAAAAATTAACAAAACTCAAAACTGAGTTTACACTACTAATAATAGACATATATCCCCCACCCACATTTTATAGTAGAAAACAGTGGACTCTCCAGCAGTGCATGAAGGAATGAGATGTTCATCTATCACAGTCATAATATCACCACAAATGCTCGAAAGCTCTGATTCCACTTTCTGCCTGTACTCCTTGATCCGTTTTGCATTCACTTCATTCCCTCTCGACTCCTCCTTCTGCTCAATTGACGATAATATCCTCCACGATGCCCTACGAGATCCCACCACATTTTTGTACCCCACAGAGAGTAAATTTCTCTCTTCAATAGTCAATTCCACATCCAGCTTAGCTAATTTCTTCATTGCATCCACCATTTCTGCACATAACGCATATATTGGCTAATATTATTGTTATTGCAAAAACACATACCGTATAGAATGTTGTTTCATTACGTGCTATAAAAGCTTTAGCGCTGCAACTATGTATCAAATGTGCTGGTAACAGTAATCTGGTGAACAAATTAAATTATTCAGTAACAGGTACTGAAGAATGTTATTGTACCATCTAAATTGCAAATCTGAACCTCCTATTTGTCATGTTTTTGCTAAACTGTTCCTTGAACTTTTTTTTGCATAACTGTTCCTTATAGATGCAAAGGTGTTCCTCCAATGTTTCCATAAACTTTTTTTGTAGGACAACTGTTCCTCATAAATGTATTAGTCATGCAAATGTGTTCCTTCAATTTTTTTCACCTATTAAAAATTGATTTTCTCTCTCCTCTCTCCTCATTTTTTTTAATTTTTGAAATTTGTGTAAAATGTACTCTTCTTCTTTTTATTTATTTATTTTTATATTATCATTTTGAATTCAATATAAAATATCTCTAAATTCAAAATTAGTATAAATTAATTAATTTTAGACAATATAATTTCCAAAATTATAAACCTTACTATTTTTTATTTTATCTAAATGATAACATTTATTTTAAAATTGAATATATCTCAAATTGATTTGAATAAATCAAACTTGATCCTATATTTTGAAAATATATATATATATAAATTTGAAAATATTTTCAAAATTTTCATCATACTACTATTATTAAAAGTTGAAAAGTTGAAGAACACAAACAAATAAAATTTTAAAAATATTGAGTTCAATTTTTAATAATAGTCTATGATAAAAAATTGAAAATATTTTTAAATTTATATTTTTAGTTCAAAAAATAGGATCAAGTTTAATTATTCAAATCAATTTGAGATATATTCAATTTTAAAATAAATTATACACTTATTAGTTCCATTTAGATAAAATAATAAAGTTTATAATTTTGGTAATTATATTATTTAAAATTAATTAATTTATATTAATTTAAAATTTAGAGATATTTTATATTGAATTCAAAATGTCAATATAAAAATAAACAAATAAAAAAACTTTTTACACAAATTTTAAAAAAAAAATAGGAGAGTGAGGAGAGGAGAATCAATTTTTAATAGGTGAAAAAAATTAGAGTGAACGCATTTGCATGATGAGCAACAATTGTCCTAAAAAAATGTTTAGAAAATATTGGACTAATACATTTGCATGACTAATGCATCTATGACCAATAATTGTACTAAAAAAATTCTTAGGGAACCGTTTAGCAAAAACATGACAAAGTCATAAAAGTTGTACCATGTTTCAGTTTTATGTATTCAAAAATTGTTACTGCGTTAGTGTTGTTTTAGAATATTAAAATCCCTAATTGATATATTAAGTTAATGGAAGAGTTGGAAGTTTAGATTTCAGATCTAGAGAAAGGGGGAGCGGGGGGGGGGGGGGGGTTAGCTAACCGTCGTAGCGTTCAGCTTGCTCGGCGAGTTTAGCGATGTAGACGAAGGTGTCGCGTTGAGCGGAGGAAGCCATGGCTGCTGATCTACTGATTGTCTCTGAATCTGAGGCTAAGCTTCACTCACTACTTTCTCTCTCTACTCTTCAGCTGACTGGAAAAGTAGAAACTAGAAAGAGTACTGAGAAATGGGAAAGAAAGACCCGAAATCGTTGTCATGTAGTATCATGTATCACGTATCACGTATCACGCACGCACGCACGCACGCACGCACGTCGATATATAATATATAATAAATACTCCACGATCATGTTTGTTTACTAGAATAACTTGAGTTATTAATCTAATTTTTTTATTTATTTTTAAAATTAAATTTAAAATTATTAATCATGAAATAATAAAATAATTTGAAATGAGTGATATCTAATCATGTATTATAGCTGAGTGATTAATTTTTTTAAATAAATTAATCTTTTACTTTTTTTTAATATTAACATTTAACTAATTATCAAATAAACATGCTCGATTAATAATCATTGTAATAATTTCATACATTGAAAACACATTCAAATTTAAATGAAATTTCTTTAAATGACAATTGAACTAATTAAGATTATTCTCAAATTGATTTCGACGATCTAGAGGAATGCTTTTCAGATCGTCTCGTAAATTCAAGACTCAATCCAATCAAATGCACTTTCGGCCTCAGTGCGAGAAAAGTTTCTAGGATATCCAGTCACCGGAGGGCATCGAGGCTAACCCGAGGAAGATCTGTGCCATTCTTGGCATGAAGACTCCTCATTGTTCAAAGACGCCCAACGTCCGATCGTAGGATCATGCTTTTAAGGAGGTTCGTCACCAAGTCTCATGCGGAGAGATGCCTTCTTTCACGTGATTCGAAGGCCTGGAAGAATGCGAAAGGCGTTCCAATGGACTTGAGTGTGAAGACGCCTTCCAAGGCATAAAGACATATCTCGCTCTTCCCCGCCTTTATTGAAGCTAGCCCAGAGAGACCTTATATCCGTACTTTGCAGCAAGTTCGTTAGCGGTTGGAGCGAGTCTTTGGGTCGGGGAGGTCGCGAAAGCAAGATCCTGGCCTATTATGTCGGGCCATGTCTGCGAGATGTTGAAACCGGTATCCGAATATTGAGAAATTTGCCTTGCTTTAATAATTGCTAGTAGAAAACTTAATAATATTTTCCAAGGTAGGCTCGGGTCGCCTACACTGATCAACCATTCAAGAAGGTGATGGGCAAGCTTTCAGTGGAGGAGAGACTAAGCGGGATGGATTATGGAGTTGTCTGGGGCTTTTCATCGAATATCATCCCCGAACCGCTATCAAAGGTCAGGCATTCGCCAATTTAATGATAGAATGTTAGATTTCATCAAGCGTATGTCGAGCCAGAGGGTCAAACGTCCCGTCGGGCATCAAGGTTGAAGAGGTTAGAATGCTTGGGACTCTATATATAAAACGGTTCCTCTACCATTTAGTAGTGGAAGGAATTATCTTGACAAGTCCGGATGATTCAAAGTCCGGCAGAGCCTATTAGATTGGATTTAAAGCGTACGAACAACGAAGTTTGAATATAAGGCAGTGTTAAGCGGGTGTTCGATCGGCAAAAGAAGTCTAGAAGTCGACCAGCCGATTATTTGATGACTCTCGCTTGGTCGTCAAACGATTGTCACGGAGATTATGAAGCTCATTAGGACCCGGATGATCAAGTATCTGTATGGAATTAAAAGAGCCCGACTTCAATATTTCGCTTTCATATGAATTTCAGGGCATAGGCGTAAACGATAATTCCATTCTCGATGCACCATCGAAGTTGGCCATTACGGACATCGGCGATGTTTTAACGGATCGGTTTATTGGAAGTTTTGGCGGCCAGTCGAGTGTTGACAAGAGAAGCGGTGATGTGTATCGAAGCGATCTAATCTGTTGGACGACTCCTATATCGAGTACTGGCGGATGTCCTTCCTTCTGATCGGATGTTGGCAAAAAAGATCAAATATAAGAGTGCCAATTTGTTCTTATTGATGGGGATCTTTATCGATTGGCCTTTTCCTCACCATTCTTTGAAGTTGCTCGTCCATCCGAGGTGGAGTACGCTCTTCGGAAGCTTCAAATGCGTATCGTGAAATCGATCATACGTCACAAGTTTTTTGGCTTATAAAAGTACTCGGTTGTGGGATCTTTATTAGCCTACAATTTTCAAGCGAAGCTACAGTATGTCAAGAAATGTGAAAAGTGCCAGATCAATACGATTCGATCCCACATCGCCACCCAAGAAAGCTATACTCGATTTTATCTCCTATACCCTTCACATTCTGGGGTAGAAATATTGGGTCCGTTATGCTAAAGCTAAAGATTCGTGTTTACTTTATGTCATGAATTGCTATTGATTATATGACTAAGTGGGTAGAGGCGAAACCACTCGGTCAATAACGAACAAGAATGTTTGAAATTTATAAAGAGTCCGTAGTATTTCGCTTGAGGATTCTGAGTGTTGATGTCGAGATGACGGATGACGGTTAAATGGGATCAAAATTTGAGAAGGATTTTTAAAGGAGTCAGGGATTCAAAGATAAGAAGACTTTGGCTCACCCACCCATCAAATGGGCAAGATGAGGTGATCAACATGACATTGACCGAACGAGATCAATGTTGGATGACGGTTAAAAGGAAGATGGCAAAAATTTTGCTCCGCGTCTTTGGTCGGGCTTACCGGACCACACCGAGGACAACCGCCAGGATTCACCTTTTCTAATGGGCTTACGGTATTGATGCCTTAGTCCAGTCAAAATCGGATCTCAAGTCTTGGTCCTAATCCAAAGAGATCTACAATGATGAAGGATCAAGGCAAATTTGGATCTGCTTAGAAGAAGTGAAGAGAGGTGGCTTTACTCAAATTGGTCGCTTATCAACGAAGAGTAGCTAAACATTACAACAAAGAATTGAAGTCCAGCAGATTCAAGTAGAGACCGTCCTTAGAGAAAGCTTCTACACCTCAAAACACGGAAAGCTTAATGCCAAACTGGAAGCGGTGGTATGAAGTTCAAGTATCAGCCAGCACTTATCGGGTTAAAGGCATTAGATGGTTCCGAGATCAAGAACACTTAGCGTCTTGGTAGGCTCGAAATACTTAACAGACAAGTCAATTTATCGAAGTCTCAGAGTACGATTGTCCATTATCAATAAAAAGTCACTTTTTCACTATCGATCTTGGTCCTATTTGTCCTAAGGTCAATGGTGTAAAGGAGGTATGGTAGGACTGCACCGGCCATTCGATGTAGCCATTTATTGTTTTCTACCCGAGTGGTAGACAAAGGTCCTTATGATCCTATATTGATTTTACCAAGGGTGGTAAGTCGATGGTCACTACGAATGATCCCGGTCTTATTTGTCCCAAGGTCACAATGGTGTAAGGAGGTATGGTAGGGACTCATTGGCCATTCGATGGTAAACATTTGTTGTTCTACCCCAGGAGTGGTGAAAAAGAGTCCCATGATCCTCATATTGATTTTACCAAGGGTGGTAAGTCATCGGTCAATAGATATCCTGTTTGTCCAAGATCACAATGGTGCAAAGGAGGATCAGAATTCATCCACATACGATCGATCTCACACTTCTGAATCGATGAGTATATATTACTTTATTTTTATTTAGTGTTGAGTTCAATTATTCAATTCGGTTAAAATTCATTCATAAAATTCAATTTACTTCATTTCATAAATTAACAAGTTATATGCCTTAGATTTTATTCACTATTTAAGTTCAATTTACTAATAATGAATTATTAACAAGAAACTAAATCAAGCATATAGTTCACAATCAAGGAAATTGAAGATTCATCAATAAATAAAACATTCAATTCGATTCATTCATAAACTAACTATGAAATATAGTAAACACCGCTAAAGTCCATATATAAAGTTTCAAAATAATCCCAAAAGATAAAAAGTTTAAGTAGTTAAATTTTTACATAGTTGTAAGAAAAGCTATGAGGAACATTCGTGCACCACCTTGCGTTTTCTCGGGAGTTAAGGCAGAAGCAGGATCCGTATACAGAGCAATTTTTTCTTTACCATTTCTAAGAATCTTCATACCCCCTCCATTGCACACTCATGATTTCTCGGCATTAAGTTCGTCTGAGTCCCACCAGAGATCACGCTGAATTCTGCATGCGACTTCTTGGTCAAGAGGACCTCATTCTCAAGCTCCTTTATTTTGTGACGAAGTTTATGGCGCTTTTGGTCTTATGTCTCCGCTTACTTCGAAGGCCTTTCATTGAAATCATCGCATGAAACTAAATCGCTTAAGTTTTGCCGATCAAGAAAACTCCTCTATTTTTTGCCTTCGAGGTAGGTTTTCAACTGTGCCTTGGCGCTCAAAATCGATTAAGAATACATTGGCTAGCTTGAGATGCAGAATCCAAACCCCATCCCCTCGTGGCCCCTCAACTGTCAGTCGGACGCCTTCAAGTCCATCCTATCCCGATCTAAGTCTCCTGAAGGCCATTGATGGATGAAGAAGTATGTATTCGATCATTACGCCTTTCGATCAAGGTTGATTTCGTATTTATCTTCGCCTCATGAAATCCCTCCTCTCCCTACCCCATTTATATGCCTCTTGATGCAAACGTCCAAGACGGTACAACTGCATATTTTCAAAGTGTTCAATCGATTCGGATATCCAAATGAGAACAGAGGAAATAAAACAAAAAAATTGTTATTTACATAACATATATAGCTCATCCCTCATCAAGTATTTCCGTCTGTGATGATCAATTGAACCACGGTCGCTGTTAGGAGAAAAGCTCCTATTAAGAAGAATGCTATAGGCATACAAACTATTTTATAAATATTTTATAAACCGCATGTGCTATCTATTCCACTTCAAAGATATCGATCAACAAATCGTTTCAACGTATATTTTATGCTTCAAACTGTATTAATATACCACGTGGACTACGAAGTATACCACACGGATCAACAAACAGAAATATTCAGAGTATAATTATTCAATTTATAAATGTTATCGCAAGTGTTCTCACAGTATACAATTTCATCTATATTTAATCCTTAAAATTTATATATTACTCTTTTAAAATTTCTGATTTCACTAATTTTATCGCTGTCAAATTTATTCATCTGAACACAACCAATGTTGAGTATGCAAACTCAACACGGCACATTTATCCATAATTAATTATTCTGATACTATTTATTTGTTAATTTATGTACTAATTTATGATAATTTGATTTTCAAATATTTTACAAAGGAAAAACATGATGAAACAATGTTAATTCACCAACTTATTTCAACAGTATTTAAAAATTTATAATTAATTATTCATCATTTTTGATGTATAAACAAGTTTAAATTATAATTTTAAAAAATGTTATTATTGGTAATTAAGATTATAATAGTCCAAACAATATTTTTTTTATCCATACCTTTAATTAACCCTTGAAAAAAACAAACATGAGATTATTTTAAATTATCCTATGAACACATAAAAAAAACAATAACTAAGACTATTTAAAATTATAATCTTCAGGAATAAATTTGACCCTGATGACCTGGAATCGATAACGAACTTATTTGTGGGTCCCTTTATCTCACCGGTGGGACAAATTTTGCTGAGGAGATGATAATTAAAAATAAAAATAAGTAAAATTGTAAACTCGTGTATAATTTTCTTGTTCAATTATTAAGAGTTTTATAACTTGGCCCGAAAGTTTTTGTCATCAATATATTATGAATAACTACCATCAAAGCATGGTTCTCTATACTTTTAGTACTAAAAAAATTTTAAAAAAAATAACATGGTTGTGTGGAGGTATATTTATGAAAATTTTCATTTCTGATTTTAGGTTTTACACCCATATATATATATAGCTACGCGCTAGCTTCCTTTAATTAGAATAAAAGACAAATTTGACAATCAATCAATTAATTCCAACATATAGCATTACTTTTGTTCCATGTAGGATCTATTTAAGTGCATTATTTCACCGTTTACCATATATTGATTTTTTAAAATGGAACAAAACCCCTAGAAAGTGTTCTTTCTCATGTTCCCTCCCTCGTGATTGTTTTTAAGATTTAAAAATATATTTTTACTACCATAAGTATTGAAGTAGACTGCGAATTGAAACCAATAAGAAATGAATATTGATATAATAATTAAACAAAATCTAACAAATAATGAGTATAACACATTCTCCATCCTGTTTTAAAAGAACTTATTAAAATTCTCTTCCACCCACGGAGTTGACAAAATCTGACTTAATTCCACATGATTTCAACAACTACATTAACTATTCATCCTTCTCACTACGAATTAAACACAACTGCCAATCATATAGTACAAAATAAGAACTGGATCATAGGCCTGCCAAAGCACTGGAGAAGCCTTAAATAGATAAACAAATTCCAAGCAACATTACCAACATCATATAAACTACCAGAAAAATACAATATGATTCCTGAATATATCACCACTAACATAACGAAAGTTCATATAGTCGGCATTCAAACATTCCAAGTGTAAGCAACAGGTCAGGTCAATTAGTAAGTAAATATGGGTTGACAGTAAAAACTGGATGTTATCTGGATAGTCCAAATTTCAGTAAGCAGAAGGCTCAGTGGCACAAACTCAAAGGTAGCCATCTCAGAAATCTATTATCAGTTAAGTAGCCTAGTTCAGAACCTCTAGAAAACAGTGGAAAACACGTGCTAGGATTTTGGTATTCTCTTAAGTAGTTTGTATATGCCGAAAACATTATTCTTCTCCCAAAGCCATGGGATGAAGAATGACCTGTACATGGGAGGTGAGAGTTCCCTGTCCAGATAAGGTAATGCCGCAACAACCTGAGAAAATAAATTTACGTCTTAATTGTGTGGTGATGATGTGCCTTGTGTTTGCTGTGTGCGTATGTGAGACGGAGAAAGAGAAGACCGCGAGTTTACCTCCCATGTTGACAAATCACTTCCATGAGAAAAGTAAGGTCGTTGCAGCTGCAACTCAATCAGAAAGTCGCACCTCTCAAGATTAAGGAGCTGCGAAAATCAATTATAAAAAAAATTAAAAATAGTCAGGTGAGTCGGTTTCTTTCCGGTAACGCAGTTCTGACTATTAAAGACTGTAACAAAGGCTGAAACAAATGAACTTTTACAGAGGTATGTATGTAATACATATTGCTCATCTGAAGCCTTGTTCTTATTGTTGAAATAAGGTGGTGCAGCTGAACTGCCACCCAAGGTAGAATTGAATGGAAATGGAAGAAGACCCCTGAATCCATCATCTATCCATCGGACTTGGCCCACATAATCAGGAATGAAAAATGATGATGGGAACCGATGCCACTCACTTCCAACACAAACCACAGAATCTGCAACATCCAGGAATCAATCATGCTTTCTCACATACATATGCTAGTAAAAGAGGGTTTCTAATTTTTTTGAATGATTATTAGTCTATTGTATATGCCTTTGAAATAATAAGAGCATCCTACTGGCTACTACATTTATATACAGAACATTTTTATTATAGATAATTATGGTCCAAGTGCGGAGTGTGGAACTAGGGACCTTCAAATTATTCCTCATCAAAGCCTCAACCATTTCTCCTACCCCCTAAGGGGTTCACACTTATATTTAGAACATGTAAACATAGTTGTCAAAATCTGATGCACGAAACATAAAGTTCAATTCACATTGTATAACAGGTATCGTACAATACTATACGATATATTAGTAAATTGATATAGAATTGTTAGCATATCAGAAAGTGAGCCATATCTTACGATACGTCTCACGTATCCTACGATACAATTTACGATACAGTTGATACATTTTTAAGGTAGAGGTTAACCTGATAAGAGTTATAATCAAATTAAAGCCTCTTTTTTCATTAGAAGATGCACTTTCCAATTTGGGCCTTAATTTCAAAATGAGTTTATACTTGTAAGTCAATAAGTTATTTTTTTCCTCTTGTTAATTAATAAGTAATACTTACGGAATATTGATTAAGCCTCTAGTTTAAGCTCTTTAAACTACAATTTTAATATTTATAATTGTTTATAAGCTCATTTGATTGATTAACATTACACTAGAGATTATTGTTCAATAAAATGATTTCTCTATATATCTAAATATATAATTATCATGTTTTACATGTCTTACTGTATTTTAGGATACCATACATGATTCATGAACTTTCAATACATGATAGGATTTAACAGCTATGCATGTCAATAATACTTGTCTACACAAGGACTTAGGTTTCATGTTGATGGTACATGGAATCAGGAAAGGAACATCATAATGTTTAGATCAGTAAATCTAATTCTAATTTTGGTTGTTGGTGCATTTTATAACTGAAGACTCCCAATAATTTGTACGATGTGTGTGTGGATATTTATTGGGTGGTTGCTTGCACAAGGTAGCATCAAGAAAGGCACAGCTCCACAAACAAATTAAAGAAGGACGTCTTTAGATTCCTTTTCCTTGGCTCGCTTATGTAAAAGAGATGGAACATTTCATCTTAACTCAAAATAAATGAATTAAGAATATGAATAATAGAAACAGAATTGAACCGTTTTCAGGTGACAAATTTCTTCCAGAAAATTCCTTTAAGAGGAAATATAAGTGGCTCTATTTTTGTTTTATATTTCTTTCGATAATTTGGAGAACTTATTAAGGCTACTCTTACCTGCAGAGCATGAAGGACATTAAAAATAAGGGTATTTATAGGGATAAATATTTTTTTTGTCACTCTACTTTAGGACAACTTCCAAATGAGTCACTAATCTTTTTTTACAGTCAACTCACTGAACTTTAGTTTTTTTACAAACCGTTAAGTCCTTTCACTTTTAACGGAATTTGACAAATAGGAGAGAGAAATCTGACATGAAATTTTTATGCATAAGTTTCAACGCTTAAGTGGAAATGAACAAATTTTATGGAAAAAATGAAAGAAAATCTTTTAAAATAAAATATAAATAAAAAAACTTAGTAAAAAAATATAAAATACAATAACATAAATAAAAAATATATATATTTAATCATTTTTATAATTAATATCAAATGAGTTTTTATGTAATTATTATAAAATATAATTAAGGAAACTATAAAAATTATAAAATTATTATTATTATTAATATCTATATTATTGTTATTAATATTATTATTATTATTATAAATATTATTAAAAAAATATATATTTAATTATTTTTATAATTAATATCAAATGAGTTTTTATGTAATTATTATAAAATATAATCAAGGAAACTATAAACCATAAAAATTATAAATATTATTATTATCTGTATTATTATTATTATTATTATTATTATTATCATTATTATTAACATAATAATTATTATTATTATCTAAATTATTATCGGAATTATTATTATTATTATTATATCATCATCAATATTATTATTATTATTATAAATGAAAAAAAATATTTAATTATTTTATAATTAATATCAAATGAGCTTTTATGTAATTATTAGAAAATATAATTAAAGAAATTATAAACCATAAATATTATATTATTATTATCTATATTATTATTATTATTAGTATTATTATTATTATTATCGGAATTATTATTATTATTATTATTATTATTATTATTATTATTATTATTATTATAGTCCACATTGGATATTATTGCCACATCAGCGCTTTTTTTTACAACTCAACGTTATATTGGTCAAACCGTTAAAAGTCAACATGACTTGACCGGTTTTTGTAACGGTTTGTAAGAAAATTAAAATTGAGTTGACTGTAAGAAAAAAAAGTTTAGTGACTCATTTATAAGTTGACCTAAAGTAGAATGATCAAAAAAGTATTTATCCCGGCATTTATAATATCAGTTGTGCAAAAAAAAAACTTCTGAAGTCAAAAATTGCAAAACAAGATATTGCCACTGGTAATCTAAAATTTGTAGATATAATTTGAGACATGTCTTGGGTGCAGTTTTCAACTATTTCAAGACCAATACAATAGCCACTAACTTTTTATTCTCACCTTGTTGTCCATCGTCATAATACTCCAAGTGTTTGTAAATCTCTAAAGAAGCAGAATAACCATGAATTAGAGAAAATGTCCGTGCATGGGAGACACATAAAATGACGCCAAGAACAACAGGTCTGAGATATTTAGCTATCTGCATAGGTCAAAATGTAGAGGTTATAGTAACTCACAAAACTTGAATGATATTGCATGACACAACTGTAGGAATATAGCAGCAGCTCACCGTGACAAACAGAGATCTATCATTTGAATTATACTTGTCCCGAAAAAAATCAGGAAAACTGTCAATAACAGCGGAAGCAGCTACACAAATAAGTGGGTATATTGGATAGAGAAATCTGCAATGGCAGTAAGTAAACAATAAGTGTGCAACTACATCTCCATTTTCACAATAAAATAAATAAATAAGCTCAACCTCAATTGTCTCAAGCAATTGTGTGGTTCTAGATATATTCAAATTATCAAACTTTAAATTCTAAGAAGACTCCAGAAGTTTAAGATCCAAACATGCTAACTAAGGGCAAACAAAATGGGTCAAGAATTGTAGTAGCGGGTGCTGGGACCTGCTCCAATGCAATGATTAGGCATGTGTTCAAACTTTGTCAAACCTTTAGGGACAAAAACAATTTGTTCTTGTGGATTATTTCCTTGAGCAACATTGTTTCTATCAGCAAAGATTGGACTCTATGGTTAAGCCAACTGAATAATTCCTTAATTACAGTTATTACATGCACACTCCACTGAACATAGATGCTAAATTGCTAATCGAACTTAGTAAATAAGTAAATAACAAAAGTTCTCAACAAATCTTTAAAGGTAAACAAGTTCTCAACAAATTTTAAAATAGAAGTAGTATCATTTGGTGATATGGCATGAGGCCTCCTCTTCTTATCCTAGAACCATAATTGTAAGTGTACTCAATCATGACCCTGACTGTTATTCAAACACCACTTAAATTTAAATTCTTAAGGGCCTCAACCCCGAAGTAATTACTGTCCTATCACCTATGCCGTTTGGAACTCCTGCACAACTAGATTATAAATTTGCAAGTGATGGTTGATACACAGTTACTTGAGATGTCAAAAACTTCAACCGCTAAATGTGTCCTGAATTTTATCCACAATATATAAAGTAACCATGCCAAAAATAACAGATCATGGATTCATGATGTATGTAAAATTGAAGATGGAAGAACAATTTCATATAACAAGTATCAAGCACCAAAGAAATGAATAGAAATTGGTACATTCAACTTTGAAGGACGGTGTTGCCCTTTCCCTTCCCTGTCCCACTAATCGGATGGGTTAGCCAAAATCTAATAATAGAAACCATCCGAAACAAACAAATATACCAACATTATTCATAAAGTTTCTCATCATGTCAAACATAGACTTTGTGTAGTGTCATGCCATTTTGTCAATCATGTCAACTACCAGGTCGAGGTGTGAAAGTGCCTGCAACAAGGTTCCGGAGGACAACATCCGAGCTCAAACACCAAGATTATCAAGTGAAATCAATCCAGAAACTGAAGTGCACCAAATTTGTGTTTTGAGAACAAGGTATGATTTCAATGACAATCGAATGCTAGTTAGTAGTTTAGAGCTTAGTCATAAAATGCACAATCTATAGATGCAAAAAGATTTAAAGGTGGACAGATTCATAACATGCGTAAAAAAAAAAGGACTTCAATTCATATCTTAGAACCATAAACAACTATGTAAAGAAAACATGAAATTCGGAATGAGTCAAACCTTTCTTCCTTATGGGGCTGCAAAGACATAAATGCTATCCAGATATATAAAGGTGAGACAACAACCATCAAGTCTGGACCATATTTCTTCCTAGCAATAGGCACAACTCCCAGAAACAGCAGAGCAAGAACAAAACTGAAGTTGAAATTATTAAATCCATTTTTGAAGTAATATAATGGACCTTCGGTGCCATACAAATGGCTCTCACCGCCTCCTACGACATTATACAGCAATAAATTCAGAACAGACGATGTCCATTTTCTGTAATAGTAGTGGTCAGCAAGTAGGGAAAGTGCCTGGGAACAATTTAAAAGGTAAAAATCAGGGAACTATACATATAACAAAAACAAGTAAGTGAGTAACTCAATATTAAGGAGCTGAGAGTCAAAGAATTAACTTGATTTATAAGAACAAATAAATAAATAATAAACAATAAATCCATAAAAAGAAGATGAAGAATAAGAACAAGATGCAACAATTGAGCTTAACTTACCATGACAGCAACAGATGTGACGACCCCTGAGAAAAATGCTTGCTTAAACTTTCTGATCAAAGAGTATACTGTAACTGGAAGAAAAGCCAAAACTGAGAAAGGCCAGCCAAGAATAACTCCTGTTGCTGCAACTGCAACTGCCATGGCAGGCTTCTCAAAAAGATATAATGCTGACGAGAGAGAAATAGCATACATTGAAAATGAACTTGGCAAGAAACCTGTAAATAAAAGTTCACACGATGAATTTTAAGATCTTAACTTTTAAGGATACAAACCAATTCTATATAAGAAAGGCAAGGTTGCTACATAAAATAATAACAGAAGAAAGCTGAGTACGAATGAAAAGCCTACGTACTTGTACTAGCAAAAAAGCAACCACTAGTTAAGCATAGCATGGCAAGCGTATAAGAAGCAAGGCGTTTTCCATACTTCCTGGAAAGTGCTACCACCAGAGAAGCTTCTGTAACGACAGAAAGGAGACCAAGAAATAGTCTCACAAAGTAGAATACTCTGACCTGGAATGTTAAAATCCATTGTCAAGTACATTCTGCTGAAGAGAAGAAAGTAGTGCAAACCTTAAAGAAGTCCCAGATGAATTAAATATATGGAAGTACACAAAAATTCTTACTTTTTCCTCACCAAACCAACAGGAAGCTGGCCAACCCACTAATTTGTGGAAAAGAACATACAAATATGAACGAAGTGCAAACTGAGAGCTGCATGAAACACAAAACAGGAGATTATTTATCAGGAAAATCCTCAATAGCAGCAAATAAATACTACTTACAAGGTAACCATTGTAACCACCTAAACATAACAAAAGTCTGAGGGAAGAGTGTACAATGAAACTGATGAATTACATATACCTATAGTGAGGTATATGAATGCACAAAATATGGTGAAACTAATTGGAAAGGCTTACAAAACAAAAGGAGAATAGATATGAATGCAACTTGCTAGAGTCTGATGCATTAATTTTGTTTCTGTAGAAACGTCCACTACAAGCATACAAATCATCTAAAGGAACCAGCAAGTGAAAGATGAAGTAAAGTATAACTTTTTAAAGGTGCATGTTCCAACAGAAGAAATGCTGAAAGCTTAACTCCTTCCAATATCAGGAACTTCATTTCTAAAAGCAACTCGATTCACGCCTCCTATAAATATTTTATTTCGATATTATGTTAACTGTCTGACTCTGGAAAGTAATATATTTGATTATAAGATACCAATGGGTGTACTCTGCAGTTCGGTTCTACGAACTCTAAGTAATATGTTTTGAGGCTGGATATCAACAAAAACAATTATGGGAGGCTGAGAAACTACATAGTGCATCAAACAATAAACAAACTTTTGAACAGCGTAGTTGTTTTCAGCGCATTGGTTTTGTTCAAGTTTATCAACAACATAGTAAAGGTTGACTTCGACTATTGTAAGCTTTACATTTAATATCCTGACGCCATAACAAAGCAGGTAACATATACACCTAGCTGCATAAACTTCTGGACAAGCTAATATGGTCCTTAGATACATTACCCACACTCGTCGGCTGTCGCAAAAATAAGTACATGTGCACACTGTAAAAAACGACTTCATCGTCATAATTTTAGTCACCTCTTTCTGGAAGAGTTCTGGTTGTCTAAATTAATGAATTTCAAAAGATGTAACCCAATTATACTCTCACAGAAAACTTAAAGACGCATAATTAAAAAAATTGAAGCAAATATTGTGATCAAATAGAGATTATATCTAAAGTTGGGAATTCCAGACTGAGTCAATATATCTTCCTTATTTTAAGAAGTAGAAAATTGCAACTAACTACTCAAGTTTGAAATGCATTTATGTGAACTTTAAATTGATATTCCTAGCGATTAACATTACTAGTAGCAAAACAAACAACTCAAAACTACATTACATCATTCCAACCGCATAATTCTAAAACCAGGGAGATATAATTCACATATGGCTCGTGTTTATTGACAAGTGTGTGTGTATATCTATATATATATATAGAGAGAGAGAGAATGGACCTGTATTCCCAAGTTTGAAAGCCAGATTTGTAGATTAGGTAGTGAAGAGGCTCCCAGTAATTGAAGACCTCGTCACAGTCATGTATAATATTCGACGTTGCACTCATAAACCGGAGCATTCCTAGCGCAAACACCGGTAAGAAGAACCCTAGCCCCTTGTCTACCTCTCCATCGTCGTCCGGTTTCCCCGGTTTATCGTGCTTTTTGTACGATTGCAATTCCGACGTCGATGACGATGAAGTATCGAAGGACACTGTGCGTCTTTGCCTCGTCGTCATCGATATCAGTTCTACTTTCTCTCTCTCTCGGATTTGTGTTTAAAAATCTCACTGGCGCTGTATCTATTTTTTGCCTATCATCTTTCCTTTCTTGAGCAGTACCTTTTGCTTTTGAAAGAATAATTGCGACTTGTTTACTTCTTTTAAAATTTGATCGTGTCTTGTCCCAAATCAATTCGATTCGCAAATGGGCTGTAATCAAAAAAGACTGGGCTTAATTGGAGTCAGCTGTTAGTAAAATTCTTTTAATCCTCAGACAAGATACAACAAATAGAAAGAATTACAAAGAAAAGTTAAGATCAACTAAATAATTACAAAAAAGTGTAATTAAGACTCATATTACAAAAATAGTACAATTCACATTAATAAATAAACCTAAAATCAAGGATAACTAATAATTCAAATTCAAATTCAAATCTTATCTCTAACAACAATTTCAAATCCATATTTCAAAATTCAAATCAAAATGATAAAATTAAAAATAAAAATTATGAAGGAGCTAATGTTCATCATCATCCTCTCTCGCCATCATGCATTGCCTTACATACATCCATTGCCATTGCCGCCACACAAAAATTGACTAAGAATCGCATCACATTTAAAATAAAATTGGTAATCAAATCTGTTGAATTGGTTACCTTTGTCTAAAAGTTTGACAACCAATTTCATGTTGGTAAATAAAAAATAGAACACTGCATATTTATACTAAGGTAAGCAAAACTTTATACCAAGGTAACCAAACTTTTATACCAAGGTAATCAAACTTTTATACCAAGGTAATCAAACTTTTATACCAAGATAATCAATCTACTTTCACACCGCAGTATGAATTAGTTACCTTGATCGAAAGTTTGGCAACCAAATCGCACGAAGGTTTGGCTACCAAATCAGATTACATGCAAAATAAATTAAACTTAATAAAATGTAATTAGTTACCTTGATATAAAGGTTTGGCTACCAATTGCATTATAAAAAAACAGTAGAAACAGAAAGCGATGGCGGAGGGAGAGGGTGGGGCGTGGGCGGGAGGAGGAGGAGGGTGGCGGAGGAGGAGGGGAGGATGAGGGGAGGAGAGGAGGGGGAAGATGAGGGGTGGAGGAGGGAGGGGAGGAGGAGGAGGAGGGGGTGGGGGGTGGAGGAGGAGGAGGAGGGGGTGGCGGAGTGAGGGTGGGGCGTGGGCGGTGGGTGGAGAAAGGGAGAAGGAGAAGGAGATGGTGTGGGTGGGTGGGTGTGGGGGGCGGGAGGAGTAGTGGCGGGGGGCGGTGGCGGGGGGGGGGAGGCGGGAGGAAGGGGAGGCGGAGGGTGGGGAGGGGTTGGACAGGAGGAGGAGGAGGAGGAGGAGGAGGAGGAGGGAGGGAGGAGAAGAAGAAGAAGGGAAACATAAATGGAGTGGGAGAAAATCGTGGGATAGATGGGGAGAAAATTGTGGGAAAGATGATTGAGAATTAAAACACATCCCATAATTAAAGGAATCATAAATATGTACTAATAATGAAAATAAAATTTTAAAGATATTAATTATGTAAATATTTAATGAGGATACTTTTCTTGTAATTATATTTTTAAATGTACTATAAAATGTAAGTGTTCCAAAATTCTATCCTAGGCCCAAAACAAGAGTTTCAGCTCTTGACGTTGGATAGTGACGTGTTTGTATTTATGGCTGTCAATGATGAGATGTTACACTAGTGGAGTGTTGGATAAAAACTAAAAAAAATTAAATTTAAATTTGAATAAAAAAAATTGATTCATAAATAATATGTTTAAAACATCTGAATGACATAATTTTATTATTTTATCCCTCTAAAAAAATTTAAAATTATTATAAATTTATCACATAAAATTGCTCACATACACTCACAATCTCACATGCATATTTTGATGACTTAGGTACAGAACAAATGATCATTAAAATATACATGTGAGTATATGTGAGCGATTTTACTTGATAATAAACTTATTTGAGATGTTATTGATTCGGTAATTATTGATTTTGATGTCATTGAAATTTTAATTCAGTAACCTTAATTAGAAATTAGAAATCTATATTTGAGTTGGAAATATAAGATTTTGGAGAAATGGTTAGCATGAAGTTCATTTTTGAGTAAATTTGTCAATTTAAATTCAGTAACGATATTCTATGTGTGAAATTTATATTTGACCAACTTACCTAAAAATAAACTTCATCATAACCGATCCAGATTTTGGATATCTGACTTTCTATTTTTTTGATCTGAATCCGAGTTGAATATTATTTTATATTAACTTATATTCACACGCTAACTTTTAAAATTATATTTATTACTATTACTATTATGAATTAGATTGGTGTCATATTTGGATTTAAGATCTTTGTTGCATTCTGTTTGACGATTTTACTTAAATTACAAAAATTATATATTTTTATGAGCAGGTATCTTAAATAGACTTAATAAATTATTTTAAATTACTTTTAATACAATATTATTTTATTATAAAGTTAATAATTTGACTGTACAAATGTAAATTTTATATGAGATTATATAAAATTTTGTCATCGACAATTTTATAATAATCTCATATTTTTATATGTTCAGTCAGGACGATTAGATTATTAAGTTGAAAATTAAATGATCTAGTATTAAAAATGGTTGAAAAGGGAAAAATAATTTTAAAAAGTGTATAAGTTACGGAAGTTGTTAGTATGAAGTTTATTTTTGATAGCCGTCAATTTAATAACATTATTAACACATACGAGACTACATGTGTATGATTTCTACATGCCAATTGTCTAACTTATCAAAAAATAAACTTAATGCTAACCGAATCCATAAGTTACCTTTTCCTATTTTATTTTTGTCCGAACTCCGAATCCATCCTTCCAAAGAGTTTAACTCGGTTGTAATTGGATTGACGTGAGCTCACTAACACTTGAAAAACCGCCGCCAGATCTAACAAAACCGTTGTTATTTTTCCCTCTTTTACACTGTGAATTCTATCAGAAGTAGGATTCAGGCCACTTTCCTTGAAAAAATCTGGCAGAATTTCCTATATATAGGATTTGATTTCTATAACTTTTTCAAAATCACTAGTCTGATCCACACCCACATTATTTGAATGGAGATTCTTGGGAGAGATTCAGTGGAGATATGCAACAATGAAGATGGGTTTCTGGGTTCGTATTTTGTTGCCAAAGTTGTTGATATATTGGGGAGAGATAAATTGAGAGTGGAATATATGACCCTATTCGATTCAAAAGATGTAAAGAAACATCTAAAAGAGAAGGTTGAAGCTTATAAAGTGAGGCCTCTGCCTCCGGAGATTCGGGTTTCGGGTTTCGATGTGATGGATAAAGTGGATGTTTATGATCTTGACGGATGGTGGGTCGGAAGGGTGATCGAGAGATATGGTTCTAATTACCGTGTTTACTTTGATAGCACCGGGGATAAAATCGTTTATCCGTTTGATAAGCTGAGGGTTCATCAAGAATATGATAATGGTCAATGGATTCCTTCTCAGAAAAAGGGTATATGATCTTATCTTTAATGGTTTAATTTCTGTTTTTCATTATAAATGTTGAATTTCATGTAGATTATATTATATAAATAGTCCAATTGATTGGATTGGGGATTGGGTATTACTCCTCTTTATATTACAAGGTTTGCATGGGATGCATGTATCATCTTGGACTTGGAATTAGAATTGAAATTGGCCTGAATTTTCAATTAAATGTAAATAGGTATAGATGTTATTTTCACATAATTTTTTTTACCTATTTATTTATTTATTTATTCTGAACATGATATATATCATTATCAGGGAACCAGATGTTGCCGCTGTAAACAAAGGCAGAGAATTTTGCCATGGAGAATTCTGGTCTCTGGAGTACCAATGTATTGTGTATATCTTATCTTAATGGAAAATTATATTTGGAGCTCAAGACAAGACGGAAAATGTTGTGTTGTTTATTTTAGACTATGCCCTTATGGTTGATATTGTTAATTTGTGTTGATTGTTCTAAATGTATAATGTTCTAAAATAAATAATAGAATGTGTCGAGTCATGCTTGAGCTTAAAATTACCCCTGTTCGCATTGAATTTAAACCACTTCTCGGTGAAAATATACAAGTAAAAAGATTTCATTTGTGCGGTTGTGCCAAATTTTAAATTATGTCAAATGATGCTTTGTTTGGTCCAGCCCGACTTCTTTTACTGCAGTAACTTAGTAATGGAGTACTGCTGCTGCTGCTGCTGCTGCTGCTCCAGTTTGTTAGTTTTAACATAATTACTGTAAATTGTATTTGGATAAGCAACAACTCAACTTGTTACAAACCAAAAAAGAAGAAAAAAATGGTCAATTTAATAAAACCGAAACATAAATGACAAAGGTAAAAATGCTTTATTTCATTCTCATGAAAGTAAAAAGTTCACAGCTGGCATCACTAGTATGTGAGCACAACAATGCAGGAAAAAAGTTCTTGGTGACGGGATCTTCCTTCTCTTTCCCCAAACTATAGAAGATGCGTAACTTAATAACTCAAGAACATATCTGATAGATTCCAGGAGGAAAGAAGAAAAGATAAACATATAATGTTTAACCAGTGTTCTGCATCCCAGCGGCAATACCCTTCATGGTCAAGATGAGTGTGTCCTCCAAGCCAGGGGCATACTCACTTGTTGGGTTCAAGTTTACCAGTTCAGAAGCTGTTTTGTTTTCCATAAAATCTTTGGAAATATGGGGTCTTAACGTCACGTTATAGTTAGGGTCTCGAATCCGCTTTAGTGTGTAAGCCTGGCACACATTCAAGGTTGTAATGTAGGAATCACGCAGCCGAAGTCTCTGCTTCAAGGTTGGGTCTCCTTCAAGAATTTCCTTGTGTCCAGCAATCTACCAGAAGAGTAATTGTTATCAGATTAAAATCGCAACAATCTACCAAAAAGATTTATCAAAAAGTTAATAATTATTATCGTCCTCTTTCTTAATGTTCTCGTAAAAAGAATGCAGCAGAACACAAATATCATCTGAGATAATTGGGGAACACAGTATCTGTGCTCAAAATTAATTTACCTGGAGGAGAAAGCTCTTTGTTTCCTCATAGTTAGACCTCAAATGCTCTCCAAATGACCATAAATCTGGCGAAACAAGTAGTTTGTCATTCAAAGCAGCGATACCAGGGTCTCCCTTTGCGAACACCATCTCAACTAAATCAATAGTGACCCTGAAGAAAGGCCATTTATTATACATTTCCTGCAACATATGGAAGCTCTTGACATCTTTCTTAATTATATATTTGAATGCTCCCCCAAAGCCAAGCCAAACTGGGAGATGAAACCTGGTTTGCGTCCAGGCAAAAATCCAGGGGATAGCTCGGAGTGATTCAATACCACCACTTGGCTTTCTTTTCGATGGGCGACTCCCAATATTCATCCGCCATACTCCAGCTCGGTGTGGCCTTCAATCATGAACAAAAGGATGATCAGTTACATTGAATATAACATGAGATGGGGAAAAAATTGATACCAAGTTTAGTAAGGCTCTCACAAGGCGGAAATACTCGACAAATCTGGGTTCCTGGAAAACTATTTTACGGTACTCCTCTGTAGCAACAACCGCCATTTCATCCATAAGTGCACGCCATTCAGGTTTTGGTGAGACTGGTGGACGCATTCCATGCTCGAGTGTAGCAGCAGTGAAACGCTGAAGTGTTCTAAAACACAAGTGCTCCTCCCCAAATGATTGCTCAATAACTTCACCCTGAACTGTAACCCGGAGAGACCCCTGAATTGTTTCAGGAGGTTGAGACAGTATAGCAAGATGGGTGGGGCCACCTCCTCTTCCAACTGTCCCACCTCGACCATGGAACATAGTTAGCTTCATCGCCGCATGCTTTGCAACTTTAATAAGCTCCTCTTGAGCCTTATATAGTTGCCAGGCTGCAGAAAATCGCCCTGCATCTTTTTCCGGAATCAGAGTACCCAATCATGACTTCTTGCTTACCATTAATCCTATTTTTGTACCAATCAATTGAGAAAAGCCGAGCAACAGCAGCTGGTGCGGCCTCTAGATCAGCAAGTTTCTCAAAGAGAGGAACAACTCTTAATGGTTGCTTCACATGGCATTCACGTTGCAGAAGCTCCACGGCAAGCACATCAGATGGTGCTGTGGCCATTGAGATGATGTATGCTCCAAAGCAGTCTGAAGGGAGTTCTGCTATGACGTGCAATGTATCCAAAACATCAGCAATTTCTTCAGTTTGCGGAAGATCAGGCCCAAATAGTGGGCGCTTGCCGCTGAGTTCAGATAAAAGCCATTCTTGTCTGCGTTCTTCAGACCATTCTCTATAGGAACCAATTTCCAAGTGCTTGGTAATGGCATCAAGGACATCAGTGTGCCTATCTGATTCTTGCCTGATATCAAGTCTCACCAGTGACAGTCCAAAGGTGGAGACTTGCCTTAGAAAATCTAGAAGGCTTCCATCAGCAATGGATCGGTCCCCGCAAGCGCACAGTGATCTGTAGCATAGTTCAAGAGGTTCCAAGAACTACACAAAATTTGAAATATAATAAGCAACCATCCAATAAGATAAAGACTGTATTCAGAGGATTAGGCAGTAACTATAATCAGCACCTGATCCCTAGAACGAAAAACAGTTAGGGAGAGGCATGAGAACAAAAAGAAGACGCACCAGGAAACATTTTTTGGGTAAGAATTCATATAAAGCAGAGCTAAAGAACATTGAGTATGCAAGAGCTATATATGGAACTAGTAGAGTATACACTTCGTTTATAAACTGGCTTTAGACAGAACTTACAAAAATAACATCAAATAAACGGATATACCTTCTCAACATTGGTGTACGTTGCCTCCTCTGGAATGTCGGATTTTCCATGTGATAATAAATGACGAGAACGTTCACGAGTATGATACAACTTATCCCTCACATCACCAAGAATAACTCGGTAAGGTTCACTTGCAGGAACCTGTTTCCAAAACTCTGAAATAGGACAAAAAAGATCAATGAATATTTTTTAGAGAAAAAAACAGACACTGGGAGAGAATCATGCATTTTCTGGCAGTAGTAACAGGCAAAAACTGATCCTATAAATTACTACGCCAATTACCTATGTAGTGTTTTGCATCTCTCCTAGCAGATCTGTGGAGTTCTTCTGCGCGAAACCGAAGCTCATCACTGCATCGCCACATGGACATCTGACAAAAGATGTATTCCAGTTGGAATAATGTTGTGATAATAAGGTATATTAAGAACAAGTAGATATTAGAAAATCTGCAAAAATATTCAATTATAAGGGACAGTGGTTATATACCTCAAACATGAGATCCTCTATCTGCGAAAAGTACAAGTTAGCGGCCATCATTCGTGCCAATAAGCAAACATCCCTTGTGACCTCAGGAGTAACCCTTGGATTACCTGCATTTCATTCCAAACATAATCAACACTCGCACACAGAGAAAATATTTCTTTTTTTAAGACTTCCATCGACTAAAATAAAACCACTGAGATGGATTATCAGATTCAGTATTCAAAAACAAAATTTTATATGGCTTTTGCCTCCATGAGAAATTAGTATGCGTATTCGAGTATAGAATCACAAACGTAACAATCTATAGGAAAAGGATATACCATCACGATCACCGCCCATCCAGGAAGAAAATTGGATAAGAGGAGCACTGTATGGAACACGTTCACTTATCCCTATGTTCTTCAAAGCTGTGTCAACACGTCGTAAAAATTTGGGAACGCCCTTCCAGATTGTTTTGTGGAAGTAGCTCATCCCAGCTCTCATTTCATCTTGTGGGGTTGGAGGCGTCCTCCGGATTTCATCTGTACGGAAAGCAGCTTGAATCTGTGTATAAATATAGAAAGGAAAGGAAAAAAATCAACAATGTTGCAGACAGAGCAAGCTGCCACTTTATTATTAAGCTTGTAATCATAGATGTAGCTACAAGCTGAACAAAAACTTATTCAAATGTTAGACAAATATCAAAACTAGGCTATGTATTATATGGAGAAATGTAAAGCAAATTGCAAACTAAACCTATGTAACACATTTGAAGAGCAGTAACAAGTGATGCATGGTCAAATTAGTCCAGTCTATCTGGCAAAGATAACTCCCTGAAGCATATTAAGTATCTAATGGATGTTATCATCGCAAAATTACCATGTAGAGATGAAACGAAGATTTAATATGCAAAGCTTCTATCCTTTAAGAGATGACTGGGAGAATTTTTAATCGTTTTTACTTATTATGCTTGACAAATAATTTTTTTTCACCATGTTAATAGAAATAAGTTGCCATGGAGTTGGAACTTGTCACACAATTCCCAAGAGAAGAAGAGGTATAATATCTCGCTGTATATATAACACATATTTTCATTACAATCAGAAGTGTTAAGAGAATGACATGCATTCACTCTATACAACAAGAAGAAACTCCACAATGTCAGCACCACCAAAACTTAAAAGACAGAATAGATGGATTGATTGGGTTTCCAGTTGTATATATTTCACCCATATATTTCAGGAGCGACATGTCCTTTTAACATATGATAAAGATTATTTACAACCCCCATCCACAATTTTTTTTGATAAAGATTATGGTTTATTGAGGAATTTCTTTATAATTGCCAAAGATAACAGATAGTAATTAAAAACATAAACGATAATTTTTAGAAATATGATTGCAGGCAAAACAATAGATTGAAGAGTAATACTTACTTCCCTCTGTAAAGCTTCATCAAGCTCCTGCTTGTCATCAGGAGTAATGTCTTTAGCATATAACTGGGCTAAACAGTTCCTTATCCTGAACAAGAAAGGCTATTAAGTTTAAAAGCAAAAATGTAGCAAGAAAGAAAGAAAATGAATCATAGAATTACAACATAGATTTCTTAAGATTTCTAAACAACATAGATCAACAACCAGAAAAATTTGACGACTAACCTTCCATGTTTCTGAAGCAAAGATCTACGGACTGATTGAGTAGGATGTGCAGTAAATACCAAATCAATAGTTTGATTCTTCAGTGCATCAAAAACTTCTTCAGGAGACTTTTTCAGCTGGACAACAAGTCTCTTTAGAGTTTCTTCGATGTCTGATTCAGTTGTTGCTGAGTTCTCATCAGCAAAATCCCCCTTTTTCAGCTTGATTCTTCGACGGTAAGCAATCTGAACCTCCTCAGCCAAGTTGGCCAAATTAAGCATGTGAGAGAAGGCTTTTGCAATGACAATTGAGTCCCCGGGATCTAAACTTGTTAAAACCTTCCCCAACTCCTCCAGCTTCTTAGGATCACGCTGTCCTTCATACTCAGCGGAAAGCTCATAACACTCTTGAACCTTTACAAATCAAACACCAGAAGCAACTTAAGCTAGGTACAAAATTAACATAAGTTCATAAATATCATGATTAGAAACAACAACTAAGTTCAAGTAAAATGGCTATTATACACGCACACAGATTTAACGTATTCTATGGATATTTGCTGGCCCCATCATGAATTCAAATTATTCCAACAACACTCCAAATAGAAAAAACAAATTAAGATCTCAAAGATAATTGACCAATTGTGAAGTGCAATTTCTGATGAGCAAGTAAGCAATCAATCAAAACTGACACAAAAAACAAATCTTTTGATCTGTTTATCAGAAGAAGAAAAAAATCCAATATTTTCATCATATCTCAAAAACCCTAGAAAGGGTTCCACAATTTATAAAATTCATGCAAAAGTGAGATTTGGTATCCCAAATAGCCAATCAGCGCCACTCTAAAGTCTAATCGCCAACAATTGATCATGAATAGCTCAACCAAAATTATACTGGAATCTCACAACTAATCACAAGTTTTCGGGCAGAATCATAATCAAAATAGAACATGTCAGTCTTGAAAGCTAAAATGTGAAATCAAAACCTCGTACCGTCTCCTTAAGATCCTCGCCATGTAAATCCTGAAGAATATCAAGAAAGCGATCCAGTAGCAGAGCATCGTATTCGACGAGCTTGTCATCCTCGGATACTTTGGAAGGTACCAAAAGCCTCAATTGAGCATCGATCGAAGCTAGCTTCTCTAAATTCCGATTAGCCATTGTTGACCAAAACAACGAACTAACTCCCCTCCTCCTAGCCAAAACCCTGAAACAAAGTAAAACCCGAAAATCATGAGTTTTGAAATGAATCACCACGTATTTCCATCACGACCCAGAAAAACAAGGGATGAAAAGTTTAAAACCCACGTGTAATAATAGATAGAGGAGTAGGACCAGTCCTAGTCCTCTATCGCAAAATGCATCAAAATTGCACATATAATAAAAATGGCGACCCAAAAAAAGATACTATCCAAGTGCTGAAAATAATGGTGTACCTGATTCAGAGTAAGTACTGATTGTAGAAGAAAATGATTACAGATTTCAAATATAAGATGAACAGAAACTGAATATGATGAGAGAGAAAGTTCAGATCTAAAGGCTCTGCCTGTTTAGGTAGATTATATAGACACAGAATCAAGAAAAAATAGTTGTGTAAAATAAACACACTCTATGACTATCAGTTTGTGTACGTAAACGTCGGTCTCACTCTGCGGCACAACTTAAGCTCACTGAGGCACTCTTCCCTCCTCCCACTATTATGAAGAGAAAGAATATAGTCAATATACCTTCAAAGATACTTTTATTTTTCCTTTTTTACCCAGATGTAAAACCAAAAAATAACTTGGTGGAAAAAGAAATGTTGCAAGGAGTTTGTGTCAAATTAGACAAGAAAGGAAAAAAGGTTAATTGCATGTGAGTTATGATTGGCAACTGTCCCAAACAAAATACGACTTCCGTTTCTAAAAATTATTATTTAATATTTTTCTATATGAATTAAGAAAATAATTTAATATTATTATTTAACTATTAAATTTTATTTAAAATTTCGTCATTATTATTTATGGGAAATTAAAAATTATATAAGAGAGATAATTTTTTGCGACAATAAGAGAAGATAATGTGATATAAGAAAGTAAATAATTTATTCTCCTAAAAAAGTTGTAAACAATAAATAAATTATAATAAATTTTTTCTTTTAAAACGGAGAGAATAATTACTAAAATAACAACCATTTTAATTAATAAAAGTAATTAGATGATACAAATGTCGTTATTATAATACTTGGGTCATAACTACATGTTAATTTTTGAAAGTTAATTTAATACATTTTTAAATTTAAAATTAAAGTAGATTTTTTTTAAAAAATGTAATTTTAATCAATACAATGATAAAAATTATAAACTATTTAAAAGATATAACTTAATATAAGTTTTATTGTTTCAGAATTTTTAATGAATCGTCGTTTGAAAATATCTCAAATTGACTTTCAAAATGTCAAATAATATAAAACGGAGGGAGTATTATGTTATTCACTATTCATTAATCTGAAGACATCACATAATGTTGTAAATAGTGGCGGAACCAAAACATTCTTAGAGAACGGTCAAAAAACATTAGTAAAAAAATTATTTATTGACGTTTGGAGTACTTTTTTGAAATTTATTTTGACCAATTATAGTATTTCACAATAATTTCATCAATTTAAATATTTTATAATAATTTCACCAATTCAAATATTTCATCAACTAATTTAATTCAATTATTTTACAAACAATATACCATAAATATGGCCATTTTAAATGTTGACATATGCATACTCATTTATAACATTGACATTTAGAATACTGGTCATTTTAAACAATATACCATAAATATTGGCTACACAGTTAAAATACCCTTTAAAATACAACATTTAAAATGATTAGTATTATAGTTGTCAATGTTATAAATAAGTATATATATATCAAAAGTGGGGGTGGAGACTTAGATAATGGAGCAGGAGGCCCCGAAGATTCCAAGGTGATATGACCCCCCGGCTCTGGTTGTAAATTTGTTTAACAATATAAATAGAAGATGATTGGGTTGTTAAAATAACTGAAGATCGAATTTAGAATCCGAATATCTTCTTAAGTAAATAACAATTAATTAATATTGTTGATAAGAGAAGAGGTACTGGGGATGGAACTTGGAAGTCCTCCTTTAGTTTTACCAGATAGGTACGTGATGTCGTCCACCTGACCCAAATTTGAGTAGTTGAACAATTCTAAATGAATAATTTTAGGGGAATATTTTTTGCTGATATTCTAACAACATTTTAGTACATATAAGAAATAGAGTTGTACAGATTGTACAAATCCTATTTTTTATATGTATTCAAATTACACCTAAAATACTGTTTTTTATAAAAAAATTCAGTTGGAATAAATACTATACATTTTTTGAGAGGTACTACAAAAAAAATAAAAATAAATAAATAATATCGCTAGAATGTCAGTAAAAAAATGTTCCCCTAGGACTCATTCTAAATCAACAGATATAATAATTGAAACGTACGTCAATTAAAAAAGAGACCAGATCACCCTTATCATATTTGACTTTATAATTCATTAAGCTATAAACATTATTATTGCAATAATTGAGACAACTTATCAACAACTCAAAACAAATATATCACACACTGTTTTAGTAAAAAATTATTATAAATAGAATATTCTTCCTTCCTTCTAACATTATTATACTCCACAACTCTTTGGCCGGTTAATTTTACATCATATTTGATTCAAGAGTTCCAATGCTTCTTCCTTCTGTCCCCTTTTTTATTTTTTATTTCAAAATTAATATATATTTATTTTATTCTTACTTTTTTAGTATCAAACCATCATTAATGAGCTTTTAACTAACATGTAGAATATAATTATTATTTTAATAAATTATCTAACCTGAAACCAAGAAATATTGTTATTGATAACTTTTTCCAAATTTTTTGTAGCCCCTCTTAATCCCTTTACTTAAGCTGTCTCCTTTAATTACGGTATAACTTACCACTTATTACCAAAGTAATAATATAAATATATATAGTAATGAAAGTAAAAGTTAAACAAGTCAAGAGAATATACTTTTAGGTAAATGAATATTTAAAATTTGTTAGAAAGACGAAAGTGATAATAGTGCACAATTTATCTGGCCTTTACCCAGTTTGTGGTAGTGAAGGTCATTCAACGATACTCGCCATTGAACAATGGACAAGCTACATTGGCTCTTCCACTGAAGCCCAATTTCCCACACCACTCCTCCCACTAATCTAATACTACTCCATCTTTGGCATTATTGTTGGGCCGGTCGCCAGAGGGATGATAGAGATATAAGTCCAAAGCAAAATCCTAACCCACACGCTTAGTAGATAATGAAAAACTTAACATATTGTTTTTGACTGGGTCAAGTCAACCTTTTATTTATAATTGTGTTACCAGAAAACACAATGATAAAAGGGAAACAGAGAAAACAATAATTAATTATGTAACATACATGAAATTAGTGATTAGGAGGAGGAGGCACCTTTATGTAACCCAAATGCTTGGAATTATCGACTTTAATTAGGGTTTTAAGATCCTAAGCAATCCAACATATTGAAGTCTCTTGGTCATAAAAGTAGTCCAAACACTTGCTACATTTCTTATCTTTAATCGGCCCATAACCCATACTGTATCTAGCTGTGAAATGATCTACACCGCAATCCTTGCTCCAGCCCATTAGTAGCCCATTTGACGATGGACATGCGACACATTGATTGTCCTCGCAAAGTCCAAATTTTCCGCATCCGGCATCGCTCTGGTAAGTGACACTCATTAATACTAGTATCAGAATCTATCAAAAATTAAGTACAGGGTATATATATCCCAAGCGTCAGCTCCCACTTTGTTATACAAATTAATATTTCCATACATTACTAATCACAGCCATCGCATTTGGGCCTCAATAATATAATACTCCCTCCGTCCCAGGATAAAAGTCTTGATGGGCTTTTCACGCATATTAAGAAGAGAAATAAAATGACAAAATTGTCCATAATAATGTCATTAAATATGGAGAGAGAATTAGAATAAGAAAAATATGAGATATTTAATGCTACGGGTATAATAGGAAAAAATGTGTAAAAGTTTGGTTATTAAAAAAAAGTTGACATTAAACATGGAATAACTCAAAATAGTAATAAAGACTTTTATCCTGAGAGAGGGAGGGAGGGAGGGAGGGAATACATAATATGTAGTACTCAGACCCACACGGAGTCTTAAAAATTCAGCACCATTCTCATCATTGTCGATTTCATATATAAATGTCAGATTTTGTAGGGTACCCCAACTGCCAACCGAAGTTGAATAATATAGCATGGGCTTAGAAGAGCGTTTCGGCTGATAATACATAGCCAAACCGGTGGGCTCAATTACAACGCTATAAGGCCCATTTATGTTCTCGTTACGTGAAGTCCGGCTCACGGGCTTGGTGGCTCCCCCAAACCGGACTGTCCCACTAATAGGGTGTCATACGCAAAACTCTCATCATATTCATTTAATGCGAACCAAAGAAATGCGAACTTATTCTCTCTCAAAATATATTATGAATAACTTAATAAATTAAGACTCGAATGACTTGAAGATATTTAGATGCTTGAATTACATGAATAAATCAAATGGCTAACTTCGATCACCGTGTATTTATAGGGGTAACTTGATGGCCTTTTAAATTGGTTATGTCCATTGGAAATGGTTTGAACATTTTTTAAATAATTAATTTTAATTTATTCATGAAGTAAAACACATTAATGTGTAAATTCACTTCAAATAATTAAAAAAAAAAAATCACTTCAAATTTAGCTCAGATTCTAAAAAATATAGGCTTAAATATAAATTAGTACCCTAAATTATAGGTCATATTCCACTTTGGTGATCCACCTTTCAATTTTGTCAATCAGATAACTTAACTATTAATTTTTTTCACTTTTGTCCAAATTCACTTAACACGTCAGAAATTAATGACGTGTCATCCTAAGTAGGGTCATAAGAAGCTGATGTGTACTTAAATAATAATATTTATATTATTTTATTAATTTAAATTATTTGAGTAAGGATAAATTTGACAAATCAATTTTTACAATATCCTTTCAAACAAAACAAATCCATTCTGTAATCGACAATGACTACCATGGCTGAGATCTCCCAACTTTTCCGGCGAACTCCATAGCCACCACTTTTCCGGCGACCTCCATAGCCACTACCTCCACCATACCCTAATCGTCTTGCCACGAAGTCAGGCAGAAGACGTCAGTCGGCTCACCGAGTGGGACACAGTGATCTCGGTGAGTCACGAGATCCTCCTTCCTTTCTCACCTACAAATTTCAATCAAATCCAAATTAACAAAACCCTAAAATACAAAATACCCATGGCTTCAAAAAATCGACCACAAATTCCTCAATTTCAAAATAATAAAACTTCACACTAAAACTCCAAAATATTGTTTCTATTCCTATAGCATCGATGACCAAACAAATATTATCAAATGCTCTGATTTACAATAATCCGCATAAAACCCTCAAAAAATTTAAATATTTAACAATAATGTGTAACTAGTGAACTTAAATCTCGCTTTTCCCTCAAATTTACCAACAGATAACATAAAAATGCAAAATGAAAACCCTAATCAGAAAAGCAGAGATAAAAACCATGACCTTCTCAAAGAAGAATAACGTCAAACACATAGACCTCGCCAGCAAACGACTTTCGGTTTTGTTACCGATTTCGTTCCCAAATTGAATGAATTTGTGAGTGTTGTTGAGGATTCGGTGCCTGTGAAGGAGGATGAGATATGATAAAATGGAAGTAAGGGCTGATTCCAAGGTAGATGCTAATGAAATGGAACTAAAGGCCGACTCCAAGGTTGAAGCTGTATGTGGGGCTGAGGTCGAGGTGGAGACAAAATTGAAACCAGAGTCTGATAAAGAGGATGAGTCTGATAAAAATGACGTGGGAATGGAGGAGAAACCGGAGATGGAGCTGAATTATATGTTTGTTTTATATTAATTAGAAATGTTAATTTATGTTTTGACTGTTTTGCCCTTTGTTTAATAAAAAACTGTTTTTTTTGCTACGTAAGCTTGTTAAGACCCCACTTAAATTAGCCACGTCAGCAATTGCTGACGTGGCGTGTTCAATTTGTGTAATTGGAAAAAATTGATAATTTAATAACCTAATTGACAAAATTAAAAGATGGATCATCGAAGTAAAATATGCCCTATAATTTAGGTTACTAATTCATATTTAAGCCAAAAATATACGATTCATTTTAATGGTCATTATAGCTACCCCTAGAAAATGTAGAATATGCATGCCACACCACCAAGAAACTAATCGAGTGTACTACAATGATTTAGGCCCTTGATTATAGGCTTATTGGCTATGATTAGTCAGTTTTCTTTCTTTTTTTAAATTTTTTGGCAGAAAGGTTTGTGATTGGTCAGGTAGCTATAAAGTGGCAAATTAACCTGATTAATTAATGTAGATATCATCATATCAATATCATAGAGTACCATATATATGTATGTATTCTCTCCTATATAGTATTAATTTATGAGGACAGCTTTTTAGCAATAATGTAATTTTGTGATCACACCCGTGCTGTCTCTGTCCAATTAACTTAATTATACTGCACACAAGGGATGCGATGACCATGGAATTGGTAATTCTTGAGACACATCCTCTGTCTCTATTATTTTTTATAACTTTTTTTGTATTTTTTATTTTTTTAAAGTTAATTAATATTATATAAAAGATCATGTGTTAAAATTTAAATAAAAAATATAAAAAAAACATAAAAAATAAGAACAGAAAATCAGCTCTCGTAATTCTTGTTCAAGCATCATGTCAGTCTCACGTTGAAACGAGTAAAATGAGGACATATATACTTTTTGGACCATAGACTTTAATTAATTTTTTGTATCAAGATGTGATTTGAAATAAGTACATGTGAGTCGGACATTCCTAATAATTCAAATTAGCTTGGTAGTTACTCTAATATCCCTCCATATCTTAATTAATTCTTTTAGATTATTTGTTTTATGGACAGAAATTAAGTAGCAGATATATAGCTATGGAATTATATATTAATTAAATTAATGCAAGAAAGTTCATCCCACGGAAACACCCTATTATGGGGTTATTTGCAGTCTGCACTCTGCAGACTCTTTAAACAATTTAAAGGTACTGGTTAACATGAAATTAATTTTTGTCAATTGATTAATACAATGTCGACATGCATATTAGGAGATGATCTCACTCTTTGCGTGCAGTCAGCATTGTATTGGTTAATTAACCAACTTATCATGAAGTTAACGAGAGCAGATCCTCTGTCCCCAAATTTTGTGTCCCTCTACTTAAATTTTGACACATGTCCTTTTATTTAATTTTAGAATTAATTAGTGTTAAGTAAGAGACTAGGTTTCAAAATTTAAGTGCAGAGACACAAGAGAACATGAAATTTGGGAACAGAGGATCTGCTCTCGAAGTTAACTTCATGTTATTCGGATTCCAATTTAGAGTTGGTTATTTTAGGACTCTACTTACAATAAGAAGTGATCAATTAAAACTGCGCTGGCCAAAATTAATTACTGTGAAATTACAAGCTAACTAACAGCAAAATGCACCACCTAAATATGATCATCTCATATCAGTACTAATTAATTGTCATATTCCATTTCTACTTATCAAATCTGTTGCGTCGTCTGTACGTCTTCGACTTAATTAGAGACAAATTAATTAAATTTCTATATTAACGGCTAATATTGGAAACATTTTCTGGTGAATGGAGGACCATTACTCGATCAGTGTATACATAATTTTCATAATATCTTTCTTAATTAATTAATTTTTGGAGCACTATATTTTACTTGCATGTACAGTATATATATATATATATATAGGAGGGCCGCAGGCAGGCAGTAACATAAATGCAAATTGTAGCTAGCTAATTGGCAGCTGAACTGCATTCACAGTTTGTAGCTAGCTAGTTAGCATGTTTTGTTTAACGATGCAAAGCTGTTACGGATTGGATTACTAGTATTATATAAGAGCAAGAGTTGGTAAATTAATTTATATGCTTGGTTGAGTGAAACAAATACTACTACTAGTAGCTACGTACGTACGTAAGTGGGGGCTAAACATTTTGCTCAACAAGTGCATTAATTAGTTGTCTAATCAGATCCATTTACAGTTGATTAAGTCTTTTAACCAAATCTTTTCCTGATTCTGGCTCTAAACCAAATTAATGAGAATTAAAGTCCCTATCAAGAACCCCAAAAAGGTAATTAACCTATTCATTGTGCATGTGAGTAATTAATTATCACCACACACACACACACACATATATATATACACACACACCAAACCAAAAGCTATGAATACTCTCATTTTATTTGTTAAATTGGATATATACACATCAACAATTATATATATATATATATATATATATATAGCGAGCGACGAAATTAAAAAACACATTCAAATATCAGTAACAAGGAAATGTAGGCATTGCTTGAATTTAGATGACAGGAAGCAAGCATGCAAGGACACACTTCATCATATTGTACGTACGTACGTATATATACTTTAATTTGTATCACTATTTGCTGTAAAAAGTTAAATAAATAATTATAACGGATGTTCATGTTCGGATATATATATAGAGTCGGAACAAAAAAGAAATTAATTATGCACTAACAGCAGTGTGGTTATTGGGTATTAATTACCCATGCATCACTAAACATTATCACTATATTGAGCTCGATCGTGATGGTAGTGAAAGTGGTGCCAACTATATTACACTACAATCTTAATGTCACAGCACTTACCCTCAATTATATAAGAACACGTACTTAAAAGAGTTAATTTGGTCAAATAATTCTTGAAATTTTAAAATTTGTGTAAATATTCTTTTAAGTTTTAAAAACAAAAAAAATATCTATCTGTGCTTAATTATACATTTTAGAATAATTATTATGATTATATTGGTTAAAATTATAAAATACAACTAGGTAGATCAATCGATCAGTTTTTGAATTATAAGTCTTCATAATTAAAGTAGTTTTAAAAAATAATCTTTTTTTATTAGGTTAATATTCTTGATAATGATTGCTTTGTTGATAGACGTAGTATACTTATGAATATATGGAAATAAATTAAAAGCATTACTTAATGCTAATAGTATCCATTAAAGGAAGAAAATAATTCATGGAGGAAGAAAAAGAGGAGCTAAAGCATAGAATGGTCCCATAACATGTCGATCTCCTTAAATTAATTAATTAGTATCCCCATGATTTTGATTATTTTGCATCTAATTCTCTCTCTCTCTTTCTCTCTCTCTCTCCGCACTTCAATGTATATCTTTGAAGATCGATCAACACTAAATTTTCGATCGATTTAATTAGTTAATAATTAAGTAGCAAATATGTCAAGTGATGATCTGCACAAAGGATCAAGAGAATTGGTAGAAGGATCATCATCACTGCAGTCAATTACTATTGCACAACCAGCAGTAGCTCAATTAAGCCGGTATGAGTCACAAAAACGCCGCGATTGGAACACTTTCGGACACTACTTGAAGAACCAAAGGCCTCCACTAGCTATGTCACAGTGCAACTATAGCCATGTACTAGATTTTCTTCGATATCTGGATCAATTTGGGAAGACTAAGGTTCATTTGCAAGGCTGTATGTTTTTTGGACACCCTGATCCACCTGGCCCTTGTGTCTGTCCACTTAGGCAAGCTTGGGGAAGTCTCGACGCGCTCATTGGCCGTCTCAGGGCTGCTTATGAAGAGAACGGTGGATTACCGGAGATGAACCCTTTTGCTAGTGGCCCTATTCGTGTCTACTTGCGTGAGGTCAGAGAATCTCAATCTAAGGCTCGAGGAATTTCGTATAAGAAGAAAAAGAAGAAGAGGAATCATCAGATCATGAAGGCAAGTGATCAGGAAAGTACGACCTCTACCTTTCAGAACCCACCGTCATCTTGACTGTGCCCTAGCTAGCTTATCTTCTTACAAAATAATGGTAAGCTTAATTTCCTTTTTTTAATTTGTTTAGTGGTTGATATATATATATATATATATATATATATATATATATATATATATGTGGTAAATTTAATTTGTACTTCATGATCAGATGATAGTATACTAAGGTGTACTACTGTATTTTTTTTTTTTTGCGGCTTTGATTAATTAATTGCTTGTAAATTAGCTTGAATTATCTAGATCTGATATAATATTGGACGATAGATAAAAATGCCAAAATTAGGGTAAACTCAATTAATGGCTCAGTTACCGATGGATTCCCTTAAAACTTAAAAAGACAAGCTAATTGTGTGCGTTTCCTTTCTTTCTAGTAAACCCTAGACAAAGTGCATGTTCAAAACCCTAATTTGAACAATTATTTTGAGGTAATTAAGAAAAAATAACTTATGTAGCTTTCCCTTAACTCATCCTAGCTAGCTAAGAACATTAATTAGCTATAATATATATATATAGGAATTTTTATAGATTGTCATGCCAATTAAATTACATGTTTTAATTTTAAGGTTCCAAATATGAGTATTTACATTAATTTGTATATTGTGATCGAGTACTTTTCATCAGTCTTGTCTCTTTTAGGATTTTTCTCGATCTTGTGCCCACCATGGATGGAGATTAGACATGGACACATTGTGTCTGTAGTTATAATAGTAAATGTATAGAAATCTCTAAAGCATGCATATTTAATATATAATCCAAATTAATAATAATAAAAAAAATTAAAATGTGTTTGTTGGTACGTTTCTGCATCATATATATATGATCATCCCATTTGCTATGATTTCTCTTGGAGATCTAAGCGCAAGAAGAAAAAACGAAGGTTATTCCTTCTGCTTGCGTAAATTGTGCGCTTTAAATTAATACTACTCCATTGATCATATCACAATTTTCCTTGCAAATAATTTCCTTTTCTTTGTTTAATTAACTAGATTGATCTACATGTAATTTAATAGTGATTTGTACCTTAAACATGCATGATGTTGTCTCTCTAATTATCTTTATCTGACAAGTTGTCAAAATTAGTTATGTAATCCTATAGCTACTATATATATATATATATATATATTATTATACGAAGTCTAATTAAAACTACTTAATTAGTATGCAAAAAAGAATATTGATAATTCCACCTTGCGTTGATCATTAATTTGTTGCTACAGACAGCAGTAACACTGTGAATATATCAATGATTCTAGGTGAAAGAAACTGAATTAACTCAGTTGCCTTATTAAAGATCGATACCGTTTCTTTTCTTATGTTTGGAATTTGAAGAAAATTGAGGGAAAAGGAAAGAAAAAGAAAAACAGAAGTATAGATAATTAGGAGTAATTAGATTTATCTTCATTTATTAAGTTTTTTCTTCTCTTTTTTACATTTATTTTTCCTTTCGTCTTCCCTAATTCTTTCCCTCCACATTTCTCAAGTTCCAAACATATACACTTAGTTTTCATGTTCATTAAGATACAACCAAATGATTTCCTTAAATTTTCGTTTGTTGGATATGACATCTCTAATTAAATTACATATTCTAGTATAATAACGGGTAGGGTCATGGTATGCATGCATTTATATGTATCATTTTCATATACATATATTTTGTTATTCTTGGTAGATATATAATGGTGAGAAAAAGAATTATTATGCAGATTTAATTAATGTAGTTTCGTAGATCATGGACTTACCATGAATTAAATTTACATATTATGTTAATCTCAATTCTAAATTTAGGCAAAATTAAATAGCAAGCTAAGTTAATTAATGCATGTTTTACTTTTTCCAAGCATATTGCTTTTGCCAACTTAATTTGTATATATACATTCTCAATTAAGCTATTCTTTTTCTTCTTCTCTTTTTGGTGCAAAAATACAAAAAATGGGAGGTAAGGATGGTACTCCAAATTTTGGGTAAGGCACATTGTGCCTACAACAACTATACATATCTGAAGGAACCCCTACCGTACTTATTCATTGCATTATATATCTTTTTTTACATTTGAGTATAAAAGTGCAAAATTGTTTCAGGGTTCAGGATACGCCCCAAAGATTCAGTTCCTTTTGGAGATCGAAGATCATGGCTAGCTACCTTTCTTCCTATTAGTCAAGTTCTCAGTCGACCTTTTATATCTTCCTATCTTATTTTTCCTAGCTTATAATAATAAACTGAAGCACTATATATATGTATGTATAGATTAATTGTATAATTAAACGAGTGATGAAGTTGATGAATTGAAGGTCAAACAATTAGGAGCTGAAGCTCATCATTTCTTTCATTCATTTTGATTTGATTATATATATATATATATATATATATATATATATATATATATATCGAATATACGATATTAATCAGATTTACTATAACATGAAAATTTTTTCATAACCTATATTGACGGAAACATTTAATTATACTGGTTAGCTTGTTGAAAAAATTAACCTAGCTAGCTAATCCAGATGAACATATATATATATATATATATATATATATATATATATATATATATATATATAATCAGATTTACCATGCATGAACTTTTGATCATAACCTATATTTACATTTAATTGTGACTGCAGGCTTGAGGAAAATTAACCTAGCTAGCTAGCTAATTCCAGATGAGCATATTTAGTACTACTGTACGTCTGATATAATTAAGAAAAATCTAAATTTCTTTATCCCGGCCCTTTAAAAAAAGTTTCTTTACTAATGATCATAATTAGTCCCTAATTTATATATCTATATGTAGTTGTATCTGTCCCACATGGTGCCATAGGATTCCTGTTTAGGTTATTAATTCAACAGTAACACTTTAATAAGCTAGATACCATTTGTCCCTCCTGTCTACATATAATTAGTTTATCTGTTTTACCATTAAATTAATTAATCTGCTGTATATAAAAGGACTAGCTAGCATGCTACGTACGTACGTACAATGGATATATATATACTCAAATATATTCAACATCAAAGATATAGACTTATAGATTAAATTCTTAGCTTGGGTACGGTCACAGATTCAAAGCAAGAAAACTGATTCGTCTTAGATTAGATTAATTTTACTATATATCAAGACTCAATTAAGTTAAATGATTATATATATAGGTAAAAATATTTGAATTATCATTTCTCAGTACGTAGTTATATATACATATATGGCTCCTCAGTTTTCACAGAATTTCACTGACCTACCTGCCACTTAATTAAACTTAATTGGTAATAATCCAGATATGAAAAATTAAATCAATAGAAATGAGATTTTTGAAGCACGCGATGAATAGATCAGAAGAAAGAAAAGGAGCCAACTCGGTTTGGAATTGAAGTTTTTCTTTTGGGTTTTCTTATTTCCATAGGTTATACTAGCTAATTAATTACTAGTTAGTATACAAGTGGTAATTGGTAAATGCCTGTAAGAGAAAAAATATGTACCGTAACTATGCATTTATATATAATATTGAACTAATGAAGTGGGGATTGATGGATATATATATATATATATGTGTGTGTGTGTGTGTAGCGCATATATATGTGTGTCCATAAAATAGGAGATCTAGTTAAAAAGAAAAAACAAAAAAAAGGTACGATATAAAAAGATTATTCTTGATCATTGATGATTTTCTCCCCTTTTTTGTATATATTTTGTACTGTTTGCCTCCTTTCTCCAACAAATTAAGTCGTATATATCAGTAAAAAATTCAACAAAAGTTGTATCATAATAATTCCAACAAATCAGCTAAAACATCATCGATCTTGAGGAATTTTTTAGGTCCATGTAAACTTGAGAATTCAAATCAGAAATGCATGGTAAGATCAGTGATGCTGTCCTATATATATATATAGTATATATATATATATATATATATATATATATATATATATATATATATATATATATATATATATATATATATATCCTTCCGTAGCTAGGTGTTTTTGGTGTTCTGCTGGCTTCATTTAACTTATCATGCACATCACATAATCATGGTAAACAATAGGGTTGTTTCACCGTGCAACGCTCCGATATAGGTGTTAGTAATGGATTTAGAAAAAAAGATAAATATCAACAATATATATAAAATAGTGTGTACGTGAGTAATGTGAGTGTCTAACATCTGCGAAGGATCCGTTTAACATAAAGTTATTTTTTTGGTAAGTTAATCGACAATGTTGTTAAAATAATCTTTTATTAATTAACCACGCATTTAATGTTGTTAGGGTAATCCTTTTATAATGCATAATGGGATATATATGATCCCATCAATTGATAATAGTGGGGGATCAACCCATGTGAGTAGGGTAGCCCCAATCCCATCGTGAGGTGTAGATTGCCCGAGGCCGATGGGTCCCACGCTATCATTTTAGTAACTTATCTTCTAGGAACACTTTGGGCCCTAGGAACGCTCTCTCAAATGTGGGCCTCGAGGCCCTACGCCTTGGGCCTGAATTTGGGCCTCTGGTCCACACCCTAACAATCAATTATTTATACTAACGGACAAAAGGTATAATTTTGTAGTTTTTCTCCAACAAAGTCGTATATATTAGAAAAATTTTCAACAAATGTTGTATCATAATAATTTCAACTAATCCTAAAACATCATCTTGATGAAATTTTTAGGCCCATGCTCAAATCAAAAATAGTAAGTTGATCAATGGTGATGTCTTATCCTTCGGCATGTGTTTTTGGTGTTACGCTGAATCCACTTATTCTACACATCACATCCTCACGATAAACTATGAAATTGTTTTGACAAAGCGTTTTCGGTATGGGTGTCATAGCAAAAGTCTAAGGAAAGATAGAATGATGTGATGACGTTTGACAAGATGGGTGGAAACTCAATAAGCAGCCCATTTTCGACCTTATTAAATGGGTTTGGATTGATAGTTATCAAATAAAAATATTAAATTTAAATTTGTGATATTTTAAGTAATTTACAGTTTGATTCAACGGTACAATATAAAATAGTGTGCATGTGAGTAATGTAAGTGTCTAACCTCAAAATATTGCTAAGGTAATCCTTTTATAAATGACGGGGATAATGGGATATGTCCCATCAATTGATGATAATGGGGGACCAACCCATGTGAGCAGGGCAGTCCTCAGTTCATCGCACGGTGTAAACTGCCCAAGATTGATGGGTCCCAAGCTGTCACTTTAGTAGCACGTTATGGGCCCTAAAAATGTTTTCGGGCTCTCAATTGTGGGCCTCGGGGCCCCACACCTTGGATTTGAATTTGGGCCCCAATCCACACCCTAACAATCATTTATTTATATTAAAAATATATAATTTTGTAGTTCACAATCCACCAATTGGCTATTATATTAATTCTACTATCATCCAAATGATTATTTTGACCAGAGTACTTTCATTGGTAAAACAGGGGTAATAATTGGTCAAAGTAGGGTAAAAGATAAAAATAGAATAACTGGTAAATCAGCATTAAAAGATCTAACAATGATTAATGACCTTTTTATTTTAAATAAATTTGAAAAGTCTTGAGTCAGGATTTAAAATGTGTCGTAATAATAGTGATAGGAGATAAAATGATAGTTAATGTATAAAAAATTGAGACTCTTTGAAATAGAGTGGATTCTGGTCCAATAATGATTGCAAAAGTAAATGTTGCTACGGTGACGATGACAAAATCAAAAACACGAGCTAGATGGACATGCTCGTCTCTGTCATTTTCTCCCCAAGTGATTATTTCACTGGAAAGCTCAAGCTAATTGATACCTGGTCAGATGGTCTCTTATTTATGCTCTGAAGAGCAATTTAATGAAACTTTTATAGTAGTGAACAGCCTCTAACCAAACCCACCCCACTCAGTTTACATGTATGAATTGAATATTAAAGACGTTAGTCGAACCATTTTAAGTCATGGGTTGTATTGAATGAAACTATACATTTTAGTCCTAAATTAATGGCCACATTATATATCTGGTTTTGAGATTCGAGTTGATATATATATATATATATATATATATATATATATATATATATATATATAAATTAACTGGAGGGAGCGAACTAAGAACGAACAGGTTATAGCGACGATTTTTTCTCGTCATATATAGCATAAAAATCGGATTTTTTATGCTATATGAAAAAAATCGTTGATTTATAATCGGTTATTTCTTGGTTCATTCTCTTCAATTCATTTGGGGAAGTGGCTATATATATATATAGAACAACGGATCGATCTGGGATCGATTTGGTCCAAAATCTGGACCCCAATTTTTTTTTTTTTTTTTGTAGAACTAAAAAAAATAAAAATAAAATTATAAATGAAATTTTTTTCATAATCTGATTATTTTGGGTGGTTTTTAATACCTACACCAACCAATGTATGTGCGATGCGCCTGATCGTACATGAAATGTTTAGTATGAACATCCAAATCACGCCTAAATATGTGTGTATATAAAAATATATATATTTTATTTTTTTAGTTGTTTAAAAAAAAATATATCAGATTTAATAAACGGGATCATGGATTGGACTATATATATATATATATATATTAACAACAATTGGGCCCAGGAACAATATATGGCATGACAAAGTTTCTCGGTCTCAAAAAGTAAATTCCCTAGCTGTCAAAAGTTGAAATACAATTGCTAGTGCTCAACAACAATCACAATATAGAGGCATCACTGTAGTTTACTCACTGCTTGTTTCTTGCTTTACAAATGAAATACCTTGGGTAGGAATTACATATTTTAGTATATATTTTAAGGCTGCATGTAGGATGGCAGTGTGGTTAAGATGCAGAACAATTAACAACAGAAGCCTGGGATTGCAGTACTACATGAAAATGCAACAAGAATATTTTAGATGGGAAAATTCTCAATGGAAGTAGTAAGTAGCTATTTTTCACCACTTCAAATTTTTAAAGCATACAAATAGTAACAGAAAGGGTCAATGAACAAACACTCCCAGGGAAATAAGTCGATTTCCCAAGAGTTAGTTGCAGCAGGAAAGTTAGATAAAGCCTCTAATGCATTGGGACAAGTTAATACTCTGGTGTAGGTATTATTCAGTATCACCACCCATATACCAAAGTAATGCTTATTTTATGCTATTAATCATAGAATCTATAAGATCATCATGAAAGTGATTAATGTTCATTATAATTCATAAGACTACAATACACATGCACCCTTATTCAGTGTAAAAATCCTAGGGAACCCCTCAAAGGGAAAAATCAATAACATAAAGAAAAATGAAGAATCAATACAGAGTGAAGAATTTCTTAAATCCCTCCCTTGGTATCACGAGGAAATGATCCTAGAGAAGCCCTGCGAGCCGGATTATGCCACCATTTGTGGAGCCCGAAACCCAAATGAGACTGTGTTCTTTTACTGCAATAATTGCTCTCTTTGTCATAAATAATGGTGTAATTAGAGCTGCTTACATTCCTAAAATAGCAAAAACCACTACTATCATAGCTGTATGCCTGTTGTGTACTTCCCACGCCTCTGACTACCAGGTTGCCCTTTACAAGCATAGAAGCCTGCCCTTTCTGCAAATTATTTAGAAAGCTGACTGATGATCCAAACTCAGATGCCTTGACCCTCTTCTCATTGAAACTTAATGACAAATTAGCTAAGGAAGTATAAGTTCCATTTCCTTGATCCATATTGTCTAAGTACAAGTAAAGAGGAAACCTTTTCAGCGATTTGACTAAATGAACAGAAAAAGATCCTATATTGGCAATGACATTGTCAGTGAAATCAATCCTCTGATTCACTATTTGCAGATTACCATTCTTGCCCATTTCCATAAAATTACTGTAATTGAACTCTTGAATTGACTTGGTTGTGATCTTCCCATGTGATGATTTCACCCATCCAGTAGATGTTACAAACCTACTAACACTAGTCAAAAAAATTCCATTCAAACCAGTAAAATTAGTGACCAAAGAAACAAGAGGAGGCAAGGCAATGTTTGTCAAAAGCTTTCCTTCAGTCTTTTCACTCTTTCCATCCAACCAGATATGCAAATTCGCATCTATGTACCACACATTTAAAGCATTTGTGACACTAAATGAAAGCTCATGAGTCTTCCCATCTAATAGTGTCCCCAACGAGGGAGTGATCTCGATATCATAAGAAGGGAGATCAAATGACCCAATTGCGGAGATAGGCCTCCATAGAAGGGGATTAACTCCTCCGGTATAAATGACTGTAAATGGCCAAACTGCACCAACTACCTTGCCATCCAAACTAACCACAACCTCCCTAAAAGGTCCATTCCCTGGCGCATCAGTAAGGTTATTTTCCGCAATGTACTCATTTGGATAATTTGAATACCAAAATTCATCATTTTCATGAGGTGAAACATACACCTCCAGCACAGCCTTATATGCATTTGGGGGGATTTTGAACTCCTTCGACTCAACATCCGTAGAATTCACTATTTCAAACCACAACCCATCATTCAGTGGCAAATTTCTTGAAATGGGTAAGATCAAATCAGCATTAGAACCATACCCGTGAACCAAATTATCTAAATTTGGCACATCTTTATGCTTTTCAGCCGGATAAAAGTGAATACTAATGTTAACATGGTACACACCAGTATAAGTAGTATCAACAAGGTTACCCAAATAAACAGCAAGAGTTTGATTGGACTTGAGCAATGAGTAATACCTTGTAATATCCTTCTTAACAGTCCAAACAATTCCAGTGGCTCTTGGCTCTGCAGTGCAGCTCCGGAGAATCTCAACGCCGCCAAGCCAAACCCCAAAAATGCGGTCAAATTGCCTCCCTTTACAAGTTGCTTTCCATTCAAGAACAATTTTTGCAAAATCTTGGGAAGGGCAATTTGAAGGAGGGCTGTAACTAGCAAGAACTGGGGGCTTGGCATATGTATAACCAAAGTCATGTTGAAAAATGAGTTGTGAGCAGGGCTTGGTGTTGGGTAGTTTGATGGGTTTGGTTACTTCAAAGAATGTGGTGGGTGGGATATTGTTTGAGGTTGTGGATTCAGAGATGAGTTGTGATCTAAAGAGGAGGGCTGCTTTGTGGATGTTTGCAGTGGAGGAGAGAGATTGGTGAAGGAAGGAGATAGAAAATAGAAGGAGCGAGAGGAGAGAGAAAGCCATGGATGATTGCTGCTTACCTAGATGCTGCCTTGATGTTGTGTTGTGTTTGGTTTAGACGACATATACAATGTGGCTCCGGAGTAAATTACACTACAATGATTAATCAAGAACACAAGAGACTGGTTATATTTTTTGGCATAAATTTATGTGGAATTATAATTATAAAATATATTAATAATAAAATTAAGTAAAATTATATAACTACATCTTTAAATATTTATTTACGTAATAACAAATAAAAAAAAAAAAATAATTACTATTATTACTGGAAGATTACATAGTTATTAATCCAGATACTATTTGTGATCATGTCTAAGAAAGAAAGAGTTTAAAGAAAAGGGGAAAAGAAGAAAATAAATTACACTAAACATAGAAAAGGAGATTGAGTAGGGATCGGGTGAGGAAGAAAATCAAATTACACTAGTTTTTAATGGCTAAAGCGAAAATAAAAAAATTGGACTTATTTGATTGGATAAATTTTTGTGATCTTTTAAATTTATAGTAGCGGATCGGGTGATTGTAAATCGCTTTTTAGATCCTAAAAATTTGACCCCTAAAAGCCCCCACCCCCACCCCCACCCCACCCACCACCACCACCACCACCAGGAAAAATAGAAGAAATTAAGATCCGTTCACCATTAAATTTGTAGAAATCAATTCAATGGACCAGCTGTTTGCAGCTTTGGCAGGACTAATGTTTTCATGTCAAGCTGGTAAATCTTTGCTACGTTCATTTTTTTGGATTCGAGTACAGAAATAATACCTTCTAGGATCTCATTTGAACTTTATGAATGATAATTTGTAAAATCTTAAGATTTAAACAGATTTTAATTTATTTACTTTTTAAAAATTATTCTCATAATAAATAGTATTTGATCTATAATTTCACAACGATTGTTTTGACCAAAATTAAATAAAAACTCATGTTAATTCTTAGTTCAAAATATCACAAAATTGACTTTAAAAAGTAAGAACAGACTCGTGTGTAAAAACTAAAGAGTTTACCAGCTTAGTATAGACCAAATGAACTTTAAAATTTATCTACATATATACAACAAATATTTAAAATGTTTATGCTGTCAGGTCGGATGAAAATATCATCGGCAGTTCAAATCAGTTCCATGATTTGCAATGAGAAAATAACAATAAATCATAAATCAAAGTAAACTGGGAGCATGGAAAAAGTCATTTTAGAGATCGGTTCAACACTGACAATTGCCCAGAGTCCCCATTCAGAAAGAAAACTTCCAAGGGTACATAAGAAGAAGACGAGCCAAATCTGTAAGTGGGCTGCAATATTTTGCTACCTTTGGTGCATTGAACAGTGCGAATACGAGGTCCTGTTCGCATCTGCCAAACCTGCAAATGCACATACTCAAGTTACTTGAGAAAGCATACACCGTCAACCCTTTCATGAGGGAGTGGTTAGCATGAAGTTAACTTTGGTCAATTGATTAATACAGTGTCGACACGCAGGCGGAAGGTGATCTCTGCGTGTCAGCATTGTATTGGTCAATTGATCAACTTATCATAAAATTAACTTCATGGTAACCGAACCCCTTTCATGACATTCATACAAGTAAATGATTCAGCATTTGTGTTGGAAATTTAGCAGAAAGTGATAATGGCAATCCAGCCCTCCAGTTCCTCGGGGAAAGCATACACTCAAACCATTTCATGAGATGCATACAAGTAAAAGATTCTGCATCTGACTCGGAATTTAGTAGTACCAGGTCAGGGGGCTGATAGAAAACAGCAAAAGCTGGGGTACCACCCACATTAAGAGGGTTAAGCAATGTGATTGTAAGAGTAAATTAATTGCTATTATGGCTAATCCAAAAGTTCTCATGAACAAAGACCTCTAACTCTACACTGCATTATGTATACTTTTACCCTAGATGACGATTAGGTTTGGCATCCATTATAATAGTTATGAATAATATACTCCCTCCATCCCAAAATGAAGGCCCCATATTTAAAAACCACTCCATTTAAAATAGGTAGTCAATCTCCCATCTAATGTCCCAACTAAATTCAAATACAAGCATTGAAATGAAAGCTAGGCTTAATCACTTGGGGCTTGTTTTTATTACACAGCATTTGCTGGGCATTAGCATATTTAGCCATACCAATTTTGGTGCGGGTTTGGGCCCCCTAATGCTGTGTCTGTGAGTTAAATAGGCCGTGTTTGGAAAGCGGTTGTAAAACAAACAAGATTCTCAAGTGTTTAGCCTTCAAAAGCCTCAAAAGCCCCAACCCAAACATGCGATTACAAAAGATTCCAGAACTCAATAGATAAATAATTTGCAGAACAGAAATAAGTACCTCAACTATCCCCTTTCGAGGTGCGTGAATGGCTAAACACAGGCAATAATCACTCTTCACATATTCATGATAAGAACTTGATGCAGCAGTATCCCTATTAACAAGCATCTCCACAAACAGGCAGCTAGCATCTCGGTATCCCTGCATGGATGCATCAATCAGAGCTTGAAGACAACTAGTGGCCTTTAAAGTCATTCATTGAGTAAAGGGACAAACCTTCCATAGCCGCACCACTACAAGAGCTTGGGTGTCCAACAGTAAGATACGACCGAGTGAATCTGTAATTGCAGCCAATGTACCACTAGGTGATAAGGTGAGCTTCTCACCCTTTCTAGGATGATCCTTCAAACATGTGAGAGGAGAAGCTGTCATAATAACAAATTTTATAGCCAGTGAGTCAACTGTGCCAACATGGAAAAAAAGTAGTAGATCAATTGGTGATAACAAACTCTATCTACTAAAGATTTCAGATTCTGATAACATAAAGATCAAGAACCAAATAGATGAAGTAATGAGAAAAAACATATTCTCAACAGTCCAACCTTGTTAATATGTGAGAAACTCTAACATGCACGAAAGGTGAAGCTGAATTTCCCCTCCTCCAAAATGAAAAGCAATTAAGAACTGAAACGGAATAAAGGGCATTTGTATAATGTATCACACATTTGTAGGTTTATAGTATAGAGTAGGCTCCCACCCACATCCACTTCCTGAACTTACCACATGATAGGAATGTGGATGCTTAAGTGGCAGTTGTACGATCTGAGATGTAAGAAACCAATGACTGGGATGTTGAGGCTGTTTCCTATATAAATACTCCTCGCACTTGGAAAATCTACACCTATGTAAAAACCCTTAACCTGATAGCTCTCCATTCTTAGTTCATGTCCTTGCTGTGTTCTAAAAAGCGGCCTTGGCAGCCGCCTAGGCGCTAGGCCCCCTAGCATCTCGCCTAGGTTCAAAGCGGCAAAAAAATTCCTCCAGAAAATTAAACAGGGTCTAGGTGGAGAGTTTTTTTTTTAATAACTACCAAACCAGATCTTGATATTTTTATTTTTCTAATGATTTACCATATTCATAATGCAGGTTGTAGCATATCAAATCACAACAAAAAGTGAACAAGATCAAGTCAAAATGGATAATTTTATTATAGTTATAATTTTTGATTATTTGTTTGTGTTTGAACTTTGAACAATTGCATGTTTGTGCTTGATCTTTGACTTTGGCAATATGGATATGCCTTTATTATCTTTATTATAGATTGTTTTGCTTTATATTATTGTTTTGATTTGTATAAAATTGGCTTAAAATAAAAAATCTCACGCACCCCAGTCTAGCACCTTTTAGAACATTGTGTTCTTGTTCTCCTGTATTTTCTCTATTATAGTTCTCTCATCTTCATAGCCCTACTTCAAATTGCAGCTGCTTGTTCCTAGCATTTTGAAGTTGAACTGTGTTATCATAGATTTTAACTCTCTTTCTTTCTTCTCAATACCAACCTCATGTTCCCCCTTATGCCTACATATTTATGTCAATTCCTGAAAAAAAATTAAAGGCTGAATCTGCACTTTCAATTCAAAATCTTGTGAAACCTTCTCACAGATAATGAGCTGATTTAGTCAAAGATCTTCCACACAAAAGACATAACAGGTCACCCACTGTTTCCCTTCACTCGCTGACGCTATACTTATTTATAATTTAGGTTGTTTTGGATAATTTGTAATTGATTACATCAAATATAGTAATCTTAATGAAGCTAATTTAACAAATAAAATTTTGTACAGCATTATTGGGATTGATTTATATGTTCCTTGGTTTATATGTTTGATAGTTCACGCGTGCCACACACACACACACACACACACACACAGAGAGAGAGAGAGAGAGAGGTTAACAGCAAGAAGTTACAGCATGAAGCAGATCATCAAGAATATAAAAGAGAAGTGATAACTAGTAAGTTTCTAGTAAGGTAATATACATATTACTTACCCTCTATTCAAACTGCTAACAAGTGATCATTCAATATTTAATTTTTCACATCCATTAACTCAAAGTATATCCAACAGCTAATTTAGTTCAAGTAAAATATTAAAAATGAAACACAGCTTCCTTCACCTCGAGCAAATGGCTGAGGCTTGGGCTCTGGTTTCTTTACTGAATTTTGTTCGCTACGCCAGAACATTTTAGAGAAAGAGGCTATGGTTGAAAATGTTGCTGGCACAACTTTTGACAGGATAGCTCCAACTAAAGACCTCTTCCGGTCCTCTGAAAGTCTTCAAAATAAAAGAAAAAAGTAACTGCCAGTTAATACAAAAGTTACAAAGTTGCCGATTTTGGAGAGAAGATAAAATACTTAAACTAATTATGAAGAAAACAAAAGGAGGGTTTTATGTGTAAATCCGACAGCACGAACCTGAATGCTGAAATCACAGCATCATTTCCAACAGTGACTGCACAGTAGTACCGTTGACTTGACTGCCCAACAATAAAAGCAGCTGAATTTCAAAGACCAGAATAATTCAGAAAGTTTCCAAAAGTGATAGGATTATGAAATGGCAATTGCAATAAATTATGTGGGTGCATCATGAGTTTAACCAAACATAATTGTCTTGATCACACAGTTTCAGAAAACATATCACATAACTAATTCATAGAATTGCCTTATTTATTTAACTTATATGGTATGACACTAAATTTATATATACCATGTCAACACATGGATGAAGATTCGCATCTTACTATCAACTGCCATTAACCGCGTCATATTCTTTATTTCTCAAGAGCAGTATTGTATCGGTAGTTTTCCTAACGATTCTTGGGAGTTACCCTCTTCCATTTTGCCAAGTGGCATCACATTATTTAGACATTATAGCCAACCGCAACATTACTTTTTTATCCTTTTAAAACATAACAAATAAAATAGTAGATTAAATATTTCCTTGAGTTGGAAATGGAAATAGAAAATGCATGTTACTACCTGGAGTTCCATTAGTGGAGGGGGAATGATGCCAGTTATTGCAGCATCAGCACACGAACCATACTTGCTAACATTCCATAGCTGGTATGGAAGTCTACCAAAAGAGCTTACAGAATCCTCTGAATCTCTTCTTTCTGACATCTGATCCCAGAATTGAGTGTGCGTTTCTTGAAACCAACGCCGCAGCATACTCTGAATCTCAATCAAGGAACTTATGTTAGAGTTATATCTAATTAACTATTAAGAGCTTTAAGGTTAAGAGTTTCAAAAGTAATGATAAATATGCCAAAACCAATGAAAATTAAAAAAAAATCACAGGTAAATCATTCATTAAAAGAGCCAAAAAGGGGACGAACCCAATTACATGTGCACTATATAGAGCATAGAAGAACAAAAGGCAATCCTATGCCAGAAAGCAAAAGGCCTCACTCTATACACAGAGCATGACAAAAGATAACTATCATTGGCAGGAAAACAAAGTAAAGAAATAAGAATGTATGCCCAAAATTAAATTAATCATAACTAATCAAGCGTCAGCTTATTTGTTACAACATGTGCACATGCACTGCCAAAAAATGATTGCCAGAAGTTGTTTCTATGAAAAATGTTTTGTATGCTGAGAGTATATACCTGAATGTCAGATCCATCAAAACGGGCAATTACACCTGCCAACACAATACAAACCTCCTCGGATGAAGTATCTTCCTTCAGATCTCTCTAGTTCCACGAACTCTTAACTTAAGAATTCGTCCAGAATAAACAATCTGCAAGAACACAAACTGACTACTAAATTCCATTCAAATTGTAACTTATCATAACAAATAAATTTTACAATAATAGAAACTAAAAAAATAGAAAAAGGATTGAATGCAGAGCAAAGCATATTAGATGCTTAAGTAAATATTTTTCATACACAAGATTGAGTGTCGAGAACACGAAGTTCTAAGTGGAAGCTGTTGAAACAAAAGTTTAAGGCATAGATCAATCATATAGGCCACTTTACAATTACTTAAAGCATTATAATGTTAAAGTTTGTTCTAACTGCACAACCAACCAATCTTTAGTTCCCTAAACACAGGAACATTTCAGGTAAGTTAAGATTATAGTACAAGTATGCAACTTAGCTTAAGACATTTGTTTATTTCTTATCTGTTCAGGAATGTTATAGCAGGTCAGTCTAAGACTGTTATGACTTATGAGGTAATAGATTTTTCATAAATGACAGGAGTGAAAGCATAAGAAAAGTTTGAATTCTAAAAATCAATGCTTTGCCTATTTGGCTTTTTCTGACGGTAGTGCATTGATATTTGGCTTTTCCTACATAGTTTCAGTATATCACTAGATTAGCACAAATAACATTTATTATAGAGATGAAAAATTATCACAGTATTAGTACAATTTGACAATCCCCACAGTGCAGGTCCATTACATAAATACTGTGGTCTTAAAATTTATATATCACTCCAAATCTTCATGATAGATTGATACCAAATGACAACTAGTAAAAATAATTTGATTTTCACATCTACCCTTTATTATTCTTTTCTTTAAATCTCAAAACATCAAATTTGACCATTACATCCTCTCACTGTTCGAAATAGCGCTTGAGGTGCGCGCCTCGTAGTGAGGCGGCAGAAGGTTGGTGCGAGGCGGGCGCTTTTCCAGGTATTGGTGAGACTTGCGCCTTTTTTGGCTGAGGCTTCAGCCTCGTTGCGTCGCGCCTCAAGGCGTCGCGAGGCGTACGCCTCAATTTTGCTTTAAAAAAATAAGTATCAAATTTGGCTTAATATTATATTTGGACTTATTGATTTGGCTGCATCGACTGCTCTCCTCTTCGCGTCTGCTACTCTCCTCTTCAACAGGTATCTTTCTTCTCCCGACTTCGCGACTGGCATCTTTGTTTTTTTTTCTGTTTTCTTTTTCTCCTTCTCCTCCTTCTTTTTTGTCGCGTTTGCTGCTCTATTTTTTCTCCTTCTTTTCCTCTTTCTTCTCCTTCTCCTTCTCCTCTTTCTTTCCTGAGTGGCGTCTCTGTTTTCTTTTTCTTTATCTTTTCTATTTTCTTGTGTTTTGTTTTATTCTGAGTTCTAACTTCTAAAAATGCTAATGACTTCCTCTGTTTTTGTCTTTTCCCAACAATGTAGTCTCTGTTTTTGTCTCTGTTTTTTTTGTTGCTACTGGTGATTTTAACTTTTAATAATTTTACTAATCTCATATGTAACAAAATAGTGCTTGACTGATTCTGCTTGTATTGATTTTACCACACAGTTTTTGTTGTGTACTTGAGTGAATCTTGATGTATTGCTCTGATTGTATTTTTATTAATTTCTTTTTGAACAAAGATAGCAAACAATTGGTGTACATGATAATTCCATTTGGTATTTTAGATTGTCAATAACAATATCATTATTTGTGTACATGAATTGCTAACATGATAAAATTGCTAACAATATCATTATTTATATTCAGTTTTTGAACAGTATAAATTTTTTTGGAGACTTTTTCTTCTTTAAATCGAGGCTTCCGCCTCACTCCGCCTCGAAGCTTACGGCTCGCCTCGTCCAGAGAAAAACGCCTCATACCGCTTTTAGCTTTTTCGAACATTGCATCCTCTTGTTAGAATTTTACTTTTATCCGTCCATTCGACCACCTTAAGATATCATTACGGCAAGGGATTAACAAAAGTCTAGAATAAATCATTATTTCTTTGTTATGTTCCATATAAAATTATTAAGTGTTAGGTAAGGAAAAGAATTTAACATTTTTTATCTTTTCTTTTAACTAAATATTTATTTCACAAAAGATGACTGGGAAGAAGTTAGTGAAATTCTAGATTAGTACAGGAAGAAAGAGCTCCATACTTCAAATTCAAAACAAATCTACAATTCAAAATTTTATTCTACAAACAATATCCAGCCAATACACTCACAGAATTAAGGCATCTTAAATTCTATAACTCTCTATTAATTTTTGATAATCTCCGGGAGCCCAACAAAGAACCACATATCAAAAAAATACCCCTAACACTAGCAATTGTTCCTCTTATCATTCAAAAATTTTGTCGACAGTCGATTAACTCCTTAAAAAGACACATGATTTTGCTAATTAAAATACACAGTGATCACAGATTAATCCCACATACATGCACAAATACACATACACTTGCATATATAAAATCTGAACTGAATTTTACCTGTTTATGAATAAGTTGGCCATTCAGAGAGTAAATTAACAAATACCCACACGAGGTACCCAGGGCAAGAACCCTAACATCATCAAACACCAACCATTCAATGGCAGAGATGTATTCGGCCTCGATCGGGGAGAGATTAGGTCGGATCCTGACCCAAGAACTTAACGCATCAGAAGCGTTGTTGGACCATTCGAGAAGGAGGACAATGGAGCGGTTGGCTAGGGCGAGAGAATGGGTGTCGAGGGCGGACAGGAGGTTAGGGTTTTCGACGAGCCAGCCTTCTTTGCCCGCACCCAGTTCGCCCAGGTCGACACAGGCAATCGAACCCGCATCGGTTGTATGACTTCGTCGAGCCATTATCTTCTAGGTTAGGACTTATCGGAACGTGGTTGGTTGATCCTAGTCGGAGATGGTATCCTTGTGAGTTGTGAACCAGGTCAGGCCTGAACTCTGGTTTACGGAGAAGGTGAAGTTGACAAAGTGAGTAGTGTTAATCAAGTTATACTTTCATTCGACACTATTCCCTCTTTAGCAATTACTTAGTACTAGTATTTTTTTACTTATAAGTTAAATTTTAAGTTAAAAAATAAAGTAAGAATTAATAACTTATTTTAACATGATTTATAAGTTATTTTAAAATAAATTAGTTTGACCGAATGTACTATTTATTTTTTCGCACTTCTCACATGAAAATGAAATCCACTCTCTTCTCTTCTCGTATGAGAATTCTCATATGAGAAATGACTGTAGAAATATCAATCATATTCCTTTTAAAATTGTCTCATTGTCTTAATTTTTTTGTAAAAAAATATTAAATATTACAACTTGATTTAAGCACAACTTATCTCTATCTATCACTCATCACGTAAAATGTTATAAGCACAACTTATCTTTATTTATCACTAATTAACTCTTTCTTTAGGACACCAAAGTTGAAATAATAAAAAGAGTACAAATCTTAATTTTATGTGGACACTTCTTCTATAATTCAAAAAATCTATAAATTTTCCTACTTTTGCTTTCATCTTCCGGAAAAGTACATAATATAGCAAATTGCAAACAAGATATTTTCCCTGCACTGAATATAGCATTTAATATATTTTTTGTATAACCCCTCTAAATACTTTTATTGCATAGTGTTCCAAAGCATGTAACGATCGATGTCAGAAGAACAAAGAATAAAGGGAACTGCTATTTTCACATAAAAAATAATATTTTTACATAATCCTTCTCTCATCCCACTCGTAATATCATTTTAATATATAAAAATATCAATTTTCTTCCAAATACAAGCCATCCATTTAATTGAGTCACTTGCATAAAATAAAACTCAAGTTGGATTATAAAATTATAACTGAAACAAATTCTTGATTATGCATTATGAACAATGTGAGAAGAGGGAGTGAAAATCTTAAGCTTAATCATTTACATTTTTAGGAAATTAGCGTTCGTCAATGAGCTCCCAACACAGCCAGGGATGCCAAGAAAAGTTGATCCCCTCCACTAATCAGCAATATATATCTGGTAATAGAAACTAGTTACTGGAAGTAAACCTCAGGAACATAGAATTTCAATCCAATAGCCTGCAACAACAGAAGGAATAGTTCAGCTAAATCAACTGCTTCACCTAATTGACCAAATATTTATAGTATTAGGTAACAAACTTCCGAGAAACGTTGATTTTTTTTTTTGACCAACCCCCTTGTGCAACTACATCATCGCTGTAACATCATGGCTGTTTGAACAAAGACAATTGGCCATCCATGTGTTTCTTTTTAGGTGTCAAAGTTTGTGTATAATGAATATGCATTTTATATAGACATTTGAAAAAAAATAAGGTACAATCTCCTGGTATTATGCAAATTAACATACTGGATCACAAATAATTATAGTTCAATATATGAAAGTGTATCTTTATTATTGTGAGTGTGTGTGGGTGGGAAGCGGTAGAGAAAAAAAATGAAATAAACACTAGAAGCACCTCTGCGAATTTAATATCAGCATCACTATGGTCTATGTCGAGTCTCCCAGCCGCATCACCGACATAAAAGGATCTACAATACAGAAGATTAAGAATTTCTCACTTGTGATGTAAGAATAAGTGAATAAATAAAATTGTGAACAGATGATATAAATAATGGTGTTAATTCCAGTACAGAGAATACTGGATGCATATGTCCTAGAAAACTGAGGCTTAAAAAATAGTGAGAAATAAGGAAATAACTGATCCATATTAATCGCAATGCCAGAGTTGAAATGCTGCTCCATGATGCGCCACATCCTAGGTTCGGGTTTGCGAAAGGGGTCTCCTGATTTATCACCAGATTTACCTATCCCACATGCTATGAAAACCTGCAAATAGATTGTAGATACTTGCAAGTTAACTCAATGCATACTGTCTCAAGTAACTGCCATATTTCAATCTATCATAATTTTCATTACAAACTCAGAAAAGTTTTACATGCTAAATTCATGAAAATAACGTCCCTGCATTTTAAGCATGACCAATAGTTGCAGATATGTTTGTGTTTTACTGAACACAATGTCTGGAAAGAACAACAGTTAAACATGTGAATCCGTCTCCTACAATGAAATAGATCGGATAAAACCATGGAGGCTCCTATAAAATAGAACTTAGTAGCTTCTGGATGGATAATCACCCAACAACTTTGATGATTAGGTCTATGTCGGAGAAACAATAAACTATTAATCCTTAATCAATCCACAACCCCGAAAGTACATGATGAATGACGATCATCAATTTACCTTCAGGGTAGAAGCCACTCTGATTAATGCAACTAGTAGACACCTGAGACCACAGGTGAATCAACTACGTGGTGAAAAATTAGGGACCCAGAGTTGAAAACGTTAAGGATGGGCTAGAGATAGTTCAAGTGACGGAAACCAAAGCAAAGAGGAATTTAGAAGAAAAAATTTGAAACTAATTCCAGCAAGCTATTCAAAAGGCCATACTATATTCATATGCAGGGATAAAGTGTACTAAGTAGATGGACTTGTCACCTAGGACTGACATGGAGAAGGTAGTAAAGAAAATTCCACGAAATTCCTAGTTTAGATAAATAATACTCCCTCTGTCCCATGATAAAAGTCTTTATTACTATTTTGGGTAGTCCCATCTTAAATGTTCATTTTCCTTTAATAACAAACTTTTACACATATTTTCCTATTATACCCGTAGCATTAAATATCTCATACTTTTCTTATTCTAATTCTCTCTCTATATTTAATGACATTATTATGGGTAATTTTGTCATTTCATTCATCTTCTTAATATGCGTGAAAAGTCCACCAACACCTTTATCCTGGGACGGAGGGAGTAACTAAGAGGTCAGAATTTCCTCCCATCCCTTTCAAACAATTAAAAGATACCAATATTTCCTTTGAACCAGGCAAAGCTCATCGGATATCCTGATCAGAACAAGAGTAAAAATGCATTGACTAGAGTTAACCACCTGAATAGGGACTTCCACTTTCTTGATAAAATTATTGAGGCGTCCAATTTTTGAGTCCACCGCAACCTGTCTCTTATTCTTCCAGCGGTCAATATTAGATTCGTTGGTGAAAATTACCTATTAATAATTGTGAGGAAAAAAATTCAAGGGAAGAAATGATACAATCAAACATTTACAAAATTGATCGAATTTAATGAGCACAATCTAATAACAAACTGTCACAGTGACAGACTTTGCTTTTTCTTCTTCTTTTTTTCTTTTTTTCTGTTTTTACCACACCACCCTTCTTAAAGCCAATGCAAGAAATTGAATGATTTTCAGAAAAAGAAAAGAAGCAAACCAGCTTATAACCATCTCTGTACAAACTTCGCAGTTTCTCTGGTATTGAAGGATACATAAGAGACCACGCATTTGGACCTACTCTGCAAACAAAGAAGTATAATTACATTGTCAGGTTGTTCCTTCATTTGAATATTTCCTCGAGAATGAGCTAATTAAGATCCAATGTGCCTGAAAAGACATTAGAAGTCAACAACTGTCCAAGAAGGAAAATTTGTTTGAAAGCATAACCATATATTCATTGGGAAAATAACATACAACCTTGATTAACAATGTTGAGATGATACGTCAAAAGGAAAATTATAATCATGCTAACTGTATAGCAAATGTGTTTTTTTACACCAAGAGAAATATATCTTTTTCCACATCAACTATTTCCGTTTGTCATTTCTCAGTTTTTTTATTAAAAAAATCCAAATTTAAGTTAAAACTTAAAAGTGGCAATAAAAATGTCCCTATACTATTATTTAAGAAAGCAAAATGCCAGACCCTTGTTGAAGTCTAACCAGAAATAGAGATAGAAACAGATATAGAAGTAGAGAATTACAGAGTAGGGAGGAAGAAGGAGAAGAACACAATGAATACTCACTGTTCGTGAGAGAGAAAGAAAATAGAGTAGTTGAAAGCTTACTTTCCAATTTTATTCATAAAATGCATAATAATACCAAACTTCTAAAATGCTACTAAAATGCTGAAAATTGTAAATATTCGTAACCTACATAACTCTCTTATCCTACATACACAAGCGGCATGCCAACAACTTCCATGTGCACACATGCGCATACAAAATATCTAACTCTAGAATATACCAACTATTTTAGTTATTTCCAGTTTAACTTTCCCTTTTCAATTCTTACAATCCCTCCTCCTTAAGAACATTCATGTCCTCATGAATTTGTATCGAAAATAGAACAGTTGTAACTCTAGCTCATGTCTCTCCCTGATTTCCTCCAAAAATGAAACTTTTGAGTTTGCTCATTAAAACTTTGTTCATGTCTACATGTTCAATGAAAAGTTTTGCCCAACAAATCCCTTCTTGAATTTTTAGTTGTTCCCCTCGAATTTCAAGGGATACACCACAGTTTAAACTAAAGATTCTGAGGTCATATGCACATCCTTCATGCTTCATTTTCCATTTCAAAAGTGACCACTTATAGCTGCCAAATGATGAATCTTCACCATTCATAGTTTCATTTTGGTAGTCTTTGCCCTCAAAACTTGTGAATATTCTTGCTTTTGCACACCAACTACTCCATCTCTTTGATGCACAAGTATAAACACTTATCCCTAGTGCAATAGTTGCTATGAAAATACTCCATGAACTCATCTAATTGAGATAACATTTACTCCATTTGAACTTGTTTGAAGAAGGTTCAGCTGGTAATAACCTCCATATGTTCCTTGTTATCAAAGAAAAATTGCTTTTACTTAAGATTCTCTCCAAACCTTGCCAACTTGGAGCTCTTACTTAAGATCAATTTAAGTTCTTCATTGTTTCTCTGTTTTTTTTTTTTGGTCATTTCAATTCCTTGCACAATTTCAGCAACAACTAGAACCAATTTTAATAGAAAAAGACTTGGTTTCAAGTTGTAGGTCCTCTTTAGGGAGATCAGTCAATGCCCTTATGAATTTCTCAAAGGTTTCAACAGCTGGAAATTTCCATTGAAGATCATCTCTCAACAAAAAATGAACTAGCAGGGCAGCAGTTTCTAACCCATAAGAGAGAGAGATTGCATTCAAGAGCAAAAGCACCTAAAGCTTCTCATTACCAACACTATTTAAAAGGCTTAAATATAAATAACTACCCTAAACTGTTAACCTTTTTATAATTAGTTTAAATCATTTTATAAAAACTAAATAGGCATAAATGTAATATTATATTATAATTTAACAACAAAAACTAAAAATAATTTAAAAATGAAACCTATTTAAGAGGTTCTTTTTTATTTGAAAAAAATAACCAAGTAACAATTATGAAAATTATTATTTATCACAATCATTCAAACAAAACAAAAGGGAAATAAAACTATCTGTAACTAATTAATAGATATCATCTTACTTGCAACTATCATTAACTATTTCTTTTCCACAAAATAAAAAATGGTATTAAATTATTAGAACATAATTTACACAATCACTTTCCATGTACTTGAGTTCTTAGTTAATGGAGAAAAAGAATTAAAAAATAGTAATTAAAAAGTAAATAACTCTCACCATTTTGCCTCTGTGAACCCACCATCTTCAACTTCAATTGAATTAAAGTGGAAAAAATTGAAAGATCGATCACCAAAGTGAAAAAAAGGTCAATAGCTCAGGGTGGTAGTAATTTATATTTAAGCATAATTTTTAATTACACGTAGGCATTTTGATTAGCCTTGTCAGTGGGGCCACGTCATCAATTTATGACGTGGCAGATTCAATTAAACGAAAGTGAAAAAAATTGATAGTTTAATGACTTGATTGAAAAAATTGAAAGGTTAATCACTGAAGTGAAAAAAGGTTAATAGTTTAGGGTAGTTATTTATATTTATACCTACTTAAAATAGCATCCTGAACATTTAAAGCATAGACAAATGCCTTACCATGGTCATTCCCTTTGTTGATAGCATTCCAATGAAATGGAGCCTCCTGAAGATCAAGGTTATCTTCAAGGTGAAAATTTTGTAAGAACACTTTTGTTTTGTCCCTCAAAGGATTAGGCATTGCAAACCATTCCCTTTTGATAATAGATAACTTGTCTTCAACATCAATGGTTCTCAAGAGTTGATGTTGGCTTCTATTGAAAATGAATAAAGCCTGCTTAAGACTTTGATTACCATGAACTTTGGTTGCCCCTTGCCCTGAATCTTCCTTAGGAACCAGTATATTCAATGGCTTCAATTCTGCATAAAAATTTTCTTTTCTTCCTTGAAGTTTATGTGCAACACACTGCTAAAATTTCTTGTCAAGACCATAATCAATGGCTTTAGTATAATAATAGGGTTGAAGCAATAGGCTAATGGCTTTTTCAACATACTCGGGATAAGGAAAGAAATTTGATGTTCTGTTTTTTTTTTTAATGTGTCCTGAATGGACATTTTCATTTTCTCTCTCTAAAGTTCAAGAGATGAAAATCATTCATTATGGGACTGATTTGGAATAGCAACAACCACCTGATTGCATTCCATTTTATCTAAAATTTCTATATAAAGCTTGGAACCTTGTGGAGCGGGAATGCTAGTTGTCTCTATCTTCATTTTCTAACCAGAGATGCATCGTGAGACTGCCTTGCCTTGACAACTCACTTACCAATTGTTGGGTCATGATATTTTACATAGTGGGCCGGACTGGTTGGGCCTACTTCTTTGGTTAAATCTATTGGGTCATCTTTGTCGGATCTTGAAAGCCTTGGATCAGGTTGATTGAACCGTCCCATTAGATGACTAAATATCTTCACTTGGGCCGAGTTGGTTAAATCTACCGAGTCATTTCAGTTGGACCCGATCAGTTGGGTCTTCTTTGTTGAGTCGGGTCAGTGGGCTGACCCAGCATATATTTAAATATCTACATCTTTGACCGGTGATGATGACAAAGATATGGCTGACTGATATCTTACATCGCATTAATGAGGATTGAACAGTCGGCCAGCGGTGGACAAAAGGAATGGGATTAACAGGTGTTAGTAGGTAGTGGATGGATCTTGGGTATATGATTGACAAATATATCATCATGAGGAGGTCTTCCGGACTCTGAAGTAATTGATATTTTATCTCTCTCAATACACTAGATATTTTATCCTCCATTGTTAACTCTTCAGAAACGCTGTCTTGACTCTCACGCTGAAAGCTATCCCCGACGGTTGAGGCCGTCAAGCTTTTAGTGTTGATTGTGTTTAGTGTAATGCGAGGATCGAGGCGTCTTACGTGATTGGGGCGTCGGAGAAGATCTTGGCGTTAACATTGGCGCTAGAAGGAGGGTGTGTTCTAGTGTCCTTGAGTTTTCAATCACAAAGTTTCATTTTGTTCTACGTCGGAAAGAATGGTGAGAGTAGAACTAGTACACCGGAGGGACAACCGATGGCTGTAAGTTCATCCTTGCCTCGTGTTTCAGTTAAAGATCGTTTGGGTCCTTTCAAAAGTGCACTTGAGATCACGGCTTCCAAGCGTGATTGAGGGGGTTCTCGTTCGAGCCGTGGTGGCCGAAGGAGGTTGGTCTTCTTGGTGACAAGGAGCGTGATCATGGTAGAAAGGCGAGTAGAAAACACCCCACCTAGAACTTAAACGCAGAAGTGATCAGGACGACAAGGCTGCCAAGCTGGCGAAGATGGCGGACGAAGCAGATAAAGCTTTGGAGGTTCTCTTGAAGCAGAGCAAGGATATAGCTGAACATGTGCTTCGGATTGCCGAGAAATTTGAAGGACAGGCGTCAATTATAAGCGAGTCCTTGGATGGCGAGTTGGAGCGAGTCCTTCGGATGGCAGAGATGGTGCAGATCCTTCGGTTGGCAGAGTTGGTGCAGATCCTTCGAATGGCAGAGCTGGAGCAGATGCTTCGGATGGCAGAGCTGAAGGACGAGGCGTCCAATTATGTCGTCACGAAAAGCGTAGTAAAGCGATCTATACACTTTGAAGACATGTCTCAAGATGATCCTCATGGAAGAAGACCAAGGAACCATACTCACGAGCATCCAAGAAAGGGTACCTCACTCTATCGGTTCTCGAGATTATGGTCGCAGCAGAGACGAATAAGTTGATCGGAGAGTATACACCTTAGAATACAAATAAGGCATTACGCCTCGAGTATTCTCACCACAGTGACAAAAATCTCCAAGAAATAGATCCGAAATCACACTCAGAGAAATCCGCGAGGTACACCATACAATGGGTACTTATCTTTGGAGAAATCCATCTAAAGTTGCAAAAAGCCCGGGACAGTTCGGAAGAAGCTTTGAGGAGGTTTATGTCCCAATCAGTGACGAGCTCATGGATGTTGTGTGCGAGACAAATATTCTACTTTGGACAATCGGTCACGGTGTCAAGTTCGAGATTGATTGACCAAAAGATTCACTTTTTCACTGATTGATCTTCTTCCTATTGGTCCTAAGTTCACAATGGTGTAAGGAGGTATGCGAAATTCGGACTCATTTGGCCATTCGATGGTAGCCTTGGGATTGACGAGATGACTTAGTGTCCTTATGGATTTTGTTATACCTGCTAAATTGGTAGACAAATTCCATGGTCCTTTTTAATATTGCTTTTCTGCATGAGTGGTAAATCAATAAATGCAAACTTAAAGTAAAGAGGATGGGGAGGGAGCGACCATTCGATGGTAGCCTTTTCACCGGGAGTGTCCTTATGATTTTGTTATACCTACGTGGTAGACAAATTTGTCCTTTTAATTTTGATTTCATGAGTGGTAAACAAAATGCCTTGAAGTAAGGAGGTATGGTCGGACTCATTGGGCCATTCGATGGCGACCTTATTGTCGAGAGTGTCTTATGAATTTGTTTCTACCCGCGAGTGGTAAACAAATTCCATAGTCCTATAAAATTGTTTACTACCCAGTGGTAAACAAATGTCTTATATACTTTATTCTTCCCCGAGTGGTAAACAAGATCTTGATAGTCTGAGGAGGATCGGCCGAATTCACACCTTACGCGTGATCTATCTCACGCTTGATAACGATAAGTATGCATTACTTTATTTTGTTCAAGTGTTGAGTTCGGATTATATTATTATTGTTCTTAACTGTTATATAATTTGCTTGATTATTGACTAACAGTTTAAGATAAGAGGCACCTGTGCATTTTTCACGTTGATGAATGATGAATTATTGACAAGAAATGTTCACCCAAAAGTAATAAGGCATGAAGTTGATATTTCATTAATATTAACTGTTCACATAAAGTTAGAATTTTTGCAGAAAGTTCTACAGCTAAAGGTAAAAGGGAGGTCATCTTCAGGCTTCTTCCTTGTCAAACACCGTCGTCTAAAGAGTCTAGAAAAGATAGATCTACCTTGGCCGCGACAATCTTTTTCTTGCCTTTACTGCGGCAGATTTCATATCCTCTGGCATATATATGGACGATCTCATCGTTCAGCTCGGTGGATTTTTGTATTATTCGCTTGGATCTCCTTACAAATATCTTGATCGATGGCGGACCCAAGTTCTAAGGGCGAAGTTATCGGAGTTCTCTTTGACTTTTGAGGAAGTGCTATATATCTTGCCTCTTTAAGCGTGGATATTGTTATTTTGCTTCGTTGAGCTCGATTGGACTCGGCGGATCTTCATTCTTCTTCGTCAAAATTTCATTCTTGAAGCAGTCGACATTTATATACGTGATGACCCGATGTGTGGCCTTGATCGTCTCCAACTCTTTTTTGACCTTGTCGAGATCCTTAGAAGTCATTCATTGTTTGGAAGAACAATGTCAAGGTTGTTTCTTTCTTTTGCCAACACAGACTTCAGAATGGCTTTCTCCCTTTAGGCGGCATTCTCTTCGGCATTCTATTCGGCATTCTCTTCGGTATCCTCTTCGACTTCTTTATATTTGGGACGAAGGCGCCCGAAGATAACGTTTGCATCCATATGACCAATATTAATCAATCAGTTCAAATTGATGGTCAAATATCAACTTCCTTTAGTTTGGTATTTCATTCCTTCATCCATCAGTTCCATGATGGAATTATTACTGAATCGATGATCATCGGTGCAGCCACAGCTTCGGGCCTGGATTCAGAAGAGGATGGTTTTTGTGGCGAAGGTCTGAGTTGTTCGGGATGCGGTGAAATATTTGTCGTTGTATGTTCGGCTGGAGCGGGCTCTTTAAATGGACTTCCGATCTTAATTTATTTTGCCATTTGATATTCATCAGATGGGCCTCGGTAAGCTATATTTTGGGCCTTTATTGATTATAATTCCTTTTGCCCTGGACCGATGCCATTTGTACTCTTTCATTAAACATCCTATTTAATAAAAGACTGGGGGGCAATGTTGGGTCATGATATTTTACATAGTGGGCCGGGCTGGTTGGGCCTACTTCTTTGGTTAAATCTATTGGGTCATCTTTGTCGGATCTTGAAAGCCTTGGATCGGGTTGATTGAACAGTCCCATCGGATGACTAAATATCTTCACTTGGGCGAGTTGGTTAAATCTACAAAGTCATTTCGGTTGGGCCCGATCGGTTGGGTCTTCTTTGTTGAGTCGGGTAAGTGGGCTGACCCAGCATATATTTAAATATCTACATCTTTGACCGGTGATGATGACAAAGATATAGCTGATTGATATCTTACATCGCATTAATGAGGATTGGACAGTCGGCCAGCGGTGGACAAAGGGAATGGGATTAACAGGTGTCAGTAGGTAGTGGATGGCACGGTAAACCGGGCTTGATGGTATATCATAGCAAGGAGGTCTTCCATATACATGTAATTGATATTTTATCTCTCTCTCAATACACTAGATATTTTATCCTCCATTGTTAACCCTTGTCACCGCCTGTACTGACTCACGCCTGAGCTATCCCCCGACGGTTGAAGCCGTCAAGCTTTTGGTGTTGACTGTGTTTAGTGTGCAGGATCAGGGCGTCTTACGTGATTGGGACGTTGGAGAAGATATTGGCGTTAACACAAATAAAACTTTTTGCTATTGTTCAAGAAGTGTAAACTATCCTTTTTCCTTCATGAATCATTGCTCCACTTCAGGACTATTATCAAACATACGGACTTCATCATACCAAAATTATTTTTCATGTTCTAGTTGTCCAGTACTTTGTTGAATGTTTTCAATGAACTCAACCTTCTCAACAAATAAATAATTCCCTTCATATTGTGGTGGTCCATCATAACATGGAGTCTCCTCGCAATCTTGCTCCCAACTCTTAGCATCATCACATCCAAGGAATATGAAAACATAAACTTGAGAATTGAGATGCTTAAGTTCCTTTTCGTCTTCATTTTCTTCATCACAATTGTTCATCCTCCTCTATTGGATATAATATTCTTCATTTGTTATGGCCTTTAACTTCTCAACATGGCTAGGATTTCAAAAAAGTCATTTACCTTCTCTATGGCCCATGTGAACTGGCATCTTGCCCTTCCTTTTATCACCAACTGGGTTAACAAAACACTTCTCATATTTTGAACCTTTTATGTTTCGGCATCGGGCTAAATGTTTTTTCAGTCACTGTACTATAGGTCGACTTACAAATGGATAATTAAATATTTTTTTCTTACAGTCAACTAACTGTACTCGATTTTTCTAACACGAACTTAAAAAAAACGTTAACACTGTTGACTTTTAACAGAAAATGACACATCATCTGCTGAGTTGTTAAAAAAAAAAGCTGTGTGCGATTAGTATCTGACGACGCGGCACTGGTGATGATGTGGATTTGGAGAAAAAATTTATGAAAAATGAAAAAAAAATATTTTAAAGTATAATATAAATTTAAAAATTAGCCAAAAAAACAAGAAAATAAATAAAATATATATTTAATTATTTTTGTAATTAATATCAAATAAATTTTTATTTATAATTAAGCCATTTATAAAACATAAAAACTAAAAGTTTGCTAATTATTTAGTTATTTTTATATAATTAATAACAAATATAATTGAAATATATATTTAATTATTTTTTTTATTAATACCAAATAAATTTTTATTTAATTCTTTACAAATAATAATAAAAATTAGAAAATTTTGTCAAAAAATAATAAAATAAATGAAATATATATTTTAGACTAAAAGACAAATTGCACCCCAAACTTTATACCATTGTTGATTTTTGCACCCCAAATCAAAAAATGTGTCTAAGTACACCTCAAACTTCAATTTACTTGACAAAAGGCACACTTTCTTCACTTAACCGGTCAAAAGTGACTGGCTAAGGAAGTAATGTTTATAAGGAGGGGTGTTTAAGTCATTTTCTTTTTATCTTCTCCAACATTGACATTAAGTCCTCTCTCTCTCCTCCATAACCAATTTTCTCTCTCCTCCAAAACCAACTTTCTCTCTCTTAAACAAACACTCATTTCCTCTCCCTCTCAATGAACAGCGACTACTTGTGAGGCTTTCCCCTTTGAAGTACACCTTCCAAAACACTTGAGCTCATCTTTTTTCCTGCTTCCTCACAAATACCCAATTCACACAATCAAACCACCCATGTAAAATCAATTGAAACTCTCAGTCGCACAACCCAGTTCAACCACGGAATCCAAGAGACAAAATTTAACCTTTCCCAGAAATATACCTTCACCAAAGTGGAAATCCCACTTCCCAATCAACAAAAAGCACCGACCATTACTATTACATTGATAAAAGCATATAGAAACAATTAAGTCCTCCAAGAACAAACATCACGGATTCAATCTTTCAGTGACTGTGTATATGAGAAATAAATAAAAAATTGAATTCATTATTTTTATTTAGTCCCTAAAAACAAAAAGAATAAAATACTTATATAGGAAAAAGGATAAAATAAAAAAGAACAACCAGTTTCACAAGAAACACAAAAATACAGATTATACAGTTATTAATTTTGGATTAAAAAAATCCCCAATTCGCAAACTCTGTTAACGTGACGTGAAATTATCGGAGGAGGAGAATTTGATGTCATCGAAGAAAATGGGCGTGAATAGCAAAGCGAGAAGTAATTTAGGGCTCGAAAAGAGTGCCAGGAAGCGGCCAAGTAAGGAGCCTTGAGGCTCGCGATAAAAAGAAGCGATCTTGTGTGAAGCCAAGAAGGCGCCAAATCACTGTGCCTTGAAACAAGAGAGGAAAAAGCGAGCCGAGGCCGCCCATTCAGTGTCGAGGCTCGTCGGATCGCTAAGCTAGAGGAGGAGAAGGAGCTTGAGAAGGCGGTTAAAGCCAGGATAAGAAGGCGAATAAGCGTCTCCATTCAGGTATCTAAGGTTACTGAGAAATGAGCTCGTGGTGCAGGAGGAGAACAGCAGATTAAGAAGAAGGCGGAGGACAAGCGCCAGCAGAGCAGGACCACGACGGAAGAGAAGAGAGGAAAGTCTGAAGTTGGAAATTGAGAACTACCAAGTTTACCCCTATGTTATAAACATTACCGCCTTAGCCGGTCACTTTTGACCGGTTAAGTGAAGAAAGTGTCTTTTGTCAAGTAAATTGAAGTTTGGGGTGTACTTAGACACATTTTTCAATTTGGGGTGCAAAAATCAACACTGGTAAAAAATTTGGAGTGCAATTTGTCTTTTAGTTTATATTTTATTATTTTTGTAATTAATATCAATTAAATTTTTGTTTAATTATTTACAAATATAATTAAGGAAATTATAAATAATTGAATATATGGATCTAAAAGGAAAAATTTATACCAAAAGAATTTTTATTTAATTCTTTATAAATAATAATATAAATTTAAAAAGTTTGCCTAAAAAAGAAGGAAATAAAGCATTTAACCCAATAAAATATAAATCAAATTAATATAGATAATAAATAAACAAAATAAAAAAATAATTAAAATTTTATTTAATTGATTTAATTTGGAAAATTTGTACTAGGATATATGTATATGCATATATAGAGGGAGAAAATCGGAGGAGTGAGATAGGCGTCAGTCATGCTATCTGTTCGGAGCTTATTGATTTAAGTAATCGTAATAGTGAGTGGGATTCTAGTCTTTTATAATAAAATTTTATTTATTTATTATTTTATTTATTTGTTATGTATATTAATTTGATTTATATTTTGTGGGTTAAATGCTTTATTTTCTTATTTTTTTTGGGAAACTTTTTAAATTTATATTATTATTTATAAAAATTAAATAAAAATTCATTTGGTATAAATTTTCCTTTTAGATCCATATATTCAATTATTTATAATTTCCTTAATTATATTTGTAAATAATTAAACAATTTTATTTGATATTAATTACAAAAATAATAAAAATATATTTTCATTTATTTTATTTTTTTGACAAAATTTTCTAATTTTATTATTATTTGTAAAGAATTAAATAAAATTTATTTGGTATTAATAAAAAAATAATTAAATATATTTTTCAATTATATTTGTTATTAATTATATAAAAATAACTAAATAATTAGCAAACTTTTAGTTTTTATGTTTTATAAATGGCTTAATTATAAATAAAAATTTATTTGTTATTAATTACAAAAAATAATTAAATATATTTTTTATTTATTTATTTATTTTTGGCTAATTTTTAAATTTATATATACTTTAAAATATTTTTTCCCATTTTTCATACAAATTTTCCTCCAAATCCACATCATCACCGCTTACGCCGGCATCATACTAATGACCCACATAAGTTTTTTTTTTAACAACTCAAGAATCGATGTGTCATTTTAGATTAAAGTCAGCCAGATTTAACAATTTTTAAGTTTGTGTTAAAAAATCGAGTACAATTAGTTGATTTGTAAGAAAAAAGTTCGATTATCCATTTGTAAGTCGACTATAGTATAGGGATGCCACAAAGTCCCGAGGCCTGCTACTGGCCTTGAGTGCGGCTGGGCCCCGCTTTGGTCAAAGTTCGAAGCCGGTCGAGGCCTGGCGGTCGAACTGGCAGGCTTGAAAAAGACCGCTTTTTAGACAAATCTGGCATGGCATGGCCTGGCATGAGGCCTGGCCTGGCCTGAGACCTTACATGATATTTTATCCAATTATTTGTAATTTTTGAACTTTAAATTTATAATTATTCATCAATAAAGTATAAATTTTTATTTATTCATTATTGTAATTTATATATTATAATCCATTAGTTTTAATTAATACATCAATAAAATTTAAAATTTTAATTATTCATTCTTGATTTCTTGTTGATACATTTAATTAATATACATCTTCGATGAATAACTAGTTAGTATATTTAATATTAATAATAAATTAGTTACTTAGTTGATTAAATATTAATAATAAGTTAATTTATTGTAAATACTAAAGTACTAATATTTAACAATAAAATTTTATTAATATTCTTTGTTACTTTAATGTTAAATATTAACATTAATTAATACATCAATAAACTAATTTTAATATTAAATATTAATAATAAGGTAGTTTAATTGTAAATACTCAAGTTCTTCATTAATTTGGATATGCTAAATTCTTGGGGGTTTATGATTTTACTTATTTTTTAGGTATTATGTTGTACCAATTTAAATAAAAATTCCATAAAGTAATTAGAAATTTAACTGGAATTAATACTTGAGATATAACCATGTAAGAGTTTAATGATCATAAATGAAAAGATATATGTGTGTTTAAACTTTACAAAATATATGTCCAATCGATCCTAGTACGTACCACCATAAGAAAATAAAATCGAAACTAACTTTATATTCAAAAAATAAAAGTGAAATCTACATTATTTAAGTAATCTACAATATTAATATTTTACAAAATTTATTAATTTATATTTTATTATTTATATTTTTAATATTTAATATGTAACATTAAAAAAAAAGAACTGAATGACCGTGAGGCTTTGGGCCTTGCGGCGGCCTTAGTCTGGGTGGCACGGGCTTGGGGTGCAGGCCTAACTTGGTGTCTGGGCTGGCACGGCTCAGTAAGCCTAGCAGTGCCACTGACCCAATGACAAGGCGGGCACGGAGGCCAAAAGTCAAAGATAGATAGCACAGTGCGGGTCAAAGCCTAAGGCTGGCGAGGCCAGTAGGCTGTTGGCATGCCTACTACTATAGTACGGTGTTGAAAAAAAGCATTTAACCTGCTTTAAGCATCTCATTTATACCACACAAGAAATAATCCATTTTTTCATCAATAAGTTGCAATTTCTTATGGGTATAATCTATATAACTCAAAATATCTTGTTTAAGCATTTAGTTGAACACTTAGTGTGCAAGCCCAACCATGTTTATCAAAGTTTCAGACTGAAATGAATCACAGGACAATTGTGATATCGAGTTTTTAAAAATTAATCTCAAGTAGTAGCAACACTACTCGAGTGAGAGTAAGTGAACTTGAGTAGATATTTAAGTGAGAAGTGAACTTTCTCAATGAAACAACTGAGTATCCGAAGCAAAACAAGTTTTAAACTCAACTAGCTAAAGCTTAGTTGAATTTTATAGAGTAATTAAGCACAGAAAATAACTATAACACCCAATGATTAGAGCTAGATATCAACAGAAGTTAACAGGGTAGCAACAAACAATAATACTAGCTAAACTGTTTAATGTTTAAACTGAAAAACTCTAAAATTTGATTTTAATATTTTTGATTTTTGAATATTTAAGATGCTCTTAGATATGCTAAACAAGTTAATTGGAATCACTACACTTAAACAAAACAAATCAAACAACTTTAATTTCCAGAATTTGAAAGAATAGGGGGGCGCGGGGGGGCGGGGGGCGGAGGGGGGGGGGAATCCGACTAAGAAGAACAAGCAAAATATGGATTGAAACATGTTTTGGTGTTGATGTTTATGAGAAATATGCTTTGGGCTATGAGTATATGACTGACTGAAGAGATTATTACCTGGAACGAGTGAATAATCACTTAGATTTACTGAGTTGCAGGTTTGGCAAAAAAACAGAGCACCAAAATTCTTTTTCCTACTGCTTTGTGGTTGTGATCTGCAGTTGTTGCTGATGGTTTTGCGGTCAAGTGTAGAAAGGAGTAGAAGGGTAGAGTTCATATTAGTTTTGAAGAGAAGATTTCAGAGGTTGAAGATAAAGAAGAAAATAGAGTATTAAAAGGAAGAAGATGATGAGTTTGGATACAACTTGAGCTCTGATACTAACCAAAAATAGAGATAGAAACAGATATAGAAGTAGAGAATTTAGAGAATAGGGAGAAAGAAGAACACAATGAATACTCATTGTGTTCGTGAGAGATAAAATGGAGTAGTTGAAAGCTTACTTTCCAATTTCATTCATAAAATGCATAATATCAAACTTCGGGATTGCTCCACCCATTACACACAAATATATATAACTACTAAATGCTAAAAAGTGTAAATATTTCTAACCTACACCACTCTCTTATCCTACACACACATGCCAACAACCTCCATGTGCACACATGTGCATACGAAATATCCAAATCTAGAATATACTAACTATTTTTGTTATGCCCAGTTTACCCTTCCCTTTGCAATCCTGACACAAAAATATTCCTGAAAAATAAAAATTAATCCAATGCAGTGATGATTAGGTAAAGTAAATTATAGTTAGAACGTTGCAATTATCAGTTAGGAAGAACTTTTGTAGTAGGTAAAGTGTTGAAGTATCATTTAAAGACACACTGTTAAAACCTGCCTAACTCAATGGTCATTCACACAGATTTCTTCATCACATCATTAATGCATCTATGTTAAATAAATATCACCACAAATAATGTTAACAAGTCTGAAGTAAATTATACCTCTTCAATGATGTTTTTGCAAGGCAACCATCAAAATCAAAAGCAGCAATTTTACTTGAATCGTAAAGACCATCATCCTACAAAAAGTGAAACTTAGAATCACATGTTGCAATTCCTCGAACATGCATATCATCACTTATACCAGAGAACGTATATGCAATATACTCATGTCTCTTAAACAGAAAGCCAATCCCTGTCGAGCTTCTAACTTTTGAAAGTCATTCATTTATGACAAAGGAAGCTCAAATCTTAGCTTGGTCAACTAACTAGGAGAAGATGTCTCTCTGACATGCTGCTAATGCATGTATCTCTTTGACCTGCTGCTAAGGCTTGTATTAGCAAAAAAAAGTTTTCTTTTTTTAATTTATGACTTCAATTATTACCCAGAAACAAAAAGCAGTTACCATGTGGTTTCTGACTGTACATCTAAAGATTAAACACTTGCGTTTCAAGGTACCCAACTCTACTTGATTCCTCTCATTTTCAATCAAGCGAAATCTAGAACTATATTGCAGAAAAGCAGAAGAATGATGCATGTAAATCTTAGTTTTCGCAAGGGAACTGATAAATGCATTCCATATTTCACCAAATGCAGTCAACTGTAGAACACAACTTTTTCTTTAACCTTGCAGTGGAGTACATCCAGTCGAAAGTGCAGAGCATTTAACATCTCCATTTTCACAATAGCTTCAGTGCCTTTATAACAAAAACAAACCAAACTCCAAAGGTACTGTTCATAAATAACCAGTATCTCACCCGTTCAAGAAATATCACTGTCTGGAATGCCTTCCACTTTGGTAACAGATTAGCATCCTAAATCATCAAATCAACACATAAAGAAGAAATGGTAAGACAAGTATTTGCAAGGAAGATAAGTTTTATCCTAACGACACAACGTCAATAAACTGTAACTATAATCACTTGCTAAAAACAAAAACTATAATGCTACAAACACGGTGTGCTTGAAAAAGGAGTAGAAGATTTACAAAATTCTCTAAATATATCATACCTTGTACTTGTCCTGGATATCAGGCATTGAAAAGCTCAAGTCCAGCTTAGCTACCTCATTAGGTGGAGACAACTAGTAGCAAGTCAACCAAAAATGGGTTAGGAAAGTATAGAAGTTCCATAGATAAGGAATGTTAACAAAAATTTCGAATACATCAGTGCTGTAAAATATCAGACTAGAAAATCATATCTACGAGTCAAAAAAACATACAGATACACTAAACAGAGAAACGATAAATCATTTCAACAACTAGAAAATCATATCTACGAGTCAAAAAAACATACAGATACACTAAACAGAGAAACGATAAATCATTTCAACAATTTTTTATCCACTCTGAAACTGCATTCCTACTTTTATCTTCTTTGAATTTCTTTTGTCTTCATCTTCATCTTCATCTCCATCATGAACCTGCTGATGAAAAATAAACATGAATATACAAGTAAGTACGCGGTGAATAATGACATAACTATGTAGTAAGTTCTGTTCACATTCATACCTTGGAAATTTTCTTTTTGCTTCCTTTAGTCGTATCCTTATCTCCATCAATAACCTGCAAATCAGAAATTTGCATGAAGGTGGATGATGACAAAATAAAAAATAATACATGAGATAAATACATATGTGTGCGCACGCATACACACGCAGACACCCACACATCTATTAAGTCAAATCATTCATGGATACAACTGTGCATCGTGGTGCATAATTAAACAAAAATCATACACTGCATATCAAGAAGAAAAAAAATAGAGACAACATCCCACAACAAAATTGGATTTGATAATATGTATATATCAGTTGAAATGTAAGACCTTGAGAAGAGGACAATTTCCAATCTTAAATGGAAGAGAACCGAAGAATTCCCTAAAAGAGGCACATGGTCACTTTGTGACTAAAACAAATAGATTTGAATGATTTATCAATAATTTCTTCAAATTCCATCATGCATAACAGTTCTAATAGCATACTACTACTTTTCTACTAATCACCAACAAAATCTTATACTGTCATAAGCATTTTCAACAACTCTATGAATTCATGCAGTACATCTTTCGTATAGCCAACGGTCAAACAGATTATTGAAAGGTTTTACAAGCCAATACAACATCAATCCACACATATGAACAGTTAAAAACTTGCAATTAATTAATTTGGCAGAGCATTATTGAACACTACTAGAGAAAATTGTTACTCCCCTAGACCATAGTACAATGCTATGATGCAGCACTTAGAGTTCATACCTTTTCCTCCGATTGGTCCCCATGTTCGATCAATTTCTTCAAAGCATCCTGATCACTGTTCTGTAAAATCAGAAATAAATTATTAAAATATGAATTGAAGACAAATAAGTACTACATATATATATATATATATATATATATATATATATATATATATAAGGAAACGCTCGTGAGAATAAAACCTTGAGCGATTGAAACCCTCCAATGGAGTCGGCGGAAGGAATGGAGCTGGAATTGAAGGGAAGACAGTTCAAGTGATGCCATTTGGTCATATCGAATCCTCGCGAGTCTCTGGTGACCAAACCCAACCTCAAAGTTTTTGCATCGATTGTCTTTGCGCATTTTTTGCATGATGAGCGATTGGACTTGGCGTACTCAGCAACAACCTTTGACGAAGAAGACATTGTAGTGGAAATGAAGAGGTTGGAAGGTAGGGTTTTTTGGACGAAGAATACTGATCGGCGGAGAATGCTAGGGTTTTGGGGTACTGCACGGAGGGCTGAGATGGTTAACATAAAAAGTCCTAGTTATGTTTTAGGGTTGAACGGCTTAGCTTCATTCCCGCCAATTCACTGGTTTATCACTACCCTCTGGCCAACAGTGCTGCCTGCCGGTTGCCGTCGGGAGATTTTACCCACTTTGCCTTCAGAATGTGTTTGCTTTATCGATTGAAAGTAATGAAAGATGGAATTAATATTTTTACAGGAGTAAAAGTTTAAATTTGATTTTTTAAAATTATTTCTTTTCGCATGAATTTTAAGTAAGACTCGTATAAAATAGAAATATCACCAACTTTTTCCCTAAAAAACTCAACAAAAATAATTAATGATCATTTTGATCCAATAAAATCAGAGCGATTCTAAAACGGACCAAATAAGTGGACCAAAGAATAAATCAATACAAAAAAACACGCGGGTCGGATTTAACCCACAAAAACACGCGGGTTAAACCCGATTCGCGTGTTTTTTTGCTTTGGTCCGCTTATTTGGTCCGTTGGAGATCCTCCCCACGAATAAAATATTTTTAAATTCTTATTTACACCCTTAAAACGATAAACATCAAAATAGGAATTACTTTCATTTTACATACTACTCTTAATTCTTTCATTAACTCACAAATTACTACTTATGTTTTTTTTAGATTTTACTTTCAAAATTTTCATAGCTTTAGTTTTTATATACAAATTATAAACTCAACATTTTTGTCGATTTAAAAAAAAACGTTCAAATCACGAAGTTACTTAGTTATTTAGATATTATATTTTATGTTATTTTCAATATTAAATTTTAATTTTTGTCAACTTTTTATTACAATTGAGTGGGTTGAAAAGCATGAAAAATAATAGAGCTAACTATTAGTACAAGAAATAAAAATTGTATTGTTTTCTTCTATTTTATTTGTTTTTGAAAAGTAATTATATTACTAGTTCGATTATGTAATAAGGGTAAAATAATAGGAGTATATTTTAAGAAAATAGATGTGAAGGTAATACTATTACTAAGTTTAGCTTCCCAATTACAAGACCTACCTGTTCAAATTCAGATGGCTCAATTTATATATACACATATAATTATATAATTTTGTACATGTAGAGAGAGAGAGAGAGAGAGAGAGAGAAAGAAATTGAGAAATTGAGAAATTGAGGAATATAGAGAGAAAGATGTCATATATATCTCAGATCTGGCGATGTTCAGTATTATAAAATTTAATTTTTCAAGTATTAAATTTCGGTTATTCGGGTATTCGAATAATCTATTTTTTAAAATCGGAATCGAAACCGAATATTAAATAATAATTCGGATATAACCAAAATTCTAAAAAAAATCGAAAAATCGAAATAATTCGATTCGGTTTGGTAATTCGGTTTTATCCGTTTTTTGCTCACTCCTAGTAATGAGGACTCATTTTGAGTTTGTATAATCTCTAGTAAATAATATTTGTATTCAAACTCACAGTTTATGTTTTGTCGTATTGTACACGACAGTTGTATTAGTAAGTTGTATTTGAATTACATCACATGTATCTGGCGACCCAAGATGGGTGATGTATACCTAATTTTGGGGCGTCACGGTTAGTATCAAAGCTTAGGGATATGATCCCAGGCTAAGATGTGAGCCCAGAACCAGGAGGGAGAGCGGAGAATTCCTTGTTAGTATGACCTACTAAGTTTATTTGGTATTTAATTGGTCGGTCAAAGTATATGGATAATATGTTATATGTTAATGAACCTTTGTTTTGTGGCGATGTCGAAAATGACATCCGAGAATGTTGAAAATAAGAATGGAGCACAAGAGACCGTCGAGTCTCCACATATCAATAATCGGGAGAATGTGCGTCGGAAAGTCACAATCCTCATGCAACAACAACACTTGACCAAAATGATGAATGATGGGTATTCGGAGGCTTTTTATGAATTCATGCAACATCCGGCAAGCGACTCTCATCCAAATTGTAGGTGGAAAAACACCGAAAACTCTCAGACGACCTTCGCTAAAAGCAGATTCGAGGCTGGGACCCACCGGGAGTTTATAGGAAGCCAAAATCACTCAAGGCGGAAGTATGGATAAAGCGAGATCACCAAGATATTTGATGTCTTGGGATGCTCCGAGGAGCAAAGATTCCTTCGCCACCTTCATTATTGCGTGAAGAGGCGATTCATGGTGGAAATCGTAAACGTACCAAACTGACGAATCAAGATGTCTTGGGAGAAGTTCCAAGAGCTATTCAACGACAAGTACTTTTAAAGAGTATTCGTCACATGAAAGAAGTGGAGTTTATCAAATTGGAACAAAACAATATGGACCGTGTCGCAATACGAGGCTAAATTTGCGAAGTTATCCCGGTTTGCATCCCATTTGGTCGATAATGAGGAAGCGAATGACGTAAATATTTTTAAGAGGTTTGAAACCCAGGAATCGTCGATATCTTATTTCTTATAAACCGTGTTTGTACTCGGATGTTGTAAATAGGGCTCGATTATTGGGCCTTGATAACGAAGTCAACGAACTAAGAAAAAGCGGTTGGCGGCATGAAAATACCGGTGGTATCGATCATCAAAGCAGCGACAACAAAGCGTGGAGGAATCAACATGCGAAATGGTAACCACGCCGGTGGTAATCATGGCGAAAGACAAGTAAAATGGACATTTCAAGAAGAGGAGATTCAACAATGATGGAAAAGGCGTCGACCAAAGACCCATTGTTAAGGAAGGAGAGCGACCACCATCATCATATGCTTAAATGCGGAGGAGAGGACACATCGATCAAAGCTAGCGCGATGTCGTCAAAGCATGTTATAATTGTGGAAGAGAAGGTCACCTAGCCCGATTTTGTCGTTCACAGAAGACAAGTTCAACTAGGATGGAGGCACCTGGTAGTCCCGGAAAAGTCAAAGCGAAGAGTCTGAGGAGGCGTTTGTAGTGACCTCCCGAAAGCGAGGATCCCGAATGAGGTCATCACGGGTAAGCTTATCATAAACTCTAGCGAAGTCTATACCTTATTTGATACCGGTTCTACCCATTCTTTTATTTTTCCTACTTGCGTTCAACGATTAAATTTGACTCCGGAGAAATTAGACTTTGACTTATCTGTGGAAACTTCGTTGGAAGAAACCTTCATTACATCCACGGTTTATAAGTCTTGTTTGGTTCGAGTTGGTACTCACACATTACCTGTCGATCTTATTTCATTAAAAATACTTACATTTGATGTAATTCTAGGGATTGATTGGTTAACTACTCATCATGCAAAAATTGATTGTTTTCGTAAGGTTGTTAGCTTTCATATTCCTAATCGACCTATTATGCGAATTCAAGCAACCAAACCACTAAAATCAATCACTGTCATCTTAAGCCATAAAGTTATTCGTTTATTGAAAAACGAATATCAAGCTTTCTTAGCTCATGTCACAGATCTAAACAAAAATACATCAATTTTGAATAATATTTCTATTGTTAATGAATTTCTGACGTATTCACTGAAGAACTTCACAGCCTACCCCAGTATGAAATTGAATTTTTGTATCGACCTTGAACCGAGACAAAACCCATTTTAAAAGCCCATATCGAATGGCTCTATTGAACTTCGCGGAGTTAAAGACTCAACTGCGGAATTGTTAGACATTGGCTTTATTCGATTCTAGTACTTCTCTTTGGGGTGCTCACATTACTATTCGTGAAGAAGAAAGATGGGAGTATCGACTTTGTATTGATTATCGGGAGTTGAATCATGTCACCATCAAAAGCAGGTACCCATTGTCACGTATTGATGACTGTTTGACGATTGCAAGGAGCCAAATTCTTTTCAAAGATTGATCTTCGTTAGGATATCACCAATTGAAGATTGGGCAGATGACATTCAAAAGGCGACTTTCGGAACTTCCCGATGCGGTCATTATGAATTCCTAGTCGTATCCTTTGGATTGACTAATGCTCATCTTTGTCTTCATGGATACGATGGTGAGTATTCAAGGAATATTTGGATCACTTTGTGGTCGTCTTTATTGATGACATCCTTATTTATTCCAAAAGCGTGAAGATCATGAAAGCAACACTTGAAAGGTGATACTCAAAATTTTTCGTGAATATAAGTTTTATGCGAGTTGAAGAAATCGCGAGTTTGGCTTAAGAAAGTAGCATTCCTTGGGCGCGTGGTATCAAGTCATGGAATATATGTTGACCCAAAAGATTGAAGCTATTCAAAGTCGGGAGCAACCTAAATCGATAATGAAATACGTAGCTTTCGCTTATTTGGTTATTATCGAGAGATTCATAGAAGGTTTTTTGAATCATTTACTCCACTAACTCGGTGACTCGGGAAGATACAAATTTGATTGGAAGCGAGAAATGTGAGAAGAGTTTTCAAGAAATAAAGAGGAGACTCATTTATTTTGTTACGACAATACCATCCGGTTCGGGAGGATTTGTCATCTGATGATCTTGAGCAAAGGGTTAGGATGTGTTCTCTTGCAACATGGGAAAGTCATAGCCTATGCCTCACGACAACTCAAAGAATATGAGAGGAATTATTCTACTCATGACCTAGAGTTAGCAGTTGTGGTCTTCGCACTTAAAATTTGGAGGCATTACTTGTATGGGGAGAAGGTGGAGATCTTTACGGATCATAAAAGCCTCAAATATTTCTTCACTCAAAAGGAACTCAACATGCGACAAAGATGTTGGCTTGAACTGTTGAAAGATTATGATCATACCATACCATCCTGGAAAAGCGAACGTGGTAGCTGACGCATTGAGTAGAAGATCATATCTGCAATCTGAGTGTGATATTGTCAACGCGAGGCCCATTTTGTGTGACTTGCAAAGGATGGAGATAGAGTTAATGTGACACCCCCAAAATAGGTATACATCTCCCATTACGGGTTGTCGATACCTGTGCAGTAAACAACTACAACTTTATTATTACAGCAATTAAAAGCTGTGAGTTTAAATCTGAGATATTGCCATCTAAACAATATCCACATACAAATAAATCCTCATCATAATTATTGATACATTATTTTACAAAAATGGTGAGGACTACTAAACAACTCTCTAAAACCATCATTCCATATCCAGACTCGCGTACTCGCTTACATTCTCGCCTCCCAAGAAGAAAAATGGAACAAAAAGGAAAAAGGGTGAGCTCAGTAGTGATAAAAGAATATTATGACTAAGATAATCTGAGAACAAATTATCGTTAGTCTTGACGAGGAAAAAAATCTAATAGAATACAATAGACAACAAGTTTTAAATCAATACTCATGTTGGAAAATATTAATTCATAGAAGAGTTATGTATAGGATGAAATCTACTAATATCTATGAATTTAACGATCCATCATCAATATTTTTATCACCTTAACATCAATCGATATATATACGGAATCATATATTCATCCTTGCACTCTGAGGCCGAGGACATTCACGATTAAGTCAGTGTTCATCTACAAACACTGTTCATCTTTTGCACTTCGGGCCAAAGATATTCATCGAAAATCATTCATCTTGCTACTGGGCCAAAGATATTCAATAATATCATCATTTAAGACCGAGGATGATGAATTTTTTTTTTTAAAAAAGCGAATCCGGTGAAACAAAATGACAAGGATTAAGGATTAAGGATTCGTACTTTTGTTTTATCCACGTCCAAAAAATACCTCAAAAATAATTATAGTGGTGTAAAATTCAAGAATGATCAAAACATGGATACAATCAAAGCTAATATCCACAATAGATATTTTGAGACGAAAAGAAAAAATTTCATTTTAGATGAATAGTGTCGTATTAAGTGAATAGTCTTAGTATCGTGAATAGTAACTCCAGACACCAAAAATTCCAAATTTGATAAAAAAAAAACTTCAGATCAATATTTGACATAATGATATTGAAGAAATAATATCATTACGAAAAAAATAATATCCCTTACCTCGGAAAATGATCTTAGCTGGAATCTTGGATATAAATTTATAACTTGAACTTTCACCGTATAGCAATACTCAAAGTATACTCAAAATACTCACAAGAATAAACTTCGATAATATAGAGAGAGAAAACTTGATTTACGGTGTGATTTTCAATTTAACCTAAGCACCTATTTATAGGAAAATGCTTAGAACACCAAAGCAGAAAATTTATTAAAATATTATATATATATATAATCTTCACGCACACCTTGGACAATCTGATCTCAACTCTTTTTCCATGCTAGTGGGCACACCTACCTTATTAAAAATGTTTTTATTATTTAAAATAATTTAAACTTCCAAAAATCAATTATTTTGAGACTTCGGAACTTCAATAATTCATAATAAATAGCTCTTTTGTCAGAAAATTCAAATCTCGCGTGTTTTTTTAGGAAATTCAATTCTCTACAACTTGCGGAAGAAAGTTTTTCCAAATTCCAAGAAATTGACCGAAATCCACAAGCGGACGATTTTAGAAAGGCTATAATCAAATTTCGGTCGATAAATGGGGTCCATGAGCATGTTTAACATTTTTAAACATTTTTTGCAACAAAATACTTTTTTCCTCTCGTATACTCATATATTTTACTTTCGTTGTAAAAATATCATCATTATTATATTATTAAAATATAATAATATATATTTAAATGAATTATTTTATCGAGAAAAAGATAAAATTTTAATTTTCAACAATTGTCACATTAAAATTTTCACCATCTATATCCACATAAAATCAATATTTTCCTCATCATATGAATCAATAATTAATTATTCACAAATAATATTCTGAGAATCATGATATTGATGACGAGGTGGGTTCAGGGAAGAGGGGCTTTCGATAAAATTTCTCCTTCTTGGCGCAATGATTAGGTGACCAAACCTCTCCTTAGACAAAACTTTATAGACATTGCCAATAATGTTATCTAATAATATTATTGGATAATATGAATTATTGCTTCGATAATGAAAAATCTTTGTGTAATGACAATTATTGAAACAACAAACAATATAAAATATCAACGCAACAATTATTGAACCAATAAAATCTTTGAGCGATTAATTCTGTAACTATTATTGAGTAGTGCCTTCTCACGTAAGAGTCGATAATTGGTGCAATACAGGTGTCTTCTTGTCTGCAACAATCGTAGACACGTGTGTTTTAACCCGGGTATTCCAACGATGTAAATAAGCGGTAATAACTTCTGGCGTTATTTTTAAACAACTTATATTTGTCGTTTTCTTCCTCCAATCGCTTTCAGTTATGGGGGCACACATGGCATTTGCTTGCAGTCGTCGCACGAATATTCCACGAAGCATCTGAATATTCCACGACCAAACGAATATTCCGAAATGATAATGAATATTTTATAACCAATTGCTTATTTTGAAATATTTGCGTATTTTACCCATAACTATCCACATTAATCACATCAACCCCTACTATTTCAAAATAATAATTAGAGGAAATTAAATTTCATTTATCAATTATTTGGGGTTTTACAACCTCCCCTCCTTATGAAATTTCGTCCTCGAAATTGACATACGTACCAGTGTTTGAAAAGGTGAGGATACCTCGCTTTCATTTCCGTTTCAATTCCCGGTCATTTCTTTATAAGCATGGTTCCTCCACAAGACTTTAACTTGTGGTATGACCTTCGTCGTGGGACATGCTCCTTCCTATCCAAGATCTTGGCAGTACCTCCTCATACGTTAAGTCTTTAATTTATCTCGTCCGGATTCTAACTTTCAATAACGTGGTTCGGGTCTTTCATATATTTCTGAAATACGGATATGTGAAACACATTATAAACACGAGACATACTGGAGGTAACTTGAGTCATAACTACATTTCCTACTCGGTTGAGAATTTGAAATGGACCGATAAATCGTGGATTGAGCTTTCCTTTCTTCCCCAAATCTTGTAACTCCCTTCCGTGGAGTAACTTCATGACAATACATGATCCCCTATACTAAATTCCACGTCCTTTCGATGAAGATCCGCATAACTCTTTTGTCGATCTTGTGCCGTTTTGTATCGTTGTCGAATCATTTGGATCTTTTCGGTGAGTCATACGTCTTAACTTCGGGTCCCAACAATGTTGCTTCACCCACCTCATCCCAACATATTGAGAAGCGACACTTTCGTCCATATAATGCTTCATATGGAGCCACACCTATACTTGCTCGATAACTATTGTTGTAGGAGAATTCCACCGATGGTAAATACTTATCCCAACTTCCTTGAAGTACAGGACCTGAGTCTTAATAAATCTTCAAGAGTTTGAATAGTCCTCTCGATTGTCCGTCTGGTTTGAGGATGGTATGCGAACTAAATCGTAAATCCACCCATAGCTTTTTTGCAAGCTAACCCAAAATCTTGAAGTGAATCTTGGGTCACGATCCGAAACTATGAATCTTGGCATGCCATGCAACCTCACAATCTCATTTACATACATATCTAAAGAGGCGTTTAAGAGAATAAGTCTCCGTATCAATGAAAGAAATGTGCGAGACTTGGTTAATCTATCAACAATAACCCAAATAACATTTATGCCTTGAGAAGCGTGGGAAGACCCGTGAAATCCATGGTAATGTGTTCCCACTTCCATTTCGGAATCCCAAGTGGTTCTGCAATGGTCCCTTAGGCACTTGATGTTCCGCCTTTACACATTGACAAGTTAAACATGTTGAGATAAACTTTGCAATCTCTCTCTTCATATTGTTCCACCAAAATGTATGTATGAAGATCACGATACATTTTAGTACTTCCAAGATGGATTGCAAATGGTGTATTGTGTGTCTCCATCATGATCTTGTACTTCAAATCGAATCGTTAGGAACACAAAGTGCAGGTGGACTCGAAGTATTCTTTCTTCATGATTCTCGCTTAGGAATAGCACCTAGCATACTTTCTTCTTCATATGCATCATTTCCGAATTGATTGGAAAGCAACCTTAACTTTTCTATTAAAGTTGACTCTGTCGTATACTTGACATCATCGCTTTTCGTTCTGCGTATGATCTTTACTTCTCTACAGCGTCGGCCTACCACGTTCAACTTTTCAGGATGGTATTGAATAGTGTGGTCGTAGTCTTTCAATAGCTCGAATAGCGTCATTGCCGCATGTTGAGTTCTTTTGAGTGAAGAAATATTTAAGGCTTTTATGGTGCGAATATATCTCCACTTTCTCCCATATAGATAGTGCCTCCAGGATCTTTAAGCAGCATTGCTTTGCTGACTCTAAATCATGAGTAGGATAATTCCTCTCATATTCTTTAAGTTGTCGTGAGGCATAGGCTATGACTTTCCCATGTTGCATGAGAACACATCCCAACCCTTTGCTCGAAGCATATTCATGAGATAACAAATCCATCCGTACCGGATGGTATTGTTAGAACAGTCTTAGAAATGAGTCTCCTCTTAAGCTCTTGGAAATTCCTCTCGCGATTCCTCGCTCCATATGAATTTTGTATCCTTTCGAGTCGGATGAGTTAGCAGATAGCGATTAGAAAACCCTTCCACGAATCTCAGATAATAACCAATTAAACCCAAAAGCTACGTCTTGATCCATCGAACCGGTTGCTCCCAACTTTGTATTGCTTGATCTTCGTTTGGGTGACAGATACTCCATGTTTTGACACCACGTGCCCAAGGAATGCTACTTCCTCAAGCCAGAACTCGCATTTCTTCACCTTACCATAGCTTGTTTTCACGAAGCCTTTGGAGTACTAGCTTCAAATGGTGCTCATGATCTTCACGACTTTTGGAATATATGAGGATGTCATCAATAAAGACAACAACGAATTGACAACCAGTCAATATCCACATAAAATCAATAAATGAAATTTAATTTCCTCTAATTATTATTTTAAAATAGTAAGGGTTGATGTGATTAATGTGGATAGTTATGGGTAAAATCTGTAAATATTTCAAAATAAGCAATTGGTTATAAAATATTCATTATTGGGGAATATTCGTTTGGTCGTGGAATATTAAATCTTGTCGGAGAATATTAAATGCGAATGCAGTAGCGACCATGTGTGGGCCCCATGCTGAAAGCGATTGGAGGAAGAAAGCGACAAATATAAGTTGTTTAAAAATAGCTTAGCGTAGTTATTCACAGATTTACCTTTGTTGGAATACCGGTGGTTAAAACACGATGTCTGGCGTTGTTGCTTGATGATAAGCTGCGGTATTGCACCAATTATTGACTCTTACGTGAAGGCACTATCAAATAATGGTTCTGATAATTCTTTATTCGATTATTTTATTGGTTGATAATAATTGCGTTGATATTTTATATTGTTGTTGTTTGATAATTGTCATTACGATTATTTTCATTATCGAAGCAATAATTCATATTATCTGAATAATATTATTAGATAACATTATTGGCAATGTCTAGAAAGTTACATCTAAGGAGAGGTTTGGTCACCTAATTACTTGGCGCGATGAGGAGAAATTCTTATTGGAAAGCCTCCTCTTTCCTCGGAGGCTACTGGTTGTCGATATTGTGATTACGTAATATTATTTGTGAATAATTAATTATTGATTCATATGATGAGGAAAATATTGATTTTATGTGGATATAGATGGAGAAAATTTTAATGTGACAATTGTTGAAAATTGAAATTTTATCTTTTGTGATAAAATAATTCATTTAAATATATATATTATTATATTTTAATAATATAATAATGGTGATATTTTTACAACGAATGTGGAATATATGAGTATCTGAGGAGGAAGAGTATTTTATTGCAATAAATGTTTAAAACATGTTAAACATAATAAATTGGACCCCATTTATTATTGAAATTTGATTATAGTCTACTAAAATCGCTTCGTTTGTGGATTTGGTCAATTTTGCTTGGAATTTGGAAAACCTTTCTTACGCAAAGTTGTAGAGAATTGAATTTCCTATAAAAACACATAAAGATTTAAATTTTTACGATAAAAGGACTATTTATTGTGAATTATTGAAGTTACGAAACTCAAGAGATAATTAATTTTGGAAGTTTAAATTATTTTAAATAATAAAAACGTTTTTAACAAGGTAGAGGTGTACCACTTAGCATGGAAAAAAAATTTGAGATCAGATTGTCCAAGGTGTAAGCGTGAAGATTATATATATATATATATATATATATTAATATTTTAATAAATTTTATAACTTTGGTGTTAAGCATTTTCTATAAATAGGTCTTAAGTTAGAATTGAAAATCACACGAAGCTGAAGTTTTTCTCTCTATATTATCGAGCGTATTTTTGTGAGTATTTTGAGTATACTTTGAGTATTCTTTATACGGTGAAAGTTCGAGTTATAAATTTATATCCAAATTATTAGGTTAAATCATTGTCTTTTCGAGGTAAGGATATTATTTTTTTTGGTAATGATATTATTCTTCAATATCATTATCTTTGAAATATTGATCTGAAGTTTTTTTTTTATCAAATTTAGAACTTTTGTGTGAAGATTCTTATTCACGATACTGCCTTATTTCACTTATTCACGAATCTGACCTTTATTCATGAAAAATAAAATTTTTTCTTTTAAGTCCAAAATATCTATTGTGGATATTAGCTTTGATTGTATCCATGTTTTGATCATTCTTGAATTTTACACCACTATAATTATTTTTGAGGTATTTTGGGCGTGGATAAAACAAAGTACGAATCCTTAATCCTTAATCCTTGTCATTTTGTTTCTTTGGATTCGTTTCTTTAAAAAAAAAAAATTCATCATCCTCGGTCTTAAATGATGATATTATTGAATATCTTTGGCTTTGTAGTGCAAAGATGAATGATTTTCGATGAATATCTTTGGTAGTAGTCTGAAGATGAGCAGTGTTTAGATGAACATGACTAAGTGGTGAATGTCCTTGGCTTTGTAGTGCGAGGATGAATATATGATTCAGATATATATTGATTGATGTTACGAGGATAAAATATTGATGATGGTATTAAATTCATAGATATTAGTAGATTTCATCCTATACATAACTCTTACATGAGTTAATATTTTCCATTGCGAGTATTGATTTAAAACTTGTTGTCTATTGTATTACATTAGATTTTTTTTTCCTGTTGAAGACTAACGATAATTTATTCGTATTATCTTAGTCGTAATATTCTTCTTTGGGCTAGTTGAGCTCACCCTTTTCCTTTTGTTCCATTTTTCTTGGGAGGCGAGAATGTAGCGAGTGCAGAGTCGGGATATGGAATGATGGTTTTAGAGAGTTGTTTAGTAGTCCTCACCATTTTTTGTAAAATAATGTATCAATAATTATGATGAGGATTTATTTGTATGTGGATATTGTTTAGATGGCAATATCTCGTATTTAAACTCACATGATTTCTTGTTGTAATAATAAAGTTGTAGTTGTTTACATGCAGGTGTATTGACAACTCGGAATGGGAGATGTATACCTATTTTGGGGGTGTCACATTAACTCTATCTCCATCCTTTGCAAGTCACACAAAATGGGCCCTCGCGTTGACAATATCACACTCGTACTTGCATATGATCTTCTATTTCGATGCGTCAACCTACCACGTTCGCTTTTCAGGATGGTATGGTATGATCATAATCTTTCAACGATTCTAAGCCAACATCTTTGTCATGTTGAGTTCCTTTTGAGTGAAGAAATATTTGAGGCTTTTATGATCCGTAAAGATCTCCACCTTCTCCCCATACAAGTAATGCCTCCAAATTTTAAGTGCGAAGACCACAATCGCTAACTCCAGGTCGTGAGTAGAATAATTCTCTCATATTCTTTGAGTTGTCGTGAGGCATAGGCTATGACTTTCCCATGTTGCAAGAGAACACATCCCAACCCCTTTGCTCAAGCATCATTAGAGATGACAAATCCTCCGAACCGGATGGTATTGTCGAGCAGTCTTTGAAATGAGTCTCCTCTTTATTTCTTGAAAACTCTTCTCACGTTTTCGCCCAATAGAAATTTGTATCTTTAAGTCATTTGAGTTAATTGGAGTGGCGATTGAAAAACCCTTCATGAATCTCGATAATAACCGGGTTAAAAGTTCGAGAGAAAGCTACGTGACTTGATCATCGATTTAGGTTGTTCAAACTTTGAATAGCTTCAATCTTCTTTGGGTCAACATATATTCCATGACTTGATACCACGTGCCCAAGGAATGCTACTTTCTTAAGCCAAACTCGCATTTCTTCAACTTGGCATAAAACTTATATTCACGAAACTTTTGAGATATCGACCTCAAGTGTTCTTTCATGATCTTCACGGCTTTTGGAATAAATAAGGATGTCATCAATAAAGACGACCACAAAGTGATCCAAATATTCCTTGAATACTCGGTTCATCGTATCCGTGAAGACAAAGATGAGCATTAGTCAATCAAAGGACATGACTAGGAATTCATAATGACCGCACTCAAGTTCCGAAAAGTCGTCTTTGGAATGTCATCGGTTCCAATCTTCAATTGGTGATATCCGGAACGAAGATCAATCTTTGAAAAGAATTTGGCTCCTGAACTGGTAATTGAAACGAAGTATTTGGTCAAAGAATTTCAGCTGAGTATTGATTTAAAACTTGTTGTCTATTGTATTCTATTAGATTTTTTTCCTGTTGAAGACTAACGATAATTTGTTACGTATTATCTTAGTCATAATATTCTTTTGAAATTTAGTTGAGCTCACCTTTTCCTTTTGTTCCATTTTTTCTTCTTAGGAGGCGAGAATGTAAGCAGCGAGTGCAGTCGGGATATGGAATGATGGTTTTAGAGAGTTGTTTAGTAGTCCTCACCATTTTGTAAAATAATGTATCAATAATTATGATGAGAATTTATTTGTATGTGGATATTGTTTAGATGGCAATATATGTATTTAAACTCTGAGTTTCTTTGTTGTAATAATAAAGTTGTAGTTGTTTACATGCAGTGTATTGATAAACTCGAGAATGGGTGATGTATACCTATTTTGGGGTGTCACACCATGATATCTGGCGACCAAGATGGGTGATGTATACCTAATTTTGGGGGGCGTCACGGTTGGTATCAAAGTTTAGGGATATGATCCTGGCTAAGATGTGAGGACTAGAACTAGGAGGGAGGCGGATAATTCCTTGTTAGTATGACTTACCTAAGTTTATTTGGTATTTAATTAGTCGATAAAAGTATATGGATAATATGTTATATGTTAATGAACCTTTGTTTTGTGGCAATATCGAAAATGACATCCCAGGAATGTTAAAAATAACAATGGAGCACAAGAGGTAGTTGAGTCTCCACATATCAATAATCGAGGAGAATGTGCATCGAAAAGCGACAATCCTCAAAACAACAACAACCTTGACCAAATGATGAATGATGGGTATTGGAGGCTTTATGCAATTCATACGACATCGGTAGGAAGCGGCTTCGCATCCAAAATGTAGGTGAAAACATCAAAACTCTCGGATGGTCATCGCTAAGCAGATTCGATTTGGGACCACCGGAGTTTATAGGAGAGCAAAACCACTTAAAAGCGGAAGCATGGATAAGCGAGATCACTGAGATATTTGATGTCTTGGGATGCTCCGAGGAGCAAAGAGTTCCTTCGCCACCTCCGTATTGCGTGAAGAAAGCGATTCTTGGTGGAAATCAAACGCGTACCTGATTTGGACTTATGAGATGTCTTGGGAGAAGTTCAAAGAGCTATTCAATGACAATCTTTCAGGAGTATTCGTCACATGAAAGAAGTGGAGTTTATAAAATTGAAATAAAACAATATGACCGTGTCGCAATACGAGGCTAAATTTGCGGAGTTATCCCGGTTTGCATCACATTTGGTTGATAATGATAAGCGAATGACGCGAATGTTTTCAGATTTATTCAGTTTTTATCAAACACCCCCTAACATCTATAAGGAACAATTATAAAAAATAATAATTTAAATAACAATTTAATAAAAATATCATAAATAAGAGATTCAGATTTATAATTTAGTCCTGTTTGTCTACAGGAGTTCCCTTCATGATTTAACTCAGTTCAGAAGAATACAACCCTAGAAATTTTTCGTTATATTCTTCCATGGATCCATTCCTTGAACAGAAACTAAGAGACGAGGTCCGTTACCTCCATTCTCTCTGGCACCAAGGTTCCCCAATACCAAACCCAAACCCAAACCCAAACCCAAACCCAAACCCAAACCCTTATATCACCAATAACCGTATCATCCCCATTTTCAACCCCAACCCCAATCCCAATATCATCCCCATTTTCAACCCTAACCCCAACCCCAACCCCAACCCTAATCCCAATTTCGACCCTTACCCTTACGTATCAAGGCACCTCCAACCTTCAAAGCCCACACAATTCAACAAAGAAAAACAACTCAAACCTTCAAATTCCACGCCATTCAAGAAAGAGAGAAAGAGACGCAGGGGCAAAAGGGGTGGCATTAATCGAGGCAAGGATTGGGCGAGGGGATCCGGCCCACCTCCGGTATTAGACTTTGAATGGCCCTGCGACCCGGACCTACCGGATACTAGTTGCGGATGGCCCACTTTGGACTTCAAACCAGCTCCGACGACCCGTGTAGCCACTGCAGAAGAGCAATCACGCATCTTTGCAACCCGATTGCAACAAAAAGCCTTGAAAGCAGCACAAGAATTGTTTGCGAATAATATGGACAGTGACGGTGATGAAAATGATGAATATGGTGAAGTTGTTGATGATGATATTATGGATGATGATGGGTGTGATGAGTACAAGTTTTTCTTGAAAGTTCTTATGGATGATAGTGAGCTGAGGAGTTATTATGAGAAGAATTATGAGAGTGGGGAATTTTGTTGTTTGGTGTGTGGTGGGATTGGACAGAAAGTGGGGAAGAGGTTTAAAAACTGCGTTGCGCTTGTTCAGCATTCAGTCACCATAGCTAAGACGAAGAAGAGGCAAGCACATAGAGCCTTCGGGCAGGCTATTTGCAAGGTTCTTGGTTGGGACATTGACAAGCTTCACACCATTGTCTTGCCTAAATTGGGCAGTTCACAGGTATCTAATAATTTGTGTGGTTGATATTTGTGCTTTTCATTTTGTTAAGTTGGAATTGAATATTGCAGGGTAATGCCCATGATGAGCCTGATCAAGGTAAGGAGGATTTGAACATTTGCAATTCAGTAAACGTTGATAATAGTGAGTTGGTTTTGAATAAGAATGACAATGCTGGTGAAGTTTTACCTGACAAAGCTGTTGACTTGTCAAATGTTGTGGGCGGTGAATTGATGGTTTGTGAGGTTAGTGATATTTATTAAATTTTAGAAATTTATATGTAGTTTTCAGAGTTTCACAATTTAGAATAGTGGAGTTACTTCTATAGTTATTCGGATGAACTTATATGGGGTGAATTGATGGTTTGTGAGTTTTGTGATATTTATTAAATTTTAGAAATTTATATGTAGTTTTCAGAGTTTCACGATTTAGAATAGTGGAGTTACTTCTATAGTTATTCGTATGAACTTATATGGATTGTGGGTTCATTGTTTTGCATGCATTGTAGCATTCTTTGATCGTAACCAATGGCAACAAAAATATGGATGATCCTGGCAAGGGCGTTGCAAGTAATGCGGGCGGGAATGAAGAGGGAGTGGTAAATTGTCTGGTGAGATTTTAGTTATCTATTTCAATATTGTCCTTCCTTTCTTTTATACAGTTGACCATTTGAAATTCTCATTGCATATTTTTTTAAGAGTGAGTATGAGCCATGGCGGTTAAATTCAAAGTCTTTTAGTTATAGGCTGAAATACTTTTGAATTAATCTGGAAGTCTGGAACCATGTATAATGTAAGTATAAATATATAAAAAGTCCAAAACAATATATTGGCATCAATGGCATGTAAGCAAGAAAGTCAAATTCTTGTTATTAGTTTATGCTTATTTTCAGTTAAATTTTAGTTGACTTGTTAAAAAAATAGTTAGGACTTCCTCTTCTTGTTCAACTAATTAGAAATTCAGAATCCATGAAGTGAGCTATCCCGTACTACAATTGTGTTCACCAATAAATATTAAATTTGCTAGCCATTATGACATGCTTTCTGCCCGCTACATTTCTCATATAGCACTAGATAGGACGTATCATTTCTGCATTGCTATAACCACATTGGGGAAATGTAAAACCCAAAGTTTGTCATAGTGGCACAGATGAGCATTGTGCTCTATTCAACTCTACCTGAGAACACAGAGACCTCCTTTTAATGGCATGCAATTGCTCTTTCTCGCGGTCTTACTTTTTGCAATACTTTAGTGCAGGAACCTCACAAAGAGGATGGTGTTGGAAATGCCGGAAATGAAGTAAAAGATAATCACACTGATAATGTAGCCAGCCACCGACTTCCAGAAGGCAAAGAAAGAAAATCAGTGTTGATAATGAAGCTTTAGATATGCTGTATATAAGCAAAGGGTTGCATTGTGCTGATCTTTGTTATTGATGTAATTTGAGATCTTTACTGATGGCATAAAACAGTTTGGTTCGACCAATTTATTCATGAAAACATTATGGTAAATGGAAAAGACCATGAATTAGACAAGCTAAAGGCTAAAGGAAGAACAGTCTGAAGCCAAAACCTTACTCATAACTTTGCTTAGGCCAGGGTTTTGAAATTCTCTCTGCAAAAAACTAATTCTTTCAAATCTATTTTCTTTCATTTAAAAAATAAAATTATATAGTTAGTAGTACCACTATCTGCATGATGCATGTTGATTGTCATGTATTCTGCTTATAATTCCATCTCAATATACATCTAAGTATTCTACTACTGTTTACCATATCATTATTGCTTTTAATTCTAACAAAAGATTCCACAGTCACATTTATGAGTAAACAAGAGCCTGAGAGGTGAAATTTTGCTTTTGTATTAATAAATGTATACATGTTTGGCTTTTTCATTTAACATTCGATTGTTGTTCAAAATTATTTTGACATAATGTAAACAAATATTTAGGTAAACTTTCTCATATTAAACAATATATATTTGAAAAGTACCAAATTATTAGAAAGCTTTACGGCTAAAAATAATTACAAAATAATAATATTAATAATATATTTTGTTTGCAAAAGAAAATCAAGACCGAAGACCTTTGAATGAAGTGATTAAAATATCATTAATAGTAGAAATTGCTGAAGCTTGTAATTTCAGAAGATTTGGGGCCAATGTATATGTGTATAGCTGAGCGACCTTAAATAAGGGTTAAGGAGAGAATAGCCACTACCCCTGCCATTGTTAAAGCAGAGAGTTTCAACCCTCCACTGCATTGAGAGACCCGCCAAAATCGAACACTCCGCTCCCCTGTTGAGCCAGGCAGCCAGCGATTAGCGACAATCTCACATTTCAATGGCGTTTCCGGAGAATTATCGGCAGTCTTTCAAGTAGCTCTGCTCATTTTCGAATTTTTTGAAAAGGGATCTTCGATAGTGCCTGCAATTTCTCAAAAATCACAGAAAATGATTCAAATCAAGATTTTCAGATTACCCAATACAATCAACCCACAAACAACAAATACAACGAAAATTTTAGATTTTCCTGAGAAAAATCAAAACCCTTGTAATTTTACGAAATGAAGGAAAATCAGACGCAAATGTTTAGGTCTTCTTAGATCTGCAAAAAAACTGAAATACTAAACACAACACGTATAATTAAGTTGGATGGAAAAACGACGTTTTATTTTTAATTCAAAAATTAAGAATTTAAATATAACTTTAATGACTATAAATAGTTAAGTGAAAATCGTCCAAATTCATCTGAATTTAACCATAGATATTTAGATAAGTTCTCGTATTAAACAATATATATTTTCAATTATAAACACAACCTTTCAAATTAATAATATTTTCATGAATCGAACACTCCATTAAATGTAACCGCGTTTGATCTACCTAGGATCTACCTAGTAAAATATAATAAAAAAATCCTGTAAACAAACATGGTTCCTAATAGAAGTTCTATATTAATAAGGTTGTAAATGAACCAAACACTGACATTCAATTAATTAATAATATGATCTACGATTGATAAAAATAATTTAAAAAAATATGAGTAGAATCAACAATATTACTCTTTTAAATTTCAAAAAAAAATAAATTCAATTAGACATATAATATATAAAAACTAAATCAAAATTTTAAAGTATAATAATAATATTTTCTTATCTAAAATAATAAATTTAATTTATAATTATATTTATTATATGAAAACTCAAAAAATTTAAATTTAATTTCAAAAATAATTTAATATGAAAAAACAATATTAATAGTTTAAAATTCAAACTACTTTAAATAATACGGATTGACAGATAAATATTGATTTTATACTCTCGATTTGATATTAGATTCATTATTATATATTACTCAATACATTCTCTTATAATATATAAAAATTAAATCAAATATTTGTAAAGTATAATAAAAGTAAATATATTTTCTTATTTAATTTTTAAATAAAATAAGACTGCTGACACCTTACTCTATTGGAGAGATTTTAGAGAGAGAAAAGAGAGTGGTGATCCGCAAGAAGAAAGCTCCGACCGCCACCGCTCACAAGGACGAAAAAAGCTGTAAACGCCGCTCGTCGAGCAGGTGCCGAGATTGAAACCATCAGAAAAGGTCTCTTTCTCTCTGTATATTTTGCACAACATGATTTTGATTTATTTTTGTGTATATTCGAACTAGTACTTTATCTAGGGTGCTGATAGTGTACATGTAAATTGATCTATATATATATATATATATATATATATATATATATATATACGTGTAGTATTTAAATTTTCAGTTAGGGTTTGATTGTTGAATACTTACACATGTTGTCTTTAAAATATACATCAACATGGGCTATCCAGTTTTTGTTTTGTTTTGTTTTTTTTTAATTTTTTTTGTCCCAGTAGTTTTAGAGATAATATTAATTCATATTCAGTTCAGATTACTAATGACTGATCTTAAATAGAATAATAAGACCATTTTGGATTCTAGGTTTCTTTTAGCGCCTCTTGATCTATTGATCTATGTTTTGTGTTGTTTTTTTCTTGCATATTGGGGTTCTCTTAAATGAAAGAAACTTTTTTAATAAATGGAGTTTAAAGGAAGATAAATAATGATGCTACGAACTTGGAAAGGAGGGGGAAGTGTTTGATGATGTGGTCTGTAAATAGCTGGGAATCAGTTAATCATTTGCTTTCGAGAGCTATGTGGCTAGACCAATGAGAAGTGAATGTAATATTTGAGGGTGAGCGTAAGTGTAACACCCTAGTCCCACATCGAAAGTTATGAAAAAAATTTGTCCGTATATAAAGAATTAAGTTACTAACAATAGTACCTTCAGTCATGACTTTTTAGGTGAGTATGTGGTCGGCTAAGATGACCCAAAAAGATACTATTGGGCTAATAGTTTAAGGTCATATTTGGATGAATTTGATATGATTCGAACTTGGGATTTGACCCGAGATTTGTTCCGGACTCGGGATTTGACCCGGGTTTTTTCATATGGTATCAGAACTGACTCTCGAAAGCTTGGGTCGGGTTATCCGATCGGACTTTCGGAGGTAAGGACACGAAGGCTGGTGGTATTATTCCATAATGGAGAGAGGTCTGGAGGTGGAGAGACGAAGCCAGCCGGTATTATCCCACAATGACTAAAGAAACAAAAATATGTGGATCGTGTGAGATCGGTTCTGACGAGGACGCCATAAATTTAAGTGGGAGAGTTTGTAACACTCCAGTCTCACATCAAAAGATATGAGAAAAAATTGTCCATATATAAGGAAGTAAGTTACTAATAATAGTATCTTTAGTCATGACCTTTTAAATGAGCCTGTGGTGGGCTAAGATGACCCAAGAAAATACTATTGGACCAGAGTCAAGTCCGTGGTGGCTTTCGTGAGACTTTGGGGGAGATTTGGCATCTTAGTTATGAGCCTTTGATGTTTTAATTTTTTGGTTGTTGGGGATTTTCTAAGATTTTATAGGGACAGGGTACATATGTTTTTTATATATTTGTTACTGGGTGGCATGCTATTCTCTGTGTTTTATGTTTTATGGACTCCATGTGAGTGGGTTTTATTCCTCATTTCTTACCCTTTTATAGATACATTACTTATTTGTGATTTTGTGTATTTTTTGATAATAGGGTTCTGCGTCTGCCATATTGTTGTTAATGAACTTGGTTCAACAGGTTGAACCATATATTTCTTTTAAGATTGATCATCTCACTTGTTAGTTCACCTTTCATATCTTTTGACAGTAGAATTCTTCATGTATATTGGTTTGTTGGAGTACAGTTTGTGTGTTAAGTTTTAGATTTAGGGCAGTTTATATATTTCTTTTAAGATTGATCATCTCACTTGTTAGTTCACCTTTCATATCTTTTGACAGTAGAATTCTTCATGTATATTGGTTTGTTGGAGTACAGTTTGTGTGTTAAGTTTTAGATTTAGGGCAGTTTCACTCCTACTATATATAGTGCATGATTATTTGCCTAGGTTGGGATAATTGGATGCTTTTTTGTTTATGCTCTTCTATTTTCTCCTGCAGCAACTGCTGGCTCGAACAAGGCTGCCTCTAGTAGTACATCTTTGAACACCTGGAAGCTGGATGAAGACACTGAAAATCTTGCTCGTAAGTAATGTTATCGACTTGTTTTCAGATTCTCTCCTGCTCTTGAGCTCCCTTCTATTTAATATGTGCGCTTAAAATTCTTTTCTCACCTTAACCTCTTTAGTTCTGAAACTTGCTAGCCTTCGATAAATGATAGTTAAGTGTATGCAATAACACCAGGAATGAGGGAACTATTGCTTACTATTGAACAACTTACTGATATTTTTGCATAGACCATGCATTGAACAGCTTATATTGTCTTCATTCAAATCTGAAATGCTATGAGTATAGTATATGCAAAGTTTGGCACAGAGGCTTTTGTGGCTCCATAACCATGGCTTCCTCCTCTTTTCTTACTATACAAGTATTAGTGGAGGGATGGAACTCGGTACATATAATGTATTATTAAGAATGTTAACAAATTATGACTCGTCTTTTACCGGACTTCTTCTGTAACTTTAATCCAGTTAAAAACCAAACTTGTCTTCGTCTAGTTAATGAAATACTTGTCAAAAACTTCTTAATAAAACAAAACAAAACAGGGGGAAAAATGTCAAAACCGAACTGCCAGTCTTATATGCTAGTATGTCAAGCAGAAACTTTTTTCTTTACTTTGTGAATCTTTGACTGTTCCTTTATTCATAGTTTCTTTACTTACTTGACAAAGATTATGGGTCTGATGTTTCTGGTTTTCTTTGGGTTCATGAGTTGAGGATCATGTTAACGTGCTAATGCTTCTCTGGACGTGGGCAAAAGTATCCACAAGTTGGTTATCTGCACTTATCTTATCAATTGAATGTAGGATAGAGATGACATATTTCCTTTTCTTTTTCCATTTCTTTTTGTTTTTATTTTGGCTAATTATTTTTCTTTTGATAAATTTATTTGGCTAATAATTTATATTCTGATTACGATGGATTAGGTTTTGTTCAATGTTATAAATAATCTGCTAGACCTTTTGAATGCAATCAGTTGTTTCAGTTCCTTTTCAGCTTATCTATGTAAATACAGATGTTTTGGTTCTCCTGCCATTGAAATGTTGAAACTTAATCTTCCTTTTGCCATGTTTATATGGTTTCTGTAGTCTGTTCTTATGTCTTGCTTAATGGTCTGAACATCATGTGCAGATGAAAAGGTACCAACTGAATTGAAGAAAGCCATCATGCATGCTCGGAATGAGAAGAAACTCACCCAGGCTCAGCTTGCTTAGGTCTCTCTCTCTCTCTCTCTCTCTCTCTATATATATATATATATATATATATATTTATGCACTCTTATTTGCTAAATATGTACACTCTTGGACTTGTTTAGATGTACATACAACCTCAACCTTTACGTCCTACCCCTTTTTATTTTGCCCTGCAGATGATAAATGAGAAACCCCAAGTTATACAGGAGTATGAATCTGGAAAAGCCATACCAAACCAGCAGATAATCACTAAACTGGAGAGGGCTCTAGGTGCTAAACTGCGAGGAAAGAAGTGACAAAGGAGGAAAGATTGCCTCATTTTGCAAGTCCATGGTCTTTTAGAGTCTTGAAAAGAAAAAAAGGTGGTGGAATGTACAAAAGCTTTTCTTATCCCCGGTTCTTAACTAGTGTTTGGTTGTTGGTTAAAAATTGTGTCCGATGGACATGACCTTTCCTTGACCGCTGTGAATCTGTTTTACACCAATGAAAAGTTGGAAAACTGCTTGTATGGACATCTCTTGTACTTTTAGATTGTTTTGTATTTCAAAAGCTTGGAGCTATTATTTTAAAGATTCAGGGTGTTTTTTAGTCACGACTATCAAAATGCATTGAAAAGTCTAGGGACCGTGGTTGCTTAACCGGTCTAATTTTTTTTTTTTAATTTTAAAATGTCTTTCAAATAATTTGTAAGATTTATTAGAATTTGAATTTTTGAGAATAAAAGTGATTTGGATGTCATTTGGATACATGTAAAAAATATGTCTGTACAGTTTGTACAAACATATTTTTTACATGTATCTAAATGACATCTAATTTTTTTTACATGTATGCAAATGACATTCAAATTTAAAAATTTTAGTTCTAATAAATCTTATAAATTATTTGAGACATTTAAAAACATAAAAATAATAATAAAAAAATTGGACCCGTCGCTACCCAGGGTCTCCTCAGAATTACTCAAATGCATTAGGGTTCCTGATGATTTCTGACTGACACATTGGGATTATCAAAATGTTAATAATTTCTCTTATGTGGAAGGGATCCCCTTGAGCCAATAAACCTTGAAAAGGAAATGGGCCAAGGTGTGGAGATTTCTTTTCTCATGATAATTTTGTGTGCGTGGAAATATTAGAATAACGAATTATGAAAAGCTTTTGTTACACTTTCCAACCCTACGATGGCCTGATTGTCTCTTACAACCAATCATCCGTCGCACTGTTCGAACTAACAACACACACATCCTGTTTGTATAGTCTACTGTTACGAACGCAACAAATAATTTACAAGCACAAAATAAGCAAAACACAAATTTATAGGCAAATGTTTGTTTGATGTCCTACACCATACATTGATTTTGTAAAAGCTTAAAACTAACACTTTAGTCAACTTTGTCTGTTATTTATAGTTTGGTAACACTGGCTATTTATAGTCTAGTGGACACCCCTAATTGCCAAGAGATTTGTACTACTAAGGTGCTGCCAACAAAGGGGTGCAGTTCTCCCAAAACAGCCAACAATAGACCATGTCAACAAGTACCACGCATCTTGGGTCCCAGCCATGCAATTTGATGTCTGACAATGTTCCCACCAACTAGTTGTTCAACTGCTGCTTGGTCAGCTTACCCACCACAGGTAACCGCCACAACTGTTGTCCAACACATTCCCATCATCTGGTAACCGTCCACAACTGACTTGCATGATTTGCCAACTGTTGCTCACTTCCTGACACTCTGCCCCCATGTCTTGTGCAATCTCGGCACCATACCAATTACACCTCAATTGCTCCTTGACCTATCCCAAGTCATGACTGAACTAAGCGTGCACGCCACCCACATTGTTTGCCTCCACGTGCATCAACCTTACATGGTGCCCAGCCCAGCATGTCAAACATTATTTAGTGCACAACCCATCATCTATCGTTGTCACGCAGCCCAACGCCCATCATTGTTTCGGCACCCCTCGTAGCCCAACATTTGGTGTTGTCTTTGCCCCCCACATAGCCCAACACTGACTAGTTTAAACTCCTGCAATATTTTGGCATGCTAGGCCTTGCCTATGTCATGCCCACGTTTAGGCCACCTCGTGTGTCACCAAGTCACTCGTCCATCAGTCCCTTGTTCTAAGCCAACCGTATGCCAAGCCCAGTCTTATATTCCTTTGCCTAGCATTGCGCCTAGCTCTTCCTTGTTCGTGCCCAATCCATGCTCAACTCATGAACGGGTCTTCGATCCGACCAAGCCACCTATCCGTCGTTAGCATTGTTGTAGGGGAGCCCAATCAATGCCAAAACATGCCCCATGCATTGGTCATGGCAGTCTGCCCATGACCCCGGGCGACCTTCACAGAGCACCCCTATAGTATCACTTACGAAAATTTTCAAGTTGCCACGAAAGGTGTGTTTGAAGAGTCATAATATAGATCGCCTAGATCTTACATTTTCTTGACATTGTGTCCAATCTGCCTACCAAGTACGCCTAGTGCCCCAAGCTGCCACCTCCTGTCGCACACTGTCGCCCCAGATGTGTCAAGCTGACTTTGTCACAAAATGCTTCGCTCACCCAACTTTGAATGTCTTAGTCAAGTCTTGGCACGCTGTCCACCACTCAGCTTCCTAAGTTCTGTGTCAAGCAAACAAGGGTCTAACAGAAGTCCTCTAAGCCCTTTACGTCTCATTGATGTTTATTTGGTCATTTAGTGTGCACGGTATTTTTGTGTGTATTTCTAATTTACTAGCCACTTGCACGGTCAATAGTCCAACTTAAATAACCATGCGTCTTATTTTTCCAGTAGTGGCAAATTTTTAATTATCAAAGTAAGCACTGAATTATGACATATATAATCCATGATTACTTTTGTACGCATGTAGCACAAACAGAATTGGACGTCCAATGCTATAGGCTTCATAGATTTAGAGTTGCAGAATAAAAGAAGAAGAAAGGGTTACGGAAGTTTGACAGATATCGTATTATACCCCAACTATAACCCTGCTCAAGTTATCGTGCACTCTTGATCCTGCTCAAATTAGTTTGATTTCTAGTTAAATAATAATTCGTTATCAACTACTGGTATTCTCTCCAATTTTTATTTTAATTTATTTTCACACAGATTAACATTTATCACCAATTTAATTCTATGTCAAAATGTGTATCTGATTTTTACCGAGTGTTAATCCACCAAGTTTAAGATTACACTATGTTTTTGGACACGGGCAGTATTCTGAACGTCACCAAGTAACCACCAAAATACATTCCTGGTGGGCAGTAAGCTTACCCTTCTACTACTTTCACCCAAAGCATCTTTCACAAAATATTCGTACTTTATATACATTTCACTGACCAAAAGAAGACACTACAGAAATACAGAAAAGAGTTTTAAAACGAACAAAATAAAAAAGGAAAGAAAAAAATGGTTTCTGGATTAACATGTAATCTTAACAATTAAGTGCTCACCTGGTTCATGAAATACACGTACAAGAGAATAAATTACTCGCATGCCAGTTTTGTAAACGAAACTGGTTAGACAAATAGCAAATGCCTGGAATGCCGATAACGGCTGCCTGTAATCCATGGTGAAAATATCATCACCAACTTTCCCAAATTGCAGGAGAACCGTTTCCTCATCTCCCTTTCCTCCTGCTTGGCTTTGATCTAACGTTGCAACTAGTTGAAAGTTCTTCACTGATGCAACAGTCACTCGGCCGTGGAAATTTAAGCACCAGCATTGCAAGTGTTCATGCCACCTTGGGGCTTTGTTTCTTAAAACTGTTTGTCCAGAAGCAGTAGACTCTGGTTTCTTCATTCTGAAATCATCCTGAGGTTTGTCAGCAACAGTTTCACTTGAACATGGGCACTGAAGCGAACATATCATCCTCCTAGGACCTCTTGATTTCAAGAGGTTGAACTTGTAAGAGATCTGTCCAACCTCAAAGTTCCCGCTGGAACTTGGGGGCTTATTTGCTTGCTTGCTTAAGCATCGACGTCCAGCTCTACTACTTGATGGCTTTGCACCACTGTGTGGAGGCTTGCTATCATAGATAGTAAAGTTGGTTCCAAGAAAATCCGAGCTGCATAGAATGGAAGTTAGCAGCAATTCAAAACAGAAGAAATCACCAATTATCAAATCCATCTGGCAGGTTCAATTTGATCTATATACTAGCACAAGGCAGTTTGAGTATATGTTAAAAGATGAAACATAAGTATTACATGATTCAGACATTTTCTATGTTGCCCAAGACCTTGGGTTCCACATCCTAAATAAAGCTGCTCCATCCTATTTAGCAAGAAATAGGAAGTCCTACTTCCAATAAATTTCATAAGTCACATAAGCAAAGAGTGCATAAAGAAACCTTTTTTTTCTCCTTATTTCACTTGAGGAAGTAAGTTTTCATGAATATACCGGCTATACCATCCGCCATGAGAGCATCCTAGAGAACTAACATAACACAACTGCTAATTCCACCTTGCCGGCCAAAAACAACATGACATAATATTACATTGAAGTTCAAAGTTTTACAATGTAAAGCAGGCTGTATATACAATAACAAACAACAGAAAAGACAAACTACTCCCTCCAAGGCTCCAACCCAATTTGACAGTCATGGTCAATATGACACAGTTCTAGAAAAAGATAATCTCCAATTATATCTATCGCATCACACTATGTAGGGTCCGTCCACAGGCTTAACCTTTTACACTAGTTTAAGTTTTTAACCATGACACTCATTTTGGGTCTTTCACATATGGAAAGGAAGACACTCAAATTTGGTGAAAGGACTATTATAGTTATCGACTTTCCATGGAGTTATACAACATTAACATTTACTTAATAGATTTAAGTTTTTTAAAAACTTAAATAAAGGAAGAAAGAAAAATCATGGCAACCACAAAGGCCTTTGGAATGTCACAATTTCAGCATAAATGTGCCATTGACATTTCACAATAAATACTAGTGTAAATGAAAAATGCACCGGAGATTGTACCAAAAATTACATTTGCTGGCGTGTTGAAGGTTATTTTTTTAGAAAAGTTAGGTCATGTTTTTTCCCACCCAAAAAAAAAAAAAATAATCCTTAAAGAACTTGGTGGTCCACTTCATTCTGCACGTAAAATAGTTGCATGAATTTAGTGCATGTTAGCAATACCCTTTCATAAACATAACATTTCCACACTCAATGCTCACAACCCCGTAGTAAGCACATTTCATTTCAGCTCAGTCAATATCTTTACGCCAAAACTAAATCAAGAGGAACCTAAAGGGCAGCTCAAAAAATTTTAAAAACAAAGAACTTTACAACTAAAAGCACAAATGATATTTGACAAGATGACAACAGTCTACCAAAACAAAGCACCATATAATGAAATAGTTCTATTTCATTTTCCCTGCCATTTTTCCTTTCCTGAAAAAATGTCTCACCTTAGTTTTCCAACGTATGCATTGCTTCCTTGTGATAGGTCATCAGCATCAAGCGATATAATGTACTCGGTGTTAGCACCACTTCTATACCTTCGTGCTGCCAATAGAAATTTCCCCTTATCTGTAAATGCTGCAAAAAGCAAATCCCAAAAGATTGAAATTGGTCAATATGAAGGTCCAAAAGAAATATTGGTCATCACTCAACGGTGGCTTAAGCCAACCAAACAATGACACCGACCCAGTGTTCAGTATATAAGTATGATATGATAATATGTAATATACTAATATATGTTCATGTTCCATAGATGCATTAATTTTTGTTCCACAAGTGGCCTTTTCTAGTAATACTATTGGTCAGCCAGCATACTAACTGCATGTAATTTGTGATAGCAACTTTTTAGCACTAGGAGAAGCAACATGTGTATGTTTCTTACTCTCAACACATCAAAAAGTAAGATCTAACAAAAGAATCACGAAACAAGATAGCCACACAAGAAAAATAAATGAAGCATTAATTCTGCTTTACAAGTTCTTTTAGTTATTGACTAAAATCTTTCAATTTGACTTGAACCCTTTGAAAATCAATTGTAGCACTGAAATGATTAATCTTACACTACTAAAGCACAAAGATATTTAGAATGAGCAGCAGAACACCAGGTCATTATCCCCCCCCCTAAAAAAAGACAGTAAAACTCCAGCTTCAAGGCGCTGGAAAAATGCACGCTGATAACATCCTTCATAATTATTTGCTTATTTAAAAGCACAATCCAGTTTGGTCTTGGATTATCTTATCCATTGGTCTTAGGACGACACATGAAAGGTAAGTAGGTAACCAAACAAAAGGCCATTCTTATTCTGGTAAAATTAATTAATCATCTAATATAGTAGGTCCAAATTAGTTACTTAATGCATCAGACGTACAAATAAAGCTAAATAGACGAATTTAGGAAATATCCTAGTAAGTTTCAGTGAACTAGGAGCGCTGCTCTTTTTTCATTTCAGATATTCAATCAAATCTCAAAAGGAGTATTGCTGTAGTGTGGTAAAATTACAGGTTATTTCAAGTTCCATGTTTATATATCAAGATATAGCTAATATCAGAAAATTGACAAAGTAATATAAGTCCGCTGAAAACTATTTAGCATTATATAAGAAAAAATTGCTCAACTAAAATTAGTTGCAAAAGAAGTACTACATGGATAAACTCAAATAAATCAGGGGGTGCGTATGATTGGCGTAAACATTCAACTAAATTGACTTACATGGGGTAAGAGCAAGGGAAAGGTAAAATGTCCCATTCCTCTTGTTTCTTTTTATAAGACACTGAAGTGGAACATCACGAGGAGCAGGCTGCAACATAACAAATAAGTCAAAGATTAAACCACAAAATGTAAACCTGCTCCATCAACCAACAATTGAAGCACTATATTATAGATATTTTAGATTCAGTTAAGTATGAGCAGAACCAAGATTCAGCTGTGAGGACAATAAAATTTTAAAACCTATTAAAATTTTGTTGTAAAGGCCTAAAGAGGGCTAACTCTTATATTATAACACTTTTAGTACTTTACAATAGAAGAAATAATTATATTTAATAGTCCTAACCTATGTTACACGGACTTGGCACTTTAGAGTGCAGTACCCGTGTTGACACAATGCGGGTGTGCACGGATCCTTTTAATTTCCTTGTAGTGATGTCAAAAAACATTGATGTAATTACCCATTTTGGATCCTTTTAACGCTGTCTCCCCGTATTCTATAATTTAGAAATAGACAAATTCGACACTTGGACGCTCCCGCACCCAATCCTCGTACGCTAGTCCGTGTAACATAGGTTCTAACAAAATTTCCCAAAAGCCAAGGGGGGGAAATCATAATATCCACGTGGTTTTGTCTATGTATCCAAGATCGTGTAGCTAACAATCAATAACATCCAATGGTATTTACAATTGACAAAGCCATAACAAAATGAAATCCAAAACCCAAAATACGACAGAAAACAACGCCTAATCTCCGAAGTATAGCTAAATTATCTTGACCTATTCAGTTCGTTATATTTCAGATTATTGTACTCACCTATTATAATTAATTCTTAACATAAATTGTTTACATGGACTATGGTTTTCTATACTAAACATAAACCTAAAATATACTAGTTAACAATGGGATCAACTTTTCTCTCTATGAAGAGAAACACATTCAATAATCTATGAAGAGAATGAAAAATTTTCCATATCAACAAAGCAATTTTACAATTTTCTTTTCAATAATGTCCAATTTCAGATTTCTGTTACAAAGTACAGTCAAACCTATCTTAAACACTAAGTAAGTGGGACAAAAGATCAATGAAGCAGAACATTAAGAAATTTTAAAAACAAATCATAAGCAATTTAAATTTAAAGCTCAGAGCACAAATAAACTACATCAGGACAAAAACAACCAATACCTGTTTAAGGCAAGAAGGAACGTGATCTTCCCACTTTGATGAGGAGATCTAACAATTTCCTAGTAACATCTCTCCACCTCTTGCAAACACAACCACAAACCACCACGTTTTGGCGTTGCGGCCACCGGTCTTCACTGGCTTCCACTCGCCTAATTATCTCTCCGAGTAGCTCAGGTAGCATAGAGGACCATGAAACTCCGTGTGATGAATCTCGATCCGTGATTTCCGATTCAACGGCGTCGTTGTGGTGGTCGTCGTCTCTGAAATTACTACTGTGCACCGGCTGTGAGAATTTGAAATCCTTCAAGGATTTGGAGAGTGTAAAAGAGAAAGAGCGACTGCTGATTCGTCGTGAGAGAAACGATTTTCTCTGTGACATCTCTCTATTGTTTTCGCCAAAACCAGAGAGAGAAAGAGGGAAAAGCAGAGAGGGAGAGAGAGGAGAGAGAAAATAAAATTTTAAAAAAAAACAGAAAAAAAAATTCGAAGGAGAATCGAAAGATAATGGTGATAGAGTGACACTAACATGTACTAAATTGTTAAAGGACAGACTTGTAAAAAAGTATTCCCTCCATTCATATGTGACGTTTAAGAAAAAAAAGATTATTTATAATTTATTAGTCGTTTAAATTTTTTTAAAAGAATAAATTATTATTTTTATATCACTCTTATTTTTTTTATTCAATCAAGAAATTATTAATAATTTTCAATTTTATTAATAATTTTAATTTTTTAAAAAAGGAAAATAATAAAATTTTATACAAATTTTATATATTTAAAAACTTAAACCACACTTATTTAAGAACCATCGGGAGTAGTAAAAAGAAGACTAAGATATACTATATTTCAACCCAAACTTTACTTGTCAAGTGAAGTTTGGAACTTGACATTTAAAACTTATTTCATTACGGTCCAAGTTTAAGTTTGGCATTTTAGTTGTACCCTTAGGAACATTTTGTAGGTAAAAACTAAAAACTGACCGGAATCATCATAAATGTGCTTTAAATGGAATATTTTACTATTATACCCTTCATCTTCTTCAAAACACGATAAAGTTTGAAGTTTAAACTTTATAGTAATACCACAAAACTTGAAGTTTTAAGTATAAAAGGATTTGGATTTTGGATATGATAGAATTGTCAAATTTTGAGTGGTCTAAGACATGGGGATTGTCCCCGTATTATATTTTTGACTTTTTCGTTGAATTTTAATGATTGTTTTGTTGTTTTTGACTAAATCTTTTATGCTTCTAGTTTTTGAATTATTTAGAGGTAAAAGTAAAACTATAATTATAAGGGGGCCGGTTTTGTTGCTTTAGATTTAAAGAGAAAGACAATTCTCTAACTCATGAAAAGAGTCATGAATTTATAAATTTAAGGACATGTCTATTTTGAATTTATATTTAAGTATTTAGTAATTTAGTTTTATAATAATAAATATAATCAATTGTGATGATATACTTGAAAATATTTAATTAGTATTGTTTTTGTTTTTTCCCATGAAAACGTGCGGGCAACTAGAAATTAGAAACATTCCACCGACTCTGTTTTTATACTTTGATCATTTTCTCCATCTCATGAATTCATCCATAAAAATAATAATAATAAGTCTACTATCATATAAAATCGTTTACATACACTCACATATATATTTTAATGGCTCACGTGCAGAGCAAATCATATGCCATCAAAATATACATAGGTGAATAATTTTATGTGATAATAAACTTATTTAAATAATAAAATAGTTGGTCACTTCAGTATCAAGTATGAAAATTCATTTGAAAGTGTGACAAATTATAAAAATAAGATTTATGCTTTTAAAAATATAAAGGCTATATTTTTTTTTTACTTTGCTGGGTGGGGACATTATCATTTTTCTTATGCTCTGCATCATGTTTTCCTGCATGTCTATTAAACTTTGCCGGTTGCTGGGAATGAGACTTATTTTATATTTTACATAGATCTACTGCTCTACATGTTCCCTGGTAGATGCTTTAGGTTTAGGTAGCTGCTTTAAAGTGTGATATAAAATAAAAAATTAATATTTTTATATGTATTTTTGATAATTAATATTATACTACTACCAAGAGTAGTATTTGTTTGGTGCAAAAAAAATCCTAGATGCTACAAATAGATAGATTTTATTATATTATCATATTTATATGTAGTTGAGTACATGTATATACATAACATGGTTAAGCTTTAAATCAAGTCTGTATATAGCACGTCTATAATAAACTCAGCAAACGCTACTGGTTGAAGGATTGAAGAAAAGCAGATAACTTTCTAATCTTCCTTCCACTTGGAATAATATTAACAAGCTTAATGAATTTGTGAGTCGGAGCATATTATGAATGGAGGAATCTGTCATATAAACTTGGACAAGAGGAGAAGAGGAGAAGATTTCAGTTGGATTAAGCAATTCACACAAGTATATGTATGATGCTTCTTCTAATTTGGCAAACACAGAAATTTTCAATTCCATCGGATAGTAAAGGGGCACAGAAAGCCAGAAACAACTTTTCAAGCTTTGCCAGGATAATATCAGCAAGTACATATCGGTGTAGTAGATCATAAAACTGATTGAAGATGCAGGGCAAGATAGTCATAATAGATAAACCCAGAACCAGTTCTGATCCACCCCAAGGGTTGGTTCATTGGCATGAGGTCACGTGATTGATTCCCGCCAACTCACACAAGCTTACTACCTGAATTTGGGCTTTAACATATATATATAGATAAAGTTAACAAGGAAATAAGACTCACTTCCAGACAGCAGAACAGACCCATCCATATATACAAGGTTTTTAGGGTTGTATAAGGGAAGAGGAGAATGCATATACTCTTCCTGTTGTTGGCATAGGGTAGTACCACTCAACTAAATTTAAATGGTAGTTGGTTGCCAGTTTTTTTCTTCACTTTGTTTCTTAGCTTTTTCTTCACCATTAATTATTTGATAACCAGATTATTAAGGAAGGTAGTCTAAACCCCATATATAAGCTGATTAAAGGGAAGGCAGGAACAGATGATATGACATGTCTACTATACCATTACATAATTCAAAAAAAAATGTACATTTCTAAAAAGAAAAGTGGTAAAACAAGCACTGCTTTCTATTTCTTTCGTTGCCACCTACCATATGGAGAAAAATACCGATGGAGTAAAAGATCTGTGCATCCTATATGTTAACACTTAAAGAACATCTACCAACAAAGCATATGAACGTCTCAACTGTCAAAGTTTTGTATGTAGCAAACCTCTAATATGGATCCGATGGCCAACCTGAATTTTAGGAATCCATCAAATACCTCAGGTAAAGACTATTCCAAATAACAATCAAGAGGTAAATAGAAATGTAGCAATGTAACAAATCAGGTTTCAGATACTCACCAGAGATGCGTATTAGCAGGAATAAGTAATGTCTAATATTCAAACTGGATTTGAAATATTATTGCACCATTTAAGCGAGTATAACACATTTTGTTTAGTGCAATGTGACGACAAACCAGTAACTGGTTCTATTATTTCCACTTGCAGCCTGTATGATTAACTAGTTAGCAGGTGAAACAGTCCTTTTTACCACACAACTCACTTATGCAGTTCGAAAATATCAAAACAGAAGGGTAAGAAAATGAATTCCTAGATGGGGTATGGACTATGGAGACATGCCCTGCAGAATGGTCATTAGCACGAGATTTGGTGGTGACGAAACTTCCAAATCCAATCCTCAGTTTCAAATCCTATATATTCTTCTTCCTACTATTCCTTTGTTTCTGGGACCTAAACACGGTCACCAGGAAAATCACACCCCACTTTAAGTTATTCAAGTATCAAAAGTTTTAAATGTTTACTTAAATAACAGCCTGGATGAAGCAAAAGACTTAACCCCTGTTGGGTTTTGGGTATCCAAATGGGACGCCCATAATAGAGGGTCCGACCCATTTGGTTCATCAGTCAGTTTGGCCAATTGACCAAGTCAGCGTTTAATTTTTAAACGTTGCTTGGTTGTGCGTTGGAGAAAAAGCTGTGAAGTGGTTTAACCACTTCAGCATTAAAAACCCACGTCTCAGTGTTTCACAATTAATCAGTTTCACAATTACAAGCACACTGCCATTATAGAGAGCTCCCAAAACACGTACCATATCTTAGTTGTTAAGAACAGTGGATTTGGGCCCAGAAATTTTGCCCAAGGGCGGATTTTAATTAATTTTTTTTGTTGAAGTTAAATAATTTTTTTTTGAACTAATCATAATATTAAATAATTATAATAATGTTTATAAATTGTAATAAATATTCATAATTCAAACAAAAAAAATAGTTTCAAATAAAAAACATTTAGATACAATTTAGAAATTTATTTCGGTTACTTGTCATAGTTCAATAATGATTCTCCAAATGCTCAAAGTCTCAAACCAAAATTTCTTTCTATATTCAAACAAAATCATGTATTAATTTCAAAGCACAAACTAGTTTTGGTATCTTTTTATAAGTTTCAAATAAGTTTTACTTGTATTTAGAATTAGTTTATGAAATTTTTTTGTCCCCTCCAAATTTAACTTTTTCATTAATCTTCCCTCTTAAATTTATTAATTTACATATTTTTCCTACCCTTGTACCCATAAGGATCCGCCACTGGGTTCCATTCTCATCCCATAAGGATCGTTGTTCAGAAATACCGTTGGACAGCAGAGGACGTATAATTACAAGAGTTTTTCTACATCAAAGGCTTATACGCTTCAAGAGATATGTCTTTGATTTTCCTTTATGTGCAAACATGTGATAGCATGCGTGTAAATAATCCTTCAACCCCAATAGAAGAGAATCATCATAAGTTCGTTAAATCAATTCTTAGGTTTTACTCCCTCAGTTCCAAAATTAAAGATGTATTTCTAAAAATAAAAATAAAAGATGAATATTTTACTTTTCTAATCATATTCCATGTGTTAGATTGACTTTTAAAATAATGATACAAATAAGAAGCCACTACCTTTAGAAGAAACATCTTTTATGTATCAAATAATTTCTTATTAGCATCACCAAAATACTAGGACTACAAATCCATTAAATTCTATTTTAATCACTCAATGCATATTGAGTCACCCAATACATGTTGAGTATTCATTTAAAAATATGGAATACATTCAAAATTAGAAATAATAAGGGCATTAAAAAGGCTCTTACAAAACCCTAAGCAAAAGGGGCCTTTATTCAACAGCATTTTGCACGGCAGGAGATGGCGTCTCCGATGATTGACCCTTTTGATGTTGTTGAAGAATAGACTTCTGTTCCAGCTCTCTCCATTTGTTGATCGCAGCCGTGCATATAACTGCAGAGAAATGCAAAAATATTACTCCGCTTTCATAAGAATTGCAATTAAGAAGATGAAATGTTAATAATTAGGTATAGATGAATGTAAATAAGAAGTGGGTTATTGATTGGATTTACAGCCGGCGCCGACGAAGTAAAGCAGACGAACAAGCTTCGGCCCCGCCTCTCCTTCTGCTGCTGGCATATCTCTATTATTCTCTCTTCGCTCTTAATTTCTGTTACTCCTCCGTTAGCCAGTTTAAAGTAAGTTGACCTGTTACTCCATTAGTAGGCGCCTGTTTGGAAAAGTTTTAATAATGTAAAAAGTTTGGGGAGAAAGCAGTAATTTTAAGTTGGATAATATATTCTTGTCATTAAATACTGAACTAGCTTATATTGCAAAGCACGGTTTTTGTAATAATTGTTGATAGTTTTTAATATTATACATTTATACTATATTAATATATTACTTGTAAATAAATAAATAAGAGTTTAAATCAACTGAACTATAACTTTTGTTTGTAATGCAATTTTTAATATATTTTTTATAGAGAAGAAGAATATGATTTGTTAAGAACATGAGTATTGAGTAATTAAGATATATAATTAATGTAGGTAATTAATTTATAATACTATTAAAAATTTAATTGATTGAGATATGTAGTTAATTAATTAATCGTGTTTGTTTGTATTATTATTTATTATTAATTATTTTATTATTCTTAATATTTATTATTATTACTATTTCTGGTGTAGCAAGATTTAAAAAATAAATTTAAAGGAAGAAGTTCAATGGTAAACTCCTAGGACCACAAGCCTTACATAATTCGAAATTTTAAAAACTTAAGACCATTTTGGCTCAATTCACTGCTATTTGCTGTGTCTAATAATTATATAAGTAAATATTTTTTTTCTTCTAAAATATATTATTTAACTAATAATATATAACTAATTATCGATGAAAAAATTAAATAAATTTGAAAATCTATGACAATAGTTATTTATTTATATAAAATTAATGCTAGTATTTATATTTAAATGAAGGATTTAATACTTTAAATATGCATAATTAAAATAATTTTTATAAATAATTTTTCCATCTAAAATATATTATTTAACTAGTAATGTATAACTAATTACTAATGAAAATATAAAATAGATTTAAAAATATATGATCATAGTTATTTATTTATATAAAATTAATGCTAGTATTTATATTTAAATGAAGGGTTTAATAGTTTAAATATACATAGTTAAAAATATTATACAATTAAATAATATTGGTATCAAGAATATGAATTTTAAATAACACTGACTAAATAAAAAATGTAAAAGAATAAAACTTCAACCGACGGTCCATATTGATTTACTATTAAAACTTCAACCGACGATCCATATTGATTTACTATTAAAATTTCAACCGACGGTCTGAAAAATTAGCACATTTTTCCATGGAATAATAAGTCAAACTTATAACAAACGTCTTATGACAAACCCCTCTATTTATATAAAAAATTGAATACATATTACCACAAATCACTTATGTGACGCCCCCAAAATTAGGTATACATCACCCATCTTGGGTCGCGACATCGTGGTACAAAAATTTAAATACAACTTATTAAATACAAGCTGTAAAGGTATGCAATACGACAAAATATAATCTGTGAGTTTGAATACAATTATTGTCTACTGAGATTATACAAACTCAAAAGGAGTCCTCATTACAATTATTAACACCTTTATTTCACAGAATAGTGAGGACTACTAATCTTTATCCTCCGGACCGTCACTCCGCTTCCGATTAGTCCTCGCTATGTTCTCATTTCTCGAAGAACGGTGGAAAAAGTGGTGAGCTCAACTAGCCCAAGAAGAAATATTATGACTAAGATAATGCGAAGAATAAATTATCGTTGGTTTCAATAGTGTTAAACCGAAGTTTAATGCAATGAACAAGCAATCCACTAAAAGAGTCAAGAGAGAATAAAATCTACTATCTTTTATGATTTAAAAGGTTTTTAATGACTTTTATCACGGGACTCGACAATAAATAATCCACAACATCGAATCACCCACGACTACGGCCGAGGATATTCTTTAAGTATCGCGACCATAAATTATCCATACACTTCCCGAGGACATTCGTGTATTCATTAATGGTCATGATCATGCCAACAATCGTCCATCAACGCACTACGGGCCAATGATAACTTTTACCACATCATTTGTAACATTACGGTGATGATTACACCAAATAATCCTCGGTCATAATCATACCAAGTCCATCTACTACTTCACATGCCACGGATGACTTTCAACATAATATAAACATTAGAATGATGACAATGATATAAGAATTCAATAAAACAAGTTCAAGAATTAATTTATCCAGAACTAATAATGTCCAAATTGTCAACACGATCTTCGCTTTGTAGAGTAAAATTCAAGAATGCCCGGAAAAATATTTCCATGAAAAGATCTTTGGATGAAGCGCAAATATCAAGGATATTCTACTAATTTCATGGAGTATGAAAGTCAAAACTTTAACCAATTTGAGTATAATAAAGAATGGAATAACAAAAGAAATCACCGTGCGTGCAGTACTTTGGCATGAGCGGGTTGTTTAACAGAATAATAATAACGGAACCAGTCGTGCAAAAATTTGCAACCGGCATGATGTTCCAATGTAATAATAAAGACGAAACCAGTCCGGTGTAAAACACATGATGTGATGTTCCAATGAGAATAATAATAAAGCGGAACTAGGTTAGTGGGTGTAAAACACATGCATGTGATGTTCCAATGAGAATAATGAAGAATGTCACCAAGTATAGGGTAAACTGTGTATACAAAAGTTATTCCAATGAATAATAAGCAATGTAATAACAACATTCTCTTCATGAATAAGAAAGAATAACACCCTTACCATAAAAAAAAACTGGATAAAAGAGTAGTGAAATAAAGAAACACATTTTTTTCTCTCTCTAATAATTTTCTCTCAGAGTTTGAGTGAATTCGTAAGAAATAATGAAGGAATGAGCTTATTTATAGGAGATTTGAAGGGATCTTTTTTCAAAGTAAAATGCATAGAATGATCTCACGGATGAATTATTTAGCGTTGGCGTGTGAATGTTAGGCCATGAATTTCATAGTATTATCGGTAAAAAACAAAACAAGGTACAATAATACATATATATATATATAATTGATCACATGATATAATCACACCCACACAATTATTATATATATAACATCATATAATAATAGTACTTTTTCCACACCATTCGTAGCTAGACTTTCTTCCCCCCATCCATTTCAAATCTCCACCAACAAGACATCAACCTTTACTAGGCCACACCTTTTATTATCAAATAATTTTTACCTATTATTTTGAAAATGGGTAAGTGGGAATCAAATAATAAACAAAATTTACAACAATTACTATAGCAATAATTGAACAAAATGAATGACTTCTCACGTAAGCATCAATAATCAATACCAAAGTGCGCTTCTTTATGTAACTAAAGTCAGACATCGTATTTTTTTAACACCGGGTGTTTCACGATTCTTGGTAAAACTTCCGCCAGTTATTTTCATAAAGTATTTTTGTCATTTTCTCAATCAAATGATAATAATTCCGTTGTGGGGTCCACCAATGATTTTGCCTTAGTACGAATATTCCCTGCTAAAACGAATATTCCCCGACCAGTCGAATATTATATACCCACTTGCATACTTTGCAAAATTTATAAATATTACCCACAACTATAACATTATATCAATTTACTCCATAATATTCAAAAATGATATTTATAGAAAATTCATCTTTATTTATCAAAGTTGGGGTCTTACAACTTATCTTCAATCAACACATTTTTAATCTTTCAAAAATTATTCATCGTTTAATATTATAACTCATAATATTAACAACCAGATCGTTCCTAGGAAAGAGAAGTCTTTCCGATAATAATTTCTCATTACTGGCGCACAATTAAATAACCAAACCCCTTTTCTCGACAAAACTTTATAGAGATTGTCAATAATACAAATAATAATATGAATAACGGTGTCGTCTCAATTATTGATTTAATAATATAAAATATTGCGCAGATGATACTGTGACAATAATTGAGTCAATAATATGAGATACTATTGTGACGCCCCCAAAATAGGTATATATCACCCATTCTGAGTAGCCAAATACATGGTACAGAAGTTAAATACAAACTTCATTTATACAATACGACAAAACATAGCTGAGAGTTTTAACACGGATATTATCTCGTAGACAGTATCCAAACACAAATAAAGTCCTCATTACAATTATTATCACACTATTTTATAAAATATTGAGTGTGATGCCCCCAAAATAGGTATACATCACCAATTCTGAATCGCCAAATACATGGTACAGAACTTAAATACAAACTTCATTTATACAATACGACAAAATGTCGCTGAGAGTTTTAACACGGATATTGTCTCGTAGACAATATCCAAACTCAAATAAGGTCATCTTTACAATTATTATTACGCCATTTCACAAAATAGTGAAGACTACTAAAGCAACCATTTGGACCGCCACTCCATTTCTCGATCAGTCCTAGTTATATTCTCATTTCGTGAAGAGAACAGTGAATAAAAGGGTGAGCTCAACTAGCCCAGTAAAAAATATTATGACTAAAATAATACAGAATAAATTATTGTTATTCTTCAACAGTATAACAACTGATAGAATACAATAGACAACAAATTTTAGATCAATAATTGTGGCGGAACAAGTAATCCATTAGAAAAGTCAAGTAGATCATGATATCTACTATCTTTTATGATTTAAAAGTTTATCATCAATTTTATCGATGAGAATCAGCTTAATAAATAATCCACATCACTGAATTATCTATGCACTGCGGGCCAAGGATATTCATTAGTATCACATCCACGAATTATTCATGCACTACGGGACAAGGATATTCGTGTTATCATTAATGGTTATGATCATGTCAAACAACAATTCATCTTTGCACCTTTGGCCGAAGAGAACTCATGGTCATGATCATACCAACAATTGTTCATCAATACACTACGGGCCAATGAGGACTTTTACCACATCATTTGTAACATTACAGGTCATGATTATACCGAATAATCCATGGTCATAATCATACCAATCAACAGTCCATCTATGCACTACGGGCTAAAGATGACTTTCATCACAATATAAGCATGAGGATGATGACAATGATATAAGCATGAGGATAAGGACAATGATATAAGCATCAATCAAACGAAATCAAGTATAAATATTAAAGACATTAAATTTATCCAGAGTTTAAAAATGTCTAAATTATCAACATGATAACTGCTTTGTGGAGTAAAATTCAAGAATAATATTGTATCAAAAATAATTTGGACAGAAAAAAAATTAATTTCTGTCATGAATATTACCCCAGGTGAATAGTATCATGTGAATAATACTTCGTGAATAGTGACGTACGTATGAATAATACCGTACGTATGAATAGTACCTATGAATAATACTCCGGTATGAAACACTTAAAATTTAACAAGAATATTCAGAAAAATATCATTGTGAAACGATACTAGATGAAACGCAATTTCAAGGATATTTTACTAATTTCAAATAGTATAGAAGCAATACTTTAACAAAATGAGTGTAGAATTCGAAATCTGAAACGAAATAATATTACTTACATACTACAGAGTATGAAAGAAAATATTAGTTCTTACGAATATTGAACAAAAATAATATCCCTTACAACTATTGAACGAAAATAATATTCCTTACGAATATTAAATGAAGATAATATTCCTTACGAATATTAAACGAAGATAATATTTCTTACGAATATTAAACGAAGATAATATTTCTTGCGAATATTAAACGAAATAAAATTTCTTACGAATACGAAAAATAATATCGTAAGCGAATATGAAATAAATAATACTCCTTACCTTAAAAGGAGAGTATTTCTGACTAGTATGACGGAGATATTCTTGAAGAAAACTTGCACTGTTTCTACACTCAAAGCTTACTTAAACTCTAAAGAAATACGCTCAATATTATAGAAGAAGAATTCTCTGATTCTGGTGTGATTTTTATTTCTAAACTGAACATCCTATTTATAGGAGAATTGACTGGATACTATTTAAGAAAATAATCACGGACTGAACAGTGGGGAAGTTCACGGGCGAATTCAATCGGTTGAATTTTTTTTTGTGTTTACTATACAGACACTATGCAAAATAAAATATAATATATTCTATTTTACATAAAAAAAAACTTATTATATATATATAGGCTATATGTATATCTGCTAATGTATGTATTACAGTAGAGAGGGCTAATGACAGATTTTTTGGGCTATATATATATCTCTCTCTCTCTATATATATATATATATATATATATATATATATATATATATAGAGAGAGAGAGAGAGAGAGAGAGAGAGCAAGGATCAAGAACATTCTTCTTAAATAACATTCCTCCTTAAATAACACTCCTTTATTAAAACGATGTCGTTTTGGAGTGACTTAAAAGAAAGTTGTCCCACTTATTTTCCTTTTATTTACAAAAATGTCACCCGCGACCACTCCAAAACGACGTCGTTTTAATAAAGGAGTGATATTTAAGGAAGAATGCTATTTAACAATAATGTTATTGATCATTTTTCTCTCTATATATATAACATAGTACCCCTCCTGTGATTCTCAAAATTCCCCCCAATCATTCAATTTAATATATATAAAACAAAACTTAGATAACTTCTACCGATAATTTTAACAAATGAGTAAGTGGGGGTTCATATAATAAGCAAAATTTATAAAAAATACTTCATAAAAATCTCTTCTATTTATCCCAATTCACTTGGCTCCTCAAAACACATTTTTAATAGCATTCATCATTAATATTATAACTCACAATATTAACAACCAGATCATTCCCAGAGAAGAGGGGGCTTTTCAATAAAGATTTTTCCCTATTGAGGCGTAATTAGGTGACCGTTCCCTTTCCTCGACAAAACTTTCTAAACATCGTCAATAATACAAATAATAATATGAATAACTTTGTCATCTCAATTATTGATTTAATAATATAAAATACTGTGACAATAATTGAATCGATAACGTGAGATACTATGCAGCAATTATTGTAGTAATAATTGCGTATAACTGAGTGACTTCTCACGTAAGCTTTAATAATCAATACCGTGTGCTATTATGCAACCACGCATATTACTATACTTTTATCACCGGGTATTTCAACAAAGATTATCAGTAAAACTTTCACCGTTATTTTTATAAAAGATATTTCGCGATTTTTTAACTCCCGATGAATTACATTTGTAGGGTCTACCAATGATTGTCTTAGTCATACAATAATATTTCCTATTAAAACGAATATTCTCCAGCAAATCGAATATTTTATAACAAATTGCATACTTTTCAAAATCTGTAAATACTACCCACAACTATAACATTTTATCAAATTCATACCTTAATATTAAAAAATATATATTTTGAGAAATTAAATCTTTATTCATAAAATTTGGGGTCTTATATTGATGACTACTATAGCCACTATCTCGGACCGTCACTCCATTTCCCGACTAGTACAACTACGTTCTCATTTCTTGAAGAGAACAATGAAAACAAAAAGGTGAGCTTAACTAGCCCAGTAAGAAATATTATGACTAAGATAATGCAGAATAAATTATCGTTAGCCTTCAGTGTTAAACTGATAGAGTGCAATAAACAACAAGTTTAACTGCATCAGAACAAGTAATCCATTAGAAGAGTCAAGTAGAGCATGATATCTACTATCTTATATGATTTAAAAAGTTTATCCTCAATTTTATCGATGTCAGCTCAATAAATAATCCATACCATTGAATTATCTATGCACTACGGGCCAATGATATTCATTGGTATCACATCCACGAATTATCCATGCACTTCGGGCTAAAGATATTCGTGTTATCACCAATAGTCATGATAATGCCAACAACTGTCCATCAATGCACTACGGGCCAATAAGGACTTTTACCACATCATTTATAACATTACAAGTCATGCTTATACCAAATAATCCCTGATCATAATCATACCAATCAATAGTTCATCTATGTACTACGATTAAAGATGACTTTCATCACAATATAAACATGAGAATGATGACAATGATATAGGAATTCAATCAAACGAAATCAAGGATAAATATTAAAGATTTTTAATTTATCCAGAGTTAAAAATGGCCAAATCGACAACATGATAACTACTTTGTGGAGTAAAATTCAAGAATAATATTCATGTATCAAAAATAATTTGGACATAAAAGAAATCAATTTTTAGGGTGAATAGTACACGGGTGAATAGTACTTCGTGAATAGTACCCTGACATGAAAATATCAAAATTTAACAAAAATGTTCAGAAAAATATCTTTGTGAAATTATACTAGATGGAGCGCAAATTTCAAGAATATTCTACTAATTTCAAGGAGTATAGAAGCAATACTTTACAAAATGAGTGTAGAATTTGGAATCTGAAATAAAATAATATTACTTACATACTACAGAGTATGAAAGAAAATATTATTTTATACGAATATTGAACAAAAATAATATCTCTTACAACTGTTGAACGAAAATAATATTCTTTACGAATATTAAACGAAGCTAATATTCCTTACGAATATTGAACAAAAGTAAAATTCCTTACGAATACGAAAAATAATATCGTAAATGAATATGAAATAAATACCCATTACCTTAAAAAAAAATAGTATTCCGACTGGTGTAGCGAGGATATTCTTGAAAAAAGCTTTTACTATTTTCTACACTCAAAACTTCCTTAAACTCAAAAGAAATACGTTCAATATTATAGAAGAAGAATTCTCTGATTCTGGTGTGATTTTCAATTCTAAACTAAACATCATATTTATAAGAGAATGGAAAGATACTTTTTAGGAAAAAGCACGAACGCACAGTAGGAAGAAAATCACGGGCGCTACAATCGGCTGATTTTCTAAAAAAATTGATTTTACTATTCATTACTGTGCAATAAAATATTATAATAAAACGAAAATTTTAAATAAAATAAAATATATTTTATTTATAATCTAGTAAAACAAAATTTATAATATATATATAACCCACCACCACCCATTTCATCCACCATACACACACACTCACACGCACAAATATATATATATATATATATATATATGTATAATCATATATATATATATATATATATATATATACTTTATAATTTTCTACCGATTATTTGAAAAATGAGTAAATATGGGTCCAAATAATACGTCAAACTTACAACAAATACTTCATAAAAATTCTCTCTATTTAACTCAATTCACTTGGCTTCACAAATCACATTTTTAATAATATTTATCATTAATATTATAACTTGCAACATTAACAACCAGATCATTCACAGAAAAGAGGTGGTTTTCTGATAAGTATTTCTCTCTATTGGCGCGCAATTAGGTGACCAAATCACTTTCCTCGATAGAACTTTTTAGACATTGTCAATAATGCAAATAATAATATGAATAACTTTATCGACTCAATTATTGATTTAATAATATAAAATATTATGACAATAATTGAATCAATAACGTGAGATACTATGCATCAATTATTGTGGTAGTGATTGAATAAAACTGAGTGACTTCTCACGTAAGCATCAATAATCAATATGGTGTCTTCTGCTACTATGAACCAATGCCAGACATCTTGTACTTTTATCACCGGATATTTCAATAGTTAACGGTAAAACTTTCGTCGTTATTTTTATAAAAAGTTATTTCTGTCATTTTCTAACTCCGACAATAATTCCATTGTAGGGTCCACTAATGATTGTGTCGTCGTATGAATATTCCGTGTTAAAACGAATATTTTCTGACCAATCGAATATTTTATAACAACTTGCTTACTTTGTAAAATTTATAAATATTATCCACAACTATAACATTAAATCAAATCAATACCATAATGTTAGTTCTCAGTAGGCACAATATGTAAGACCCCGAAATTTATGAAATAAAAGTATTCAATTTTTCTTATAATTACTATTCAGTAAATGGTTAAATTGATAAATGTTAAAGTTAAGGGTGATATATGAATTTTTTTCAAAATACACAAGTGGTTATAAAATATTCATTGTTGTCGGGGAATATTTCGTTTTTGGTCGTGGAATATTCTGCATCGGAGAATATTCGCAAATGACGGCAGTATGACCATTTATGGGCCCCATAATGAATAATATGCGGATAAAGAAAATGACAAAATTAAGTTTTTATAAATAACTGGCGTAATCGTCTCAATTAACAATCGCTGGAATACGGTTGGTAAAATAAAGTAATACGCGTTATTCTTGACAAATTATAAGACCCAAATTTTTTTAAATAAAAGGAATTTCCTTTATTTATTATTTTGAAATAGTAAGAGTGGATTTGATTAATGTGGTTAGTTATGGGTAAAATGCTAAATATTTTAAATAAGTTAAAGTGGTGATATAATATTCATTATTGCCGGAGAATATTCGTTTGGTCGTGGAATATTAAACTATCTCCGGGGAATATTATTCGCATGACGGTGGCATGACCATAATGGGCCCCATAATCTGAAAGCGATTGGAGGAATAAAGCGACAAAAATAAGTTGTTTAAAAATAAGCAGTAGAGTGGTTATTACAGCTTTAATCGTTGGAATACCCGGTGGTTAAAACACGAGAATACACGCGTTATTGCACAAGATGACACCACGGTATTGCACCAATTATTGATTCTTACGTAAGAAGAAGGCACTACTCAATAATGGTTCTGTAATTCTTTATTCAATTATTTTATTTTATTGATTCAATAATTCTTTGCGTTGATATTTTATATTCTTCATTATTTTGATAATTGTCATTCACAAGTATTTTTTCATTATCGAACCAATAATTCATATTATCTGAATAATATTATTAGATAACATTATTGGCAATGTCTAGAAAGTTACATAAGGAGAGGTTTGGTCACCTAATTCAAGGCCAAGAAGGAGAAATTCTTATTGAAAGCCCCTCTTTCCTGAACCGCACGGTTGTCGATATTGTGATTACGTAATATTATTTGTGAATAATTAATTATTGATTCATATGATGAGAAAAATATTGATTTTATGTGGATATAGAGCGGAGAAAATTTTTTATAGTGACAATTGTAGAAAATTAATATTTTATCTTTTTTACGATAAAATAATTCATTTAAATATATTATTTTAATAATATATTAACGATGATATTTTTACGATGAATGTGGGATATATGAGTATATGTGGAGGAGGAGTATTTTGTTACCAAAATGTTTAAAACATATTAAACATGTCGGTGGACCCCATTTATTGGTGAAATTTGATTATAACTTTGTAAAATCGCCCATTTGTGAATTTCGGTCAATTTTGTTTGGAATTTGGAAAACCTTTCTTACGTAAAGTTGTATAGAATTGAATTTCCTATAAAAACTCGAGATTTGAATTTTTCGGCAAAAGGCTATTTATTATGAATTATTGAAGTTAGAAGCTCAAAATAATTGATTTTTGGAAGTTTAAATTATTTTAAATTAGAAAAACGTTTTTTATTTTTTTCTAGAAGGTTGGCATGTGTGAATTCTTTGAGATTAAGATTTCAAGGAATACGTATAATATTTTTATATATATTAATATTATATTAAATTTTTCTCGCTTTTTGGTGTTCTAAGCAATTTCCTATAAATAGGTGTTTAGGTTAGAATTGAAAATCACACCGTAAACTGAAGTTTTCTCTCTATATTATCGGCGTATTCTTGTGAGTATTTTAAGTATACTTTGAGTATTGCTATCTGGTAAGTTCAAGTCATAGCTTTATATCCAGGTGTTTTATTTGAAGTCTTGTCTTTTTCGAGGTAGGGTGGATGTTTTTTTCTCAAATGATATTATTTCTTTAATATCATTATCTTTGAAATATTGGTTGGAACTTTTTATCAAATTTGAAACTTTTTCGTGTGGAGTTCTTATTCATGAGTTATTATTCACGAGTCTTATTCACGAAGCGTGAAGATGTTTTTGTGAAATTTCTATCTTTGGTGTTTGAGTTACTTATTCACGATCACAGCCTTTATTCACGTGTCTGGCACTATTCACCAAAAAATGAAATTTCTTCTTTTGTCCAAAATATCTATTATGGATACTAGCTTTGATTGTATCCATGTTTTGATCATTCTTGAATTTTTACACCACTATGATTATTTTTGAGGTATTTTTGGACGTGGATAAAACAAAGTACGAATCCTTAATCCTTAATCCTTGTCATTTTGTTTCTTTGGATTCATTTCTTTAAAAATATTTTTCATCATCCTCGTCTTAAATAATGATATTATTGAATATCTTTGGCTTTTGTAGTAAAAGATGAATGAGTTATGATGAATATCTTTGGCCAGTAGTGCAAAGATGAATGTATTCGATGAATATCTTTGGCCGTCTTTGAATGATTTTCGATGAATATCTTTGGCTCGTAGTAAAAGATGAATAGGTGTTTAGATGAACATGACCATTAATTGGTGAATGTCCTGGCTTTTGTAGTGCGAGGATGAATATTTGATCCCGGATATATATTGATTGATGTTCTGAGGATAAAAATAGAGCGATGAACTTTAAAATTCATACATCGAAGATAGTAGTTTGCATTCTCTACTTAACTCTTCTAATGAATTATTATTTCCGCTGCGAATATTGATTTAAAACTTGTTGTCTATTGTATTCTATTATATTTTTCCCTGTTGAAGACTAACGATAATTTGTTGTATATTATCTTAGTCATAATATTCTTTTTGGCTAATCGAGCTCACCCTTTTCCTTTTTGTTCCATTTTTCTTCTCAGGAGGCGAGAATATAGCGAGTACGAGTCAGGGTATGGAATGAAAGTTCTAGGGAGAGATGTTTAGTAGTCCTCACCATTGTTGTAAAATAATGTATCAATAATTATGATCGGGATTTATTTGCGTGTGGATATTGTCTAGATGACAATATCTGTATTTAAACTCACAGTTTATATGTTGTAATAATAAAGTTGTAGTTATTTACGTACCGTGTATTTGGCGACTCGAATGGGTTGGATGGAATGGACCTATTTTGGGGGTGTCACGGTTGGTATCGGAGCTTTTAGGATATGATCATGGCGGGAGATCGGGGAATAGAACTAGGAGGGAGAGATGAGTAAATCCTTCGCTAGTGTGTTCTACTAAGCTTATTTGTTAGTTGGTTAGTATATAGGGATATTATGTGATATATTGATTTCCTTAATTAAACCTTGTTTTATGATGATTATTTGAGAATGTCGAATTGAGAATATTAATGATGGAGTGAATGAGGCCGTGGAGATGTCTGCATCTTTTACCAACGAGGAGAACGATGTAACAGTGGCAATGTACTCTCCGTAAACAACACCACCGAGAAGCGGTGAACGAGCGAGATGTTTAGAAGCTTTTTGCGTTCATGCAAAATCGGAACGAGGGAGACACGTGCACAAAATACGGTGGAAATGATAACAACGCACGATTTGTCACGGCCAAGCAGTTCAAACAATTAGGACCACCGGAATTTAAGTGGAAAGCCAGATCCGATCATGGCGGAAGCGTGGGTCAAGCAAATCACCAAGATATTCGATGTCTTGGGATGCACGAGAGAATGAGAAGGTTCCATTCGCCACCTTTATGTTAAAGTGGCGAGGCGAATCACCGATGGGAGTCTGCGTGAAGCGTACCCATCCAAATGCTTCAAAGTATGTCTTGGGAGGCGTTTCAGAAACTATTTAATGACAAATTCTTTCACGAAAGTGTTCTGCTATCGTATGAAGGAAGTGGAGTTTATTAGATCTGAGCAGAACAACATGGCGGTGTCTCAAGATATGGGCGAAGTTTGCGGAGTTGTCGAGTTTGCACCTCATTTGGTGGAAAATGAGGAGCGAATGACGCGTATGTTTCGAGGGTCTAAAACCCGAGATTCGACAATATCTTATCTCTCATAAATTTTCTTTATATTGAGATGTTGTAAAGCAGGGCTCAATTATTAGGCGTGATAACGAGTATGTTCAACCGGGGACCACAACGAGTGGTCACATTTCGGTGACAAGCGATCATCAAACGATGATAACCCAATGGGGAGGAAAGAATACGGACAAAGGCGGTAACCACTCGGGTGGTAATCGTGGCCATGATAATAGGAGAGGTGACTCAGTGGACATTTCAAGAAGAAGGTTCAACAATAACCATGTGAAGGCGTCGGCCTTGAAAAGAATCGGTTCAAGGAAGGAGAACGACCACCGGTTATATCTTGCTATAAATGGGAAAGAGGACATATCGGATCAAACCGCCTACAGTTCGGCCTGTATCTTTATAATTATGGAAAGGAAGGACATATAGCTCGAGAGTGTCTGCAGTGGCGAAACCAAGTCCAGTGGGGATGGTGACTCAAAAGGATGTCCCATAAAAGTCAAAGTCAGCGGTTCTTGTAAGAAGGCGTTTATCGTGGACCGGTCAAAAATCGAGGAACCCGAACGAAGTTTAGCAGGTTAGTTAATTATAAATTCTTGCGAAGTTTATACCTTACTAGATCTGGGTTCTACCCATTCTTTTATCTCTCTTGCTTGCATTTCAACGTTTGAATTTGACTTCTACGGAGAAATTAGACTTTGACTATCTGTGGAGACTCCGTTAAGAGAAACTTTTATTACATCCGTTGTTTAGAAATCTTGCTTGATTCAGGTTGGCACTATCACATTACCTGTTAACCTTATTTCTATAGAGATATTTGTTTTTGATGTGATTTTAAGGTTAACTACTCATCATGCCAAAATTGATTGCTTTCGTAAGGTTGTTAGTTTTCATATTCTTAAGCAACCTGTTATTCGAATTCAAGCAACCAAACCATTGAAGTCAAACTCTTTCATATTAAATTATAAAGCCATTTGTTTATTGAAAAACAAATGTCAAGCTTTCTTAGTCCATGTTATGGATTTGAATAAAGACACGTCAGATTTGAATAATATTCCATTGTTATTGATTTTCCTGATGTATTTCTCAAGAATTTATTAGCCTACTCCTTAAGCGTGATATTAAATTTGTATCGACTTTAAATTCGATGACAAAACCCATTTCTAAAATCTCATATCGAATGGCTCCTATTGAACTTGAGGAGTTAAAAACCCAATTGTAGAAGTTGATACCGAGCCTCTATCTGGTGACTTCCTTTGTGGAATGCGCGAAACCCGAGAGCTCTCCGTAGGGACACCATATTCGATGCGATAGTAAAGCGATAGGTGTCATTGTAACGTCTTATCCAAGATTGGGATGTGAGTCGATTGAGAACAACCTAAAGTCGGTAATCGAAATATGTAGCTTTACAGGCTTAGTTGGTTATTATCGGAGATTCGTTAAAGGATATTCTCGAATCGCTATTCCATTAACGCGGTGACTCGTAGAGATACAAAATTCGAATGGAAGCGAAAGAATGTGGGAAGAGCTTCGAAGAACTCAAGAGGAGACTCATTTCAAAGACATGTTCGACCGTATGCCATCCTGGAAAAGCGAACGTGGTAGGCGGCGTGTTGAGTAGAAGATCGTATACAAATCTGATCACGATATTGTCAAAAAAAAAAAACTAATTTCAGTATAATTTACAAATAATAGAGATGGAGATGAAAACTCTAGGTACCCAGCGTGATGATATCTGAGTATAATCGACTTTAATCGATAAAGTTAAAGTTGTTCAAGCTACATACAAGTGATGAATTTGAAGAAGGAGGTGCAAGAAGTTGTTATTTCAAAAGCGAGAATCGGTGAAGTGAGGAAAGCTCAAACCTTGATTTATTAATCGATTTGAAATTCTCGATCGAATAGGAATTGTGGCTATAGACTCGTTTTACCGCTAAGTATGACGACGTGTTCATAACGTTTTTCACGTGTCGATGTTATGTAAATATGTGGACGACCCAGAACCACGTCATTGAGTTAGAACCCAAGGCGAGATAATGAGAAGACTTAACGTCTGAGGAGAGTCTTTGTCAAGATCTTGGATAGGAAAGAACATGTCCTATCCAATGTCTGGGGGTTATACCACAAGTTAAAGTTTTGTGGAGAAACCATCTTTATTGAGAAAATAACACAGGAGTTAGAAACGAAAATGAAAGCGAGGTATTTTCATCTTTTGAAACACCAAGACGTCACGTCAATTTCGAGGACGAAATTTCATAAGGAGGGAGGTTGTAAGACCGAATTTTTTTAAATAAAAAGGAATTTCCTTTATTTATTATTTTGAAATAGTAAGGGTGGATTTGATTAATGTGGTTAGTTATGGGTAAAATGCTAAATATTTTAAATAAGAAGTGGTGATATAATATTCATTATTGTCGGAGAATATTCATTTGGTCGTGGAATATTAAATGCTTGTCGGGAGAATATTAAATACGATGGTAGCGAAATGTGTGGGCCCCATAACCGGAAAGCGATTGGAGGAAAGAAAACGACAAAAATAAGTTGTTTAAAATAATGGCAGTAGTTGTTACTGATTTACATTGTTGGAATACCCGGTGGTTAAAAACACGATAATGGCGTTATCGCGACAAGCAGCTGCAGTATTGCACCAATTATTAATTCTTACGTAAGAAGGCACTACTCAATAATGGTTACGATAATTCTTTATTCGATTATTTTATTTTATTGATTCAATAATTCTTTGCGTTGATATTTTATATTCTTTGTTGTTTGATAATTGTCATTACGGTATTTTCATTATCGAACCAATAATTCATATTATCTGAATAATATTATTAGATAACATTATTGGCAATGTCTAGAAAGTTCATCTACAGGAGAGGTTTGGTCACCTAATCATTGGCTAGTAAGGAGAAATTCTTATTGAAAGCCCCTCTTTCCAGGGAGCGCGCCGGTTGTCAATATTGTGATTCAGTAATATTATTTGTGAATAATTAATTATTGATTCATATGATGAGGAAAATATTGATTTTATGTGGATATAGGCGGAGAAAATTTTTATAGTGACAATTGTAGAAAATTAATATTTTATCTTTTACGATAAAATAATTCATTTAAATATATTATTTTAATAATATATTAACGATGATATTTTTTACGATGAATGTGGGATATATGAGTATATGTGGAGGAGAGTATTTTTGTTACCAAAATGTTTAAAACATATTAAACATGTCGGTGGACCCCATTTATTGATTGAAATTTGATTATAACATTGTAAAATCGTCCATTTTGTGGATTTCGGTCAATTTTTGTTTGGAATTTAGAAAAACTTTCTTCAGTAAAATTGTATAGAATTGAATTTCCTATAAAAACTCGCGAGATTTGAATTTTTCGGCAAAAGGGCTATTTATTATGAATTATTGAAGTTAGAAAGGTCAAAGTAATTGATTTTGGAAGTTTAAATTATTTTAAATTAGAAAAACGTTTTTTATTTTTTTCTAGAAGGTTGGCATGTGTGAATTCTTTGAGATTAAGATTTCAAGGAATACGTATAATATTTATATATATATTAATATTATATTAAATTTTTCTGCTTTGTGTTCTAAGCGATTTCACTATAAATAGGTCTTAGGTTAGAATTGAAAATCACACACGTAAACTCAAGTTTTCTCTCTATATTATCGAGCGTATTCTTGTGAGTATTTTGAGTATACTTTGAGTATTCTATATCGGTCTGCAAGTTCAAGTCATAGCCTATATCCGGTGTTTCATTAGAAATCTTGTCTTTCGAGGTAAGGGATGTTATTTTTTCTCAAATGATATTATTTCTTCAATATCATTATCTTTGAAATATTAGTTGGAACTTTTTATCAAATTTGGAACTTTTTCGTATGGGAGTTCTTATTCATGAGTTTCTTATTCATGAGTTTCTTATTCACGAGTCTTATTCACGAAGCGTGAAGATGTTTTTTGAAATTTCTATCTTTTGGTGTCTGAGTTCTTTATTCACGTATCGACCTTTATTCACGATATCTGCACCTTTATTCATAGAAAAATAAAATTTCTTCTTTTTGTCCAAAATATCTATTATGGATACTAGCTTTGATTGTATCTATGTTTTGATCATTCTTGAATTTTACACCACTATGATTATTTTTGAGGTATTTTTGGACGTGGATAAAACAAAGTACGAATCCTTAATCCTTAATCCTTGTCATTTTGTTTCACTGGATTCGTTTCTTTAAAAATATTTTTCATCATCCTCAGTCTTAAATAATGATATTATTGAATATCTTTGGCCTGTAGTGCAAAGATGAATGAGTTATGATGAATATCTTTGGCCCGTAGTGCAAAGATGAATGTATTCTGATGAATATCTTTGGCCCGTAGTGCAAAGATGAATGATTTCTGATGAATATCTTTGGCCCGTAGTGCAAAGATGAACAGGTGTTTAGATGAACATGACTAACTGGTGAATGTCCTTGGCCTGTAGTGCAAGGATGAATATTTGATCCCAGATATATATTGATTGATGTTCTGAGGGATAAAAATAGACGATGAACTTTAAAATTCATACATAGAAGATAGTAGTTTGCATTCTCTACTTAACTCTTCTAATGAATTATTATTTCTGCTGCGAATATTGATTTAAAACTTGTTGTCTATTGTATTCTATTATATTTTTCCCTGTTGAAGACTAACGTATAATTTGTTATGAATTTTAAGAGGTGAATGGTTCAGAAATTATTGAAGTATCCAAATTTAGCATTTTGGTGGAAAATTCTAGAATTGAGTGGGCCCCACTTGTGGTTGGTGAAGAAATATGCTGAATTTTATTTCAAATGTGATGGGTGGGAATAGTAGCAGGTAAAGCCATCAGGTTGCAGGTTAAGTCTGCTAAAATTTTCCTATAAATAGAGGGCTAAGTTAGAATTGAAAATCACACCAGAAACATAAGCTTTCTCTCTTTCTCTCTCTAGATTATTGAGTGTGTTTGTGAGTATTTAGATACTTGGTGAGTTGATATTCATCAGTGCAAGTTTCTTTCAGCGTCATATCCGATATCCAGTCAGAAGTGCTGCTCTTTTGAGGTAAGGGATAGTAAGGAATTTTAAGGGTTGTTATGTTTTTCATGTTTCATAACTTTTCAGACCTTCAAAAATTCTGGAAAAATTTAAAATGATATTTTGATGAGTTTTATTGATTGTGTCTAAAAATGGTAATTTTTGGATGTATAGATTAAGAGTTATGAATTTTACGGGAAAAGACTATTTTAAAAGTAACTGCTTATAACTCCTTGTGGTTAACTCTAAAATTGATAAAATTTTTATTGGGAGTACATCTATATAATATCAGTGTACTCCTGTGAATTTGAAATTTTTGGATAAAAGTAAAATTTATGATAAATATCTAAATATTAACGATTTTGGCCATATGAAAAATAGTAAATGAATTTTAAAAATTTCGAGAAAAAATATATGTTCAATATGGGACTATATTCTCGCTAAATCCCATAAAAGAAATATTTTTGAACTGATTTGGTATTTTCATGAAAATGGTCTAGTTATGAGTAAAAGAATTAAATATGTTATGTGAAGTAAGAAAATTGAAAAATATGATTTTATGACTTGAGAATCATACATAAGTTATATGCAGATTTTTGATAAGGGTTTTTATTATTGGTGATGAAATTTTATGAGTTTGACATTTTAGAATGATTAAATGCATTATTTAGTAAAGTGTAAACAATTAAAATAAATTATTTATAAGTTTAAGAAATGTTATTTCAATATCATTATACCGAAATATTGGTATGAATTTTATTGTGGAATTTTTTCCTTTTTGTGTCGGGTTTACTATTCACGAGTTACTATTCATGAGTTACTATTTATGAGTTACTATTCACGAGTTACTATTCACAGAAAAATTGGTTTCTTTTTCTGACCAAATTATAGTTGATTTATGAATATTACTCTGAGATTAAATCTAGATGTTTTGATTATATTGATTTTACTATCATATATAACATTTTATAACCCTTAATGATGATATTAATTTCTCTTTGACTTGAGTGTAAAGATGGGTAGATTATTGGTATGATCGTGACTATGGGTTCTCTTTTGGCGATAGTCAAAGTTGAATTGTTGGTGGTATGATCATGACCATTGAATTTATAATTAAATATCTTTAGCTTAAGTGAAAGGTGAAATGATCAACATGGTTATAATTGTTTATATAAATTCGAAATGATTATATATTTCTTTGAGATATTAATATATTTGACCAGAAAGTGCAAATATGAATCTGTTGAGGAATATCTTTGGCCGTAGTGCAAAGATGAATTGTTGATAAATATCTTTGCTTTTTCGTAGTGCAAAGATGACTGTTATTGAATATCTTTGGCACAGTAGTGCAAAGATGGTCTGTTGATGAATATCTTTGGCGTAGTGCAAAAGATGGTGCATTGATGAATATCTTTGGCCCGTAGTCTGAAAGATGAAATTGTTAGTATGATTATAAACAGGAATTGTGATTTGGTATAACCATGATCTTTGATGTTTCAAGAAAAAGATATGATGAAAATTATCTTAAATCGGATGCGAAGAGAAATTTAGAATCACAATTATGATTATGAGTTATTCATATGATTGTGGACGTAATCTGCTGATTGATGTTACGAGGATAAAACATTGTTGGTGGATTTTTAACATAGAAGATAATAGACTTTATGGTCTATTTGACTCTTCTAATGGATCGCTTCGTTCAACGCTAACTATGGTTGAAATTTTTATCATCTATCATATGTTTCTAAATCTCCGATTTGTTATTGATGAAGGCTATTGATAATTTAATTATCTTTAGTCATGATATTATTTATTGAAGCTAGTTGTGCTTCACCCTTTTGCTTCACAATTCCTTTCGTGTAATAAAAAGTGTATTTGGGTCGGCGAGGGTAACAAGGAATAGAGCGGTGGTCTCTAGTTGTGGAGTTCTCCCACTAAACAGTATAGACAAAGTGTGTTGTATACATCTTTTAGTAGTTATATTTGGTGAATCATATAGGAGAGGCGAACCCAACGTTGGAAGGGTGTTTTGCCACTTTATCATACAAGATGTCTAATGACATACAACCTCGTGTCATCATAAGGCGAGGTTGTGCTCATCCACTTGCCGAGTATATTTACTGAGCACTACCTATATAATCTTGGTGTTTGTTTGAAGTATAATTCTCAATTTGAGACAGTGGAGATAATGATAAATCAAGAGAAGACTCACCATTGGGAAGAATATGATAGTAATCTTCTCGTTTTTCTTTGGGGTCTATTGGGTCAACCAAGGATAATTCTGTGGCCATATGATATCTATCATAACCTAGAAGCATGGTCTTCCATGTACGAAGGTTTCCTTGAGTACTTCCCAAAAATTCTAATTTCTAAAACAATTTTTGACTATACCTTTATGTAAGGTGTCATTGTGACGTGCTATCCACGATTGGGACATGAGTCACAGTTGGTATATATTTGTATCCAAACTCACAGCATATGTGTTGTTGTATTTTGTACGACAATTGTTGTAATAAAGTTGTAGTTATTTTCTGTACCATGTATTTAGCGACTCAGAATAGGTTGGATGGAATGGACCTATTTTGGGGTCGTCACACAATAGATCTAGAAGGAGGGGTTGAATAGATCCTTTTTCGTTTTCAAATTCTTTTCTCTTTTATTTTGTATTTCAAATAAATTAGCATATGACAAACATAAGAATCTTTTCAAGCACAACGGAATAAGTAAAAGATCCCCTTCATTGATATATTCATAATCATACATACATTGTTCATAGAGTTAGTTTGGTTGTAAGCAGTTAAAACATACATAGCAGTTAATAGACATAATATAAAAGACAAGGGATTTTAAGTGGTTCAGAGACTCAAGCTCCTAATCCACTCTTCTGCTTTCAACTAGCAGGATTTCCACTAAGGAATGACAGCACCCTGAATCACTAAGATTCCTTGAGGCCGCTGACCTTGGGACTTGATTCACTAATAACTCTTCAAGGCCGTGACCTTGGAACTCCTCTAGTTCCCTATGAACTCTTCAAGCCTCACGCAGCTTGAACTTCATTTAGTCCTCCGACAATGACCCTCGTGCCCCTCGCTTCGTTGAGTTGTTTATTTGTTTGTTGGAGTTGGTGCTTTGAAATCGCTAAGATGTCTTCATGCTCGAACATCTTCATCTTAGTTCTTGGCGTGATCACCCTTGAAGTGCAGTTGAGTGTTGTATGATGATGCTCACTTTCTTCAAGATTACTCAACCACTTCGGATGATCCCTTGATGACTATCTTGAAAATCATTCATCTTGATACATGATGGATGCACATGATGGGTTTCTAAGATGACTATAAGTTCTTCTGCTAGGTACTTAGAAACTTTCTAATGCTTGCCACTATGATGACTTTTGTGATCTCCTTTCTTGATACTTGATGCCTTCTCATGATGGACTTGCTAAGATGACTGTGAGCTCTTCTCTATGGTACTTAGACTCTTCCCATGATGGACACCAAGATGACATGACGCTCTTCTTTCTCTCAGCAGTTCAGAACACTCTTCATGTAGTAGAACTCTCACTTATACATTGTAGAACTCTCACTTATACTTCTTTCTTTGTATGTCTCTGAGTGTTCTTGGTGGATCGTAGAGTGAGCCTTCAGACTCACTATCTTACGTGGTTTAGAATAGTCCACCGTTACTCCAAATTCGGCAACTCCAGCAACCTTTGATCTTTGAAGTTCTTGCTCATTTATACTCCATCCCAATCCTTCCGTTAGAAAGTAACCGTTGAAAGCTATTCAAATATCTTCACAGATCTCAAGTTGTTTGAGGTAGACTGCAGATGTGACATGTCATAACTTTTTTGACACTGCAGTCTACTGTTTTACCTACCCCATCAGAGATGTTACTTCAATGTCTTGGGTAGGTCGAAGACTTTATTTTCTCATTCTGATTTCTCGATCAGAGGTTGTCTTTTTGCATCGATGCTCTCAATAAGCTCTTGTCCGAATATTACCCTTCAGATTCAACCGTTGTCAATGCTTCAATCTTCAGCTATTCAAACTCTACGATTCTTATGCATGTCTTCAAGGACCTGATCGTAGTGTCATGTTTGACTGGTAGAGACAACACTACGATCTTGAAGAGTGTTGATTGGATCTTCAATGTAGAACACCTCTTCCTTCTTTTGTGCAGTACTTCAACACTTCTTTTGTTTCGGCGGTTCTTAGATAATCGATGACTTGACTTCTTTGTTCGGCCCCTTCTAAATAAAGAAGACACACTTGATTTGTGGGCGTGTCCAAATTCGCTTTCTCTTTGTAATCTCCCGTTCACTTATCATCAATGGATTGACCCAATGCTTGTCGGTTTAGCCTTGTTCTTGAAGTCATCCAAGATCTACGTATGCACTTCATCGCTTTTTTTCTTTGTTTGATAAACACTACGATCCTCGGGTTGCTTTCCAAGATCGTTGTCTTATGTCTACTTGACAGCCATCGCACTTCTCGACTTTCCTTCGCGTCGATTCTTGAAGTCTTCTTCCGATCTCCTTGCATAGAAGACTTCATCTCGGGAATGGCTTCACAACTCAATCTTGATCTTGATTAGGTTGGTGCTTAGATCTTCACGTTAGCTTGCATGCCATTCGTTGAGTGTGTTCTGGTTTCCTTGAGTTGGATGTATCTTTGCGGCCAACCGGAGGCTTTGTTCCTTTAGATATTCTGGGAGTGCTCATTAGTTGAGAATCGTATTTGCTCTACGATTCTGTCTTGGTATTGTGAGCACATCTGTTGAGGTCATAGTTCTGCACTCTATGATTCAACTTGGTTTATCTGATGCACCCTACGACTTGGGATCGAGATCTCGACACTCTATGATTTGCCTTTGTGCTCGATGTCTTCATCCGATCTTGCTTCGACCACGATCTCTGTATATAATCGATATATCGACTCGAGTGTAGTCTACGATCCTCGACTTGGCTTCGACATCAAGAGACTCCCATGAGTCCGGAAAGTGTAATCTACGTTTCGACTTGGCTTCGAGATAGATCTATTTACTTCGTAGATGATCTCTACGATTCTTAACATGACTTCCTCGGCAGACTACGTACCGAGGAAGTTCTCCTCAACACACTACGATCTTTCCTTGTCTCTCCTGGCAGTCTACGGACTCCGAGATCTACTATCTTGCAGACTACGATTCTGCCTTGATAGCTCTCGAGTTTTCTTTGACTCTCTTGGCGCATCACGATTTCTCAGTGCGGTCTTTCGTGATCGAACAAGCCTATCTATTATATCATAAGATCAACCTAACATGTTTGATCTTTCTATGTTTATAGTCCTTGTACATCATTTCTTTTTAAGGACTTTACAAAGTTGTTTTGCTTATGTAGGATCAACCTAACATATTTGATCAATTCATTCTAAGTCATTGTATACATATTTCTATTATCTATCAAATGACTTTACAGCTTTTCTTAATGCAAGCATACTTGCATATTCATTCATATATATATATCATAATCAAATCTTATATAAATAGGAATAACATTCACATGCTTATTCCTGACACATAATACTCAAAATGATATTTAGAAAAAAAATTCAACTTTATTCATAAAAGTTGGGGTCTTACACTATGCAGCAACTACTGTTACAATTATTGAAGAAAACTGAATGACTTCTTACGTAAGCATCAATAATCAGAGATATTGTGTAATACCGTGTGATACTGTGCAACAACACGTATTATTGTACTTTTATCACCGGGTATTTCAACAGTTTAACGATAAAAGTATTGCCGTTATTTTTTATAAAAAGGTTATTTGTGTCACTTTCTATATCCGACAGTTATTCCTTTATGTGGTCCACCAATGATTGTGCCGTCGTACAAATATTTCCTAACATAAAGAATATTCCTCCGACCAAACGAATATTTTATGACCACTTGCTTACTTTGTAAAATTTACACATATCACTCATAACTATAAAATTATATTAAATCAACACTTTACTATTCAAAATAATATTTAGAGAAAATTAAATCTTTATTCATAAAAGTTGGAGTCTTACACTTGCTCCACAACAATGCCCATTTCTTGGGGTTCATTAACGTTTTTCTAAATTTCTTCAGCCATTTATTCCTCTTCATCTTCTTCGATTTCATTTTCTTCCTGTTCTTTCTCAAAAATATCAAACACTTCCTCAAGGTCTTCTTCCACTTTATCCCCCTTTTGACCAAGTGTCATTGCCTTATTATTTTTAAGTTGTTGAATTTGTTGTTGATCAAAAATGGTAGTGTTGAGAAGTATGAGGCGAAGGCGGCCATCTTGACGTTGCGCGTGGAAGTTCTTAGTGGAAAGAACTGACACAGCTTCAAGGACTAGTCGCCCATTTTGACGGTGAGAATGCATGTGAAGAGATGGTCCTTTGCTGCTACGTGCGAGTGAAGGAAGTGGAGGTGGGAATGATCGAGGTTGCATTGATTTCTTACAAGAAGCTGCAAAGTAATTATACTTGGCAACCGCCGCTGATTCCTCTAGAACAATAGAACTTTGCAAGTACTTTTTCTCTTGTTGTGTCTGTGATTGTGATAATTCTTTAGCCTTGTTAGACTCATCTGCTTCAGAACCAGTTTCTGAAGAAGAAAACCCGTCAGAGCCAGTCTCTGATCCAAGGCTTTCGGTACATATTTTGAGGCTCTTCTCGCTCAAAGAGCTCGAGGCTTTCTTCACAAGAGGATGAACATAAGGAGGTGCAAGTTCTTGAGTCTTATTTTGCGATAGAGTTGAACTCCATACATCGTCTTGTTTTCGAATTTGACCCATCTTTTTACCATCAAATTCTTTCGCTTCCTCAGATGAAGATGAAGAATCAAGAACAGAAATAATTGAAAGTTGTTCAGAGGATGCAATCTTTTTCATCAAGGGAGATTTGAATCCATTTTGTGCTAACCATTTTTTGGAAGACATCAGACATGTCAACCGAGAGATTTCTTTGAAACGAGGCAGCAACTGTTTTGGTTCCTTGAGAGTAGTTGGATCCAAGAATGGAGACTATGCACTGCTTTTCTATCGCTAACGCTTCTTCTTCAACCTTTAGAGCTGAAGAACAACCTTTAGAGTTGAAAGCTATTTTTTCTTAGTGAAGTTGTTGTGGACACAAGTTGATATAGCTAGGAAGAAAATCACTTTCTCACTGCACAAAGTGAAAAAAATATATTTGTGAGAAATTGAGTAACACATGCTATTTTACTAAACTAAAAGTTGGTATTTGTACATAATTGTAACTTCTTAGAGACATGCATATATGCATGTCATAATACAAAACCATATACTAATATATATTTCATAATTTAAGAGAAGAAAGAGATGAGATGTAACATATATATATATATATATATATATATGTACATATGTATAGGCATATAAATGTTAATTAATTACCTAGCTCAAGCTAAGCAACGACAATCTAACAGAGTTCTGGTAGGCAGTTGTTGTGGAGAGAAAAGAGAGAAAGAGAGAAGAGAGAAGAGAGAAGAGATAAGAGGAGGATAATCAATGAAGATGATGTTTGAGGGGGCGTGGGAATGAATGCAATTAGAAAGGCTGGGAAGGGAAGGGGGGGGGTGGGTATTTGTAGGAGCCTAAAAAGCTTATGGAACCGTGTCGTCCATGGGATCCATAAGGTAATTAATAATATTAATACAAAAAGACAATTACTATTATTGCTAAAAAGACAATTAATATTAGCATTAGTAATAAAAGGCAATTAATATTAGTAATAATAATAAAAAGTCAATTACTAATATTATTACTAAAAAGGCAATTACTAATATTATTACTAAAAAGACAATTACTAATAATTAATAATTGTCTTTTTAGTAATAATAATAGTAATTGCTTTTTAGTAATAATATTAGTAATTGACTTTTAGTAATAAGATTAGTAATTGATGTTTTATTACTAATACTAATATTAATTGTCTTTTTAGTAATATTAGTAATTGTCTTTTTCAGTATTAATATTAGTAATTGCTTTTTTAGTAATAATATTAGTAATTGAATTTTTATTACTATTACTAATATTAATGGTCTTTTATTACTAATACTATTATTAATTGTCTTTTTAGTATTAATAGTAATTGCCTTTTTTCGTATTAATATTAATAATTGCCTTTTTAGTATTAATATTAATTGCTTTTTATTACTATTACTAATATTAATTGCCTTTTTATTACAAATATTAATTGTTTTCTTATTAGTAATACTAATATTAATTGTCTTTTTATTAATAATACTAATATTAATTGTCTTTTTAATTCTAATTTAATTAATATTAGTGTTAGTAATAAAAAGGCAAGTAATAACACTATTACAAATCGCTACAAGATGTAGCAGCTTGTTTTTTTAAAATGTTTTTAGTGTTGTCTTTAGTAATAAAAAAAGGCAATTAATAACACTATTATCAACTGCTACAAGATGTAGCGGTTTGGTTTTTTTTTTAATGACTTTCGTTGTAAGAAAATTGAGAGATAGAAAGATAATATTGTAATATTAATTGCTTTTTTTTTCTTTCTTTTTAATTCTCATTTAATTAATCTTAGTATTAGTAATAAAAAGGCCAGTAATAACACTATTACCAACAAAGTGGGACAACGGATGACACAAAAAAAATTATGACCAAGTCGCTACAAGCTGTAGCGGTTGTTATATATATATATATATAAATAAATTCATTTTTATCATTTTATTTCTCAAAAATGGACCCATGTTATAAAAAAATATTAAGACCAAGCCGCTACAAGCTGTAACGGTTGGTATATAAAAAGAATAAATTTAATTTATATCTTTCTATCTGACAACATGGGCTCACATTAGTAAGTTAATTTAACTTTTATTTAAATAAAAACTGCTAGAGTATGTTGTTTGGGCCACTACATGTTGTAGCGGCTGGAAATATATTTTTTGCCATCTCTGCCATCCATTTAATTAATTTACGACTGACAAATTGGTTGTTGGAATAGTGTTTATAACAGCCGGTTGCTATGGATGAGAACCAATATATATATATATATATATATTTACAATTTGTATAGATGTGCCTTGCACAGTTTCTATGCTCACTGTGAGGAATATGGTCCTGAATAGCTCATTTCAATCTCTACAATACATATAAGTTAGTTCACAAATGTCAACAGCTGCACAAAAAATTAGATTCAAATATTAAAGCCTAGTATATGAACAGATGCTAACTTTTTGTTGGTAAGATATTATAGTCAACCCGTAGCAATATCCCAAATCAAGATCAACCACCAACAACTCTATGAACCAACTCCAGCTTTCATAATTCTCACTCTCAACCACCCCCATAGCTATATGAAACATTTGATTGTTTCTATCCCTGCCCACGGCATATAATAGTTGTCCATCACACATTGTTTTCAAAAAATAGTCATCCAAGCCAATAACAGGTTTATATCCACATTTCCAAGCCTTTTTCAAGGAATCATAGCATACATAAGATCTCTTAAATTTGGACACATCATCAGCATTCAAATTTGTTGTTTTTATGTCAACTATGTTATCCTTATTACTCTTAACTATCTCAGCCCCAAAGTCCCATACCCTTGCATAATGATCCTTCATGACCTGTTAAATTCCCTATAATATTTATTGTTTAACCCTCATGTACTTCACCTCTGTAACATCTAACTTCATTTTCAACTTTATCCCTTCTTATATTTCCCTTAATTTCCAACTAGGATTCCTCCTAATCTTATCCCCATAGTAATCAGCCAAGTTCTTGACTGTAGCCAACTTATTTTTAAAGACTCTAGTGCAATTGTGAATGTCTAAGAGAAATTTCACCTGCCATGTTTCAGTCCCTTGTATGTAACTAACCCATAATCTCCATGGACATCCTTTCTCACAACTAATTTGGCATCTCTTGGAATCATTGACTGAATACCATAATTTTCTCTCATTTACAATAGAGTAGTCTTTAATGGCATCTTTAAATTCCTTTATGCTGCCAAATATCATGTACTCTTTAAACTTTATCAACTTCTTTTTGTCATACTATTGTATATCTCAACTGTAGTTTTTTTTTATTTTACTAGGGGGAGGTTCTACATAACAAACATCATCATCTTCTTCACTAGTTTCAAAAAGAGACCTGAGATGATCACTGTTCTCATATTCACTTTGTCATGATGTATCATCTGAATCACTGCTCTCATATTCACTGTCCTCATCATAATTTTCATTGCCCTCACCATCTTTCCTAGCATTTTTTCCCTCTATTTGATTCATCTTTGGCTCATGTCCTGACACATTTTCTTCCTCATTTACAGGCTCATCCGCACCCTCTTCATTCAGTCATTTTCTTCATCTTACTAATTTTCTCCTTCATCTCCATCATTTCCTACATCATATCCCTCATTATCTCCTACATCCTCCAACTTTGGGTTCTTTCTCATCTCCCTCTTATACCCCCTACATCTCCTACTAGTTTTTACTAATTATTCATTACTGCAGTCTGCATCAATATCACTATCAAAGTTATCACCTGTCTCAGCACATTCTTCAACAATACTCCCTTTTGGACTTTCTTTTAGCACTCTTTTTTACATTCTTTATTTTTTTAATCCTTTTTCTTTCACTCACATTATTCCCAGCCACACTGTCCACATTGTCACCCACCATATCTCCCTCTTTATCACCTTCATTATCAGCCTCACCCTCACTCTCCCCAACTTCATTTTCAGCAACATTATCAACCATATTTTTAACCGCATTAGCAGCAACATTATTAGCCACAATTTCATCAATTTCATCCTCAATTTCAACCATATTATCAACCACATTAATACTATTTTGTTCATCCAATATGGAGGTTTGGTTAGTATTATATGGTAATTCATGGTCTACATAGAGATCAATGACACCAATTGACAAGTAAACACTAACCATGTCTCTTATATTAACATCATCATAAACAAGTATAACACCATTTTTAAGTTCTACTCCATCAATTTTAAAGTAAACATATGACTTAGGATGATAACTAAGTTGAATAGTTAAGTCATCTATTGCACCCATACATATATAGTCAGGATCCAAGCGTGGAAAGTGATGAACATTACCTCCCACATAGTCACAAAAAGGAATATTGATAAACTTCCCACCATAGTTTACATTTAATTGCACAATATTATCCATCTGTACACAAATATAAAAAATAATAAAAAATAGAGCTACAGCATAATAAAACAAGAACAACTTATCCATGCATAGAATACTGTGTGATATGTATATATATATATATATATATATATATATATATATATATATATATATTTCATGCATGCTCTATTTGATATTTACGTATACATATAAATATTATATATGTTGATTATATTTGTACATTATATATATATATATATATATATATATATATATATATATATATATATAGTAGTGCTTATCATAAATAAGGGTTTTAAAAATATAAAAAGGAAGAGAATCTTTAACATGGGGTTTATGAAAAAGGGACAATACTACAATAATATAACAATAATTATTGATCAAAGCCAGAAGATGGGACAAAAGGGTAATACATGTCGAACGTTAGTCTCAATGGACCATCACTCGAAATTAATCCATGATTTATCAACAGTGAGGATCGATTTCGAACTCTTTTAGAGCATTCACAACAATTTCTTCAATTAACTCTCTATCCCCAATTTTAAAGAATATATCAATAAATCATTATCCAACAGTTTTCTTATCTTTATTTGACTCTGTATTTAAATCCCTATATATGATTTTACTCCCCAGTGCGAGGGAGTCAAAAAATCGTTCCCTATATTTATAAAATGACATTTCGCACCCTCATTTAAGTGGACAACTCATCAATCATACACGTCTTGACATTTTTTTTACCACTTCATTTTTAAATTATAAAATTAATATTGACTTATTTTTTAAAAATTAATTTCAAACGTATTCAAATTTAAAATTGATATAAATTTATTTAATTTATGTCAATATAATTATAAATATTATAAAAGTATTACTCCCTCCGTCCCATAGTTATAGGCTGATTTCTTTTGGCACATAGTTTAAGAAAATTAGTTTAAGTGGTAATTTTAACATAAATTTTCCACATATACCCCTTAATATGAAATTAATGAATAAGTTAATTACACCTTACTTATCACACTGGAACTCTCAACTTCATTGATTGACGTGTTAAAGTCCACAACCATAGAACTTTAACCAAAGAGAATACAACAACATTAAATGTGGTGATAAAAAGAATGATATTGAATGTTGTTTTTTCAAAAAAAGAGTAATGGTTGAATATTTATTATAAGGGCATAAAAGTAAAATAATGAACCAACTATGTAAGATCCCAAATAATTAATAAATGAAATTTAATTTCCTCTAATTATTATTTTGAAATAGTAAGGGTTGATGTGATTAATGTGGATAGTTATGGGTAAAATACATAAATATTTCAAAATAAGCAAGTGGTTATAAAATATTCATTGTTGTCGAGGGGAATATTCGTTTTGGTCGTGGAATATTAAATCTTGTTTCGGGAATATTAAATACAGACGCGACCATGTGTGGGCCCCATAACTAAAAAGCGATTGGAGGAAGAAAATGACAAATATAAGTCATTTAAAAATAACAGGCGTAGTTATTCTACCGATTAATTGTTGGAATACCCGGTGGTTAAAACACAAGATGTCGCTGGCGTTGTTGCACGCAGAAGACACGGTATTGCACCAATTATTGACTCTTACATAGAAGGCACTACTCAATAATGGTTACGATAATTCTTTATTCAAAGTATTTTATTAGTTCGATAATTGTTGCGTTGATATTTTATATTTGTTGTTGTTTGATAATTGTCATTACACGGTATTTTTCATTATCGAAGCTAATAATTCATATTATCCGAATAATATTATTAGATAATATTATTGGCAATGTCTAGAAAGTTACATCAAGGAGAGGTTTGGTCACCTAATTGCGCCAAAGAAGGAAAAATTTTTATTGGAAAGCCCCCTTTCCTTGAACCGCCTCGTTGTCGATATTATGATTACGTAATATTATTTGTGAATAATTAATTATTGATTCATATGATGAGGAAAATATTGATTTTATGTGGATATAGATGGAGAAAATTTTTAATGTGACAATTGTTGAAAATTGAAATTTTATCTTTTTACGATAAAATAATTCATTTAAATATATATAATATTATATTTTAATAATATAATAATGGTGATATTTTTACAACGAATGTGGAATATATGAGTATACTGAGGAGGAAGAGTATTTTTGTTGCAATAAATGTTTAAAACATGTTAAACATGTCGGTGGACCCCATTTATCGACCGAAATTTGATTATAGCCTCTAAAATCGCTTTGTTTGTAGATTTGATCAATTTCATTTGGAATTTGGGAAACCTTTCTTACGCAAAGTTGTAGAGAATTGAATTTCCTATAAAACGCGCTTGAGATTCAATTTTACGACAAAAAGGCTATTTATTATGAATTATTGAGTTTCAAGCTCAAATAATTGATTTTTGGAAGTTTTAATTATTTATTTTATGAAAAACGTTTTTTTTTACTTCTTCAGAAGGGAGCATGTGGTTTGTATTGATTTGCAGATTCTAAGAATGGGCGAGAAAATTTTATATATATTATTATTATAATAAATTTTCGCTTTGGTGTTCTAAGCAATTTCTATAAATAGGTCTTGGGTTAGAATTGAAAATCACACCGTAAACTGAAGTTTTCTCTCTATTATCGAGCGTATTCTTGTTAGTATTTTGAGTATACTTTGAGTATTGCTTTATACGGTGAAAGTTCAAGATATAGCTTTATATCTAGTATTCCAGGTTAAGTATTGATCTTCGAGGTAAGGGATATTATTTTTTTTCGTAATGATATTATTTCTTCAATATCATTATCTTTGAAATATTGATCCGAAATTTTTATCAAATTTGAAACTTTTGGTGTCTGAGATTCTTATTCACATTATCTGGTCTTATTCACGAATCATTTGACTATTCATCGAAAAATGAAAATTTTTCTTTTCGTTCAAAATATCTATTGTGGATACTAGCTTTGATTGTATCCATGTTTTGATCATTCTTGAATTTTACACCACTATGATTTTTTGAGGTATTTTTGGACATGGATAAAACGAAGTACGAATCCTTAATCCTTAATCCTTGTCATTTTGTTTCACTGGATTCGTTTCTTTTAAAAAAAATAAATAAATATATTTTTCATCATCCTCAGTCTTAAATGATGATATTATTGAATATCTTTGGCCTGTAGTGCAAAGATGAATGATTTATGATGAATATCTTTGGCCAGTAGTTCTAGGGAGAGTTGTTTAGTAGTCCTCACCATTGTTGTAAAATAATGTACCAATAATTATGATGAGGATTTATTTGTATGTGGATATTATGCAGATAGCAATATACGTATTTAAACTCACGCTTTTACTATTGTAATAATAAAGTTGTAGTTGTTTACATCAGTGTATCGACAACTCGAATGGGGATGTAGAATCTATTTTGGGGGTGTCGCGGTTGGTATCGAGCTTAGGATATGATCTCTCAGCGGAGATCGGGGAATAGAACTAGGAGGGAGAGGCGAGTAAATCCTTCATTTAGTGTGTCCTACCTAAGCTTATTTGATAGTTGGTCGAAGATATAGGGATATTATGTGATATATTGATTTCCTTAATTAACCCTTGTTTTTAGCGTGATTTGAGAATGTCGATCGAGAATATTAACAATGGAAATGAGGCCGTGGAGACGTCTGTCTACTCACCAACGAGGAGAAACGTCTGCAACAGTCGGCAATGTTCCTCCTGTGAACAACACCACCGAAAGCAGATGATGAAGCGAGGGGTTATTTAGAAGCTTTTTTGCGATTCATGCAAAATCGCATTGAGGAGACTCGTGTTCAAAACATAGGAGAAATGATAGCAATTACACGGGTTGTCACAACCCAAGCAGTTCAAAGAGTTGGGACCACGAATTTAAGAAAAGCCGGATCCGATCACGGCGGCGAAACATGGGTCAAGCAAATTACCAAGATATTCGATGTCTTGGGATGCACGAGAGAACGAAGGTTCCATTCGCCACCTTTATGTTCGCGTGGCGAAGCGCATCTTGGTGGGAGTCATGAAGCGCACTCCATCCGTACTTCACTCAAAGATGTCTGGGAGACGTTTGAAACTATTTAATGACAAATACTTTCCCGAAAGTGTTCGCTATATGAAGGAAGTGGAGTTTATTAGACGGAAGCGTAACAACACGCGGTGTCTCAAAGACGAGGCGAAGTTTGCGAGTTATCCGTGTTTCGACCTCATTTGGTGGAGAATGAGGAACGTATGACGCGGATGTTTATGAGAGGTTTGAAACCCCAGATACGTCGAGATCTCATCTCTCATAAATTTTCTCTCTATTCGAGATGTTGTTAATGAGGCTCAATTGTAGAAGCGAGATAACGAAATACGGTCAACCGAGGTACCACAATCGAGGATCATCTAGGAGATAGCGGCCAACAAAACAACAATAACTAGTGGAGAAAGAAAAAGGCGGACAAAAATGGTAACCACTCTGGTGGTAATCATGGCCATGAAAATAGAAGAAGCGAGTCGGGAGGAGATTTTAAAAGAGGAGATTCAACAACGACCATGTGAAGACGAGCGATTACAAAGAAAGAATCGGTTCCAAGGAGGAGAACGACCACCCATCGTATCTTGCTATAAATGCGGAAAGAGGGACATATCATCAAAGCGCCCACAACAGTTCGTGTATCTTTATAATTGTGGAAAGGAAGGACATATCGCTTCGAGATTGCATGGCAGAAACCTAGTTCAATGGGGACGGTGACTCAAAAGATCGTCTCCATAAAAGTCAAAGTCAACGATTCACGGAAGGCGTTTGTTGGATTGGTCAAAATCGAGGAACCCAAACGAGGTGATCACGGGTAAGTTATTTATAAATTCTTGTGAAGTTTATACTTTACTTGAATACCGGTCTACCCATTCATTTATCTCTCCTGCTTTGTGCTCAGCGTTTAAACTTGACTCAGGAGAAATTAGACTTTGACTTATCTCGTGGAAACTCCGTTAGAGAAACTTTCATCACATCCAATTGCTTATAAATCTTGTCTAATCCATGTTGGCACCCCTATATTCACCCGTTGACCTTATCTCTTTAAAGATACTTGCTTTTGATGTGATTTTAGGGATTGATTGGTTAACTACTCATCATGCCAAAATTGATTGTTTTTAAAGGTTGTTAGCTTTCATATTCCTAAACAACTTGTTGTTCAATTCAAGCAACTAAACCATTAAAATCAATCACCGTCATATCTAATCATAAAGCTATTCATTTATTAAAAAGCGGATGTCAAGCTTTCTTAGCCCATGTTATGGATTTGAATAAAGACACGTCAAAATTGAATAATATTCTGTTGTTATTAACTTTCCCGACGTATTTCTCGAAGAACTTTCCGGCCTACCCCGAGCGTGAAGTTGAATTCTTTATTGACCTTGAACACGTACAAAGCCCATTTCTAAAACCCCATATCGAATGGCTCTATTGAACTTGAGGAGTTAAAGGTCCAACTACGGAGTTGTTGGACATTGGTTTCATTCTCATTCCCTAAGACATCTCCTTGGGGTGCTCCTCTGCTTTTATTTGTAAAGAAGAAAGAGGAGAGTATGCGACTTTGTATTGATTATCGGGAATTGAACCATGTCACTATCGAGAATAGGTATCCTCTACCTCGTATTGATGACTTGTTTGACCACCAGATTAAAGGAGCACAATTCTTTCAAAAATCGATCTTCGCTCGGATATCATCAATTTGAAGATTAGGCGAGATATTCAAAGGCGCTTTAGAACTCGATGCAGGCATTATGAATTCTTAGTTATGTCTTTCGGATTGACTAATGCTCCTGCGGCTTTCATGGATATGATGAACCGAGTATTCAAAGAGTATTTGGATCATTAGTTGTTGTCTTTATTGATGACATCCTCATATATTCCAAAAGCCGTGAAGATCATGAGCACCATTTGAAGTTGGTACTCCAAAGGCTTCGTGAAAACAAGCTTTATGCCAAGTTAAAGAAATGCGAGTTCGGCGAGGAAGTAGCATTTCTTGGGCATGTGGTGTCAAAACATGGAGTATCATTGACGGCGAAGATTGAAGCAATACAAAGTTAGGGAGCAAACCAAGTCGGATGATGAAGACGTAGCTTTTTGGGCTTAATGGTTATTATCGGAGATTCGTGGAAGGGTTTTCTCGAATATTTACTCCGTTAACTCATCTAACTCGGAAGGATACAAAATTGCTTTGGAGCGAAGAAGAATGGGAAGAGTTTCAAGAGCTTAAAAGGAGACTTATTTTAAGACTGTTCTAACAATACCATCCGGTTCGGATGGATTTGTTATCTCTGATGCTTGAGCGCAAAGGGTTAGGATGTGTTCTCATGCAAGCGTGGGAAAGTCATAGCTTTATGCCTCATGACAACTTAAAGAATATGAGAGGAATTATCCTACTCATGATCACAGAGTTAGCAATGCTCGTTTCATGCTTAAAGATCTGGAGGCACTATCTATCTATATGGAGAAAGTAGAGATATATTCGGACCATAAAAGCCTTAAATATTTCTTCACTCAAAAAGAACTTAACACGGCGAGAGACGTTGGCTCGAAAGCTATTGAAAGACTATGACCACACTATTCAATACCATCCCGAAAAGCGAGCGTGGTAGGCGACAGCGTTGAGTAGAAGATCATATCAGAACGAGTGCGATGATGTCAAGTATACGATAGAGCCAACTTTAATAGAAAAGTTAAGGTTCTTTCGAGCCACCGGAAACCCGGAAATGATGCATATGAAGAAGAAAGTACAAGAAGGAGCTATTCCTAAAGCGAGAATTGATGAAGAAGGAATACTTGAGTCCACCTCCGGACTTTGTGTTCTAACGATTACGATTTGAAGTACAAGATTATGATGGAGGCACACAATACACCATTTGCAATCCATCCGGAAGTACTAAAATGTATCGTGATCTTGACATACATTTTGGTGGAACAATATGAAGAGAGAGATTGCAAAGTTTATCTCAACATGTTTAACTTGTCAACGTGTAAAGGCGGAGCATCAGTGCCTAAGGGACCATTGCAACCACTCGAGATTCGAAATGGAAGTGGGAACACATTACCATGGATTTCGTTCACGGGACTTCCCACGGTTTTCAAGGCATAAATGCTATTTGGGTTATTGTTGATAGATTAACCAAGTTCCGCTCGTTTTTTGCCGATCACGGAGACTTATTCCTTGAACGTCTTGCTTTCAAATGTACGTAAATGAGATTGTGAGATTCAGATGGCACGCCGGTATCCATAGTTTTGGATCATGACCCAAGATTCACTTCAAGATTTTGGGTTAGCTTGCAAAAAGCTATGGGTACGGATTTAAGATTCAATTCGGCGCATACCATCCTCAAACGGACGGACAATCGAGAGGACTATTCAAACTCTTGAAGATTTATTAAGACTCGTGTCCTAGACTTCAAGCGGTTAGGATAAGTATTTACCATTGGTGGAATTCTCCTACAACAACAGAGTTATCGAGCAAGTATAGGTGTGGTCCCATTCAAGCATTATATGGGACGAAAGTGTCGCTCTCCAATATGTTGGGATGAGGTGGGTGAAACAACATTGTTGGGACCCGAGTTAAGATGCGATTATGATCACCGAAAAGATCCAAATGATTCGACAACGATAAAAGCAGTGCAAGATCGACAAAAGAGTTATGCGGATCTTCATCGAAAGGATGTGGAATTTAGTATAGGGGATCATGTATTGTTGCGTGTTGCCCCGTGGAAGGAGTTACAAGATTCGGAAGAGAGGAAAGCTCAATCCACGATTTATTGGTCCATTTCAAATTCTTGACCGAAGTAGGAAATGTAGCCTATAGACTCGCGTTACCTCCAACTATGTCTCGTGTTCATAATGTGTTTCACATATCTCATCTTCAGTAAATATGTGAAAAACCCGAATCATGTTATTGAGTTAGAAACCGGACGAGATAATTAGAAGACTTAACGTATGAGGAAGTACACCACAAGATCTTGGATAGGAAGGAGCGTGTCCTACGACGAAGGTCATACCACAAGTTAAAGTCTTGTGGAGAAACCATGCTTATAGAGGAAATGACACGGGAGTTGGAACGGCGGAAAGCGAGGTATCCTCATCTTTTGAAACACAGTATCGTCGTCGATTTCGAGGATGACTAAATTTCATAAGGAGGGAGGTTGTAAGATCCCAAATAATTAATAAATGAAATTTAACTTCCTCTAATTATTATTTTGAAATAGTAAGGGTTGATGTGATTAATGTGGATAGTTATGGTAAAATACGCAAATATTTCAAAATAAGCTAAAGTGGTTATAAAATATTCATTGTTGTTGGGAATATTCGTTTGGTCGTGGAATATTCGTGATTTGCTTGGGAGGGAATATTAAATGCGACGCAAGCTAACCGTATGTGTGAGCCCCATAACTAAAAAGCGATGGAGGAAGAAAATGACAAATATAATTTGTTTAAAAATAACGGCGTAGTTATTACTAATTTATTAATCGTTGGAATACCCGGTGGTTAAAACACGATGAATACGCGTTGTTGCAGTACGCAGAAGACGCAGATTGCACCAATTATTGACTCTTTACATAAGAAAGGCACTACTCAATAATGGTTCTGATAATTCTTTATTCGGTGTTTTATTTTATTGATTCAATAATTCTTTGCGTTGATATTTTATATTCTTTGTTGTTTTAATAATTGTCATTATCACAAGATTTTTCATTATCGAAGCAATAATTCATATTATCTGAATAATATTATTGGATAACATTATTAGCAATGTCTAGAAAGTTACATCAAGGAGAGGTTTGGTCACCTAATCATGCGCCAAGAAGGAGAAATTCTTATTGGAAAGCCCTCTTTCCTGAGGCGCACTGGTTGTCACAATATTGTGATTTCTGTAATATTATTTGTGAATAATTAATTATTGATTCATATGATGAGGAAAATATTGATTTTATGTGGATATAGATGGAGAAAATTTTTAATGTGACAATTGTTGAAAATTGAAATTTTATCTTTTACGATAAAATAATTCATTTAAATATATATAATATTATATTTTAATAATATAATAATGGTGATATTTTTACAACGAATGTGGAATATATGAGTATACGAGGTGGAAGAGTATTTTGTTGTAATAAATGTTTAAAACATGTTAAACATGTTCATTGGACCCCATTTATCGATCGAAATTTGATTATAGCTTCTAAAAATCGCTTTTGTGGATTTCGATCAATTTACATTTGGAATTTGGAAAACCTTTCTTCCGCAAAGTTGTAGAGAATTGAATTTCCTATAAAAATCGTGAGATTCAATTTTCGACAAAAGGGCTATTTATTATGAATTATTGAAGTTCAAGTTCAAATAATTAATTTTGGAAGTTTTAATTATTTATTTTATGAAAACGTTTTTTTTTTACTTCTTCTAGAAGGGAGCATGTGGTTTGTATTGATTTGCAGATTCTAAGAATGGGCGTAGAAAATTTTTTATATATTATTATTATAATAAATTTTTCGCTTGTGTTCTAAGCAATTTCATAAATAAAGTGCTTAGGTTAGAATTGAAAATCACACCGTAAACTCAAGTTTTTCTCTATTATCGAGCGTATTCTTGTGAGTATTTTGAGTATACTTTGAGTATTGCTATCTGGTGAAAGTTCAAGATATAGCTTTATATCCAAAGATTCCAGGTTAAATCTTGATCTTTCGAGGTAAGGGATATTATTTTTTTCAGTAATGATATTATTTTTCAATATCATTATGTCTTTGAAATATTGATCCGAAGTTTTATCAAATTTGAAACTTTTGGTGTCGAGAGTTACTTATTCACGATACTGGTCTTATTCACGATATCTGGTCTTATTCACTTAATACTAAGACTATTCATCAAAAATGAAAATTTTTCTTTTCGTCCAAAATATCTATTGTGGATACTAGCTTTTGATCAGATCCATGTTTTGATCATTCTTGAATTTTATACCACTATGATTATTTTTGAGGTATTTTTGGACGTGGATAAAACAAAGTACGAATCCTTAATCCTTAATCCTTGTATTTTGTTTCATTTGGATTCGTTTCTTTTAAAATAAATAAATAAATATATTTTCATCATCCTCGGTCTTAAATAATGATATTATTGAATATCTTTGGCCCAGAAAAAGTAAAGATGAATGATTTATGATGAATATCTTTGGCGATGAGTGCAAAAGATGAATGATTTCGATGAATATCTTTGGCCGTAGGTGCGAAGATGAATGATTTCGATGAATATCTTTGGTAAAAGTAGTCTGCAGATGAACAAGTGTTTAGATGAACATGACCAATGGTGAATGTCCTTGGCTCAGTAGTCACGAGGATGAATATTTGATCCCGATATATATTGATTGATGTTACAGGATAAAAAGCAGACGATTAACTTTAAAATTCATACATAGAAGATAGTAGTTTGTATTCTCTACTTAACTCTTCTAATGAATTATTATTTCATTGCGAATATTGATTTAAAACTTGTTGTCTATTGTATTCTATTATATTTTTCCATGTTGAAGACTAACGATAATTTTGTTGTATATTATCTTAGTCATAATATTCTTTCTTTGAATTTAATCGAGCTCAATTACCCTTTCCTTTTGTTCCATTTTTCTTCCTCGGAGGCGAGAATATAGCGAGAAACGAGTCGGGTATGGAATGAAAGTTCTAGGAGAGAGTTGTTTAGTAGTCTCACCATTGTTGTAAAATAATGTACAATAATTATGATGAGGATTTATTTGTATGTGGATATTATGCAGATGACAATATCTCGTATTTAAACTCACAGTTTCTTATTGTAATAATAATAAAGTTGTAGTTGTTTTACATCAGATTGACAACTAGAATGGGGGATGTAGAATCATTTTGGGGTGTGTCACAAACTAAATTTTATAAATAGTAAATGCTTTATATATTGGGACATCTCAAAATAGAAAATCATTTTATAACTATGGGACGGAGGGAGTATTAAATATAAAATTTATTATTTTCAAAATTTAAATGAATTATATTATTTCTTAATTTAAAATATTACAAATTAACTTTTTAAAAGTTGATATTGATCTTATGTACATTTGCATCTACAATCCATTCAATACCCACTCCATAAATTACTTAAAATTTAAAATAAAATAAAATTTAATTTACAGTGGAATACAATTTGTAAATTATACTATCTCTTATAAGAGTACAGTTAGTTGACTGTAAAAAAAATAATCAGTTATCCATTTATAAATTGACTTAAAGTACAGCGACTAAAAAATATTGGGATAAGGTCCAAAAATATCCCTGACATTTTTCTCAATGTCTTTCGAGCACCCTATACTTTTTTTTGGTCCAAAAATACTCTCAACGTTATAATGTTTGGGTCATTCGTGCCCCTGCCGCACAGATGTACCAACTAGACTAATGATTACGTGGCAGCCACATGGACATACTAAAAATACTAATTAAAAAAATACTAAAATACTAATAAAAAATATACTAAAATACTAATTAAAAATACTAAAAAAAAAAAGTTAAAAAATACTAAAATACTAAAATTCAAATTATTTTGTTAATTAAAAAATACTAAAATTATTTTACTAAATATTAGTATTATATATTTTTACTTTTTATTAAATATTAGTATAACCTATCAAATTTTACTAAATACTCCGTATTTAGTATTATATTTACTAAATATACTATTTTTTTTACTACAATAAGAATATATTTAGTATTAATAAGAATATATTTAACGTTATATATTCTTATTAAAAGTAAAACAGATCTGATTTAGTATTAACGTTATATATCCTTTCTCCTTTCTCTGATCTGATTTGGAGATGAGGTAAATTTGATGTGCAAATCCTTTCACCTCTCACTCTCATTTACCTCATCTCCAAATCTCAGTATTTGATAAAGTCTTCACTAGAACAAATCTGATGCCGAGATACTAAGATGCCGAGGTACTAAGATGTGCTCATCAAATCTGAGCTCATGATCCTCTCAACCACCGCCGATAGTTCGTTGTCATCGTCAACTTCGTCGTCACAATCGTTCGGGTTAGTCGATTTAAAGCTCATCAAGCCATCTTTTTCCTACACCAGATTAGGAAACTCATATTAATAATTGGATCTGTCGATTTAGGGTTTTTCTATGTTGTTTGAATTGGAACTGTTGGGAAGTTTGGTGAATCGAAAATTGTTGTTTTCTTTTTCGGATATGAAAATGAACCAAGGGTTCATGAATTTTTTTCAGATTAATTAGTTTAAATTGATGTGAACGAATTTAATTTATGTTTTGGTTTGATGTCAAAGAATTTTGAGTATGTTTGTGTCTTCAGATCCATAGCAAACTTGCTCTAATTCAAAATCAGCATCGGGACTCTAAAGGGTCTATGCCGCAGCCGGTCGGACCGTTGGTTGGTGGTGTTAGGATTTTGCAGACTACGAATTCATCAAGAGGAAGTAGACTGCATTAATTTTTGTATTAATTAATTTAGGGTTATTTGTATTTATTAATTTAAGAGGACGAATTTTTGTTATTTGTGTTAATGAATTAAATATAAATATAAATATTAATTTTGTTTATTAATTATTTATTTTATTTTTCTTTAAAACAAAATAAATAATTAATAAACAAAATAAATATCAACAAATATCGCCATGTCAGCAAATATTGCCACGTGTCAGCCAAGTCATAGAGGGTTTAACACCCGTTTGTCTAATTGGTATAGCTGTTAACGGCAGGGGCACGAATGATCCAAAAATTTTAACATTAAGGGTATTTTTGGACAAAAAAAGAGTATAGGGTGCTCGGTAGACATTGGGGAAAATGTAAGGTATATCAATATCAGTTAGCTTAATTTTAATGAATGAACTAGTGTTTCTTGTCTTCTTCTTTGTGATTAATGATCTGTATTTTGGTATGCTTGTAAATGTGGTTGTGCTTGTATGCGGTAAATGTTGATCAGGTCTTTTAGTGGAAAATGGTTGTTTAAATTATCTCCTCTGTTTTTTCTTAAATTATAGGTTGTTTTCATTATATTAATGCCTGAGGTTATTCTGAAAACTACTTCTATTAAAGGCTTTTTATGTGTTTATTCCCTCTCCTTTACCAGGTTGTTGCCTAGGGCTGTTCATTTTTTTTCGGTTTTTTCGGTTTTCCGGTTTTTCGAACCGGACCGAACCGGTCGGTTCGGTATAAAAAAGAGCTGGTCTAGTTCGGTACAAAAAAACCGGTATATACCGGTTTTTCGGTACCGGTTTCGGTTCGGCGTTTTTATGGTTCGGTAATAACCGAACCGGTTATACCGGTTTTCTAATTTTTTATATTTATTAATAATTTATTAATAATAATAATAAATAATGATTATAATAATAAAAATAAAATAATGACTATAATAATAAAAATAAAAATAAAAATAAAAAAAAATGATTATAATAATAAAAATAATAACAATAATAATAAAAATAATAAAATAATAATTATATTAATTTTCGGTAAAAACCGGTAGCGAACCGGTACCGCTGGTTCGGTATACCGGTCCAACCGGTATCGGTATCGGTATTAAGATTTGGTCGGTTTCGGTACGGTTCGGTCCGGTAAAAACCGGTTGAACACCCCTATGTTGCCTCATTCTTCATTTGTAACCTTTTAGTAAGTACCTTTGTTGGTAATTTAGGTGAATCTAACCCTTTGTCAAGAATTTATTTTCTCTTTTTTCCTGTATTCTTTTTTTTATTTGTGTGTTTTTCTTCTTCTTCTTTATTTTTTTTGTGGCCCCGGGGGATGATAATTTTATAAGCACCAATGTGTCACCATGCTTAGAATGATTTCTATTACTGTCCTAATTGGTTTCTATTTATGAACACCAATATTTTTGTAGATGTAATCTTTTTGATATCATTTTGTCTGAATTTTTTAAATAAACTAGTGATTTATTCTGATTTCTATCTAAATTTTGGTTGAATTATTGTTTGTCTTTCGTTTCCCTTTCCAGATTTGAATGCTTATCTTTGTTGATAACAATTGCCATGTAGATTTTCTGTAAAATAGTCTTAACTGTCGGCGCTGTTGATTCCACTATTTACTCTTTAAATACTGTTGGAAAGATTATTACAAACAAGTTTTCATATACTTTCTTGCAGTAGCCTAAATTTAATATTGTGATTTCATCTAATTTGAGTGCCTCTGCCAAAGTAGCTTTATTTATTACTGAAAATTTGATTTGCAGATAACTGTCGAATTGGAAGTCAGTATATTGTACTTAGTGGATCTACTGATGGAAGTATTGCCTTCTGGGATCTTACTAAAAATGTTGAAACTTGTATGGGACGACTGTCAGCTCTTCAAATAGAAGACTACGTTGATTGTCAGAAAAGGCCACACACTGGAAGAGGAAGCGAAGGTGGACGATGGTGGAGATCATTAGGCAGTAGGGTTTTGAATAAGAAAAAGCCAGGTTGCTCAGTCTCAGGGGTATCTATTGGCGGGAGGTCTTACCCAACCCTAACCTTATAAGGTTTTAAAAAAATTGGGTCCATTAGGGTTTCTGGGTTCGGACGGTTTGTATTAGGCAAAATTGTCAGGCCTATACGATGATAATTGACGAAATTGATTTGCTGGACTAATGTCGGCTTTGAAGACTATAGCATAGATGATGAGCCAAGTTGTTGAAACCCAACCAACCTAAGTTAATTTATTACCCAGTTCTTAAAGCCCAAAGTTCATCAACACCTTTCTCTGTTACCAGATCAAATATTCATCCGCAGAAAGTCAAGGAAGTAGCAGTAATGGGGAAAAAAGGTGGCTCAAAGTTGAACATCGGTATCATACATCCCGATCTCGGAATCGGTAAAATTTATTTTCGCAATATATATACATTGATATGTTTTTTACTTGATTTATTTCTGTGTTATAATAACTGAATTTTGAAGCTACTGAAGTAACAGTTTCAGATTTCCTTGCATTATTTACGACTATTCATTAGCTTCCATACCAGGATTAAACATTTTTATTTTGAGTTTCTTAGATTTTATTTAGTTATTTTACTACAGTTTCTAAAGCAAAGATAACCCTGTATGAGAAGAAAAAGGAAACAAAGAAGCAAAGAAAAATTTGAAATTTTATAAAAGTACAAAATCTTGAATCACAAGGTCTTGCCTTTGTGGCAGAAATAATTTCCGTCAACGTTAAATTTTAACTTTGAATTGGTTTGATTAGAGGATATGGATTTCCAAGAAAAAAGATCTGATGTTAGAGCTTTTCATGCGGAATTACATGTGGTGGCAGTGGTTTATGGATTATCGTAGTATGGAGTTGGCCATGGTATCTGCAAAGTTTTATATCTTCTTGTTCTTCATAGTATCCTTATCTTCCTTATAATTGCGATGTGTGTGCTCCCCCCTTTCTTTTGATAAATTATTTTTTTGCTCATATATATACAAAAGAATAAACGCACTTGAAAGTGAAAATAACTAGGTTCTGACATACTGTACTTTCAGCCAATTGAAACTATGTCTAGTTTTATATGGTCAACCGACTTCAAAAAACTTGGGGGTATGGTGCATTTTGTGTATACGTATATATTTATCTTCATGTAGCAATAGTCTTAGTTATTTATGATTTTGTGCAACTCTATTTGAGGGATTGAAGTTCCTGATGACCTTTTGCATTTATTTACTGTTACCAATTTCTTTCCTCTTTCTTCTTGTTGTATTCCTCCCCATTTCCGTGAGGTTTGTTGTTATACTTATCACATCTTTACTTGACATGATGTGCAGGTGGAGCTGAAAGGTTAATTGTTGACGCCGCTGTAGAACTTGCATCCTATGGGCATAATGTTCATATTTTCACGGCACACCATGATAAAACACGTTGTTTTGAGGAGACTCTTGCAGGTGAGACTTTCCAAATTTAGAATACGTGAAGAAATAACTGGTCATCTTTATCTTCTTTTCAAATCTTGATATTGAAACATTGTCCAGGTACCTTTCCAGTTACAGTATATGGTTCTTTCCTTCCCCGACATATCTTCCAGCGTCTTCATGCAGTATGTGCATATTTTCGCTGCATCTTTGTTGCCCTCTGTATGCTGTTTATGTGGCCCTCATTCGATGTTATACTCGCGGATCAAGTCTCTGTAGTCATTCCACTGATGAAGTTAAAAAGGTCAACAAAGGTAACTCTTGTTGTTTTATTCTGACCACCACATGCTCATGTTATTAAAGTTATTCATGTGGTCCACTACCTATACAGGTTGTATTCTATTGCCATTTTCCTGATTTGTTGCTAGCTCAACATACAACTGTTCTCAGGAGGATTTACCGGAAGCCCATAGACTTCATAGAAGAAATAACAACAGGTCTACTATTAGCACTATTGATGCACATCTTTGTTGCTTTCAAAGTACAGGTTCTTATTAGATTTCTTGGTGGAACTGCAGGAATGGCAGATTTAATTCTGGTTAACAGCAAATTTACTGCAACTATGTTTTCGAAGACGTTCAAGAATCTTGATTCGCGGGGAGTTAGACCAGCCGTGCTTTATCCAGCAGTAAATGTGGACCAGTTTGATGAACCGAATTATTTCAAGTAACTAATATGCTTCTATCTCTTGGTATCTTGTAGTTCTACACATGGTTTGGAAGGGCCTACGCCTACTTTGAACTTGTATTTAAGCACACACCCTCTTGAACTCGTAAGTTTATTTGTTTCCCCCCATTTTTAGGTTGAATTTTCTTTCTATCAACCGATTTGAAAGGAAAAAGAACATAGACCTAGCAATATCCGCCTTTGCAATGCTTTGCACAGATGAATCCAATGTTCTCCAAGGCCATAAGGTGGCCGATGCTACCTTGACTATTGCAGGCAAGTCTACATATTTTCAGTCTGAGGTCAGTCATCAATTTATGCCCGTTATCTTGGGTTGGGTGTGGTTCTATCATTAATTGTCTAGGTTAGGGTATGTTCTATCATTACTATTTGTTGCTATCAAGATGTTATTCTAGTTTCTAGAAGTTGTTTACTTTGTTCTCTTAGCTCGATCCTGTGTGGTGGACGGGCCTTTGTACAACTCAATAAAGCCTTGCTCCAACTGCTTGAGGTTTGTTACGTAAATTATGTCCCTTCCATTTTGCTCATAAAGCTAAGAGTTGTGTTATATCTTGCGAAATATGTAAGCCGACTGATTATTGCGAAACACTTGGATGCAATACAAACAAGAAGGGTCCACCACTTTGCACGTCTATTTTGAAAGTTTACCAATAATATCTCCCCATGTAGGTCACAACAAGGAGTCGGATTTGGATTTAATTGTATGTATCATTTTCCTAAGGCTAATACATTAACACTCCAAGCTATCATGTTCTTCATTATCAAATCCCTCGTTCTCATGAGTCAACTTACTGGCTTATAATTTTGTGTTAAAACCATTCTCAAACTGATTTCTAACTGTTTACCTTCTAACCCGAGCCACATTCTCGGGTAGTTATTCATTTATTTGATCACTAATCCACCTTCAATATCCATTCTCGGGTAGTTATTCATTTATTTATTTTATCCACCTAACATTTTTCTATATAGTGTTGCTGATGTAGGATTTTATACCTGGCTTACATTGGATTGCCCTGTGCGTATTTGAATAATTATGATTGTATATTACCCAACATTAAACTAAAATTGGAATTGTGCTCGTCACTGGAGACGCTGTGACGTATTTCCCCCCAGTTACAATACAATTACGCTGAGATGTTCACTGACTTCTGGTTTTGGAGATGCGTAGATATATAATAATCATTCATATGGTGATCTGGTAAAAAGATGTTTACCGAGTTAAATGGACTTCCAAACAATTACTTGCATGTACTACATTCACTGGACAAACATTATATGCTTGAATTACGTTAAAGAAGGAAAAAATTTGAAGCCAAATGGCACCAACACTTTACTGCTCACTCAAAAGATATGAAATGTAACTGAACATATGCATGATATCAATTTGTGCTTATGAATGCGAATCTGATACTAATTTTTGTTTCAGGTGGCTTCGATAAACGCCTGAAAGAGAATGTCGAGTACTTGGAGGAACTGAAAACATTAGCAAAAAGGGAGGGTGTGTCTGACCGGGTCAAATTCATTACATCTTGTTCTACTGCTGAAAGAAACGCATTTCTATCCCAATGCCTATGTGTTCTTTATACCCCAAAGGTACAGTAAAGTCCTCTCATTTATTTTCCTTACTTCTCCCCCCAATTCTCAAGAAGAGTATATTGAAATGTGGAAAAAATCTGAGGAACTGTAATTGGATTTAGGATGAACACTTTGGCATTGTTCCACTGGAGGCAATGGCAGCCCATAAGCCTGTTATTGCGTGCAACAGCGGGGGCCCTGTTGAGACGATTAAGGATGGCATTACTGGGTTTCTCTGTGACCCTAATCCAAAAGATTTCTCTTTGGCAATGACTAATTTCATTAGGGAACCTCAGATGGCAGAGAGGATGGGAGGTGAAGCGCGGCGGCATGTGACAGTGTCATTTTCTACCCAGATATTCGGCCAGAATTTGAATCGATATCTTGTTGTTATAGCTCGGGGAAAGACGGAGTAAGAATGTCCAAAGGCAGCATGTAAAAAGATGTTAGATTCCATCACCTTCCTAGGTTCTGCGGAAAGCAGTCCAAATAAGGTTGATTATTTATTCACTCATGAAAATATTGTGAGCTTGGTGTTATCTAATTCCCTAAAACTGATGGGAAGAAAATGGGTAGTTGCAGGCAATGTTGCTGCCCATATAACAATTTTGATTAGAGGGGAACCTTGCTTTGTTAGTTGATGCATATTTGACCTTATCATGTACGGACAAGATAAGGTGTTGCTTGAAATTGAAAGGATATTTAAGATGATCGATGGCATGGCATTGCATTGCTCTTGCAATATTAAAGGACCGTACTGTTGTTTTTCTGAGCTCTCAACATTGAATTGAATTGGTAAATATTCTCTCATGTTGCGTCAATTTTATTACATGCCTCGATGACCAATTACTCTATTAAAACTATCAAATCCTTAGTTTGTTTTTGGGCTGTAATCCTATCCTAATTTCAATTGTTTTTTTTTTGCTAATTCCTAATTTGAAGTTTGAATACAATAATAGTACGGTACCTGAAAATAAAATGACGAGAGCTTTTGGAGTTGCCTCCGCTAGGCAAAACAAACCACTTAATTGATTGTAATTACTCCCTCCATTCTTATCGTTTTAGAAAAAAAATTGTTTCAAATTATTTGTTAATTTATAACTTTCTAAGAGAATATATTATTTACTTTCTTATATCACCTTTACATTTTCTCAAAAAATTCTCACTCTTAATATTAATAATTTTCAACTTCCCATAAAAGGATAGTAATAGAATTTTACACATATTTTAACTATTAAATGATAGTATTAAATGACTTTTTTAATACATGTACAAAAACTTTAAAAGATACTGTTTGAAAATGGAGGGAGTACCTTGGGAGTGGTAATTGATTTTCCATGCATTAATTGCGCATGAAACTTAGGATTCATTATTTTCAAAGAAAAAACTACTCCCTCTGTCCCTTAATATAATATAAGTTATTTTAAAATTATATACAAATATTAAAAAAAATAACTATATATCATTAAATATAATATTAATCGTCTATATTATCTTTGTATTGAAAAAAGATAATATTATTTATTAAACAAAAAATAATAATAAAAAAATATATTTAATACTTGAGATAATATTGAAAATTAAACAATTAATATTAGGCTTCACACTCAATAATTCCTCATATTGCTTACTAATTATATTGTGTCCTACAACTATTACACTATTAACTATCTCAAGAACATTGTTAAGGTCTTGGAATGAGTTCAGAACTCACGAGTAAATGAATACTCTACACTAGGCTCACAAAAGATTAGTCCTTTGAATCATTCAAAACCTTGATACTTGTGCCACTTTTAGGTTTTAGAGTAAATTATCAACCCCATTAACTTCCCCCTTCCCCCTAAAAGATACAAAAGAAAAACAAAACAAAACATAAACAAAGGGAAAGAAAGATGGAATAAATATTAATACCATGATTAAAATTTGGGTAACAACATTTTTATGATAACAATAGCCGTACATATTCAGGGTCAAATTTTTGTGACCTTAGGGAGCTCTCGTCATTGATATATATCATAGGTACTATGGGAAAAAACTCGCCGGTCTGCTGCATCTAATTTTAGTTACAGCCAAATAGCATAACTCACACACACCAAAACTCTCATTCATCTTGTATTGATGAATTGTGATTCTTTTATTAGCAACAAAATTTTATAAGAAAGCTAAAGCCTATTTATTACTCCATCAGTCCCTCTATTCCACAAAAAAGAGTCCCATTCCCAGAACTATTTTGTTATACAAAAGAGTCTGCTTTTTTTTCTAACATGACACAATGTCTGTTCATAATTTCACTATCACGCCCCTACTACTTAACTAAGAACCTATTACTTTAGAGGTAAACAAGGAACAAAAATACATCCTTAAATTCATCTACAACAGAAGGTAGTCTGATTTAGTTAGAATACAAGATCCAATGCTGAATACCCAGCACTGTTATAGTTTAATTTAATTCATATAATAACTCAATGGAAAAGGGCAAAAAATAATAAATTCAACTCCCTTCAAAGCAGAAAACAAAACTTTGGGAAGGACTAGTAAACATACCTAAGTTTTCGTAATGCATGAGCAAGATTAACCACCGTTGGTTCCCACATTTCACTTAAAGAGGATGGAATGTGAGCCAAAGTCTTCTCAAACCACCATGCAGCTCTTTTATACCTGAAAGCATTTTGAAAGATATATATATATATATATATACACAATTAATGCGGTTGTAGAGATTCTATGGGGTCAATCGACCCCACTGAAAAAAAATACTTCATAATGTAAGGTAAATTTTAAAAATTTTAAGTATTATATATAAACTGACCCCACTAAAATTTTATAAATTTTCTATTATACGGGTCAAATTAAAAATTTATAACTTTGTTAATCAAATTTTTACCACATATGACTCATATCCTCTCAATATATGTATCTCTCTATAATATTTTAAACTAAATAATAATCTAATTTATATTATTTTAAAAATAAATAATGAATTATTTACTTATGAACCGTTGTGATTAAAAAGTCTAATATGAGTCAATATAATGTATATATACCATATATTATTGCTCATTATATTTTCATTGTAATATAGTATATATATATATATATATATATATATATATATATATATATATATATATATATATACCGAAAGTATAAAGTATTAAAAAAAAATTGGCTAAAGTATTTACCTAGAACCCCCACCAAATTATCTATAACTCATTAATAATTTGACCCTATTGACAAAAGTTTAAAGCTTTACATCAGATATATATATATATATATATATATATATATATATATATATATATATATATATATATATATATATATATATATAATTAAAAGAGTTTCCATTCAGTTATTTAATATTCTGAGTTGTTTTAGATCATGCTATCAGTAACAAATAGAAGTGCTGAAGTATGACTCACTTAAGAAGGATGAGTCAGTAGTACACAACGACCTGTAGTTCAAGACTACAAAAATCAAAGGAGATTAGTTAAGGGGCAAGCCAGAACTACCTTTCATTTGTTGTGCATTCTTCTTTTGCCTACTGTACTTCACTTTCAAGATTAATTTTATACAGTTAAATGAAAGAAAAGAACATTTTTTTCAAATTGTAAAAAAATTGCCCTTATAAGGTTCTATGACGGTCAGGGTTCCTTCTCTCTTTCTACTCCATTAAATACAAGCCAGAACTAGCTCAATAAATTTCTGCATGTAGGAGAAAGCCAAAAAATATTAAGAGCCAAAAATCCTTACTCCTTCATATGATAAGCAACAACTCCAAGTTCATTATATACAAGTGGATCAGATGGGCATATATTCTTAGCCTGCATGAAAAACTGAATACAATATCCTATCAGAACATCAGATAGAGAAGCTTATCATAAATTGGAAAAATAAATAAAAAAGTAGAATTCCACAAGCAGACATAAACATGTACTATAAAATTTTCAACTCATTTTATCAAAAATATATTTGGAACCATCAGAAACTTTTCAGCCACATGAAGAATGGAACTCTAGCGTGGTACAAAGTTGGTATATTTGGTAAAAAAATGGCATAAGTTTGTACTTCAATACCAATATTAATAAAATAAATAAAATATCAGTAAATTCATATTTAGAAGTGTTTCAACCATCTAATAATCATTTTGACACCTTTTGAAGTATTGACCTCTGCTTTGCGGTCAACTTGATTTAAAAATTATAGGAGTACGATGAACAGTTGTGTGATATTTTGATTACCAGAATGACTACCCAAAAACACAGGGAAATCGACCTTTTCTAACTGAGATGGTGGACGTTCTTCAAAACTTACTTAATATTATACTACCGCGGAATTCAAGAGCAGTCTTCTAACATATTACTGAATAACTAGAACATCAAATCTATGTTACCAGGCAACTGTAAGAATTAATAGAATAATGCATGATGGTGTCATGGTGATGACCAGGAGGATGCTGAAGACAATAGGTGGGTGGGTGGGTTTATAATATTTCATTAAGTCATAACGTATAAAATTTTAAAGCCTTCAGAGAGAAGGATACCTGAAAGGTGTATACAAGTGAACAAGAGATATCATAGAAGGCGACCATGATTTAAGTCTGATTATATATATATATATAGAGAGAGAGAGAACCGATCTGGTCAGGGCTCCCTTATTTTAACTAAAATACGAACTTCTTTTCTCAGTCATGGGATGAGAAACAACGGCCCAGATCGAGGATCTTAAAAACACGCGGGTCATAACCGGGTCAAAAGCTCTGTGTCGGGTCAAAACATACCAGATTTGGTCTCTCTTCTTCTGGTTTTCCTAAATCGAAAGTAAAAGCTCTGCATCTCTTTTACTGTATAAAGCCATATATTCTTACCCGTCAGAAACAAGAGGTCAGCCCCTCGGACACAAGAGGCCAGATTTCTCGTACCAGAATTAACTTTAATAACAACTTTGGTTGAGAAGTATAAAGATAGAATTTTAAAGAAAGCTCAAGACAACTCTGGACGTGATGTGAAGAATGAAGATGAGCGCTATTCCAATCTAATTATAAGAAACATTATTTGCCAAAAATGTCAATTAAAAATCTCTCTCAATACCAAAGTGAGCTACTACCTTAGTTGCAGAACCACGTTGACACTATTGCACTCATTCATAAAATAAGGAAAGAATAAGTAGCAAGAAAGAATCATATTTTTTCCAATCAAAAGACGACTTTAATCGAGTAACAACAGTAATCAGATCCAGGTTTAAAACCACATTTAATATATCTTGCAAACTGAGTGAGTCATAACCATTATGCAAACTGAGTGAGTGAAAGAAACTCGCTATGAGTTTCCAACGTCCGGGGATTTCGTCACAAAGAGATTCCTCCCAATTTCGTTGTTAGCTTCAATTTCGATTTAGGAAAACCAGAAGAAGAGAGACCAGATCTGGTATGTTTTGACCCGGTTATGACCCGCGTGTTTTTAAGCTCTCCGATCTGGGCCGTTGTTTCTCATCCCATATTTGAGAAAAGAAGTTAAGTATTTTAGTTAAAATAAAGGAGCCCTAACCGGATCGGTCTCTCTCTCTCTCTCTCTCTCTCTCTCTCTATATATATATATATATATATATATATATATATATATATATATATGAGTAAAATATAATGACACCCCATGTAGATAATCATAATAACACTCATCACCCTTCTAGTTTTTCAAGTAACAATCAAGTACCCTCTAGTCTACAATATGTAACATTCACCACCCCTAGTGTAGTTGACCAACTAATATTTAAAAATACTTTTAATATAATGTCTAATACACCCTTCAAGTTATAATGTTTAATTTCTCCACTAAATATAAATTTGTATATCATAATTTTTACTTTATTTGATCTAATTAATTAAATTATGAAATTGTGCAATAAATAACATAAAAGTCAAAAAAAAATAATAAATATTCATTTTATCGGAAAAAATAAAGTCATACAATTTTTACTAATTAAATTTCTCAAATATTAAAATTTACGTGATATATATTCAAATATATTTTTTTGTAATTAAAAAGTATAATGTTAATACCCATAAAAAATTGTATGATAAAATAATAATAATTTTTTCAAATATTAAAATTTCGTAAAACAAACTTATTATTACAATTTAAAGCGAATCTTATTACTCATATAAAAAAGTATTAAAAATCATATTAATTATTTTTCTCATATATTAAACTAAACATAAGTCACACTTAAACATAATTATTTACTGATAAAAATGACAAATGTTATTCTTAAAAAAAAGAAAAATATATTAAAAGAATTTTTTTACAAAATAGAGGTAATAATAAATATAATTATATTTTTTATTTAACAACGTCAATCATTATACTAAAAAAATTCATCAAAATCATAAACACTCCAATTTTTTTATATATACTCAATAAAAGTTAACATATAAAAATTATAATATGAAACTAAAAATCAAAAATAATATTTTTTTTATTTACGCACCAAAAAACTAAATTATCAATATACTCAATCACTCTAATTAGAATAGCTTCATTAATAATTTAATTAAATTTTTTTAATATTTGTATCACTTATCCAAAAATATGTGTTAATTAAACTAAATTAATTTTTTATAAGTTACCAACAATTTAAATGAGATAGTTTTAATTACAAATAAAACTATAATTAAAATGTATTGTATTAAAAAAAGGATAATTAAACACATACATACATATATATATATATTATTTAGTAAATAAATTTTGATAAAATACAAGGGTAAATATGTAACTTTATCTATTTAGTCAACCCTAAAACTTTGAAGGGTACTTAACATTACTTAAGAAACTAGAGGGAGGTGAGTGTTATTATGATTATCTAGAGGGGGTGTCGCTGTATTTTACTCTCTCTCTCTCTCTCTCTCTATATATATATATATATATATACACACACACACACACACACAATCCTCTTCTCAGATGGACCGTCTGTCTGCGGACATGTTAAAAAGAAAATTCAAAAGGCAGAGGTGGACATCAGTAGGAGGCCACATCTTTGCTTTTTGAATGAAGTAGTTGGGATAACAATTATGAGTGGTGACTAAATGTTTGTTTATTAATTGTGTTCAGATTGTGGCATTAAACAAACTAAAAGTGAGATATGAAAAAATACATCTGAACACAACTGAAAAGGCGCTCTCTGTCCGTGCTCTCTCCGACGACATCTAAACACATTCTTTCTGTTCGTGCTCTCTCTGACAACACGGTATTTTTTCTCACACTCTCTCTCTCAATATATTATAAAAAAAAGAAAAGAAAAAAAACAAACAAAGTAATAGATCTAGAGATTAAATTTGTTTATTAATTTGTGATTTTTTTTATTTGTTTATTATGTTTGTTCATTAATTATTTGTATTAATTTGTTTATTAAGTTTGTTGAATAATTTTTTTTATTAGATTGTTCATTAAAATTGTGATTAACTTTGTTCAACCTATGTATTAAATTTGTTTAAGATGAAATATTTGTTCAATTTTTTTTTATTACAGAGTTGTTGAAAATGGACAGTGTGCAAATGGAATTTGAGAGTTGTGATAATGTTGAATTGAATGAGGAAGAAGATGGTGGAGAAAATATGGAGTTTGAAGTAGAGGGAGCACAAAATTCGTCAATTTACATTCCTCAAGTGAGAGATGAACTAAAACCTAAAAAAGGACAACAATTTGAAACACTAGAGGATGCTAAAAAATTTTACAATGCATATGCAAAAGAAGACGCTTTTAGTATTCGAAGTTGGTCACAAAAGAATAAAGGTGGTAAAATCACTAGGAAAGAATATGTTTGTTTTAAGGAAGGACAAGGTTCAATAATGGCAGATATTGATAAACAACGGAGTTGAAGGAATTTGAAATACAATTGCAAAGCCATGATTGCTACTTTGAAGTCAAAATTTGGGTTATTTTGTTGTGAGTGTTTTTGTTGAGGGGAATAGTCACCCATTGTCCACCCCAAGAAAAATCCACCTTTAAAGATCTCACCGTAGTATTTCTAGTGCCCAAAGATGCTCAACACAAGAACTTGGCATGATCAATATACCACCACATCAACAATTTAGTTTTCTTGGAGTTAATGCAAAGGATACAAAAGTTGTACGCAACAAGACCTATATAATCACGAGAGGGATAAACGTAATGTGATAAAAGGCCATGATGGTGGGATGTTGTTTGAGTATTTTAAATTGGAACAGAGCAAGAATTCTTCTTTCACATTTCAAATTGAATCAGATGACGAAAATCGTATTACGTGTTGTTTTTGGGCCGATGGAACCTCTAGAAAGGCTTATAGCTTTTATGGTGATGTGGTAATCTTTGATACTACATACAACACCAATCGATATGGATTAATCTTTGCACCATTGACGGGAGTTAATAATCATGGTCAAACTATTGTCTTTGCTTGTGCTTTTTTATCTGATGAGACTGTAAGTTCTTTTATTTGGCTTTTCGAGAAATTCTTAGAATTTATGCCAGTTGATGCCCCAAAGATGATTATAACTGATCAAGATCCAGCTATGACAAAGGCTATTTTTGGGACTCTTCGAAGTTCAAGTACTTATCATCGATTTTGTAGTTGGCACATTTTGACAAAGTTTTTTGAGAAGTTAGATTCTTTTAAATATGCTCAATTCTATAGGAACTTTTCAGATTGTATATGGAATTCAGAAAATAAGGAAGAGTTTGATTCTAAGTAGGAGGATCTTGTTTAGATAAGTGGGTTAAGTGACAATAAATGATTAAAGTCAATGTATGAAATTCGTTCGACATGGGTGTCTGCTTATGTGAATCATGTTTTTTCAGCAGGTATGTCAAGTAGCCAACGAGCCAAGAGTGCACATGCATTCTTTAAGAGATATGTTAACAAAAAAAATTCTCTAGTGGATTTTATGATTCAGTTTGGTAGGGGTCTTGCACGCCAACGTGAAGAAGAATTAAAGGACGACAACAAAGACGTGATTGAAAAGCCTAAAATAAAAATGACCCACTCTTTTTTTATTGCAAATGGTTGATGTGTACACATGTGAATTATTTTTTGATTTTCAAGATGAGTTGTGGGAGAGCTTCTTAAATTATAGATTTCACCATATTAGAGATTATGGTAATCAACGCGTGTACAACATTCAAAAACAAGGTGATGATAAGTACAAAGTGAGGGAGATTGGTTATGAAAAAGACTTGGATTATGCTTCATGTAGTTGTAAGAAATTTGAGAGTGCTGGAATTACTTGTAGCCACCTTTTAGCATATTTGAATAAATTCCATAACCTTGAGAAACTTCCAAATCATTACATATTGAAGAGATGGACTCAATCTGCAAAATGTGGGAATGTTAGAGACGACAGTGGAATCGAGATAAGTGATGACAAACCATATCTCATGTTGCGGAGTCAATTGATTAAAGAATCCTTGGAAGTAGTTGATAAGGCCATTGTGAGTGTAGAAGGAACTAAGATATATAGGGATTCTTTGAGTTATGCAATTGTTGAAATTAATCAATTGAATCTTGGTGATAAAAGTAAAGGAGTTACCGGCGAGAAAAAATTGGTTCAGTAAGATTGAGTTCAAATTATGATTATACACTTCAAAGACCGAGTCAAGTGCGCGTAAAGGGGTGCGAAAAAAGACTGAAAGGAGGAAAAGAAAAGGCATTAAGAAGGGCTAAAAACTAAAAATCGAGAATGTGTCGTGGATGTTGCAAAATTGGACAAGTGCATGATAAAAGAAATTGTCCAATGCTTCAAATTCGGTAATACATTTTCTTCTTTTTTTGTCATTTAAATTTGATTTCATATAATTCCATTTAAAATATTTTTATTGACTTTTGTGTAGGTCTTCCCAATGTGACGAAGATGACGACAATTACTTATCCACATAATTGGCGTCTCATTCTAGTGGGCTGGAGTTTTTATTTTATTGCTACTGAATTTGACACTTTTTTTCATATTAAAAACTTCTTATGGATACTGTTATGGATTTGAGACATTATTATGTACAACATTATTTATTTATTTTTGAGATTATGTTCAGCACAATTTATATTGAACCCACTAGTTTTATTTGTGATAAACAAAGTTAATCACAATTTTAATGAACAATCTAATAAAATAAATTATTCAACAAACTTAATAAACAAATTAATACAAATAATTAATCAACAGACTTAATAAACAAATTAATAAAAAAAATTCACAAATTAATAAACAAATTGTGTTCAGAAGTATTTCTTCATATCTCACTTTTAGTCTGTTTAATGCCACAATCTGAACACAATTAATAAACAAACTTTTAGTCACCACTCATAATTGTTATCCCAACCACTTTATTCAAAAAGCAAAGACGTGGCATCCTAAAGATTTTAGTCAACTATCCTTCATGCAAAGTACAATTAGTGGGACCGCCTCTGCCTTTTGCATTTTTTTAACATGTCCGCAGACGGACGGTCCGTCTGAGAAGGGGATTGTGTGTGTGTATATATATATATATATATATCCTTATTAGTGAAGAAAATTATCCTTAAAAGATACAAAGATACATTCACATATAGGTTTTATGTTTATATAAACATGAACTCACATATATGAAGGGGGAAATATCCAGCTACAAAGGTAAATTGCAAGTATTAAGAAATGTTACCTGCTCAGCAAGTTTGAAGCTGTGAGTTCGCATATATTCCATCCCAATGTACAGAGTTGGTAAATGGCATCTGGAATGAAAGAATATCAAGATTTAACCTTTAAAAGGCAATTTAAAACACATAACTAATAACAGTACTTCCACAATGTATGCATAAATAAACAACCAATAAAGATATACAATCAGAAAAGGAACTATAATTAGCTTGTAACAACATCCATAAATTCACAGAAGCAATAAATTATGTCATTATGATAATATTGAACTTGCCCAAAAATATTGCTAAAAGTTTTTAAAAGCCTAAACTTTGTCAGTATTTCAACATTTGTCATCTGATCGTTTATTAATTGGAAGACTCTGAAGTGACACCAATAAAAATGGTAAATTACAGTTCTTTACAATTGCAGACATAATTCTTCAAGCCTACACCAATAGAACATTGACTAATCCTTTGAAGAAAGAACGAGATTCTAGGAAGAAGAAAAATATCAAAAAGGTGCCAAGTTTGGAGAGGAGAGGAGAGGAGAGGATTCGGCACATATTTAAATATTACATAAATTTATTTATATAAATATACATATATAAACACCCACACACGTTAAAATTTTCAATATCAGTAAATAATAAAAGTAAAAATATTCACAAAACAAAAAAATTGAATTATCTAAAAGCCCGGATGGTATAGAAACACCAACAGAAAATGCAAACTTGAAAATCGTTAAAGTAAATGGGATTGATGGTTCAATTCTTATCATTTTTCTAAAATAAATTCAACTTCTTAGCTTCTCCACATGCTAACTAGAGAGAAATTCATTTTTCTTTTGTTTGGACAAAATTATAAAATTTGCCACCCTGAATCTCAAAAACAAATCCCTTTTACATAAATCCAAACTTCTTCTTTTTTGTCAATAATTGCTGATTCGTTATTGACCAAATTCCCCAAAATCCTCAAAACTAGATTCACCAGTTCAACCACCTACAGAAGAATTTTTGCTTCATAGATCAAGTGTAAAAAGTATCAAAATGGAATATTATGATCATTTTCTATAAACATTAAAAAGAAAGAAAAGGACTGATCATGTATCAGCTAGAAGTGGCTGATAAAATATAAATGAAAAATAAAATCAGAGAAACCGACCTCTAAAACTAATGCATTGCAAACCCTCCCCCCCTTCTCCCCCCAAAAAATAATAATAAAATTCTTACACGTTTATAGTGCCATAGAAAATATCCTATACAATTACAATCAATAAAAAACCTGCCACTTTGAATTAGCAGCACTGAAGCAGGAATTGCTTAGCTTTCTAATTACTAAAAGAATAGTCAACCCGATGCATGCAGCAGAATGAGAGTGACGTAAATAATCAAGCTCAACTAACACTGGGCTATGAAATATCAACTCAAACAAGAAGTAAAATTAATATTAGGGTCGAATAAATGAAGAACCAAAAAACACTAAATTACCCGGGAAACAAACGACCAGCAGTGCGATAAGCTGACATTGCTTGATCTCCCTCTTCTTGAGCAGCATAAGCATTTCCAAAACCTATCCAAGCCGGAGGAAATGTTCCATCTAAACTTGTAGCCTTGCTATAATATAAAATAATGAACGTGATATTATATCAACCCATAGAGTGAGAGCATTGTGTTCGTATTCTAATGTATTCATAAACTGTAAGAATATCACCTGAAATAGCGTCTTGATTGATCATACTTTCTTATACAATAATAATAGCAACCAACAGCAAACCAAGATAGAGCCCTGGGGAGAAAAGAAAAAACCCAGTGAGTTGTTAGCCTAATACAAAATATCATGACCAAACATTTAGAAGAAAAGTGAAAGATATCATTTTCAGTGGCATAATTTGGAAAGGTCAACAGAAAATGAATTGAGAACATGATTAAAATAGTTAATTTAAGTATGAGGAAGTGATTTGAAGGGGGGGAAATAAGTGTACTTAATGTGACCATAACTAATGATTGATTTATTAGACATTCTCACTGCCCTTCAATCTTGTATAAATTTAAGGCTGAGACAGATCCAATACAGTTCCAGTAAACATAACAATCCCAATCATCCGCCTTATCATCACTTCAAAGCATTTCAATTTTCAGACAACCTAAATCTACAGCAATGCTTACCTAATGTGACTGAAAGTCAGTAACCAATTGGCAACTGCTTAACAAATGCTATGAATTACTTATGAATCTTCTTTACTCTAGAAATAACTTTTCAGTATCATGGAGATGTTTATACAACTAAATATATTCGGAACTCTAGTTATCTTTAATCAGTTGTAGAGTTCACACTATGTCTCATTACAATCTAATCAGGCATATCAATTCATTTTACGCCAATTAAGTGAAGTGATATCCTTCACCCTTATGCAAACAAACCCCACATCAATGAAGGGTGCCCACAACACCAAAAGTTCAAACCTGGTGAAAAGCTAAAAAAAATAAAGAAGAAACAAATATTTCTTACTTTTGAGGATAGTCCTTTGTCAAGTTGCATGCCATAAGATAGAGCTCATTTGAATGTCCCAGTTCCATAGCTGCGGCTAAATGTACCAAGGTACATTTCAGATGGAAGGGATCCTTTTCTAGCAATCTAGATTTCATTTTGTGGAACAGAAAGGCCTCAGTGAAGGAATGTTAAAGTACAAGCCAAAGCCTTTTTTTTTGAAAGCTGCTTACGTTGAAGTCAATTCAAAGCATTTCTGATATTCACCACACTGATGGTAGTACTCAGCTTTGCAAGCCAGAAGATCAGTGTTGTTTTCAGTGTACATATGGACTGATTGGAAGGTTTTATATCGAACCCTTCTTGTTCTAGTTCTTTAAATTTGGCTTCCACAGTGTTTTCTTTATCATACTGGACAACAAAAGAAGGAAAACAATTGTTTCAATACACAGAAGAACAATGCATTAATGATGAGGATAGAAGTAATATATATTATTATAAATTTAACATGCAGTAATGCCCCACAAATAAAAAAAATCACATTAATTAAACAGTTGAATACACTTGCCTTCTTTACCAAACATGAATAGAAAGAAGAGAGCCACCCATCTTCAGGAGCAAATTTTAGTGATGAAAGTAGAGTTGTCTCTGGAATTCAACAATAGATCAATTAAAGCATAGTGGATACTTTAGTGAAGTGTACATAGTATTTTGGGAAAGAAAAAAATGCATAGTTACAATAAGATGCAATTGGAGGACCATTCTAACAGATCCTTTCGAAAATTAAACATAAGTTATGAAAAGTGTATGTCACAAATCATGTAGCTGATGCCAAGAATACATTTTAATGAACTAATAAAATCTCACCTTCTTCGCATGTAAGCATATAATTGTCAATAAGGCATTCTAATGCCTAGAAAAGAGAAAAAAATATGGAGTTAGGACGAGGAAAATTGAACATATAACCACGAGTCATAAAGAATAAGGAACTAAAGGCCGACTTTAACAGGAAAATTAGAACAGCAAAACAGTCATATGTGCCTCTAAATGCCTGGATAGAGTTATAGACATTGGATGATGTATGATTTATGAACAGACATAAATGTTGGAGCAGTTGAAAAAAATCTCCTACCATACAATATCAATCTTATTAACTCACAGCCAGAAAAACAAGGCATGCTAAATGACATGCTTCCTGCTGCTATTACAGAATCAAAACAAAAATTCCTAACGTTGTCAAATACAAAGCAAACACATGTTGCAAAACGATCATGACGTTCATACTATTAAAATAAATGCATGTCTGAGTCATCTGCAAACGATTGTGCTAACCTCATAACATAATGGATCAGCTTTGACAGCAGCTTTGTACCTTAGCATCAATAAAGAAAAATTAAAGTCTCCTTCACTAATGCATAAATCAAATTCAATCTACTTAACAGACATCTTTCGACAACAATGAAACAAAATAACAGAAATAAACAGAGACCAGATTGTAGAGTATGTAGATACAGCATAAAATGTTACCAAAAGTCCAATTGCAGCCACAATTTCCATAAAACTAGTTAGGGAATAAATGGAGACAGATCTAAGACCCAATTTGAAAAGCAGATCCTAAAACATACACAAGCCCTAACTAAAAGTGCTTCTTACTATTAAAAGAAACAGTTAAATAAAAACCATCTAATAAGTACATCATACCATTTAAAACTGTGACTAACCAAAGTGCTACTTACTATTGGGCACGATACCAAACCCATAAGTACTTCATAAGCCTTGTGACTCTTAGAGAAGCATATTGCTGACAAAATCTGTTACAAGATTGAAAATCTGTTACAAGATTGAAACATACTTATTTTCCCATTTCAGGCTCAGTAGGATCTTAAGTTCTAGAGAAAAACATGTTTCGTCTATCAATCATTAGATATTTAGCAATCAATGAAGGACAAAAGGGTTTCCACAAACTCTCAAGGTTACAGACCAAAATAATCAAGTGACTAAATTCAAACCATTAGACAATGAGAAAGGGGTATGTAATAGCTTCACAATAATGATTTAAAAATTATGGCCTGAAAAAAAATTACTCATCTAGAGCATCAATCTACTAAGAATTGGCATTGACCAAAACACCTTTTGTGATTAGTGTCATATTTGCCTTCAAAAATTTCAAATAAATAGAAAATAAGTTCTGGTCACATATTATAAAATTCTGAAGTTGTGTCATGCCATGTATATAAGAAAAAAAACTTTCAAAGCATATCCAGGATGGCACAACTGTCCTTTTCTATGACATCTACAACTCCATTTTTTATTTTATACGTGATTGTATCTCCCTAGAGGAATATTGTACTCTAAAACAACTCTATGTGAAACTAGGACACTAATGCCACTTGTATTTTCAGTAGTCAAGAGAGGATAGGCAGGTTGCTCTGGCAAGTACAAAAGTCATCCATATAATATAAAATGCTCTCAATAACACTATTAAAAGAAACATACATTGATTTCACGATCTTCTCCATCTTTATCCAAGTACATGAGATTGCAATCCTTTGTGTGGCTAATATTCCCATGTTCATCCACTTTAGCATCACCAAGCATTAAAAGACATTGATCCCACTCTTTCAATTCTTCCTGATCACATAGTAACAATTTTTCATTTTTTTTATATTGTAATTGGAGAAAAGGATTAGCTTCATAAGATAGGATATAAAAAGGCTGACAAGGCAAATTTAGTATGATTGCAAACTCCCCATGAGAAATACCAAAATTTAAATGTTTTAAACAAAGTGATTTCCCACAGTTTTTTGTCAGTAATATCTTATGCTTTTTACATTATTACTACATACAAAAATCACTTGTAATATCACATGCATGAAGCCTAAACAATGCTCCCTATTCCATGGCTATTGTGTTTTTATCAACAATCATCATGCCCACCAGCCATAGCCACTACCATTTTTGAATTTAGATTGATACCAAAAGGAAACAAAATCAAACAGTCACAATATATAAGCCTCAGGATGTTTTTCCATTAATAAGAAACATAAAACTTAGGATTTATTACAAACAACACACAGAAGACTGTTAATACCTTGAAAATTGCCTCTTTGACACTATCAGTTCCAAGCCCCTCTTTGAATCTAGTCTTTCTCATTTTCTGATTTGTTTTTTGCATATATGGAGGGGGGAGGACGATGAGATGAAAACTGATTTTTCAGGAATATATGTCCTTCACCTACTTTTAACACGAGTTCACCAGTAGCTACCTTTTCTCTTGTTTATAACTTTTTCAAAATATAAATCACGAATACGGTGCATTAATAAAAATATATTGGAAAACCCTGGAATGCACATATTGGAAAACCCTAATCCCTAAACAACCCCATCCCCAAAATTAAACTACATCAACCTAATAAATTTTAATGAAAAGAATCTTCATATCAATAAATATATATGAGTATATATATGAAAGGGGAATTGGGGAAAAGACGCACGAGACACTTGGCGGCGAGGTAGCGAAAGCGGAGATCGCGGAGGACGATTTGAGAGGCGTTGACGAGGTGAAATGCACGGCGATAGTGGCGGCCGAGGAATAGGGCCTGAGCCTGCATGTATATGTCTGCCGGGTCCGATGTGAGGGCGGCGACTTTATCGGCGAAGAAGATCGCCGATGAGTAGAGATGCTTGCTCACACAATCCCTGATTACGCCTCTTAGCTTTTCTATCTCTTCTTCCCTCATTTTTTTAGCTGATCTCTGGTCTGATTTTGAATTTCGCGTTCAGATATATGTCGGTGTAAATATAATAGGGTGAGAAATTTGGAACTGGGAGTGAGAGGAAACGAGGGATTTGCAGTGTTATAAATTTATGAGTTTGGAGGGAGAGTGAAAAGAGCGGGAGGTTCATCTTCTTGCGAAATACTAATGAATAGAGAACGGGTTGGACTTAATTGGGCCTATGAAACGGTCCAAGGCCCTTACCATGTTTCAATCCAAGACTATTACCGTCCGAAAAAAATTAGTACTACTACCCCCTATAAACGTCATAATTGTTTTTTTAAGCATATTAAAAAATACAATACAATGATAAATTATTTATTTTAATTTTTTTTTAATTACATAATTAGTGATACTCCATAAATATGCATAAATAATATAAATATGACAATTAATACTGAGAGTATTATAAACAAATTCTAATAACAAAAATAAATTATTTAAAATAAGTAGACTTTTAACTTTTGACTACTTAAAATAGTAATAAATATTTTTTATCTGGGACGAAGGGAGTAAACCGGATGATTTTTTTTTAGGAACCTATACATTAAATTTCAATCTTTTGAGTATGGGGATAGATAAAAATTAAAAAAGTTAAATTTTTTTTCTTTTTTTAGTTATACAAAACAATCCACAAAATGAATTTATTTTTAATGCTAGTAATATAAAATAATATAATATCCTCAAGTCGTCATAATTTCGTTAGTATTTCATGTTACTTAACTAAAAAACTCATTGTTTGCATGGACAAACGTGATACAGGGGACAAAAATATATTCATAATATGTGAATTTTTTTTGTAAATATAACACTCTGTTTATGAAACGTAATGAGTATCATTTTATTTAAATTTTGTTAATACAACTGTATTGGTAGCTAATAACCTATTGAGAAGTATCCTTGATTATTAGGAAATTTGTTATTTCTGAAATTTAAACATGGAGTTGTCGCCAACGACAACGTCAGATATAATAATCCATTCGTTCAACCCAATTTAACAATATTTATTTGGATTTATTAATTGATTTAGATTGGATGAAGTCAGGACATATATTTTGAGAATAAAAAAAGAACACAAATAAGCTCCACCTAGTTAATCATTCTGTTATAATTAGGTCGCATACGCACACACGACAATAAAAAATTAACACAGAGATTTACGTGGTTTTCCAATTTGAATAGTCTACGAGAGCGGTGTTTCTTTTGTTATTCCCTGAGTTACTTAGGATTTTACTAGGACTATTTCTTCATCGAATACATAGTAAGACTATTTCTTAATGGATTTTTTTTTTACCAATGCTTGTAATTACAAACTCAACTTGAAGGAGAATATTATTTTTACATGTGTTTTTGATATTTTTATATGGTCTACTCTCACATAAAAGGTGAGACTTATTTTCTTCTAATGTGAAAAAAGATTATGTAAAAATATAAAAAATACATCAGTTTCTTAACTTTAAACATAGGATAAAAACTCAGGATAGTTACTGAAATTCTTTTACACGTTCCACGACGTATATATAAAACCGGTAAATATAGGAAACCATCCATGGAGACTTGAGAGTGCCCAAATAATTTTTTGACATCCAAATTAAAGCCTCCATGACTAACCAGGCAGAATTGGAACACACCTTTCCGCTACTAAAAATTTAGAGAATATAGAAAGAAATATATATAGAGAGAGAGAAAAAAAAGTAATTAGAAAATAAAAATGAGGAAAAAAAGTGATAAAAGATGATAAACAAACTTAGGGAAAACATAATTACAAAAATAAAACAACACAATATAAAGTTCTTTAAAATCGCATTATCGTCGATTCTAAACGGACTCTCACATATCTGTTAACCACTCCTAAAATCAAGCGGATTTTGAACAAAACATCAACAACTTTGATCTAGGAGAAATCAAATCTTCACCTGCTTCTTGCGACACACACTTTGAGATCGGGAGAAAGGCGAAGCTTTTAAATCGCGCGACACCTTCTTGATAATCTTGCATCTCTAAGAAGAAGAAAAGCATTGTCGCGACACGAATCGTAAGATCGATCGAAAATAGCAGCATCTAAAATCAGCATAGCCTTGAGATCGGTAACCAAAAACATTTGTTGCGTTGATTGTTGAATACAAAATCAACATCGACTCGATTCAAATCTTTGTGGTATGTAAGTTTAAAACTTATAAGCATATAGATCTTATAGTTCTTCTGAATTACTAAATTGATTATCTTTCTTAAGTTTTTTTGAACTTAAATTGTCACAAAGTTTGAATCTTGAATGTTGTGCTTGCAAAATGTATTTGAAAACATGTTTTATATTATGGTTACTAAGGTTATATAAATTAGTTCTTGTCTACAATATTGGTTTGATTCTTGATTATTTTGTATTAGTTCTTGTGTAACATTATCTTAAAGTCTAATGATGTCTTAATTCTTGTTAATGCTATTTTAGTTCTTGCATAATATTACTAATTAATCTTGACAGTTCTTGTTAATCTTGATTTGGTTACTATGTAATATTATATTGATTCTTGAAAATCTTGACTTGTTTCTTGTGTAACACTTATAATGGTTATTATTAATTACAGATTGGTTCTTTGTATAAAATTATTATAATCTTGACTTAGTTCTTGTGTAAAAATATTATTTAGTGACTCATCTTGACTTGAGTTCTTGAATAATGCAAACTTAATTCTGCGATTGATTAATTAGTTCTTGTATTATTAGTTCTTTGAAGCGTATTATTAATGTATAACCTACTTATGTTTTTTTATATTAATGGTTCTTGTTAGCCAAATTGGTTACATTCTTACAAAAGTCGCCTTTAGTTGGTAACAAATAAATTATCTTTGGTTGTTTTTTATTGTAAAATCTGAGGAAAACCCTATTTTTCTTGGTTGTTTTTAGTTCTTGATTAATCTTTGATTGATTCTTTGTGTAACATTATATAGTTCTTGAATATTCTTTGAGTTGGTTCTTTGTGTAAAATTATAATAGTTCTTGTTATCTTGACTGGATCTTTGTTTTACATTATATTAGTTCTTTGTCTAATCTTATTTATTCTTATGTAAAATTATAATGGTTCTTTCGATAGTCTTGACACAGATTCTTGTGTAAAATTATAATGTTATATATCTTTTTGTAATTGTTTCATTTATATTGGATGTTACTTATTGACTACATTGTATTGGTTACATGGACTAATAGTAACGATACACCAAATTGATGTTTGGACTAATAGTAACAATATACACTTTTTAAATACGTATTGATATTTTTTATATTATTTTTTTTCTTTGTAAAATCTTTGTCAAATATGTTTTATGTTATGGATCTTAAGTAAATATATGTTAGTTCTTTATCTAATCTGGATTTGGTTAGTTTATAATCTTTGACTTGTTTCTTGTGTAATATTACCGTAGTTCTTACATAATATTCTTGTGTTTTATCTTGATTTTTTATATTGATAGTTCTTGATTAACTACATTGGTTACCTTTATACACTGTTAGTCTTTAATTTGTAACAAAGTCATTCTTGATTATTTTGGTTGTAAAATGAATGTAAAAATATTTTTTATAATCTTGGCTCTTAATTACATATATCTTGATTCTTGTATAATATGTATTTAGAATCTTTGAAAGGTGTTTATTTGGTTACTCTATAATGTTATTGAGTTTTATAATTGTTTATTTTATATTGGTAGATTCTTATTGACTACATTGGTTACCTTCATCTATTTGTTAAATATTGGTTGTTGTATCTTATTTAATTAGTTCTGATATAATGTTTATTTGGTTGCGGTGACAATTTGGCAATTTTACATCAAGTTTGGAGTGTCGGATTTTGGCGTTTTTGAGCCTAATTTCATTGGAAGCGAATTGACGATCAAAAAGTCTAAGCTTTCTTTGGTGAGCTGCATGGTATTTTTGGTCGAATTCCATCATTTAGGCCTTAATTTGCATGTAAAAATTTGGTTTATTTTACGAGTTACTAATATTATGTAATTTAGTTCTTTGTCTAATATTGATTTGGTTACTTTATAATGTTTATTAGGTTGTTAGACAATGGAGGTAGCGATAACCAATCAACAAATCTAATTATTCTGAGGAATATATAATTGTTTCTTGTTAGTAACCATTAACCACATGGTTGGTAACATTTTTGATGGTGTCTGATAACAAAATTGATGTTGATTAATATTTTTATTTTGATTCCATCATGAGTTATCAATATAAAGTAAACATATACAAGCTTTATATGATCTTGATCTGAACTTATAATGATCTTGATCTGAAGCTTATAATTATACAGTTCTTAAAATTTAGTATAACTATCTATGATAATTATCTGAGTTCTTAACAAGCTTGTAGATAAATAGGACACTCACACATGTACACATTTAACAATTAATGTTTGTCACGATCAAGCTTATAACTATCTGAGTTACTAATACTTGATAACCATAATGTAACATAATAAAAGCAGTAACCATATAATTATATGATAGTAACGAACATGTTTTAATGGTAGCCAAAAGCGAAACATCATGTAATGAAACTTCGGTTTAAGCGATCCATATATCTATAACCATAATGTAACATAATAAAAGCAGTAACCATATAATTATATGATAGTAACCATAATGAGTTTTAATGGTAACCAAAAGCGAAACATCATATAATGAAACCCGGTTTAAGCGATCCATGTATCTAAACAATTACATATTAACGAGAATAAAAAAAAAAAAAAAAGTATCGAAATCCCACATTGAGGACCTGATAATAGTAGCCAAACCATAAGTATGATAGCAAAACATAATAAAGAAGTAACCAAATAGTTATATGAAAGTAACCAGAACATGTAAGATGTGTTTGTGGAAATGGAAGTAGAAATAGAATAGCATAAACCTTGTAGAATATATTTGAAGGAATTTACAAAAATAATACATCAATGTATACTAAGCAAATACATGGTTTATTATGACTTGGGTTTATTATTTATAAAAATAATACATCCACAAACTAATGATGCCTTAAACTTCTTATTTATCTTGGGTTCAATTTCTTGGTAATAATGTCGGGGACTTCCATATCACACCAATATATAACTTTTCGATGAATTTTCTATTGCATTCCCCATAGTAAAGATTCCATAGCTATGCAAATAAAAAAAATCGAGTTACACGGTCATTAGTAACGGATATAAACAATATTTATATCATAAGCAGTTTACCAAACAAATACATTGTAACCAAAACAACATATAAAAGTAACCAAAATCTCGATTGAGGGAAAAAGAATGGTATCGAATCATAAGCTAATGATGATAAAAAAATATACTAATGAAGTAACCAAGCGGTTATATGTTAGTAACAAAACATATATTAATGGTAACGATACATAAACAACATATAGACCAAACAAAGTTTAGTCGACCCATATATTAAGCAAATATATTATAACGAACAACAAAAAAGCGAGTAAGCAAAATCGACTCGAGGAAACAAAAATGGAATCCAAATCGAAACTAACGATAACAAAAATATACTAAATAAGTAACCAAATATTTATATGATAGTAACCAAAATATGTTTTAATGGTAACGATACATAAACAACATGTACACCAAAATCGGTTTAATCGACCATGTATCTTAAGCAAATAAATGGTAACCATAACAACATAAAAAAGTAACCAAAATACCAAATCAAGGTAACAAACATGGTATCAGAATCTCAAGCTATGATAGCAAAACATAATGCGAGAAGTAACCAAACAGGTTATATGATAGTATCTATTTTTTATTTAGCAGCGTAGCTACAGCGTAAGCATTACATCAAGCCCCCATAAATTAATCTAGTATCTTTAAACAACATGTAGTCAAACTCGGTTTAGTCGATCGATGTATATCTTAAGCAAATACATTGTAACCAAAACAACATATAAAAGTAACCAAAAATCAATTGAGGGAAAAAGAATGGTATCAAATCATAAGCTAATGATAACAAAAAATATACTAATCACATTAACAAGCGGTTATATGTTAGTAACCAAAAAATAATATACATGTGAGGTACATAATGTACATATTAGAATAAAAATAACGATAACAAAAATCCACATCGAGGGCCTGATAATAGTAGCAAACCATAAGGTATGATAAGCTAAAACAAAATAAAAAGTAACAAATAGTAATATGAAAAGTAACTAGAACATGTTTTAATGGTAACCAAAAGCGAAACAACTTTGTATATCGATTCGGTTTAAATGACCCATGTATACTCAGCATGTACATTTAACATTTGATATATGTCACGATCTGAACTTGTAAATATCTGATTTACTACAAAAAAATAAAATGGTTACCCATACATGCATGTTTGGTTTCAGTATTTGCCCTTCAAACAATGTATTAGAAACAACTTAATACGAACCAACAAATAATGTCGATTATACTGATCAAATATGTAATTCCATTTACATAAGCTCGATAAACATTACATACTCTTAACCATAACAAATGGTTATGTTTGAAGGACTTTACAAAAATAATACATCGATGTATACTAAGTAAATACATGATTTATTATGACTTGGGTTTTTATTTATCTATATCATAAATATTTACATAGTGATTAACAAATAAGAGCATCTTAACAAAACATAATATAACAATTACGATAGTCAAAAGCAGACTATAACAAATAACTTGAGCGTCCCAATTGGTATCTGATAATAGTTATCATATCATAATATAACATTAACCGTACCGTAATAAAAGCGATAACCAAAAAGTTATATTATATAATCTAATGATAACAAAATATAAACAACATGTAGTACAAACCATTTTATGTAGTAAACAAAACATGTATACCAAAAAATATACTAAAAAAGTAACCAAGCAGGTTATATCTTTAGTAACGAACCATGTTTTAATGGTAACCAACACATAAACAACATGTAGACCAAACCCAGTTTAGTCGACGATGTATCTTAAGCAAATACATTGTAACCAAACCAACATATAAAAGTAACCAAAATCGATTGAGAGAAAAAAGAATGGTATCAAATCATAAAGTACTTGATAACAAAAAAATATCTTAATGAAAAAACCAAGCAGGTTATATGTTAGTAACCAAAACATATATTAATAGTAACGATACATAAACAACATGTACACCAAAACCGGTTTAGTCGACCATGTATATCTTAAGCAAATACATGGTAACCATAACAACATAAAAAAGTAACCAAAATACCAAATCAAGGTAACAAAAATGATATCAAGAATCACAAATTAACGATAACAAAACATAATGCGAGAAGTAACTAAGCAGGTTATATGATAGTAACTAACAAAATTTAAATTAACACACCTTTAAAAATTATATGATAATAGAACAACATGTATGCTTTACGATCCAAAACCTTACTTTTTCACTAAAATGAACAACTTTGTGAATCAACAAAGTCTGACAAGTAAAAGTAAATTAAAAAATAATTAACTAATTAATTTCGCCACCAAAAAAAGAAGACTAATCGGTGAAAAAAAATGAAATATTAGTAGAAATATCGGTACAAAAAAAAAAAAAAAAAATAAAATAAAAATATCAATACTAATTAATAGAAAAAAAAGACTAATTAATTAATGATGAAGATGAAGAAAAAAAGAAATACCGGTAGAAATACCAATACAAAAGAAGAAGAAATATCGAGTAGATGAAGAAATATTAGATGAAAAAATATCGGTAGATGAAGAAATACGATTAGATGAAGAAGAGAATGACTGACGAGTTGAGAGGCATATTTTGGTGTTGTTCTTGTATGATTTTGTAATTATTTTTGGCGGCAATGACAATGAAGAAGAGAACGACGACGAGTGGATTCGAGATGAGAGAGAGAGTAGAAAGAGAAGAAGTAGTAAGGAGAAGAGAGAAATATTAATGGAGAATAGAGGCGAAGGAAGATGGAAACTAATTTGTAATGTATCGACCGAATAATATTAAACTCCTTAAATTAAGGACTCTAATATAATTAGTATTGTAAATATATATAGTAAATTGTCATATTTTTGTAATTATTTTATAATTGTATGATTTTTGTAATTACTTTTATAAATGTCTTATAATATGTAAATGTTCAAATTTCCCAGGCAATACTTGCGTAACATGTCATCGATCCCCAGCTTCTCTTGTTCATATTTTCCGCGGGTTTTTCGATCGGAGGAATTAATGAGCGGTGATCGGAGGTCTGAAGACGAAGAAGATTAATTGTTACCTTGTAGAATTGGGATATGTTTGTGATTGCAAAAATGATTCTTTTTTTGAGAGTCAGATCAGTTGATTTATAAATATATAAATTATAATAATATTATTTAATTTTTCGACGTAGTGAAGTGTGAGACTAGTGATCTTAAGTAGCATAATAAATACCCAACTTGAGTCGCAAAGTTCTTCAATCTTGATCATAATCTATCTATTTTATAAAATTCTTTTCTTGAAGTTGTATCCGTTCCAAAATTTGATATACATATGTGAAATTAATGAGAACTTTATTTTTATAAATTTGTTCGATTAGAAATCTAGTATTTACATGATGATAGTACACGATCAACCAATTAAAAATATATTCTGATGATTGGTTTGGTGCATTTTTATATATGCATATATATGGTTGTTGCATGCAGGGAAACAGGGGAAGAAGATGTTCGGTTAAAAGTGTTGTATTGTGGGATATGTCACTCCGACCTCTCCAGCATCAAGAACGAATGGGACGGCACCGAATGGATCGATTCCAAATATCCCATGCTCCCTGGGTGCGTCTATTTATATTGAAATTAATCTCTACAAATTAATTAACAACTAGATACTAATTAAAACAATAATATATATATATATATATATATATATATATATGCTGACCTAGCTGTATATATTGACTATTGATGAATGTAGGCATGAGGTTGTGGGTGTTGTGACGGAGGTGGGTAGCAAGGTAACAAAGGTAAAAATCTGAGACAATGTGGGGGTAGGATGCATGATTGGATCGTGTGGCTCCGGCGACAACTGTTCCAACCATCTTGAGAATTACTGTCCCAATATCATGATCACTTACAACGGCATCTACTATGATGGAACCGTGACATACGGAGGTTACTCGGATAGCTTTGTCTGCAATGAGCATTTCATTGTCGTTTGGCCCCAAAATTTTCCTCTCGATTCCGGCGTTCCCCTTCTGTGTGCTGGGATCACAACTTACAGCCCCCTCAGGTATTTTGGGCTGGATAAGCCCGGTTTGCATGTGGGTGTGGTTGGTCTAGGTGGGTTAGGCCATGTTGCTGTCAAGTTTGCCAAGGCTTTTGGGCTGAAAGTCACTGTTATTAGTACTTCCCCGAACAAGAAGGAAGAAGCTATTCAACATCTCGGTGCTGATTCTTTCTTAGTTAGCCGTAGACCTGACAAAATATGGTTATGAGTTTGTTTTAGTTTTCAAAATATGGTTAACCAACCATTTAAGAATTAAAATCATATTAACCATTTTTAATATGGATAATGTGGGTTGGAACTATATGGTTATGGTTAAAAACCATATTAACCATTTTAAGATGTTTTGACTTTTAAACAAAATTTTAAAAAATTGAAATTAATATATACTATGGATAGAGAGACGGATATAAGGAGTGGGTAGGGGTAGGGGTTGGGGGTGGGAGGTGTATACATAATCGCTTAATATTAATTTTTTGGGGGAGTGGTGGGGATGGGGTGTGTGGAGGGTAGGGGTGGGATAGGGGGTAGGGGTGGGTGGGGTGGGTGGAGTGTATCATAATCACATAATATTATTTTTTGGTGGAGGTGGGGGTGGGGTGGAGGTGGGGGGTGGAGTGGGTGGAGTAGAGGTTGAGGGGGTGGGGGTGGAGTGTGCACATAATAACATAATTTTTTTTTATGAAGGTGGGGGTGGGGTGGGTGGGGTGTAGGGGTGGGGTGGGGGTGGGGTAGGGGGTGAGTGGGGGTAGGGGTGTATACATAATCACATAATATTTTTTTGTGGGTGTGGGTGGGGGTGGGGTAGGGGTAGGGGTGGGGGTGGGTGTGGAGTGGGATGGGGGTGGGGTGGGGTGGGGTGGGTGGGGGTGGGGGGTGTATACATAATCACATAATATTTTTTTGTGGGTGTGGGTGGGGGTGAGGGTGGTAAGGAGTGTATATATAATCACATAATATTTTTTTTGGTGGAGTGGGGGTTGGGATGGGGTTGGGTTAGGTGGGGTGGCATGGGTGGGGTAGGGGTAGGGAGTGGGGTGGGGTAGGGGTGTATACATAATCACATAATATTTTTTGTGGGTGGGTGGGTAGGTGGGTGGGCGTGGGTGGGGGGTGAGGGTGGGTGGATGGGTGGGGGTGGGTACCCTTGGAACATTCTAAATTATGATGATGCAAAATTACAAATTAAGAATGAGTTTATGTGATCTTTAAGATTTAAAATTCAATTATCATCTTTGTTAGCCTAACTTTTGATTTGGAATAAAATATGGGTCGAAAAATGGTTAACCGAGTTGGAACCATAACCAACTTGAATAAATATGGTTCCAAACTTTAACCAACCTGAATAAATAAAAATGGTTAACCAACCTATTTGGTTCAAGTTAATATGGGTTGACCCGACAGTTAACCAACTATATTGCCAGGTCTAGTTAGCCGTGATCAAGAGCAGATGCAGGTAAATATAAATCCACTTTTTACTTCTTCATAATTAATATATCCCTCTATTTGTCAATGACCTTCGGGAGTTGTTAATTCTGGAACAGTTTGTACTAATTATTTTTGTAATGAATGTGTGTAGGGTGCTGAGGGCACTATGGATGGTATTATTGATACGATTTCTGCTAATCATCCTATCCAACCACTAATTGGACTATTGAAGTCTCAGGGGCGTCTTGTCTTGCTTGGCGCACCAAGCAAGCCACTTGATCTATCCGTCTTTCCTTTGCTCATTGGTAAGGCTTCCTATTTTTTTTTTCAAGCTGCTACCCCTCATCCATTCTAAAATATAACAACAATTTCTAGTACCCCGTACAAAAATAAATACAACTAACTGACTTGTTCCCTCACAAGAGTGAATATTAGAAATGAAAGAATATTTATAGCGTTTAATATATTCGCCATTTGTTTTGTGTCTTCCTGGCCTCTTCTTTTGGCCCCCTGTTCATCTCTTAATATAAATTTCAAACAAGATTCACCTATTTTTATATATATATAAATATTTTTTACATGCAGTTATATTAAAGCCTATAATTGATTTGTAATGAACTATGCATGTGGAATGACAGGGAGGAAGATAGTGGGTGGAAGTATGATTGGAGGGATGAAGGAGACGCAAGAAATGATTGATTTTGCAGCAAAACACAATGTAACAGCAGATGTTGAGGTCATTCCAATGGACTATGTCAACACCGCCATGGATCGTCTAACCAAAGCTGATGTTAGATATCGATTTGTCATCGATATCGGAAATACATTGAAGGCTGCCTAGTTAGTTTAAGTTGATATGATCTATTTCTTTTCAAGTGTGATGGTGCAATATATATATTGAACTTTTTATATTCTCACTTGTAATAAATTTGTGATATTTGTCACGCGTTTATGCTCTTTGTTTATTTCTCTAGCAACTCATACAGGGATGTATAATCACTGCAGCCCATAAAATAATTTAACCATCACAAAGTCAATTCAACCCATTTAATAACTCATAGACTTATGCATATTTTCATCATTAAAATTACAAAATATAAAAACCAACAATGCCTAATGCCACTCTAGCTCTTCCCCTACCCTTAACCTCTTAAAGAAGATTGTCCTCCAAAACTTGTCATCTGTGTGCATATATATATGACTATAATGTCGTCCACATTTGAAAGTTCATCTTCATCTTCATGTTATGTTCAATTGGTGTCGAAACTCTTCTTTAAAAAAACTCCCTTAGGACCAATTTCCGTACACTTTCTTCAGATTCCCCCAATTACTTTTTGTTAAGTAATGTTTTGGTTGTTTCCTTCCCATAAGACAGAACTGAATTTGCAATAGTTTTTAATTATTTATTGAATATTATGAAGAAGTGCTGTTAGTTTCAACAAAATATGAGTAAAACAAAGTGTGGTAGCTGCTGACTATTATTTGGAGGGAATCAGACAACTCACTATTTGTTCCCCTTCACTTCCTTTGCAGGGTGAAAAGATGCTAGTGTACCAAAAAAATAAAATAAAAACAAAACATGCCAATGTTAGTCCGAGATTAATAATAATTCAGTATATATAAGCAAATGAGATGTTGAAAATGACCACTGCTAGTCCATGTTTAATGTTTTAGCTACAGTTAACATGGCTACTGCTAGTCCAGTATTCATTCTTTTGTGTCTCCTGCTCTTGCTCAAACCTCTTAGTGCCTTTTTTAACGACTATCCATCCGCGGGAATCTCTAGTCGATAAATGACCTCTTAGTGATAGAGGAATCTGGAAATCCCTTGATGGCACAAGTTTTAGACCTATCCTTACGCTTGGCAAGGATAGGTCCCTGATTTTGCGTCTGGTTTTTTTACCAATGGAACTGTCAATACATTCTACCTAGTGGTTCTCAAAATCCCATTGACTCAAGTTTGGTCTAGCAAAAACTCTATCCACTACTCTGTTACAAACGTGCATCTGGCTTACAGTGGAAACTTGATTCTTCTTAATGGTAAAAATTCTGTTGTTTTGGCAGTCATTTGATTATCCAACTGATACTTGGCTCCCTGGGCAGCGCATACTTATGGGTCAGAGATTATTCTCAAGCGTTTCCAATTCCATTTTAGCCAGAGGCTTGTTTTATTTGTGTTTAAAAGACGATGCCTTTTGTGCTTTTGTATTTGCAAGTCCTGCACAACTTTATAAGATTTTTTTCCGGTTTAATGAAGGTAATGCCTCTTACGAAGTTTGGAATAGGGTCCATGTAAGCACGGGGAGCAGATTTTCAGTACATGAGGCTGGAACCAAACGGGCATTTGAATGTTTTTCGACTTCTTGATGGGTATAATGAAACATTATACATTGATCTTTTGAAAGACAAACGTCAAAATAAGACTGCATATCCTACAGTATGTGGCGGGGTTTGCAGCAGTAAAGGACTGTACTTGCGCCGACAAAGTTTATGAAAACCCAGGGCTCTTTAAGTTGGTAAATGCTACAGAATCCAATTTTGGATGTGAAAGAGTTACTCCCTTGTCTTGTAAAGACAAGCAGCTTCACACCTTTATGAAGCTTGAGAATGTTACGTAATTTAAAATCTCACCTACACTCAAGAATGCAGGTGTAGACAAATGCAAAAGAGAATGCTTGAAATCTTGCTCTTGCAGAACTGTTGTATTCAGGTATGAAGATAACATCTCAAGGGGAAACTGTTATTTACCACGGCGCATGTTTTCCTTAAGAGTGCTTCTTCTTCCACACTAGGTAATAATAAAATACTCCAATAAGGAAACTAATAAATAGCAGGAAAACAAGAAGAGTGGGTACCACTATTGAAGTTAAAGAGGGGCTCCTTCTATGTGATGATTTTTGTCTCTGGATCTTGACAAATGTAAGGGCAGTGTAACCTGTAAGTCTATCACATAAAACTATCACGTATATTTTGTTAGAAATATTCTTCCAATTAATAGATAGACTGACACATCAACCAATTTACCACCTCTTCTTCCAATTAATAGATAGACGTCTACTCTCTTTCCTTCCTCTCATCACATGCTTGCTTTAGAACAACCCAACCGCCAACCCTACCCATATTCAATGAAACATGCATCCAAACAAATGGCCCAAAACCACATTCATTGACAAGCTTTTACACTCCCATGTCAATATGGAAGGTTAGTTCTGCTGCCACTAAATAATGAAAACTCCCGTTTGAAATATTTTAAAATATCACAAAGAAAGTCCCCTTTTCATAACACGAAAAAATTATAAAATGACGCAATATTTTTAAGTTTAAGACCACCATTACTTAGCGAGCAACTTATTAAGAGTAAATATGTAATAAAAATACATAATTTACATTTTTGCAAATGAGATTCTTTACGTAGAACAGAGAATATGTAAAAATATAAAGCTATATTCATTCCATGTACTTGCATATAGAAAAACTAGCTATAGATATTAGATTATTAAGATCATATACACCTACGAAGACCTCTATAACTAGCTTGTCTATTGAGTATTAACAAAACTGGGAAATGGTTCAAGCTCAATACAAATACTAAAATCCAAAGAATTTCCCACACTAGAGGTCTACCATCTTTCCCTTTCAAAATATTAAACAGACAAGTGCCCCCCCCAACCCATCACAACCAGGAGCAGGGCCATGACAACCATTTTTTCTGTATAATTCAATTCCAAAGTCGGTGCCCTCCATCCAATCCTTTGATGTGGTGGGCCAAGATTTGATCCCAGTAAGTGACGACTAATCAATGATCAACTGAATTTGACGTTAACAGAGATATACCTGAGACTGTATGACAGTTTTACCGATCTTGAATCCCGGAACTACCGTGAAAGCGACTCGAGGTTCGGTTTCCACTGTGCCATCAGATGACAAGAAAGCTTCTTCATTCACACAGTCCATGTATACATCGGAAAATCGCCTTCTTTGCTAACTTGAAAGATTGAGGCCTCTGGCTGGAAAGAGAAGGCCAAACAATGCAGTAGCCAAACCCCTCGCCATCTCGGAAAACATAGCAAAGAAAGTTGTTTCTGGAAATCACCAGATCCCACCGAATGTCTCTGATTCAAGTTTCCGAATAGAGATGCTTCCATCTTGGGATGAATAAGTAGCAAGTACTTGGTGCAGCAAAATTTTGCAAATGTGGACTTAGGCTTCCATGCAAGATATTCCTTTGGCTTCTGGGATTTCATTTCTATAAATCTGCCAAAGAATTGCCGTTGTTGCCTCTTCTTGTCAGGCAAAGATTCATGCGAGAGAGAGAAATAAGGGAAATTGAAATCATCAAACATCTCTCGACAAACAAATGACTCAAATGCAAAACATTTGTGGCCAACACTCGAGTAGGTAACACCCGGTTCAATTGAATTGGCAGCAGCATCTAGATCCCAGCCAGCAGATTCCATCTCACTGATAATCAACCGGACAAAGCTCCTAATAGTTTTAATAGTCTGCTTAAGAACTGTAATGAAATGGCTTGGGCTTAAGGTGAAAAAGTGAAGATTGTCAATAGCCAATAATGCCCCACTCAAATTCAATCTTTTCTCAAGCAACTTGTTTTCTCTATTGGCCTCGTCAAGTTTCTCCCTGAGAAAGGTAAGTTCGGAGTTTTTGAGCTTAAGCTCAGAGTCCAACTTTTTTCCCATAATTTCAAAGGTCTTCAAAAGACTCTTCTGCTCCTGAATTTCTGCCAACAGCTGTGTAGTTTCTGGAGAAGAATCGGCATAGTGTTTCTTAAGGTGGCACTGCTTCAATTCAGATAAAATTTTCAATTCTGAGACTACCATCTCATCGGCAGATTGAATCCCTTCCCCATCATAGGGCGACTGAGCAAACTGCATCTGAGCATACGCTGCTTTTATAGATGAAACACTTGAAAACAGCTTGGCAAGGTAAGCTTCAGCAGCTGCTATTCTCTGAGGCTTTTCATCTTCTTCATCGACCGACTTACAATCAGTACTCAAATTATCATGCTTGACCTGATCACGTGCCTTAGTTTTTTGAACTCCCTCATCATGTTTTTTAGTTTTCTGAACTCCATCAGCTGGGGAAACCCCTGTCACAGCTCGAATACGCAAAACCTTGGCAAAAGTGCAGGCCAACCTACTCTTATTTGGTGTCACTGCAGCTCGGTTAATTGAATCCATCTGAAGAAAAAGATAACAGAATTTTGATGACGATGATACAAGGGAGATTGAGTAATAAACTTCTAGTAATTCATTTAACGTAAAACAAATATAGTCAAAAGAAGAAACAGGAATATTAGGTGATGATGATGATGAAGATAATGATGATCTTGTTTCAAAAAAAGTGAAAAGCAACATACTTTAACTCTTATATCGAGGCCTTAAGTGGTATATGGAATTTCCTTTTGTTTTGCCTTTTCTAGTTACTGGTATATGCTTTCCTTTGAAAGTTTAACAAAGTGATCTAAAGGATCAGTATAAAGAAAAAGATTTAAGAACAGATAGAGAGGAAGCACAAGGAGGAGAAGCCGAAGAATATCTGATACAAAAAACAAGTTAAAAAGACGGGTCAAAAGTTCCATATTCTAACGGCTGGTAACTGTTCCAAGCCTCGGTCGGGGTGACATTGCTTCATGAGTTTACTATACATTATACACACCAAATGGGGAAATGCACACCAAAATTTGATATAATCTAGGACTCATGCTCCCTCTCCGGCAGCTAGACCTAATATAGTCTAGGAGATTTTTCGGTGGTTTCAATAGACTATATCGAATTTTGGTGGACTATAATTTTTAATATATTTTAATGAGAGTGGAAGAATAATTAGTGGACTATAATTCATCAAATATAATATAATCTTTTAATATTATAGTATATGAATAGTCCATCTACCAGAAGGATTGAAAGACTATTCCATGAATCGATGTCTATGGACTAAATATAGTCCATAGTATAGTCCACCTTGATGGAGATACTCTCAATCCCATGATGTAGGACCCACCAAAAACAGACCAAAATGCAGTTTTATTTGATTTTATAAATAACCGTTGTGTTCCTAACAATGTTATTGTAAGTTTCATGAAAAATTTATTCTGCACAAACTATGGACAGTAACTGTAGGACCCATGTAATAAACATTAATAAAAATGTAAAAGAAATTTGAAATGGAAGGGCAGACGTGCACATATAATTACTCAAGACTTTTTTGAAATATTTATTCCACACATCTTTCTCTATTAACTTGCAAAAATTCCTCCTACAAATTTGTTTTAATATAAACGTAGATGGCATATACTGAAAAACTTTGCAGTAATTTACAAATCCCTCAAGAATGACCTGGCATCAGAAAATATTATACAACTGTTCCAACAATTCTTTTTTAGGTATTTATTCCAAACATATCCCTCCTATAAAAAGCAAAAATTCCTCCTCTCTCTTTGTTCTCTATATATCCCATATAGATATATATACATCCCTCCTATAAAAAGCATTGAGCCCCTCTCTCTCTCTATATATATATATAGATATATATACACGTGTCGCCACGTAATACGGACCCACACAAATGGACTCTGATGAAGGACCTTCAGAATCCTACAGGTAATCTCCTTTTGGACAAATTCCGAAAAGACGCGTGGGCCCTACATGATCAGCTTCCTTCTATCATGACCCTGATTTTACATTGCCCTGGCCAGCTGGATCGCCAAAGAGATTCGAGCCCATTAGCCTACACTCCAATCCAACGGCTATCAAACATTCTCCATCAGAGTTACTACTGACACTTACTGCGCATTAGCCTTTTAACCTCACGTGACCATCAACACGCGTAAACACACATGATCACGCGCAGGCCACGTGACCAACCTACACCGGCCTCGGGTGTCCCCGGCTTTGCCCGAACTCCAAAACTGCTATACTCCTCTGCATCCCACCGACCACAAAAGATTTACGTTACCACGAAAGAGCATCGACAAATCGCTACTCAGTTTGTCTCCAATCGCATGGCGTAAATCTCAAGAATACATAACCCCGTAATACAACTCCGATAGTCCGATAGCTACTTCTCTTCCTCTTTCTCTCTACTCAAAAACAGCTTCTCAAACATACATATATATATATATACATATATATACACACACATATATATATATATATATATATATATATCAAATTATACTTATTCCTTATATGGAAATAATAATCTTACCTCACGGAGAAACCAAAGCTATTTTCAAGTCAAAGAGCATTAAAGTAGAATCAGCAAATTTAGGCCAAACAGAGAGCTAAAACCTTAAGCTTGATTGTTGAGAGAAAACTTCAACAGCCCTAATCTTTTATCATCAAAAAAATGTTCGCTTGCTGGTAAATAGGTGTTTTTATTATATTAAATAACAGCAAATCAAAATCATTCTAAGAACATAATAAATTTAGTAATTTATTATAATAAAATAAATAAGGGGTATAGGAAGAAGTTTCCGCAGAATCGTATTTCACCTAACTGTAGAAAAAGACTTACCTTACGAGGAAACCTCAGCTCACAGCTGGCATTTTGAAATTTCTCGTTGACCTTAACTATGATGATTCTCTCTCTTCTTTGAATCTTCAATGGCGGTTTATAGAGAAAGAATATTTCTGGGTTTTTGTTTTGAAGGTTTATGAGCTTGGGAATCCAGTGGTTTGAATTAGGATGAAGGGGATTTGGTGTTTTTTTTAAAGAAAAATCAGAGCCTATTCTTAGGGGGGAGGAGAGGAGGGAGAAAAAGAAATAAATCAGGGTTGGGGAGAGAGAAAGAGGTGCGAAAAGACGAAAACAGCCAGGATTGCAAAAATGTCCGACAGAGACATAGCAGGGGAGCATTGGCATTGGGAATTTAAATATAAAATTTGCCTTTTGGCTTATTTTCTCAATGACTATTTTAGCCACATAGTTTGACTTAAATTATGATAGAACCATCTTGGATTTTTGGATGTTGGGAGATGGGGCATTTCAATGCCGGAAGGGTAGTAGTGTCATTTAGGAAGGAGTTGATAAACCGGGTTCACATAAGAAAATGAAATGCAAGATTGGAGTTTATGGTAGGCGATAGGAGGTATACTTAATAAGCTCTTCTATACGGAATGTAGTTGTACATCAAAATTAGATAGTGTTTTATAAAAAAAAATAATTATATTTTTACCTTTTAAACATTTGTATCTGATTTTTATGTTTAATTATTATGTCCGTATATAATTTATCATACATCTTTATTAACGCTAAAGAATCTTTCTCCGCGCCCCAATCACGTAAGACGTCACGATCTCGCAGACAATAAACACATCAACACCGAAAGCTTGTGCCGCGGTTGATTCGGGGGATAGCTCGAGCGTGAGAATTGAAAGACGTGTTCACAAGGTTAACAATGGAGGAATATATGGTCAGTGTATTGAGAGAATTAAAATCTCGATCGTGTGTATGGGAGAATATGAGTAATCAATATAGGAGAGAACATACCTCTATCGATGGCTTCCTTGCTTAAGTTATATTACTTTTGCTTGGATTATTATGCCACCCACTATTACCCGACACCCCTACGATCCGATGGACCCCGCCAATTATATCGAGGTTTATCTACTAACTTTTGGCCATTGTTTTTTCTCCGGCCGTACGGTTATGATCCCATCCACATTAATGCGTGGCGGGGAGGATTGGTCAATTGTCATGCTTTTTCATCATCACAAGTCAAAGTGATGGATATTAAAATATCTAATGGATTCGATCCCTTTGGTGCGGCCGGTCAATAGAATTAAATAAAGTTGACATGATAAATGGGCTCGAAAGAGTCCATGGCTTAATAATAAAAGCCCGATAGATTATCTTGATAAATGGGCCCAATCTATCCGGCCCAAGATAGGAGAAATATTATGACCCAACATTACCCCCTAGTTTTTTAGTTAAACAAAATGTTTAATGGAAAACTATATAAGATTCATGATATTTAGAATTTAATAAAGGCTCAAAAATAGGAAATAAGTGGATCGTACCCACTTTTATCATCTGAAGTGGAATAAGGGAGAATTTGGATAGTGGATACCCCTGAGCAATAAGCCCAATTTGATAAAGGATGCGAATCGACGAGCGGCATGGGCCAATAAGATAGAGATCCAACAATCGAGCCCAATCGATAAGATATTGAAAGGTCATCCAAACGTATTCCACTTTAATTCCCATTATTATCGACATTAAATGCGAAGCCCGCGCTCATGGCGTAGCCGTCGAGATAAAAGGTAAACCTCACCAAAATTGGCGGTTTTACCTCTTGATTTGAAATTCGAACCTTTGAGCTTTTTTTTCCTTCTCCGGAAAAACCTCTCTTTAGCTTTCACAAACTTAACAATGGTGAATCAAGCCAAAACCCTTCAAATTCTTACCGTTCAAACCACAACCAGGGGGTTCAAGTGCCAATCCACCATCTCCCATTTGATTTCTTCAAGGATGGGGAACAATTTCTCGTACGCCAACATCACCTCCACCGTTTCGAATCGAATCGCGAATCCTCTGAGGATTAGGTATCATGTTCCGGATAACTTTCTTTATGAGGGCTCCATCTGCTGAGGAAGCGAATGTATCAATGATCAAGTATTGGATGGGTCGCCATGCCGACTACTCTTCTTTTGAAAAGGGGTTCGCTTACCCCTCCACGCCTTCATAGTTACCTCTCCAGGGTTTATTGGAGTAAGAACTTTCTTGTGTTGGTGCCCAACTCCTATATCCATATCTCTTGGCGTTCTCATACATCGTCATGAACTAGGGGTTACCCCTCTGTTGATCTCTTCTTTACCCTCTTCTATTTGGCGAGATCCGAAAACGAGGTTCAAAATCTTGAGCAAGCAGTCCCACGCCCAAACTTCGAAATTCGAGAAGAGGCCTAATTAATGAGCACCCTCGAGCAACAAAGGATGGCATGAGAAATGGTTCTTCGTCACTTTGGTCACGGAATCTCTTCCTTCCGATTGGATTGGACGCACGGGGCGTATCTCTCACGACTTTGGTGACATCCAGGGCGTGAGAGGAGATGGGCGACTTCATGAATAAGATCCCTCTCAAGAGTGGAGCTTCACTTTCTTGACAAGCAAGCATGGTTGTATGACCATAAGCGTAAGTCTTGGACCATTCGTGATATAATTTTTGAAATGTTTATGTGGTGCGGATTTTAACTTGTGATTATTTGCGGTGTCTTTGATCAAACCAACTTCCCGGAGTAAAAGACTTGGAAGATTTCTTGGCGGGGAGGATTTACGATGCAAATGAAGAACTCCCACAATGAGGAGCCTTCCGGCCCGAACCTCCGCCTTCGAGCCAACAACAACTCCCTTCGGGATGATGACCTGAAGAAGTCGACAATCCTATCATCCCCGGCGGTCCTCCGAGACTCATCATGTAGGAAGGAAGAAAGCCGCCAAAGGGCGAGGACTCTCGCGAGATAAATCCTGAAAGCGGCGAGGAGAACTTCTTGGGAGGTAAACCCCAAACGATTCCTTGGTTGAACCCACAACAACCTCCGAACCAACCCTACCAACCACAACCAATTCTACCAACTTTGAACCAAATCTAAGAAAGAGTCTCCTTGACATTCCTCCACACGATCGGGCGAAAGTCGCCCGTCTTTAAAAATTGAAGCAAAATAATTCCTCTCTTACTGCAAGCGAACTCGCGTTCCCCTCCTCAACATCCGGCCCATTAAATGAAAACCCCTACACTGGGGCTGGCGGTCGAAGCCAAACCTTCTCCGTCACGAAAAAAAAAGCGACCTTCGGACGGCCAAATTTCGATTCGACTTGAGACCTTCTTTGACTCCCGAGCGAATGCCACTCGATCACCTTCTCCGGAGGCAATGCATGCGGATCCTTCACCGGTTCGCGATCATACTATGCCTCCTCCTCAAGGATCGATGACATCCAAATTTCAAAGATGATGCCATGGGTTCACCGATTATGTGGCCTCGGTTTAATGCCAACTTCCCTTTCATTTGTTTGAGGCCTTTGTTCGTGAGGGCCAGGTGACCATCGGTTAGGAACGATTCAACAGGGGATTTGCTTTCGTGAGGGCATGAGCTACTTAGCTAGGGTAAATGACTCTTCTCTTCCTTTGCTTACTTACTTTTCATACTCATACATCTGAAGTTGATTGAATAACATTGAACATGAACAGCAAATGCTATCTTGGACGTCTGCGTCTCAGATCTCTCAAGTGAATCAGAGGAGGAGAGCGTTGAAGAAGGAAAATTCCCTCTCCGAAATGCGCCTGGCTCGGGAAAGGACTCATCGTGAAGGCCTTCTTCATACTAATGAAGGTCTTGAGAAAGAGTTGGCCCAAAGCTAAGGGAGAAGTGAAGGCCTCAAGGAAGAACTAAAGTCATTAAGGCTCAAGATCTTTGAAATTGTCAACATGAGCGTCGACTTAGTTCGGAGGAGTGAATGGCCGAGGATGAATAAGATCAAGGAGTTGAAGTCCAGCGCCAAGATCTTGACCAAGCGATCCGTAAGATGGAAGCGGGATGAAAAGCTTCAATTGAATATCTGGCAGTGACTCGAAGCGAGAGATCCAGAGAACTCAAGGCTCTTGGGACCTTGGGCCTCCTTTAAGCGATGCTCTTCGCAAAGAAATTTGTGAAGAGTATAGAACTTCAGACGAAATAAACGAAGAAATCATGAGGATTCACAAAGAAAGCTACGAATTCTCTGCAGAAGTCTTAGCGAGGAAAGGTTGATCAAGGCTAACTTAGATCCTTACCCTTTGGACTCTTGGATGATGATGGAGCTACACTGCAAGCACCGACTTTATGGATTGTCTTAGGTCTTATTATGAATATTTGTAGAAATTTTATGTTTATTTCCTTGTTTGTAAATGAATTTAAATATTAATGAGAAATGATTTTCTTCCTTATGACTTGATTGTACTTTTTATTTTATGTCGATACTTGATATGAATTTATATGGACAAGTATACAAAAACCCTTTCGAGGATTTAACTTCAAATGATTAAGCATGTCATATAACGAGATAAACATGTCATGTAATGAGATAAAGTGATGTTAAGGGACGAGGCATTAGAACTCAACACTTAAATAAAATAAAGTACCAAATACTCATCGGCTCCGAAGTGTGAGATCGGTCATTTGTTTACCACTCGGGATGAAACAATTATACGAAAACCAAGATATAAGGATCAAGACATAAGGACCAAGATATAAGGATCGAGACTTAAGGACCAAGATATAAGGATCGAGATATAAGGATCGAGATATAAGGATCGAGATATAAGGACCAATTGTGACCATTGACTTACCACCCTGGTAAAATCAATATAGGATCCTTCGTCTACCACTCGGGGTAGAACGACAAATGGGCTGCCATCGAATGGCCAGCGAGTCCTACCATACCTCCTTACACCATAGTGACCATAGGACAAAATAGGACCGGGACCAATGATGACCATTGATTTACCACCTGGTAAAATCAATATAGAGGATTCGCTCACCACTCGGGGTAGAACGACAAATGGGCTTGCCATCGAATGGCCGGGGAGTCCTACCATACCTCCTTACACCAAAGTGACCATAGGACAAAATAGGACCGGGACCAATAGTGACCATTGATTTACCACCTGGTAAAATCAATATAGGATCCTTCAAATACACCATTTCCGGGGTAGAGCGACAAATGAAACGCCATCGAATGGCCGGTGAGTCCTACCATACCTCCTTACACCACGGTGACCATAGGACAAAATAGGACCGGGACCGATAGTGACCATTGATTTACCACCTGGTAAAATCAATATAGGATCCTAAATCTACCACTCGGGGTAGAGCGACAAATAAATTCGCCATCGAATGGCCAATGAGTCCTACCATACCTCCTTACACCATAGTGACCGTGTAGGACAAAATAGACCAGGACCAATGTGCAAAAGTGAATGTGGATGAGCCAGAAGTCTTTCATCTTTGAATTCCCGAGTTCTTTCAAGAATATCTCTGTAGAAGTGCTTTGTAGACCAACAACTTGGGCCAAATAATCGCCACGAGATGTATTTGTGAATTTCGAAGAACATACTCGACTTGATGGAACCAAATGTTTGAGCAATGGTGACGAAAAAGGACCTTCAAAAAAGATTTTTATCAATGAGAACAAAATTGACACTCTTGTACTTGGTCTTCTTTCACAAAGATCATCGATCAGGAAGGAAAGGCGCCATCTGTCATCAAAGTTATAAGCATCTATAGTGGCCAACTTCGATAATGCATCGGTGGTGTAATTGTTATTGCGATCGACCTCTTGATAGCTTTGTCAGATCGATGTCCGAAATAGAATATCCATCTGCGTGCAATGTCCACGAACTCTCGTCTATTTGAAGAAGCTGCGAGCGGCTTTGTCGGACTCCTCAACTTCTCTTTAACTATTATTAGCTTCGTAAAAGAATTGTCCGACCACAATGTCAACCGAGCCTTGGAAATGTTTTCATCAAAGTGTTGATTTCGAGTCATGGCTTATAGATCTACTTTCTTTGACGAGTCTTTCATTGCTGGCGAGAACACTTTCGAGGCGAGTGCCTTTTTTTGTATTCTCGGGTGAATATCCTCCTGTGTTGCTCTTTTGTCTGCCTGCGCCATAGTCCCGAGAACCCCTAGGATGAGGTACCTTCTTCGGATGCTTAGGAATATGGGTGCATTTTGTGTGCTGAATCTGAACCTGACAACCTTAAACGGGCATCTCCGAAGACAAGTGTCTACAGGGCGGTGTGCCCTCAGTGGATTCTTAGGAATATGGCTTCTGGATCTACTCTGCTTCGACCATGATCCCGAAGACAAATAGGTAGGATACCTCTTGATCAATCAGAAAATGGTACATTGGGTCTTCATCTACTCGCTCGACCATGATCCGAAGACAAATAGGCGGGATACCTCTTGGTCAATCGGAAAATGGCCATTGGGTCTTCATCTACTCTGCTCGACCATGATCCGAAGACAAATAAAGTGGGATACCCTCTTGATCAATCGGGAAAAAATGGTCATTGGGTCGCTTCGATCCCGAGGAAGGCCTCGAGACATGTCTTTAAAGCGTAGACTTCTTTCTAACTTGATCGGTCGGTCATCGAGTCCACCACTCCGGTATAGGATTCTAAGCGGTATGCTTTTACCTTTTTCCGACCATGGTCAGGTCTTCTCTTGGCAGCAAAAATCAATCTTCTTCCAGCATCATCCTGGGCTCTCGAACGAAAACCCTCAGAAACCTGCTTGGAAGCAGTACCAGCATGAGCATTCTTTGAAGGACCCAATCAATCCTTGACAGATACTCATTTGTGTAGACGAAGTCATAGCCATCAGGTATCCTTTAGAGGTAACTGTTCTACTCTTCTTCACCATGGATTAGGCGTAGAAGCAGCCTACAATTTGTGATTGAAAACTTCAAGAACACTGAAGAACGCCGCCCTCCTTCTAGCGCCCAATGTTACGCCAAGATCTTTCTCCACGTCCCAATCACGTAAGACGTCCCCGATCCCGCACGATAAACACGATCAACACCGAAAGCTTGATGGCGGTTCCGTCGAGGATAGCTTCGAGCGTGAGAAATTAAGACGTGTTCACAAGGTTAACAATGGAGGAATATATGGTACAGTGTATTGAGAGAATTAAAATCTTAGTCGTGTGTATGGGAGAATATGAGTAATCAATATAGGAGAGAACATACCTCTATACGATGGCTTCTTGCTAAGTTATATTACTTTTGCTTGGATTATTATGCCACCCACTATTACGACACCCTACGATCCGATGGACCCGCCAACTATATCGGGTTTATCTACTGCTTTTGGCCATTGTTTTTTCTCCCTACGTAGGTTATGATCCCATCCACATTAATGCGTGGCGGGAGGATTGGTCAATTAATCATGCTTTTTCATCATCACAAGTCAAAGTAATGAGATATTAAAATATCTAATGGGTCGATCCTTTGGTGCTCAACCGGTCGATAGAATTAAATAAAGTTGACACAATAAATGGGCTCAAAGAGTCCCATGGCTTAATAATAAAAGCCCGATAGATTATCTTGATAAATGGGCCCAATCTATCCTACCAAGATAGGAGAAATATTATGACCCAACACATACTATTTGTTACTCTCTCAGTTCCTAAAAAATTATCATTTAAAATTAATGCACATAGATTAAAATATATAATTAATACCTAGCGAAAATACTATACTACCCTTATTAATTGTTTCAACCAATTATTATCTTCTCAATGTTTCTTATTCAATTCAACCAATTACTTCTTATTCAACCAATTACTATTTAGATTATAGCATTGAATTGAATAAAAAATTAAGAATCATTGAGAAGGAGATAAAGCTTTAAATAGGAGAAATCTTTAAATAAGGGTAAAGTATAAAAAAAATAGCTAATGTGTATTAATAAACTCAAAACGATAATTTTTTTGGAACAAAAATTACTTTCTAAAACGACAATCTTTTAGGAACGGAGGGAGTATTAATTAAAAGGCAAATACTCTCTTTACTTCTAAATAAGTGATGTTTTAGAGGTTTTCACACTTATTAAGTAAGTTATTTATTGCTCTAATTCTATCATTAAGATCGATATATATATATATATATATATATATATATATATATATATATTATCACATTTATTTATTTTGCATTAATTAAGAAAATATGTATACAGTTGCCTAGATAAATGAGATATAAAGATATTTGAGGGCAATAAAAGAAAATTTGTAATTAATACTTCCTAAAACTCCCTAAAACATCACTTATTTAGGAACAGAGGGATTAGTAATCAATATAATGACAATTTTATCAATATAATCAATATAATGGAGGGAGTAATAATCAATAATCAATAATAATTGGGAACTGATATTTTCACGTTAAAATTGATATTTTTACATAATTCATATCACAAAAATTATGAGTGGGTCTCGTTTACACGTGTGTGAGACTCGTGTAAAAATATCATTTTAACATGTGGAAATATCAATTTTCTAATAATAATAAATGAGTCCCACATTTATGTGAGAGAGATTTAATGAGAAAATATGAATTAATATCCTGAACTTTTAAAAGAATTCACTGTGGAGATTGTCTTTCTCAATTTTTTCAATTAATGGATTAAACTTTTATTTTTTTCTGATTAGGTCTAAATGATAGTGTCATGTCAAAAAATTAATGACATGACAACGACATATGACTAAAAAAAATACTCATGTGTAATATTAGATCTCATTTTAATATTTATTCAATTAATTTTTTGTACCAACAAATTTAAATACAAGACCATTGTTTATTTTTAAAGTAAATTAATTGACAATTTTATCATTTTGGTATAAAAAATTAATTATATTTATTATTGACGATTATGAAATAAGCTTGATATTAATCTATATTTAGGCCTTAATTTTTTATATCGATAAGGGTAAAATTGTCATTATATTGATTATTATGAAATAATAATATTTTAACTAATAGTACATTTATACATTTTAAAATATTATTTATCATTATATTGATTAGGGCACTAATATTTTTACATGTATTTTTTATATTTTCACATAGTTATATCTCACATGAGCATACAGTGAGTTCCAACTTCATAGAAGAACGAACCATGTAGAAATATAAAAATAGATGTGGAAATAGTGCTCTCATATTGATTATTGATGTTTTTTTAAGCTAAGTTTGTTATGTATTAAACTTACTTTAAAAAATTTAATAATGATCTTATATTTATCATTTTTGGTATAAAAAAATTAATAAAATAAATATTAAAATGAGACTCAATATTACACATAAGTATTATATTAACCACATATCGCTGTCATATCATCAATTTGTAATGTGGTATTATCAATTAGACGTAATTAGGGGAAAAAATTTAAAAGTTTAATCTTCTAATTGAAAAGTAAATCTCCAAAGTGGGAAAAAAATAAGAGTTAATCTCCTAATTAAAAAAATTGAGAAAACAATCTCCAAAATGAAAAAACATTAAAATTTTAGGATATTAATCCATATTTAGGCTCAAATTTTATTTGTGAAAATATCTATTGCTTCATTTTAAAATATTTGGAAGAAAATATTCTTTAATATTTATATATAGATTTTTTCTCATTTAAGACAATGAAAAATTGTTATCATTCTCGAATAAGGAATAAGATACTCAGTTGATGTCATAATTTATTTCCTCCGTCCATCCATCGCATCAAAAGAGTACTCCCTCCGTCCCTATTTAAATGACGTTTTAAAGATGAATACTATAATTAAAATAATAATTGGAAAATATTAAATATAATATTTAATTGTCTATAATACCCTTAAATCATTAATTTATCATAGTACAAGAGTTTAAAGTACCAAAAAAATAGGTAGAGTAATGAGGGGTAATTTTGAAAAAATTATCATCAATTCTCCTAGATTTGAACAAACGTCAATTAATTAGGAACAAGTAAAAAACTCTAAAACGTCATTTAAATAGAGACGGCCGAAAGAGTATTTTTTATAAAATTTATAAACATTAAAGATATATTTTTATTTGATCTTTATTTTTAAAATAATAAATTGTTAATAGCGAGTAGTGATGAGACAAATATACATAAGACAGAATCATTATTAAAATGTTTGTATTTTGCCATTTTAAGTTGTACTGAACATGACAATGATAATCTTTATTCGTGGAAATGGTTGCAACATAATAATGAAAGAAATGCATAAGTAGGTAGGTGTAGAAATATGTCTCTTCTGCCATGAATATATAATACTCCTACATCACATGATACCAAACAAACGAAAATGGTTAGTATGAAGTTTATTTTTAGGTAAATTGATCAATTAATTGATAGAGTACTGACATACTGACACGCAGACGATGTTGTATATGTGTCAATATTCTATTGACCAATTAACCAACTTACCAACAAAATAACTTCATGCTAACCGGATCCCAAACAAATGCACAAAATAAGAAACTACAGACCGAATAACATATATATTGAATAGTGAGTGGGTCTTATTTTTATTTGAAAATAAAATTCGTAACTGTAAATTAATTTGATTTTTTATAATTAATTTGATACATTTTCAAATTTTAATATAAATTCATCTAATTCTAATAAATAAAATGATGAACTGCATCAGCTATTTAAAAAAAATTATAATCCGTAACTGTAAATTTCAAATTAATTTTCAAAAGTCTATAAATTTTTATAATTAAAAATGAAGGGAGAATTAATTTATGTTCATATATTGATCTTTTTCAATCCATCTTATAGAATTAATTATGGGAAAGAAGATTAGAAAAATATAAAGTCCAAGACAAATAGAGTAAAAAAATAATATTTTTATATGATCTTTCTCACGTGAATCGGCAGGTAAAAATATCAATTTTCATTATTTATTTTTTCTGAAAAGAAGGTGGTGGTGTGCATACTCATGAGAGAAGAGAAGTGATATTGGGGGGTCAAGTCATCTGAGATCTACAGATACCTGCATGCATAAGAGAAGAAAATGATACAAAGCTGAGCTCAGGATTTTAAAAAGGTCATTTTGGGGGTTTTGAAGTATATGTAGCGGGCCCATCTAAAAGTTCGTCCGATTTATTTATTCAGAGCAAGTCAACCCGACCCAACCAAATAGAAATTTAGCTATTAAACCTGCCTGGTTACTTGAGTTGAAACAGAACAATCGCAAAAGCAGACCAATTCATTTCCCCCCTTCAAAAGCACACAGGAAAGCCTTTTACTGTTTTATCTGCAATGACTTATAAGTTGTGAAATCAATTTACATGCCAATTTGTTACTATTAAAGTATTTGATAATAACTTATATTTTAACATATAAGTTGTCTTATAAGTCAAAATAAATACGCAACACTTTAGTACTTATTTAAAAAAATTATAAGTTATTCTTAATAAGTTAATTTGACCAAATGTAATATTCATTATGTTCCACTTTTATTTTACTAAATTACATATCTATTTTTATTAATATCTTTTTTAATAATCTTTACATTTAATTTTAACTTATAAATTATTATCAACCGAACACATTTATAATTTTTTTAAACTTAATTTATAATTTATAAGTCAAATTGTTACTAAATATTTTTACTTATAAAATAAGGGGACCTAAGAGCTTTCGTGGCTTAAACTAAAGTTTCATTCTATTGGAACTAAACGTTAGTGGTAGCTTTCACTGATTAGTAGAGACAGAATAATAATAAATAATAAATAATATTAATATTAATAATAAAATAATGATTATAAAATAAAAATAATATTAATAATAAATAATAATAAAAATAATAAAATAATAATGATATTAATTTTTGGTATTTATTCGGTAAAAACCGATTCAGTATACCGGTCCAACCGATACCGGTATTAGTATTTAAATTTGGCTAATTTCGATACCGGCCTGGTTCGGATAGGTATTTACCGGTTGCACACCCCTATATATAAGAATTATAAAAAATTAAAAAATGATTGTATAACATTAAATATAATATTAATTGTCTATATTGTCTTTGTATTATAAAAATGATGTTATTCAGTGAGCATAAAATGATGTTAGTCAGCACTTTTTGATATTTTAGTGTCACTATAGATGTATAGCAATGGTGAAAACCGTCGTTATAGGATCTGTAGGGACGATTTTCATGTAGAAATATCATTTTCTGTTGTGGATTTATCAGTTTTTTATATGTATACACAAAGAATGTATAATTGATATATTATTTAAGAGAACTAATTATGATTATTAATTTATCCTTGAGATGATCAACTAAATTATAATTTTTTATCCTGCTGACTTGTTATATAAGCTTAAAATTGGTTGCAGGTATGAACAATTGCCGGAGGGAAGTCAAATGTTGCATGGTACAGGGATGGGCCAAGTGTGGATTCAAAATTGTCGTACTTATTTTGATGTGAGAAATGTTAGTACTACCTGTTCATTGTTTGTTAAAAGTCAGCTAACCTCTCACTTTGGGCCAAGACTTGCTTGGCCCAGGCCCAGTTTAGCCTTATTTTAGCGGAACAATTACATTTTCTAATACATTTTTAAAAATAATTACAAGAATAGTACATTCATAAAATAATTACACAATTAATACACTTCTTATATTTATTTACAATATTAGTACAATTAAGATTCTTTAATTTAGGGGATTAGTATGTAATTAGGGAACTCGATGTTTCCATTATTATCCGTTATTATCCTTATTAGAAATGAGTGGTCTTTTCTTTCCCCTCTGTCTCTGATCAAAGTAGAAATATGAACTTTCCATTTCATTTTTCTTCTTCTCTCTGTCTTTTTTTTTCTTCGTTTGGTTGTTTTGTGCTCAAAATTTGAGAAGGCATTCTTTTTAGTCACTAAAGAATGATTTGCTTTCCAGTAACTGAGTACTGAAACTTGAATAAACAAACACAGTCAAGAATGTTTAGTAAGAAAAGTTACTTATTCTATTGGTTGCCTTCTTTGACTCGGGTGAAATCATATAGTGAACCACCCGTCTCTGTTTTTTATGCAGGAGCACCCGGGGATCAGCAAAAGTGAGATGAAGAGGATATGCAGGCTAATGGATTGCAAGAAGCTGTCTTTGGATGCTTGCTTGCATGCCGTGCAAAACGAGAGGCTCCCTTTGCGTATAGTTGTTCAGGTGCTATTTTTTGAGCAATCCCGGGCGGCTGCATCCTCAGGATGTAGCACTCCTGACCTTAAAGAAAGAGGATGATTAAGCGTGTTAGCTCTTTAAACTTTGACACACTTGCTCTGTTTCTAAAAGTGGTATTACTTGTTAAAAGATTCTGCAAACATTCATACCAACATAACCAAACCTTCATACCAAAGTAACAAAACCTTCATATCAAGGTAACTAATCCACACCTACAGTTTTTTAATAGTACAGTTGGTAACCAAATATTTATACCAAGGTAACCAATTCTGTTTTATTAAGTTACCAATTTATTTTAAATGTAATGCAGTTGGTAGCCAAACCTTCATGCAGTTGGTTGCCAAACTTTCAGACCAAGGTAACCAATTCATACTGCAAGTGTGGAAGTAGATTGGTTATCTTGGTATAAAGGTTTAGTTACATTGGTATAAAAGTTTGGTTATCAATATTACATTCACTCTCTTATCTCTCGCTTTCCTATGCAGTGTTCTTATTTTCCATTGGTATAATTTTAAAAATGAGTAATAAATTAGAGGTATAGACATAAGTACTATATCCCTTCTATATAAGTACTATATCCCTTCTATATAAGTACTCTGATCCCTTCTATATAAGTACTATATCATACTTAGTAAATTATTAAAACATCATTCTATTAATCATTACTAGTACACAATATGCATTAACATACAAAGAACTAACATCCATGCACAACTGAACTCAAAAGCTTATGGCATTAGCTATTGAGTTTAGTCATGTATATTAATCCTACACTCTTTCACTATCTATCCTATGTTGTATTTCAACTCTCACATCATTTGATATCTTTTAACACATAGATTACATCTATTTATTTTTGGGCACTAAAAATGGTACTCTAAAGTCTAATCTGGCTGGCAGATTCAACATTCAGTTACACCGGAAGTCTATCTGCGTCGACTAAGACATGCATCAAAGGGAAATCAACTCGTCTTCTACTCGGATAGCCTCTGCCAATCAAAATTATGTTCTGAACCCAATGCAGCAACCAAACTGAAAGCACGACCAAAACTAGATAAACAATTGGCCGAACAGAGACCGGATATGCAAGAATTGAGGCTAAAGATGCTAACGAAAAGTAACCAAGCAACATCACAACATGATAAATTACATTGGCATAATTTGGAGAGAGACGAGTCATGGAACAAATCCTGAGCTCGGCGTCGCATGCTAGGCAATAAACGAGGAAACTTATAATGGCGATTCCCATGATTTTTGGATGCGTCTCAAATGGAGAATCTGCATCTCCGCCATACTTCAATTGTAGGATATTGAGGAGACCGGAAACAGTAAAAGCAAAAATAGCTTGCTTTTGGGTTATCAGCAGCATATTATTATTATTATGTTCGTAACTGGGTTGGGGGCTTATAGAGACAAATACAACATTGAATTGGCCGGAAAAGTTGTGGTATATTATGCGAGGTGGAGCAGAGGCCATTAAAACTTAAAATTTAGGCTAGTGATCCAAAGAAAATAAAAGATTTGAAGGAGAAATAGTGATCCAAAGAAAATAAAAAGATTTGAAGGAGAGCAAAATCTCTATATAAGATTCCAGTGTTTCAAGTTTGAATGGTTCTCAATTTCCTCGTAAGGCAGGTCCAATGGCGTTGTCATTAGCGTTCTAATGGTTTTTACATGGAAAAGGGATAATGCCTAAATTTTCAATGTTGCGCTGACTATTGTCAACTCCAGACTTTCCTAAACTAAATACGAGTGTCAAACTCCAGACTTTTTCAAACTAAAAATCTTATTTTCTAACAAAAGTCAGTTGACCAACTACTATTATATTAGAATTTATGTAACACTAATATTTAAACCACCTAGTATCGTTTATATGCATGTGAAGATGAGATAATAATAATTTTAATAATTGTAGTAATTGTAAACCACCTAACACTAAAAATTTTAATTATTTAAAATTTATTATAATTATTACAATTGTTATTATCCCATCCAGTGATTTTTGTTGGAATATAAAGTTCCTAGTTGGATCAGGATCCTCTATGAGGATCTTGTGAGCATTTTACTGTGGGGTTGACAACACATCAAAAAAGAGATTCAATGGCTCACAACTCTTTTTTTTTGTTTGTGTATCAAAACGACGTCATTTTGATAGGATTTTTGTTTACAAGTTGACAAAAATTAGAAATCACCAAACGCCGTTTATTTTTACATATAATTATTTTAAATTTCTTAACTATTCTGTATATGATTTTTTTATATTTAATAACTTAGCTTGCTATTAATATTAGGATAATTACAAACATGACTCAAAAAAATGAATAAATATATTGGTTCTAATTATCGTTAATGTTTTCAATGTGGCTTTAGTTATTTTTCGTTTATTATTGTTTTTGTTTATTTATTTATATTTATATTTATATTTATATTATTATTATTTGTATGTATTTGTTCCATAAAAAGAGTCGCATCTCAAATACAATTTTAAATGTATTCTTTTTATTTTATTTCGTTTGTTTGGTTAAAATAAACTGCGTTTGGTGACTTTTAATTTTATGTCAATTTGTAAAAAAAAATTCTATCAAAACGATGTCGTTTTGATACACAGACAAAAAAAAGAGTTGTGAGCAATTGGATCTCCTTTTTAATGTTTTGTCAATCCCACAACAAAACCCTCACAAGATCATCACAGAGAAATCCTCATAGAGGATCCGGATCCTAGTTTGGGGAGATTTGGAGTTCGATACTCGTTAACAATATTTTCTTTAATAAAAATTTTAAGGCAAACTTTCTGTCCTTCACGTCAGCAAATAACGGGTTACGTCAGTAAAAATAACCGGTCAATATGTACAGTCAGCATTGAACGGAAATGAAATGACCATTTTATAATTTTTGAAAGTACATTTATTCGATTATAACAAAAAAAATTTCGGTAACCATAATAAAAATTTAACCCTAATACAATGACAAAAAAAATGTATTATCCCAATGGAAAAACTCTTTATAAATTGTCGTTAACGATCAGTCATCATATCCTATACAAGGTTTTTAGTGTGAACCCATTTGTATGAAGGTGCGTGCATCATTTCTGGTGCTCCATCAGTTCTAAAAAAAAGAAAGAAAGATTATTTACAAATATTAAGAGTGTATATTTGTTATAAAGGAATAAGGTCCAAAAATACTCCTGACATTTTTTCCAATTGTCTACCGAGCACCTTATACTTTTTTTTTGATCCAAAAATACCCCTAACGTTAAAATTTTTGGGTCATTCGTGCCCCTGCCTTTAACAACTCTGCCAACTAGACAAACGGGTGTGAAATCCTCTATGACGTGGCTGACACATGTCAATATTTGCTGACGTGGCAATATTTGTTGATATTTATTTTGTTTATTAATTATTTATTTTGTTTTAAAGAAAAATAAAATAAATAATTAATAAACAAAATTAATATTTATATTTAATAAACAAAATAAATATTTATATTTATATTTAATTCATTAACACAAATAACAAAAATTCGTCCTCTTAAATTAATTAATACAAAATAAAATTTTTAAACAGTTTTTAACAAAATTTTTAAACTGTTTTTAACAAAAAAATTTATTCTGTTTAAACTGTTTAAAATTTTTTTTGTTAAAAACTGTTATAAATTTTTTTAAAATAATATAACAGTTAAAAAAAAAAAGTGCTAAAAACAGTTAAAAATGTATAACAGTTTTAAAAAAAATTTATAACAGTCTAAATTTTTTTTGTTAAAAGCATTTTAAAAAAATTGCTAAAAACAGTTAAAAATTTTATTTTGTTTTAAAATTTTTTTATAACAGTTAAAAAAAAAATTTATAACAGTTTAAAAAATTTGCTAAAAACAGTTAAAAAAAAATTTTGGTTTAAAAAAAAAATTATAACACGTAAAAAAAAAATTTATAACAGTTTTAAATTTTTTTTTTAAAAACAGTTAAAAAATTTATTTTGTTTTAAAAAAAAATTTATAACAGTTTAACAAAAAAATGTTAAAAACAGTTTAAAAAAAATTTGTTAAAACAGTTTAAAAAGAATTTTGTTAAAACAGTTTAAAATTTTATTTTGTTTAAATTTTTTTTTGTTAAAAACAGTTAAAAATTTTATTTTGTTTTTAAAAAAAATGTAACAGTTTAAATTTTTTTTTGTTAAAAACAGTTAAAAAAATTATTTTGTTTTAAAAAAAAAATTATAACAGTTTGAATTTTTTTTTGTTAAAAACAGTTTTAAAAAAAAAGTTATTTTGTATTTTAATATTTTTTAATTAGTATCTAGTATTTTTTTTAATTAGTATTTTAATTATTTTCATGTGGCACCCACGTAAGCAATTTGGACGGATGTTAGTCTATGTGGCATGTTTGTCAATGGCAGGGGCACGAATGACCCAAAAAATATAACGTTAGGGGTATTTTTGGACAAAAAAAAAAATATAAAATGCTCGATAGACATTTAGAAAAATGTCAGGGGCATTTTTGGACCTTATCCCTTGTTATAAATTACTGCTAATAAACTATTAATTTAATAATGATGACATACTTAACACAATGGACAAATAAATGTAAGGCGCCGCTTTAAATAAGAGTATGAGAGGAGGAATATAAGATATTGAATTTTTTGTTATATTGAAATCGGGTAAATAATTGACAGATTCTGTGAGACCCCAAATTTTATGAATAAAGATTTAATTTTTTCGAAATAATTTTTTTTAATATTATGGAGTAAAATTGATATAATGTTATAGTTGTGGGTAATATTTATAAATTTTGCAAAGTCGTAAGTTGTTATATAATATTCGATTGGTGGGGAATATTCGCGTTTTAACGAGGGAATATTCGTGACAACAAAGACAACAATCGTGGACCCTATTAATGTAATTATTGTCGGATTGAAAAAACGACAAAAATACTTTTTATGAAAATAACGGCGGAAATTTTTAGTTAAGCTGTTGAAACACGGTGTTAAAAGTAAAATGTCTGGCGTGGTTGCGTAAAGAAGCACGATATTAATTATTGATGCTTACGTGATAAGTCACTCGGTTTTATTGGTATTATTAATTAATGTAATAATACGAAAATCTTTTAATATAAAACATAATACTTTTATAAAGTTATTACATAAATAGAATATATTATATTCTATTATGCATAGTGTTGCGTAGTGTACTGCGATAGTAAAATCTTTTTATATAAAGCAGAATACTTTTATAAAGTTATCATTTTTATTAGACAATAATTAGAATATATTATATTTTATTATGCGTAGTGTTTGCATAAGCTATATATAATGTTTGCGATAGTAAAATTTTTTATAAAGTTATTCGTTTTATTAGATTATAAATAGAATATATTATATTTTATTTAAAAGATTTTGCTTTAAATATATGACTAGTCAAATTAAAGTAAATCAATCTGGACCGAATTCATGAGTTAGATTCTTATGCATTCTATTTTCTATAAATAAAACTCATTCTTTCATTATTTTTCTTACGAATTCTTTACTTGAACTCAGAGAGAAACTATAGAGAGAGAAAAAAAATTATTCGCTACTTAACTACTTTTATATTCAGTTTTTTACTTGTAGAGGATATTATTCTTTTTTGTATTCAAGAAGAGAACTTCTGTTATTCCATTTCTTTATTGTTACATTGGAATAACTTTGTATATCTGGAATACCCTATCACGTGGTGACATTCTTCATTATTACATCTTTATTTTCCGTTGGAACAACATCCATACGTCTTTTACATGGGACCTCATTAAAATCTTTATTATTTCATTGTTTATTATTACATTGGAACATCCCGCTTGTATAAAAATTTACGATTTGGTTCCGTTATTATTATTCTGTTGGAATAACATCTACATCTGCAATCTGCATGCATGGTGATTTCTTTTGTTATTCCATTCTTTATTATACTCGGTTGGTTAAAGTTTTGACTTCTATACTCCATGAAATTAGTAGAATATCCTTGATATTTGCGCTTCATCCAAATATATTTTCATGGAAATATTCTTCCGATCATTCTTGAGTTTTACTCTACAAAACGATATCATGTTGACAATTTGGGCGTTAATAATTCACGGATAAAATAATTCTTGAACTTGTTTTATTGAATTCTTATATCATTGTCATCATCCTCATGTTTATATTTTGTTGAAAGTCATCACGTTTTTGTGGTGCATAGATGGACTTGGTATGATTTATGACGAGGATTATTGATTGTAATCGTGGCCGTAATGTTACAAATGATGTGGTAAAAAGTTTTCATTGTCCGTAGTGCATTGATGGGACGATTGTTGGCATGATCATGACCATTGATGAATACACAAATATCCTTGGCCCGTAATCATGGAATTTGTTGTCGTGACCACTAATAATGTTCTCTTGGTAGTAGTGCGGGGATGATGTGGATTATTTATTAAGTGAGTCTCGGCCGATAAAAGTGATGAAAATTTTTTAAATCATAAAAGATAGTAGATTCTATTCTCTACTTGACTCTTTTAATGGATTGCTTGTTCATTGCAGATTAAACTTGATGTCTATTATATTTTATCGGTTTAACATTGTTGAAGGCTAACGATAATTTATTACGCATTATCTTAGTCATAATATTTCTTCTTGGGCTAGTTGAGCTCACCCTTTCTTTCACCGTTTCTCTCGTAAAATGAGAACATAAGCGAGGGACTAGTCGAGGAGCGGAGTGGCGGTCCGAGAGGATAACATTAGTAGTCCTCACTATTACGTGAAATAGTGTGTTAATAATTGTAATGAGGACTCCTTTTGAGTTTGTATAATCTTTTTAGTAGACAATAATTGTATTCAAACTCACGATTATGTTTTTGTCGTATTGTACCTGCAGCAGTTGTATTAGTAAGTTGTATTTGAATTTTGTACCATGTAAGTGGCGATCCAAGATGGGTGATGTATACCTAATTTTTGGGGCGTCACAGATTCTCATTGGAAGATTTTAAATATATAATTTAACGCAATATCTTCATTAATTATAACTATATTAAAAATAATTATATGAATGTTTTCTTCTATATCATTTACGCATAAACTCTTTATGTTTGTTATTGTATTATTTATCTTAATTTAATATTATTATGTACTATTTTATTCAATAATGATATAGATTATTTATTTATTATTTTTAAGACTATTTATAAGAGATAAGATTAATAGTCTGTCTTAAATTATCAAAACGATTTTATAAGACTAAATAGTCACTAGTAAAATAATTAAATAATCTAAACTTGATCCTTATTTCTCTTTGACAAAAGTGAATTTCTGAATAGTGCGCCTAAAAAAAAAAGAGTTTTCTCTTTTTTATTTATTTTTTATTCTCCTTGTCTGACAAATTAAAAAGGAGAGAGAAAGGTGTCTGCCCCGAGAGTAATGTTCCCAAAGACTGAGCTCCAAAGTACACAACACACACAACCCAGAAGTTGAGCTTTTGAGCTAAATCTTTGTTTTTCCTTCTCTTCTCTGCCCATATCTTCCCAACTATTGATTCTTCATTTTCATGGAACCAAAAGAATCTTGAAAAACTAGCCCCAAACTTCTCCGATCTCTTCCTAAATTTATTTTTCTTAGGTTTGAGTAGTGGTTGAGAGAGAGAGAGAGAGCCATGAGAACTTCTCTTGTTTATATCACCTTCTTAAACCTCATCCTCACCTATGTTCTTCGATTTCAAGTTCATGCTGCTCCTGCCGGTAACACACACTCATTCAAATTCTGTAATTTTAATTGATCTGTCTGGAATCTAGATCATGGGTATGCTTATTTTGTTTTTATTTATTCACTTATATTTGTTATTTGTGATTTTCAGCGCCTGTCATAAAGCATTTATCTTCTCTTCTGAAATGGACTACTACTAGGGCGTCTTCCAAAACCCCCCAATCAGGTAAACAATTTGTTCACTGTATTATCTATTCTTAGTTTAATGTATATGTATGTTTACATGAATTTATTCTTCTGGATAGATGAAAATGTTCTTCAATTTGAAGATGGATACCTAGTTGAAACTGTAGTGGAAGGGAATGAATTGGGAGTCATGCCTTATTCGATTCGTGTTTCACAAGATGGCGAGTTGTATGCTGTAGATGCAGTTAATAGCAACATTGTTCGAATTACTCCGCCTTTGTCCCACTGTAAGGCTGCTCTTTTCTCTCCTGCTGATATATACTGTATATTGGTTAATTAGCTTCTTTGGAACTTGTTTTTTTATTATCTTTTGTCATGGAAACTCTTAAGATATTCATTAAGTTTCTGCTTAGTTTTGTATTAAACAAGGGAATAAAATTTAAATTAATGATCTTATGTATGTTTGCCTGATTGGAGTTTGATTTTAAACTAAAGACAAAGAACAATAATTAGCTTCCGGAACACTTGAAATAGACTCCATTGCCTGTGGTTGCTGACTTGGTGTCTAAATTCAGTTTCTGTATCCATACATTCTCTCGTTACCAGACAGAGGAGTGAGCACTATGTGTGCAGCCTGGGATAGTAAACTAAAAAAATGAAAGAAAATAATAATTGATGGAAGTAATTCTTGGAGAAAAAGTAAGTGTGGAGGAGTCCACCTCCATCGACAGACTCTAGAAGATCTAATCCTACAAAGTTAGCTACTAAACCTGCCTGGGTTACTTGAGTAGAAACAGAACATTTGCAAAGCATAAGCAATTCATTTCCCCCCTTCAAAAACATACAAGAAAGCCTTACAGTTCTACCTAAGAGCTTTCATGGCTTAAACTAAAGTTTCATGCTATTGGATAAACTTTGGTCATAGTTAGTGACTCACTTGAAAGACTAAAAGATCACTTTCACTGATTAGCAGAGACCTCATGTTATGATTAATTTAATAGATTAAAACGCTCATTTCTCTCCTTCTAAAGATTCTAACGATATTAAGTAAATAATATAAACAATAAAAAAATACCAAATTTAAGGACAACCTAAAATAAGACTATTGGACTCCATACAATTTATCTGATTTTTTCTTGAGCTTTAGTCAGGCTCCATCAACTATGGCTAGGCCGGGCAAAATATGGTTATGGGTTGGTTTTGGTTTTCAAAATATGATTATGGTTCCATTTAAGAACTAAAATCATATTAACCATTTTTAATATGGGTTGTGGGTTGGAATCATATGGTTATGGTTAAAAATCATATTAACCATATTAACATTTTAAGATGTTAGGATTTTTAAACAAAATTTTAAAAAAATGAAATTAATATATACTACAGATAGAGAGCGGATATAAGGGGTGGGTAGGTGGGGTGGGCGTGGGCGTGGGTAGGGGTAGAGGTGGGTAGGGGTATACATAATCGCTTAATATTAAATTTTTTTGGGAGTGGTGGGGTAGGGTGTGGGTAGAGAGGCGGTGTGGGTGGGGGGTCTTGGGGTGGGTGGAGGGTTGGTGGGGGTAAGGGGTGTATACATAATCACATTATATTTTTTTTGGGGTGGGGTGGGGTGGGGTGGGGTGGGGTGGGGGGGGGTGGGGGGGGGGGGGGTGGGGGTGGGGGTGAGGTGAGGGTGGGGTGGGGGTAAGGGGTGTACACATAATCACATAATATTATTTTTTTGGTGGTGGTGGTGGTGGTGGTGGGGAGTGGAGTGGGGTGGGGTGGGGTGGGGTGGGGTGGGTGGGGTGGATGGGGTGGGGTGGGGGTGGGGGGTAAAGGTGTATACATAATCACATTATATTTTTTGGGTGGGGTGGGATGGGGTGGGGGGGGGGGGTAGGGGGGTGGGGGGGGTAGGGGTATATACATAATCACATAATATATTTTTTTGGTGGGGGTGGGTGGTTGAGCTTCTTGAATATGTAAATATAGGTGGAAAGAACTTTTGATTTGGATTTGGAATAAAATATGGGTAGAAAAATGGTTAACCGAGTTGTAACTATATTTATTTTTAAAAATATGGTTCCAAACTTTAACCAACCCAAATAAATAAATATAGTTAACCAACCCAAATAAATAAATATAGTTAACCAACCTATTTGGTTCCAGTTAATATGGGTTGACCCGACAGTTAACCACTATATTGCCAGGTCTAACTATGGCCTGTGCAACTTTTGGAAACAATTTTCAGGTCTTGGGACAAAAACCTAAAAAATGGTAAACGAAAGAAAACAATTCAAATTCTTTGTTCTCAAGAAAATTATTTAGAGATTTCAGTTAAATGGTTTTTTTTTTTTTTAAATTTCAGTCAAGGAAGCTAATTTAATTTGAAACACCTTATTTCCATGTTTCATTGTTTCTTCTGAGCAAGTTTCTATGTGCCGTTCTCTTGAAATCAAACAAAACAAACCCTTGTATCTTGTCTAAGAAATTCAATGCGGGGTTTTCTTATATTGAATAGAGATGTAATGAAAATATCTTTCTTTTATTTAAACTCTCCTTCGTTTTTTTATTGCTGCAGATAGTAGGGCAAGATTGGTTGCTGGGTCATTTCAGGGTTACACTGGGCATGTAGATGGAAAAGCAAATGATGCTCGTTTCAATCATCCAAAGGGGGTGACCATGGATGACAAGGGGAATGTCTATGTCGCTGATACTTCTAATCTTGCCATCAGAAAGATAGGAGAAACAGGTTTTTTCAACTTATTTTTCGGATGGATATATGTATGCCTTAATAACATACTCCCTCCGTCCCATAGTTATAGGCTGATTTTCTATTTTGAGATGTCCCAATATATAAGCTACTTACTATTTATAAAATTTAGTTGGTTCATTGTTTTACTTTTATGCCCTTATAATAAATATTCAACCATTACTCTTTTTTTGAAAAAACAACATTCAATGTCATTATTTTTATCACCACATTTAATGTTGTTGTATTCTCTTTGGTTAAAGTTATATAGTTATGGACTTTAATGGTCAGTACACGTCAATCAATGAAGTTGAGAGTATAAGTAAGGAGTAATTAATTTATTCATTAATTCCATATTAAGGGGTATATGTGGAAAATTATGTTAAAAATTGTCACTTAAACTATGTGCCAAAAGAAATCAGCCTATAACTATGGGACGGAGGTAGTATTATTTTGACATTTTATTGTCATGTATTGAAGCTTAAAATTGGTTGCAGGTGTGACGACAATTGCTGGAGGAAAGTCAAATGTTGCAGGGTACAGGGATGGGCCAAGTGAGGATGCAAAATTCTCTTCTGATTTTGATGTGATATATGTTCGTCCTACCTGTTCATTGTTAGTTATTGACAGAGGAAATGCTGCACTTCGAAAAATCGCCCTCAACCAAGAGGATTGTGATGACCAGAACAGTTCTATTTCTGCCACAGGTTTGTTGTTTTACACGTTGGCCTTTAAATGTGACCTCTGAATTTTCTGTTAGGAGGTGCAATGCATTCTTTTCTGTCCTTGCAGCTGAAAGTAGCTTAGTTTTGTTCAATTGCGTACACATGCATATTAATGTACATACGATATGCAAGCAATTGATCATATAATATTCACCATATATGGTTTGCTCACTGAATTCAATCCGAGCACATACACACATGTATATCCATATGAAGACGTGCCAAGATATATGCCATGATCTGTTCAATATAGTTAACTCTGCTAGAGTTCATAAATACTGATAATCCATAAATTGGGTAGTGATGAGCTGAAGATTATTTTGATGTTAGCCCGTCTTCCGTAGTTATCACTGAGTTTCAAATGATGAGTGATCTGAGTTTTTTTTTCTTAAAATAAAGGAAAAGGAAAAGACATTCTTGTTAGATGATCCAGCAAAGCAATTGAATTTTGTTAAAAACCTTGTCGCTTGAGTTCTTATGCCCATAATTGCAAGAAAAAGAGAAGACACACCCACATGTTCAGGACTGAAAATGTGTGGCCTTGACAAACATAAGCTCAAGTTATTTTATAAATAGTTTAAATATATGGTACTAACAGGACATATTGATGGCAGGCAGGGAATAATCTGTCCATCAGTTTGATCCTTAGTCTTGGGAGTGTGGGGCAATCAGTAACTACTGAAGACTGCAGCATTTGTAAATTTGACTTGAATATGTTAACATATTGATTAATTTATTATATATGTTGTTTACGGCAAGTCAATTCATTTTTATTTAGTGCTGAGTTTGTTAGTGCTCACACTTGTTGGAGTTGTTAGCCATTTTTTCGTGCTCAGACATTCAGATAGCACTTCTGTAAAACATTATTAAAAGTTTTGTTCGAATATATTTGGTTCAGCAGCTGGTGTCACAATCTACTTGTTTGATTCCTCATTATTAGAAAAGTAATCATACAAAGCTTCAATTTTTTCTCTGATGAGTAAATCTTTTCATCTTTCGATTGACATTAGTAATGTTGAATTTAAGTTATTTTATGGCTCTACTTGGCAGATATTTTTATGGTAGTGGGTGCTGTCATAACTGGATACACTATATGCATGCTTCAGCAGGGTTTTGGACCATCTTTCCTCTCCCGAATGGTAATAATCTCAACCTCTGGTGTCACATAGATTTGTTATTTGCCTAAAAAATAGAGTTTATGAAGAAACCATTCTGCATATTTTCCAACTTTCTAGATTCCAAAATTTCATTACTTACCTTTGTCTGAGATACAATTTGAAGAGAATATTTCTGCATTAGAAAGTATACCAACACCACAAGAATAGTTGTATATTCTTATGTGCTCTGTATTTCTGAAAATGGCATTACATTTCCCTGGAAATGCCAACCAAAGATAACGTCTTTTTAGAAAATTCATGTATTTTTTGTACAATTTTAATTCGTTGGCTCAATCAGTTTGCTATGCATGCAGCAACAACCAATGGAGAGAGAGTCTCAGGAACACCCGAGCAAGGATAAAACCACTCCTATAGTTGAAAGCATAAAAGAGGAATCAGAAGCAGGATGGCCATCTTTTGGGCAGCTGCTCGTGGATTTGTCCAAGCTTGCTCTTGAAGCATTGGCTAGTGTATTCCTTCAGTTTATGCCTTTCAGTTTCCAGCGCAAAAGTTCAACCAATGGCCTCACTCCATTAAAAGACTCTCTCATAATGCCTGAAGATGTTACTGAGCCCCCCATTAGTTCAAAAGCATAGAACCCCTGCTCCTCTTTCTGAAACCGGCAGGCTCATACACCAAATGCTAGTGATAAATATTCAGAAATGAAGCCCCCTAAGATGAGATCATCAAGTTTTAAAGATCCTTCTTTGTCTAGCAAGCACAGATCATCCTCCAAGCGACAAGAATATGCAGAGTTCTATGGACCTAATGAGGTTCCACTTCCTGTACGGTCCAAGAGCCAGAAAGAAAGAACAAAGCATCGCCAACGGGATAAAAGCGGAGAGGTAGGTTATGGAGTAGTTGGGGCAGAACATAAACCTGTTGAAATCAAGCCAGTGAATTTCGATGAAGCAAAGTTTGGCCATTACAATATCAGGAACAAGTATGCGGATTCTTATGGTTTTGATTAGGCTGCAACACTAGGATATAATTTTGGAGCTGTAGTTAATATGTTTAGGGCTGTACTATGTAGCTTGTGTCGGAGGTTTATGCTAGCTTGATGTGCATGTAACAATTCTACTCCACCCACATTCATCCAATGAAAAATAGTTTAACATCTTGCAATCACTGGCCCAGTATACTGTGGATGCTAATGCTTCTTCTCCTGACGTAAGGGATCGATGTACAAACTATTTTTCCAACTGGTTCACTAACATTCATACTCCATTCATGTCCACAATGAGCATGATATATATTTGGTATTAAATACTGTGGCATGATCAGTTTATTATTTATCTATGATCATAATTGAACACGGTCAAATATATCATATCTATGTTCTCATAATAAAATTTTTAATTTAAAAATATGAAAAATGTTTTTTATTTTATATGTATTATACAATAATAATAAGTTATTAATTTAATAATAATAACATAATAATACAACCGCGAAGGAAATGTAAGGTGATGACTTCCGCCATTGATGGATATATACTCCATACAAGATTACGAGAGGGATAAAAAAAATATTGAAAATTTTTGTTATATTGAAAGCGTGTTAAAAAATGACCCTGTTGCAGGTTCTTCAACATGAAAATATTTTAGGAATATAATTTAGAGTAAAAGACATCTTGGATGGATTTAAGATAAGTTATCTTATGTCTCTTTCAATACATGAACATCATTTGATTATCACTTTTATAATGTAACCATACTAATGTGATAGGATTATGTAAATTTTATAATGAGATTATTTAAATTTTACTTTATAATAATAAAAGTTACTAAAATGTGAGTTGTCCAAATTAAATATATACTTATATACAAATTATTTAATCTATTATAAAAATGATACTTGGGTGCCTTAAATTAAAGGAAATTTTACATAATTTCATATTTTTGCATTCTCATTATATCGGTATGAATGGAGAGGTGTCATCACGGATAGGCTGGTTTGTGAACTCAATAATTTACTAATAAATAAAATAATTATGTCTAATGACTTGGGGTCTCGCTCTTGTATTTTCTTGGAAATAATTAAATTGTATGACTGATGATCATTCAAAGTATTGATCTCAAATGAAATGAGTTCCCTGCAGTAACTGCGCCTCTTTAGATTTGGTCCTCGAATCTCCAAATGCCGGTGATATATGTGTATATTGAGAATGAGTGAACTATTTAACAAAGTGCAGTGTAAAGAAGCTGCATAAACTCTGCAACTGTTGTATATATATATTTTCTGGGCTTTCAGATTGAGGAGACTGACTAGTGAAATTCATGCCAGAGACTTTGTTTGCTTAATTTTCAGCATATCTATTGTCCTATCCGGGGACTTGCTTAGTTTTCATTACTCTATTAATATAAAATAAATTGAACTTTTTATTATGAAACTTTATAAGAGTACAATAATAAATTGACAATACTCCTATTTATAAGTACATGTACATAAATAATTGTAAACTCAAAAGTCATAGGAAGGTGTAGAATCAAATGAACTTGAGAATGATGAATAACATAATAATAAGCAGGGGAAGGAATGCATATATATAGACATCCACGTAATATGTATGATTTTATAACACTCCCCATTGGATGTCTATTGTATAATTTTACGTATGAAAAATTGTCTCATTAAAAACCTTATCAGGAAAAATCCAATAGAAAAAAACATTTGTTAAGAAAAAAAGAGTACAGTGCGTAGTAGCTCGCTCCCCCTCGTGAATGTATCACCTTAACTCCTTAAGCTGTCACATTCCAAATTGCATCTCAATCCTTCAAACGTACGTTGTAGTTGATAATACTTTAATGAACAAATCTGGTAGATTATCTTTTGAGCAAATTTGTTAAACATCAATATCACCACACTTATTAAGGTCATGTGTGAAAAAGAATTTTAGTAAGATGTATTTTGTTCTATCTCCTTTGATGTATCCTCCCTTTAATTGAGCTATATACATGCATACAATAATGTTTTTATACATAATGGCAGGAGTTCTTTTGTTAGAGAATAAACAATATTTGAGCTATAAATGCAACATTGTCTTCATGTATAATGGTTGAAATTTAATTCTTTGTTGGAGAATAAATCATATGTTTCACGAATATGTTGAGTCATTGATCTCAATCACACATTTTCGGATTGCTTCATGAATTGAAACTAGTTCCACAAGCTACTGTTTCACACGAGGGTAAACCCCACTGGAGTCTGGACGACCTTGATGGCTCTTAATAATTAAGATCTTGGTCCAATGTCTTAACGGGTATTTAGAGATCTTCAAAATTTTGGATGAAAATATAAGTTACGTTGAGAAGCTTGACCCAAATTCGGATAGGCCAAGCCCATCTTTTTATGGTCTAGGCTTGGGCAAATATCGTATTTCCAAATCCAATTTGCTCCTCTACGAAAGAGGGAAAGTCCAATTGATTTATTTAAATGGGCAAGGGTCCATGCATGCATGCATGTGCGTATAAATTGAAAATAGTCAGTATAAAATTTATTTTTAGAATTTTATGTGTGTCAGCATTTTACTGGTCAATTGACCAATTTTTCAATAAATAAATTCCATGCTAACCGGATCCGTATATAGTACTAATTAAAGGATATGTACAGTGCAATGATATTGCTACAGGCGTGAACAGAACACCTCCATGAAGACAATAGGTGGGGTGGGGGACAAAGTGCACTGCAAGTAAACTCCACATCTCTCACTAATCTTGTCGTTTGATTAGGAAGCTCTCTGATGATCGATCCAGACCGTGCATTTCAGCAATTACAATATTATATATATATAGATATTGGGGAAAGTTTAGCTGTAATATATGATCATTCATTCATATATATATATGTAGGAGCTCATGTTATATATAAAGCCAGGAAATCGATCCAATATCTTAATTTACTCGACATTTGAATCAATCAATCAAATTAATTCAAACATGGAGGCTCCGAGAAGAAGTTACTATTATTTGTGGTTTCTTTTACTCATCATCTTTTCTATGGAAATTGTTAGAATGAGAGGCGATGAAATGAGAAATCCCACGGAGGTTCCGCAAGAGGAGCATAAAGATGTAGGGATAAAAAGAAACAAAAGTACTGATCATAACGATCTTGTGGTCAACAAAAAGGGCAAAAATAATAGTTGGGGCGGCGGAGGAGGTGGCGGTGGCGGTGGCGGCGGTGGAATGGGTGGCGGCGGTGGTAGTGGTGGATGGTGGGGGTGGGGATGTAGGAGGAGACATGCCCACAAGAAGAGTGTTTTTATGAGGAAGGAAACGGAGGAATACAAGATGGGCGAGTTTGCACAGTGCAGGAAGAGAGGAAGGTGTAGAGGAATGAGATTGGATTGCCCTCTTCATTGTGGTGCCCCTTGTTTCTATGACTGTAAACATATGTGCAAAGCTCACTGTCGTCGTCGACGCTAGCTAGCTACCTAACCTACCTCCTATTTTTGCTAATCTTTTCATATTAGGTGCTTGTTTCTTAATCTCTAGCTAGTTTTGATTTAGCATATATATATATAAGAGGCTTTGAATTAGATTTTTTTTTTTTGAATTCTAGATTTGTTTAGAATGATTATTAATTGTGCTAAGTTTGATGGAGTAGTGTTAATTTTGTTTTATATTTTTTTTACGGTTTTGAGTTTTCGGCGTGCGTGCGTAAGTGTAATTTGTCGACAGATCGATATAAAACTTACTTAATTCAGATCAAATGTTATTTATTATACTCTTTGTACGTTTTCTCTCTATTTGCTTTTTAGCAGCGGCTGGAGCTACGTACGTACATTCAATATAAGATAAACTAATTGCTTTTAATTAGTTTGAATAAATTAAATATTACTTTTCTTATATATATATATATATATATATATATATATATATATATATATATATATATATATATATATTTGCTCCAATAATCCAGCTAATTAAAGGAATTCATATATTTCCAGAGATAATACTAAAGTTGCTAGATCAACGATGTCATTAACGAAACTCATTCTAAAAAACGACGACATGCTATCATTTTATCCACATCTTTTGTTAATAATTAGGACTGATAAATTTCCTTGATTGATGCCTAATAATAATATATTAAATCTAATAAAAACTCAGTTTGCTGCCGAATTGGGCAAAGGAAAAAAAAAGAAGAAACAAAATTTGAAATAATTAGTTCAATTTATATAATTAGAAAATTTTATATACCTCTAATTAATTATATTAATCGTCTCCATTATTATTGTTGTATCCTGCAAATATCTTAATAGTACTCCTTTCTATAGAAAAAGATTAATATTAACTTTTTGAATGATATTATTAACTTAAGATCTTAGAACAAGTTCTTTAACATAGAGATTTTTATGTGTAACTTAGGTGATGTTTGATAAAATTGAGTGTTAAGATCTGAACAGTTTAAACATTTGAATAATATATTATACAGTATCTGTCCATAATTGTGTTTGAATGAAAAAATGTTGTTTGATAATTAATTTTTTAAAAATTTTTGAATAACAATATTTTACCATTTTAACCATATGAACAGTTTAATCAAAACATGTTTGATAATCACAAATGTCTGAATAATATTTTAAATACATATTTATAATATTTTGACAACAATATGATGAAGAAAAATATATCATGTTCAATGAAAACATCAATATAGAATAATAATTGAAGCATACAAATTAAATGAACTTCAAATAGTTGTTTAAAGTTGAATTGCAATTTCACGTAGATTAACCATAAATTATATGTCTTGATCACCCTATTAAGGTTCATCTTGTCCCTCTTCTTAATTCATTCCCTTCATTTTGCTCAGCTTCATCGTCAAACAAGTTATCTCGCCAATTCATCCTCAATGTTATGCTTCTTTATGAAATTATGGACTGCGAAGCAAGCGATAACTATATCCCTTTGTATTGTAAAAGGGTAAGGAGTCATCCGTTTCAAAATTGAGAATCTTGCTTTCAACACACCATAAGCACGTTCGATAACATTTCTGAGTTGTGCATGAGCATAATTGAACTTTTCCTCTTTATTCAAAGCGCGTCTGCATCGAAAATTAGCTAACCAATACATTGTATTACGATATGGAGATAAAAATCCTCGAATATTTGTGAATGCAAAGCATCACAAAGATAATATTTATCTATAATTGATTGTAATACATACAGGAGGAAATGGAAAATGGAAGATGGATCAAATCAAGGCACTCGTGAGTCATTTGACTGCATACAAATATGTGAATATCATGTTAAAATCTCTAAAACATTTGATAGTTAGTGTTGTAGGTTTGTTTTGATGAACGCACCCTCTTGCACTAGCTGTATTAAAAAAATTTAGAGTTCTCAAAGTATTTTATTGTATGGAATAAAAGTTAAAAAAAAAAAAAGAATTTTTTTTTTCAACAATGAGTTTTTAAGGCCTTTCTCTTCTCAAAGTTGTAGGTTTGTTTTGGACCTTTAGCCTTTCTCCTCAAAGCATGAAAACATGATTATGTACCGGAGTTGATGATTTAGGAGATGGAATAGAAGATCCTTGACCCTGTGTGCTAAAAGGAATGTTCTCAAGACTAACAACCTCCAAATCCAAAGATGTATCTTTAGTCCTAGCTCTTCCACAACTTGGACCTCAACTATCAAGTCTCGTTGTCGTGGTTTCATCAAATAATGCAATACAAAGATCGAGGAAGATTAGAAGTGAGGACTTAAAAGTTTCTACCATTTTATTTGCCTGTACTCAAACAACAAGTTCAACCTGTTATAACATATTTGTAAGGACTATTACTAATTAACTTAAAATGTAAAAATTTTAAAACAACACCTTTATCTCTTGTATCTATTCCTCATACGAAAGGTTGAACCTATTAGTTGACGGGTCATACACATTTTCTGTCTTACTTTTGAGTTTGCACCATGCACTATATTTTCCTCGTAAGTAGTCATAATGATTCTTCATTTGCTTTTGATCCGCAATCAAATTGTAGGTATCTTTTAATATTTCTCTCACCCTTTTCCATGATTGTGGCTTGAGGCTTGCACATTCCCTACCATTTTCCACAACGTCACGAATACATGATTCTAAAAAAGTTTTCACTATTGTTTCATTCGAACCTCCAACTCATTCTAGTTCTTTTTGTTTTCGAGTTTCACCGCCTTGTTCCATACCTAAGATACATAGATTATAAAATGTGCAAACAAAAAAATTAAACAAATATTTAAATAGTTTGAACAATAAAAAATAAATTTAGTGATTTTGTAAAGAATTAACAAAACATAACAATAACAACATGGGCATTCACTTGATCTTCCCAGAAAAAAATGCTTTTCAAAGTAATCTAACTGAGGAGTTGCGATACAAATGAAACAGATTGATGCATATATATAGTTACTGGGTTAATTTGTTGGCTTAGTGTGAGAAAGAAAAATCAACCAACAACTAAGAATCTTAGGCCAACAATTAAATATTCTTCATAAACTAAGGAAGTTTCTGACATTATAAACTACTGATTAGTAAGGTAAAATAAAAATTACATGTAAAATTAAAAAGTTTCTCTCCTATTTTCTTTGTTTATCACATTTTCCCATATTATCTTAGCACATAAACATAAATTACGTTGCATTTTCTTTGTTTTCCATCAATAAATCATCAACCAAATGGAGCCAAATGACTCCCTATTTAACATGTTTGCAGTTTGTTGAATACTGAACTTACCAAAGGAGCTAACATTTGTAAATTGTTTCTCACCCTCTTCACAAAAAACAAAAAACAAAATAAAAATGATCCACTAGCTAAAGCCTAAAACTTCACCGATCAGATCAAATCAAATTACCAAAGTAGGCAATCCAGAAAACATAACTAAGCAACCCCAAGTTACAACAGTGAATCCCAATGAAAGTACAACATATCCATCCATATATACACATTAGTACATCATAAAAAAATCCCAATTTACACATTAAATTAAATGATAAATTTTTCACTTTCATTTTCCACCTCAAGATAAGACCAGAAGGGTGGAACTGATCATAAACTCTTATTCTGAAAATGACCAGAAGGGTGGGGTTCCAAAATAAGGTCCACCCGAAAAAAATGAAAATTTTTACAAACTAAAACAATCCAAAAATGCTCATTGTATGTTTGAAATTCAGTTCGTGTACAGTAAGATACAGACAGAGATGGGGAAACAAAGATTTCGTGTGCCAGAAAAATGGAACATGGAAGATTTACAATAATCACACACATGTATATGATGCCAACAAAAAATACCCAAAGTAGTGAAGGAGATTTGAAAAAAAGGATTTGAAATCACAAAAAATTTACAGTAATCACCAATAGAGCAATAATGAACAATAGATGAAGAAGATTAATAAGAACAAATCAAGCAATAACGAACAATAGATGAAGAAGGGAAAGAATATTACCAGCGATGGAAGAGTGAAGATTTGAGAGGGAGCGACAGAGCCAAGGGAGAGAAATCAGTAGGTTAAAATTGTATTGGGGATAAAGGAAGATTTTGTAATATTGTTGATGTTATTTTTGTCCAAAAAAATCAAATTTTCTCTCCAATGGGGCTCTAATTGGTTTACCTGTATTTTTTTGAATCTTACCTATTAAAATGTATTCAGAGGCATAAAAATGTTTACCAAACAAACACAGCCTTACATATTCAATTTATACCTTTATCAGCTTATTAATTAGTTAAGCTTTCACCCGAAATGTATATAAAGGGTTTAGTTGGTGCTTGTAAATCGATCGAGAATAGCAGGACCTAATTTAATATCATCAGTCACGTCATGTACGTGTATAAACTAGTTCTTGATCAAGAAACTACTTTGTGAATTCATTCCTTCTATTTGTATACTCATTATTCTTAATTTGTTGTAAGTAACATGACAGCGACCTTCATATATCTTAATTATTTGTGAATTTTACATGTGTATTACAATTATTCTCATAATTTTTCTGTCTGAAAAGTACAACTGAAAGCTATATATTTCATAATGAGAATCCGTCGAGAATGACTTATTCTCTACTATCGACCAGTTTATTAATTGCATGTGTGACTGATTTATACTTTTTTTTCCCCTGAGGTGGGGAACTGGAAAGAGAAGGCTTTCCTTCAAAGATATGATGAACCAAAGGTGAAGAAATTATGGATGGGAAATGATGAGAAAAAATGGCTTAATTTATATCCTTTGGAGAGATGGGTCCTAGCTAGCTCAATCTTCAAGCCAATCCAACGATATTCCAACTAAAGGCTATATATCACACTTTTCTATATAATATCTATATATCATTCCCTCTACATATATATAATACAACTGTGTAAATTAACCAGAATGATTCATGTAATATCCTTCTGCCGGACTAAATGGGTTATAGGTTGCACAGCTTATTATTCTCTTTTGTTCATGTTTTGTTGTTGCTTTCATGTTTTAACCAAATATCATCCGATGCCACACTAGTAACATTAAAGCATTTAAACCTAAACGAATCAAAATCAAGCAGCTGTGATTTCTTCCAAGGAAGTTGGATATATGATGATTCATATCCTCTGTATGACACCGCAATCTGTCCCTTCATTGAGAAGGAATTCGATTGCCAGAAAAATGGACGACAGGACAAATTGTATCTCAAGTACAAATGGAAGCCAACTGCTTGTGAATTGCCAAGGTACGTACTCGATCAGAGTATTTGATGTTGCATTCTTATCATCAACTTATGGTCAAACGTTATTTTCTGATCATGTCAAAAAAAAGAAAAAAGAACTTATGGTCAAAATTAACTTAACTATTAGGGTTTATAAAGTTTCTCCTGGCTCAATAGTAAAAAAACTACTTGCTTAGGTGCACGAGGTCTTGAAATCTTTTCTTGCCAAAGGCGAAAATATTAAATTTTAGTTAGAATATGTAAAAAAAAACTTAGTAGGGTTTACATATATATATATATATATATATATATATATTGAATGGATTATATACACATATTATCTATTTTGTATAAGCTAGGTACGTACAAATGAACCATTCTTGGTTTAAATATGGAAACAAAAGAGTACTGACCCATATATCTGGCTCTCTCTCTTAAGAAATGACCAACAGAGATCAATAGTTGTAGGCCTACAAAATAAGGGTTTTGACTTTTGATCCAAGGTCATAAATATATACTTAAGAGCTAGGAGATTATTACGTTACAGTTTTACATAGTTAATTAATTTGTTGTGTACTGGTACTGCTGCAGATTTAATGCACAAGATTTCTTAAGGAAATTTAAAGGGAAGAAGATAATGTTTGTAGGTGACTCCTTAAGCGCGAATCAGTGGCAGTCTCTAACATGCATGTTGCATGCTGCACTTCCTAAATTAAACTTCACTCTTCACCGAAAAGGAGACCTCTCTACGTTTGCTCTCCCGGTACGTACGCGCGCAGCTCCCTTTTGCATGCGTATATCAACCTTGATTTTGATCCATCATATATATATATATATATATATATGAGAGAGCTAGCCCCATGCCCATGCCCGCGCCAAATTATATATATGAGAGAGCTAGCCCCATCCAAATTAATATATACGCATATCTGCATGTGATTATACTGATGGAACATTCCAATGAACCAAGTGTGGTAGCTTTTATATAATATAGATGATAACATGAGAATTCATTGCAGGATTATTCGATTTCATTAATGTTATCCCGCAATGCATTTCTAGTGGACATAGTGAGAGAGAAGATAGGTATAGTGTTAAAGCTGGACTCCATTCAAACTGGCAATGCATGGAAAGGGGTTGACATGCTCATCTTTAATACCTGGAACTGGTGGCTCCATAAAGGCTCCAAACAATCGTACGTAACGGACAAATTAACATGTTATTCATAAGGTTGAATTACAAAATTGTCTCTCCAAATTGTCAACCATAAATCCATATATATATAAATATATAATACAATATTGAGATTGTTCATAATTCAAACACGTACACATACGTATATGCTTATAGCTATTTATATATTATTAAATGCAGGGCTCATGCACGCATTTAACTATACAAATATATTTCAAATACAAATTATTTCTACCGTACGTAAGGATGAATATATTGACTTTGATGTATTATTAAAACATTTTCTCATTCATTTTCATACACAGATTCTAATAATTGTTTGCTTCGGTTAACAGGTGGGATTATATTGAAAAAGGAGATAAGATATACAAAGATATGGATCGTTTAGTTGCTTTTAATGAGGGACTTAAAACATGGTCAAGGTGGGTAGACTCTATTTCTAATGTTGATCCTACTATCACCAACGTCTTCTTTCAGGGCATCTCTCCCACTCATTACGAGTAAGCCCTTCTTTCTGCATTTAATATCCTATATATAATTTCTGTTTGATAGTTAATTAATTATTATGAGGTTCAAATTTGTAACGTACGTTTTACTTGAGAACTTAACAATAAACAATTTTTAATAATTACGTACTTCATCGTTTTAGTGACCAAAAAGAACATATATATTTCACCAACCTTGCTTAAAGCTGAGTTAATTGTGCAAGAGTATATACCACCCGGAATATATAAAACATGATTTGTTACATTTAAAAGAAAATTAAGTATTCCATAAAAGAAAATGTACGTAAAGGGTGCTTGGGAATTTAAAAATATAAATCAAAACTTAGTTCCACTTACTTAATTTCAGTTATATATTGAACTCTGTGTGTGTGTATATGTATATATATATATATATATATATATATATATATATATATATATATATATATATAAAGATTAGCAAATAGTTTTGCTTGTGGGAGATCACAGACAAAAACCCTATATACACATAAAGTACATAAATTTCAGAAAATCCTCATCCTGCAGTCTAAAAATAACTTTTGAACAAATGTAGTATTAATCTCATTTAGCTGTAAAATTAAACTATATATGTAAACCTTGGCAATATATGATTAGTACTCCCCTTTGACAATGCATTAACCTTGGAATACAATGTACGTAGCGGAAAAGAGTGGAACGAATCACAATCAACAACTACTTGCAAAGGCCAAACCAAACCACTAAGTGGATCAGTATATCCTGGCGGATCAATGGCAGCTGCGGCGGTGGTGAAGCAAGTGTTGAGTAACATGTCGACGCGGGTAGGCTTGCTGGACGTGACAACACTCTCACAGTTGAGGAAAGATGGTCACCCTTCGATATATGGATTTGGTGGAAGTAAGGGAAATGATTGTAGTCATTGGTGTCTTGCTGGCGTTCCTGATACTTGGAATCAAATCTTGTATGCAATTCTTGTTTCAAATACCAGTACTGATTAATTCAACTAATTAAAATATAATGTATTTACAAATGTATAGACGACGGGAACGGCTCAGATAATTTATTGAGTGAGCGAAAAATTCAAAATCATTTATATTTTATTAGATAGATAATACAAATATACTTTACAAATTTTATGTGTTGCTGGTCTCGAAAAAAAATCAACAGTAATTTATGAAGTATAAGATTTAATTTTATGTGCTTAAATGAAGAGGACCTAATTTGGCCAGCCTATATGCAAAGTTGGTACTTGACAAAATTTCTAGGCGAAGACAGTAGTCTCTCTTTTAATTTCTCTCCCCCAATAATTTTTCAAAATATGACTTATAAATTGGCTAGCCTTTATGCGATTAGGCAATAAAATAATGTAGCTAAGATACAAATTGCTTACTGTTTTGCAAAATGGGAATTTTTATGTGGAACAAAGGGAACATTTACAAAAAAATTAACAGTTAGTATGCATCTTGTTTGACACCATTTTCTTTACAAAAATTATATTATCTCTTTTCTAAAATCAGAGATATATATTTTTTTAGTCCGTTCTAAAATTAAAGATACATTTTTATTTTTATATTATAAAGTGATGATATTTCTAATTTGTCATTATCTTTTACTATCATTTTCAATATCACACCACTACAACCAAATTCCTAACTAATATTAAGACTATATTTTTAGTTCTGACTACGTTATTATTGTGTAGTTAAATTTTATACAACAATTTAGTTTAGTTTTAAGTTTAGATAATAATGTATGTATAATGTACACGATTTCACTACTATTTTTTTTAAGAAGGCAAGAATAATACTCCACACATAAGTTTGTTAGAGTACAGAAGAGCGTGTTAAATAAAGTTTATTAATTTTATTCAATCTGTTACTAATATTTTGTTTCCTTTTTTGTTTTTTTGAAATGCAAAATTTATAAAGTTACCATCCTTAGATTTAAAAATATAAATTAATTGCAATACTTTTTAAATTATTCTTTGGGGATGTACTAGACAAATTTAAATTAAACTTTTTTTTCCCCGTTTGTAAAAAAATAACTACTTTCTTTGGTGTCTAACTTATTGAATGTGAATTAATTAATACTGCATTGTATGTTGTTATGGCTTTGGTTTGGGATGAATGTTTATGTTTGTTTACTTAAAAGGGAAGATAATGAGTATATTTAGATCTAACAAAAAATAAGTTTAGGTTGATTTTGAATTATATAAAATAAGTTTGGGTTGGTTTTGGAACTAAAATCATATTACTTATATTTAATATGGGTTATGTGGTTTAGATTTAAATGGTTATGGGTCGAATCTAAATCGACCTATTTTTTAAATTATAGTTTCACTAAAATCTTAATTTCTTTTATACTAAAAACGTCATATTTTAATTTTTTAGACCCAAGTTTGAAATTAAAAATTTTAATTGATGTGACTAATTTAAGTATTAAAAACATTAATTTTGTGATTATAGGCACTTTCAAAAAAAATTTACAATAATAATTATTATGTTTATTAAAATTAAAAAAATTATTGAGAATTTTATTACAATAATTAGTAAATATTACTCCCTCCGTCCCAAATTAATTGCTCAGTTTTGACTTTTTAAAGTCAAATTGACCATTTTTAAAACTAATCTTTTTACTATTTTTGCTAAAATATAGGTGAAGAGATTATAACCAAAAGAAAGTATATATAATTTATTACTAATCCTAATTTTTTATAATTTTAAAAATATATTTATATATGCTTAATTATTAATTCTAAAAATAGTCAATTTGACTTTAAAAAATCAAAATTGAACAGTTAATTTGGGACGGAGGAAATATTATTTTTGAAAAATATATATATAATCAATAAGTATTATTTTTTAAGAGGTGAGGAGTGGGAGGCGTGGGGGGGCGAGGAGCTCGGGAGGCGGGAGGCTGGGAGGGTGTATACATAATTTAAAAATATTATTTTTTTGATGAGGATGAGGGACGAGGGGGAGGAGTGGGGGTGAAAAAGAATGAAAAGTGAAGAGGAGAAGAACAAAGCTTGTATTTGTATTTAGATTAGAATCGATTTATGAATTTTATTTTAACCCTTTTAAATTTAACTCTTTTATTATTTTATTCCTTTAAGTTTATTAACTTACACATTTACTTGTACTTGTATACCTATAAAAAAAATTGAGTATATACAAATGCCACTTAATAGGTCCGCCCCAGACCACTGTGGCCAATAATCTGGTACGGGAGGATACATTCCATTATATTCCAATAATTTGCCTTTTAGAAGCGACTCATCTATTTTATTTATCTACTTTATCAAATATAACTAACAAGAGCAGTTGTTCTTTTGAAAGTGTGTTATAATTTTTCGAGAGTGATGCTACATACATAAATTATTCTATAAATATTTTATAAATTGTTGATGTAGCCTACTCCACCTCAACATATTGATCAACAAATTGCTTCAGTATAGTCTTCGACCCCGCACAATATACTAAGATGGAGTATGTCACATCAACAATTTATAAAATATTTGTAGAATAGTTTGCGTCTCTAGCATTATTCTAATTTTTCATCTCTTTTTATTCTTACAAATTTTTTAATATTAAAATTTTGTCTTCTTGATTTCTTTTAACTTTTAATTTATTCTTAAAATTTGATAAAAATTTTATTATATTTTTACATTAATTACGCTTGCGCGTAACACCGAAAATTTATCTAACAAAATACAATTGATTTTGAATTTTTCGCTCACCCTAATAAATCAGTTGGGCCGTCCAAAGTTTGGGATAAATCCCACCGTTCATATAGTCTTGTCAAGGCACGGGACACACAATTAGGCGGCGATTTTTTTTTGGAGTTCTGGCGGACGAGTTATCATAAATATTATAGTCTATAGCGACGGTTCAAAAAATTATTAACACGACTATATATACTACTACAGTTATGTATATTAGTATATATATATATATATATATATATATATATATATATATATATATAGGAATCCATCCATGGCAATAGGGTTGCCATGGATCTTTGATATCTTGAACCCACTTTTGGATAGTTGATCGACTTATTGGAAGGCTTAGATTGAATGTCTAATGGTCCGGTAGCACAAGCTTTACTAAACTTTTATTTTAATATATTGCATTGCATGGTCAACTGTTGTCATTTTAATAATTTTAAAACGATTTTTTAATATTAAAATTGTAAGACCCCGAAATTTTTTTAAATAAAAAGGAATTTCCTTTATTTATTATTTTGAAATAGTAAGGGTGAATTTGATTAATGTGGTTAGTTATGGGTAAAATCATAAATTTTACAAAATAAGCAAGTGGTTATAAAATATTCATTGTTGTCGGGAATATTCGTTTGGTGTCGTGGAATATTAAACGTCTTTGTCGGAGAATATTAAATAAATGACAGCTTGACCATGTATGAGCCCCATAACGGAAAGCGATTGGAGGAAGAAAGCGATAAATATAAGTTGTTTAAAAATAACTTGGCGTAGTTATTACTGATTATCTTTGTTGGAATACCCGATGGTTTAAAAACACGATGTACGCGTTGTTGCCTGATGGCTTTGCGGTATTGCATCAATTATTGATTCTTACGTGAAGGCATTCCTCAATAATTATTACTGATAATCTTTATTCGGTATTTTATTTTATTGATTCAATAATCTTTGCATTGATATTTTATATTCTTGTTGTTTGATAATTGTCATTCTGCAGTATTTTCATTATCGAAGCAATAATTCATATATTATCTGAATAATATTATTAGATAACATTATTGGCAATGTCTAGAAAGTTACATCTAAGGAGAGGTTTGGTCACCTAATCATGCTGGCCAAGTAAGGAGAAATTCTTATTGGAAAGCCCCTCTTCCTCGAAGGAGCGGCTGGTTGCGATCTTGTGATTCTGTAATATTATTTATGAATAATTAATTATTGATTTATATGATGAGGAAAATATTGATTTTATGTGGATATAGATGGAGAAAATTTTAATGTGACAATTGTTGAAAATTGAAATTTTATCTTTTTCGATGAAATAATTCATTTAAAATATATATATTATTATATTTTTAATAATATAATAATGGTGATATTTTATAATGAATGGAGGATATATGAGTTTATGAGGAGAAAGAGTATTTTTTGTTGCAATAAATATTAAAAGCAGATTTTGTGTGTCAGGTAGACCCATTTCTTGTTGAAATTTGATTATAGCACAATAAAATAGCCCGTTTGTGGATTTGGTCAATTTCTATTTGGAATTTGGAAAAACTTTCTTACGCAAAGTTGTAGAGAATTGAATTTCCTATAAAATCTCTGAGATTTGAATTTTACGATAAAAGGGCTATTTATTATGAATTATTGAAGTTAGGAGTTCCAAAATAATTGATTTTGGAAATTTAAATTATTTTATAAAAGAAAAACGTTTTTTTACTTGTTCTAGAAGGAGCATGTGGGAAATCTTTGGGAATTGAAATCTAGAATGAGTACGTAGAAGATTATATATATATATATATATATATATTAATATTATATTAAATTTTCTACTTTGGTGTTTAAGCATTTTCTATAAATAGGGTGCTTGGGTTAGAATTGAAAATCACACGAAGCTGAAGTTTTCTCTCTCTATATTATCGAGCGTATTCTTGTGAGTATTTTGAGTATACTTTGAGTATTGCTATACGGTGCTGAAGTTCAAGTCATAGCTTTATATCAAGGTATTTCATTTAGAAATCTTGTCTTTTCGAGGTAAGGGATATTATTTTTTTAAAATGATATTATTTCTTCAATATCATTATGCCAAAATATTGGTTGAAACTTTTTATCAAATTTGGAACTTTTTCATGGAGTTCTTATTCTTTATTCAGATTCTTATTCATGAAAGTCTTATTCACTGAAAGCGTGAAGATGTTTTTTGTGAAATTTCTATCTTTTGGTGTCAGATTCTTTGTTCACGATCTGACCTTTATTCACGATATCTGACCTTTATTTAGAATAAAGCCTTTATTCATCGAAAAATGAAATTTCTTCTTTTAAGTCAAAATATCTATTACGGATACTAGCTTTGATTGTATCCATGTTTTGATCATTCTTGAATTTTACACTTATGATTATTTTGAGGTATTTTTGGATATGGATAAAAAAAAAAAGAATCTTAATCCTTAATCCTTGTCATTTTGTTTCCTTTGGATTCGTTTATTTAAAAAATATTTTTCATCATCCTCGGTCTTAAATGATGATATTATTGAATATCTTTGGCTGTAGTGCAAAGATGAATGATTTTGAGTGAATATCTTTGGCTGTAATGCAAAAAGATGAATGAATTTCGATGAATATCTTTGGCCGTAGTGCAAAAGATGAGCAGTGTTTAGATGATCATGACCAATGGTGAATGTCCTTGGCTTTTAGTGCGAGGATGAATATATGATTCGGATATATATTGATTGATGTTGAGGGATAAAAATATTGATGATGGACTGTTAAATTCATAGATATTAGTAGATTTCATCCTCTACGTAATTCTTTCTATGAATTAATATTTTCCATCTATGAGTATTGATTTAAAACTTGTTATCTATTGTATTCTATTAAATTTTTTTCCTGTTGAAGACTAACGATAATTTGTTGTATATTATCTTAGTCATAATATTCTTTCTTTGGGCTAGATTGAGCTCACCCTTTTCCTTTTTGTTCCATTTTTCTTCTCGGGAGGCGAGAATGTAGCGATTACTAGTGGGGGTATGGAATGAAGGTTACAGAGAGAGTTGTTTAGTAGTCCTCACCATTTTGTAAAATAATGTATCAATAATTATGATGGGGATTTATTTGCGTGTGGATATTATCTAGATGGCAATATCTCGTATTTAAACTCACAGATTTATATGTTGTAATAATAAAGTTGTAGTTATTTTTACACCATGTATTTGGCGACTCGAGAATGGGTTGGATGGAATGGACCTATTTTGGGGCGTCACGGTTGGTATCGAGCTTAGGGATATGATCTCCGGAGGAGATGGGGAATAGAACTAGGAGGAGAGGCGAGTAAATCCTTCATTTAGTGTGTCCTACCTAAGCTTATTTGTTAGTTAGTTAGTATATAGGGATATTATGTGATATATTGATTTCCTTAATTAACCACTTGTTTTATTTGTGATGTTTAAGAATGTCATTTGAGAAATATTAATAGTGGAGTAAATGAGGACCGTGGAGATGCTTGTACTTACCAGCGAGGGAGAGCGTCTGCAACAGTGACAATGTACCTCCTATAAACAACACCACCGAAGGAGCGATGAGCGACGGGATGTTTAGAAGCTTTTTGCGATTCATGCAAAATCGAGACGAGGAGACTTCGTGTTCAAAAACATGAGGAGGAAATGATAGCAATTCACGGGTGGTCACAATGCAAGCGAGTTCAAAGTTGGGACCACGAATTTTGGAAAGCCGGATCCGATTAAAGGCGGAGGCGTGGGTCAAATAAATTACCAAGATATTCGATGTCTTGGGATGCGGAGAATGAGAAAGTTTCATTCGCTACTTTTATGTTAAAATGTGAGGCGGCAGACTCTTGGTGGGAATCTAGGCGTAAAGCGTACCCATCCGGTGCACTTTCGGCGTATGTCATGGGAGACGTTTGAAACAGTTTTAATGACAAGTACTTCCACGAAAGTATTCCGTATATGAAGGAAGTGGAGTTTATTAGGCGGAGCGAGAATAACATGGCGGTGTCCGTCTGACGAAGGCGAAGTTCGCGGAGTTATCGAGGTTGCACCTCATTTGGCGGAGAATGAGGCGATATAGCGGATGTTTACGAGAGGTTTGAAACCGGCGTCGTCAAGTATCTCATTTCTCATAAATTTTCTCTCTATTCGGATGTTGTCAGCAGGGCTCGATTGTTAGGCGAGATAACGAGTACGTTCAATGAGGACCATAACGAGAACATCATCAGAAGATAGCGATCATCGGGATAACGATAACCGGCGGAGAAAAAAGAAGAATACGGATGAAAGCGGTAACCACTCTGGTGGTAATCGTGGCCATGAAAATAGAAGAAGCGAGTCGGGAGTAGATTTTAAAAAGGAGATTCAACAACGACCATATGAAGGCGTCGGTTGAAGCAACTAGTTCGAGGAGGAGAAAGACCACCGGTCGTATAAGTTACAAATGCGGGAGAGAGGACATATCATTGGCTTGCGCTCATGACAGTTTAAGGTATGCTATAATTGTGGAAAAGAAGGACATATCGCTTTCGAGATTATGCGGTAAGCGAAACCAAGTCCGGTGAGGGATGGTGACTCAAAAGGATGTCGGAAAAGTCAAAGTCAGCGGTTCTGGAAGGCGTTTGTCTTGGCCGGTCGAAATCGAGGAATCCGAGCGAAGTTATACGCAGTTAGTTAATTATAAATTCTTGCGAAGTTTATACCTTACTAGATACCGGTTCTACCCATTCTTTTATCTCTCTCTCTGCTTTGCGCTCAACTTTTGAACTTGACTACGGAGAAATTAGACTTTGACCTATTTATGGAGACTCCGTTAGGAGAAACTTTCATTACATCCATTGTTTAGAAATATTGCTTGATTCAGGTTGGCACTATCACATTACCTGTTGACTTTATTTCTTTAAAGATATTTGCTTTTGATATGATTTTAAGGTTAACTACTCATCATGCCAAAATTGATTGCTTTCGTAAGGTTGTTATTTTTCATATTCCTAAGCAACCTGTTATTTGAATTCAAGCAACCAAACCATTGAAGTTCAAACTCTTTCATATCAAGCCATAAAGTCATTCGTTTATTGAAAAACGGATGTCAAGCTTTCTTAGCCATGTCATGGACTTAAACAAAAATCGTTGATTTGAATGATATTTACATTGTTAGTAAATTTCTGGCGTATTTCTGAAGAATTTCTTAGCCTACTCCCGGGCGTGATATTGAATTTGTATCGACTTTAAATCCGGTACAAAACCCATTTCTAAAATCTCATATCGAATGGCTCTATTGAACTTGAGGAGTTAAAACCCATTTGTAGAAGTTGATACGAGCCTCTGTCTGGTGACTTCCTTTGTGGAATCTATTTGAAGCCGGACTCTCCGTAGAGGATGCCATATTCATGCGGTAGTAAGCTGATAGGTGCCATTGTGACGTCTTATCCAAGGTTGGGATATGAGTCGCGATTGAGAACAACCTAAGTCGGTAATCGAAATCGTAGCTTTTCAGAAGCTTAGTTGGTTATTATCGGAGATTCGTTGAAGGATATTCTCGAATCGCTATTCCATTAACTTGGTGACTCGTAGAGATACAAAATTCGAATGGAGCAAGGAATGTGGGAAGAGCTTGAAGAACTCAAGAGGAGACTCATTTTAAAGACATGTTTAACCATGCCATCTTGGAAAAGCGAGCGTGGTGGTGGCGTGTTGAGTAGAAGATCGTTATACAAAATCTGGTCACGATATTGTCAAAGACTCATTTCAGTATAATTAACAAATAATAGAGATGGAGATGAAAACTCAGGTACCCACGTGATGATATACGAGTATAATCGACTTTAATTGATAAAGTTAAAGTTATTCAAGCTACACAATGATGAATGATGAATTTGAAGAAGGAGGTGCAAGAAGTTGTTATTTCAAAAGTGAGAATCGGTGAAGTGAGGAAAGCTCAAACCTTGATTTATTAATCCATTTGAAATTCTCGATCGAATAGGAGCGTATGGCCTATAGACTCGTTTAACCGCCAAGTAATGGCGTGTTCATAGCGTTTTCACGTATCGATGTTACGTAAATATGTGGACTGACCGAACCACGTCATTGAGTTAGAGGCAGTATGAGATAGCAGAAGACTTAACATACGAGGAGGTACTTGTCAAGATCTTGGATAGGAAAGAACATGTATCATGTATCTGAGGGTTATACCACAAGTTAAAGTTTTGTGGAGAAACCATGCTATTTGAAATGACTTGGGAGTTGGAAAGCGAAATGAAAGCGAGGTATTCTCATCTTTTGAAAACACACCGGTCGTCACGTCAATTTCGAGGACGAAATTTCATAAGGAGGGAGGTTGTAAGACCCCAAAATTTTTTAAATAAAAAGGAATTTCCTTTATTTATTATTTTGAAATAGTAAAGGTGGATTTGATTAATGTGGTTAGTTATGGGTAAAATGCATAAATTTTACAAAATAAGCAAGTGGTTATAAAATATTCATTGTTGTCGGGGAATATTCGTTTTTGGTCGTGGAATATTCGTCTTTGTCGGGGAATATTAAATGACAGCGTAGCGACCATGTGTGTGGGCCCATAATGAAAAGCGATTGGAGAAGAAAGCGACAAATATAAGTTGTTTAAAAATAATGGCGTAGTTTATTACAGATTAATCTTTGTTGGAATACCCGGTGGTTAAAACACGATAATACGCGTTGTTACCGATGAGACTGCGGTATTGCATCAATTATTGATTCTTACGTGAAGGCATTCCTCGATAATTATTACGATAATTATTATTCGATATTTTATTTTATTGATTCAATAATTCTTTGCATTGATATTTTATATTCTTTGTTGTTTGATAATTGTCATTACACGGTATTTTTCATTATCGAAGCAATAATTCATATTATCTGAATAATATTATTAGATAACATTATTGGCAATGTCTAGAAAGTTACATCTAAGGAGATGTTTGGTCACCTAATTGCGCTTGATAAGGAAAAATTCTTATTGGAAGCCCCCTCTTTCACAGGAGCGGCACGGTTGCGATCTTGTGATTCTGTAATATTATTTGTGAATAATTAATTATTGATTTATATGATGAGGAAAATATTGATTTTATGTGGATATAGATGGAGAAAATTTTAATGTGACAATTGTTGAAAATTGAAATTTTATCTTTTTACGATGAAATAATTCATTTAAATATTATATATATATATATTATATTTTAATAATATAATAATGGTGATATTTTATAATGAATGGAGGATATATGAGTTTATGAGGAGAAAGAGTATTTTTGTTGCAATAAATATTAAAAAGCAGATTTTGTGTGTCGGTAGACCCATTTCTTGTTGAAATTTGATTATAGCTTTTGTAAAATAGTCCAGTTTGTGGATTTTTCGGTCAATTTACATTTTGGAATTTGGAAAAACTTTCTTACGCAAAGTTGTAGAGAATTGAATTTCCTATAAAAACTCCCGAGATTCAAATTTTACGATAAAAGGGCTATTTATTATGAATTATTGAAGTTAGGAGTTCCAAAATAATTGATTTTGGAAATTTAAATTATTTTATAAAAAAAAAGCGTTTTTTTACTTGTTAGAAGGGAGCATGTGGGAAATCTTTGGGAATTGAAATCTAGAATGAGTCGTGAAGAAGATATATATATATATATATATATATATATTAATATTATATTAAATTTTCTAAACTTTGGTGTTACAAGCATTTTCCTATAAATAGGTGCTTAGGTTAGAATTGAAAATCACACGAAGCTGAAGTTTTCTCTCTCTATATTATCGGCGTATTCTTGTGAGTATTTTGAGTATACTTTGAGTATTGCTATACGGTGCAAGTTCAAGTCATGCTTTATATCCAGGTTTCAATTTAAATATTGTCTTTCGAGGTAAGGGATATTATTTTTTTAAAAATGATATTATTTCTTCAATATCATTATGCCAAAATATTGGTTGAAACTTTTTATCAAATTTGAAACTTTTTCATGTCGGGAGTTCTTATTCATGAGTTCTTATTCTGATTTCTTATTCATGATTCTTGAAGCTTATTGAAGATGTTTTTTTGTGAAATTTCTATCTTTTGGTGTCGGAATTCTATCTTTTGGTGTGGAGATTATCTTGGCGCATTATTCACTTATTATCGACACTTATTCCCGAATCGGCCTTTATTCATCGAAAAATGAAATTTCTTCTTTTAAGTCAAAATATCTATTCGGATACTAGCTTTGATTGTATCCATGTTTTGATCATTCTTGAATTTTACACCACTATGATTATTTTGAGGTATTTTTGGATATGGATAAAACAAAGTATGAATCCTTAATCCTTAATCCTTGTCATTTTGTTTCTTTGGATTCGTTTATTTAAAAATATTTTCATCATCCTCGGTCTTAAATGATGATATTATTGAATATCTTTGGCTTTTGTAGTGCAAAGATGAATGATTTTGAGTGAATATCTTTGGCTTTGTAGTGCAAAAGATGAATGAGTTCGATGAATATCTTTGGGCGAAGTGCAAAAGATGAGCAGTGTTTAGATGAACATGACCAAGTGGTGAATGTCCTTGGCTTTGTAGTCTGCGAGGATGAATATATGATTCGGATATATATTGATTGATGTTACATGGATAAAAATATTGATGAATTTATTAAATTCATAGATATTAGTAGATTTCATCCTCTACGTAACTCTTACATGAATTAATATTTTCATTTGAGTATTGATTTAAAACTTGTTGTCTATTGTATTCTATTAAATTTTTCCTGTTGAAGACTAACGATAATTTGTTGTATATTATCTTAGTCGTAATATTCTTCTTCTTGGGCTAGTTGAGCTCACCCTTTTCCTTTTGTTCCATTTTTTTCTGAGGAGGCGAGAATGTAGCGATTCTTAGTCGGGGGTATGGAATGAAGGTTACAGAGAGTTGTTTAGTAGTCCTCACCATTTTGTAAAATAATGTATCAATAATTATGATGGGGATTTATTTGCGTGTGGATATTGTCTAGATGGCAATATACGTATTTAAACTCTGATTTATATGTTGTAATAATAAAGTTGTAGTTATTTACGTACCCATGTATTTGGCGACTCGAGAATGGGTTGGATGGAATGGACTATTTTGGGGCGTCAAACCAAAGACAATTTGTATCGATCGGATAATTCTTTGGAACAATTTTATTTTATAGTACTTTTTAAAACATAATTACAACAAAAGTGCACTCATTAAACATTTACACAATTAATTTTTTTAAAATTTTATTTTCATTACTAGTGCATATTTATGTTTCATTTAATTAAGGGATGTGTTTTAATTTCCAGATGACATGGCAATTCAGTTATTTATTTTTTTAAAAACTGATATCGCGTTTTTTTGGGGATTGTGTTAATTTTAAATTTTTTTTGTTTTGTATGTCGTCTATTTTCTTTTGGAAACCCTTATTTGGTGTTTTGTTCACTTTGTAAGCAAACCCTTATTCATCTTCTTCTCTGTGTGTTTACATCGATTTTTAGGATAGATTTTCCGTTATTCGGCATTTGATTTTTACTTCGTGTTTGTCTATATTGTTTTGGATCGTGTTATTCTCAAGTTTTTGGTTTGTTCCTAGTTATCGATCTTACATTTTTCGATTTTTTTATCTATTTTTTCGGTATGGTTTCTACGAGAAAAGGCATGGAGGAATGGGGATAAGAATCACGATAGGAAGAGGAAAAGAGTTCGAGATGGTTTTAATATGGAGGATTGAAGTTATCTTTAGTGGTGAAGGATAGTAGTTCAAAGTCTTCTAAGCGAGGGGTAAGAGGTTGTTGTTGAAATCGAAGAAGAAAGCGAAATCTATGGTGAATATTGATTGATTTTGAAGGTTATCTTAGAAAAAGTTGTCAAAGAAGATAAAGTTCGGGCTCATAGTGAAAAAATGGTTCCACTGGCCGGAAACATTTGAAGGTTTGTTAAATTTTTTTAAGAATTATATTTTTTTAGTTGTTTTTGATTTTTTGTGTTTTTATTTTATGCATGGTTGTGTTTTGGTTTGTATTTTTTTTTTTTGTTCAGTAGTATCATGGATGTTGAAGTTGTTGTTTGATAAAATCACTGTTTCCATTCTGAGTGTATTTTCTAAAACACATTTTATTATGTTTTAAGTTTTGTTCAATTTGTTGTTGTTAAAATATTGGTTTTCATTCATATTTTAATATAAATCTGAGTATATTTTTGGTTGGTCACTAAATTTCTTTTCTATGATCATCTGAGTGTTGTTATTTGTTGTAGTAACTGCTAAGCATTATGTGGTTACCTTCTTTTATATGTTTGGAGGCGAGTGTTGTAATAGTTGTTAAAATGTATAATATTTCATAAGAGTTTGTGTTGTTTTAAGGATTATTAAAATTGTGTTTGTTTAAATTTTGGTTTCTACCTTACATTATTGTTATTTCGTAGATTTATAATATGTTTGTAACTTTGCTATTTTATTTTTTGTTATCAATATTGAAATGATTGGAAACTTATGTTTGTTATTTTTTGTTGTAGTAGAACTTCGCTAGCTGTTATGTGGTTACCTTCTTTTTATATGTTTGGAGGCTGAGTGTTATAATAGTTGTTAAAATGTATAATATTTCATTCTAGTTTGTGTTGTTTTAAGAATTGTTAAAATTGTGCTTGTTTAAATTTTTGGTTTCTACTGTTTTGTTCACTTTGTAAGCAAACCCTTATTCATCTTCTTCTCGTGTTTTCGCCGATTTTTAGGATAGATTTTCCGTTGTTCAGATTTGATTTTTTACTGTGGTTTGTCCTATATTGTTTTCAGATCGTGTTATTCTCAAGTTTTTTGGTTTGTTGTTCTAGTTCAGACTACATTTTTCGATTTTTTTATCTTTTTTTTGTGATGGTTTCTACGGAGGAAGAGCATGGAGGAATGGGGATAAGAACCCCGATAGTAAAGAGGAAAAGAGTTCCAGATGGTTTTAATATGGAGGATTCAAGTTATCTTTAGTGGTGAAGGATAAGAGTTCAAAGTCTTCTAAACAGGTAAGAGGTTGTTGTTGAAATCAAGAAGTTAAGGCGTAAATCTATGGTGAATATTGATTCAGATTTTGAAGGTTATGCCAAAAAGTTGTCAAAGAAGATAAAGTTCAGCTCATAATCTAAAAAATGGTTCCACTCACAGTAAACATTCAAGGTTTGTTAATTTTTTTTAAGAATTATATTTTTTAGTTGTTTTTGATTTTTTGTGTTTTTATTTTATGCATGGTGTGTTTTTGTTTGTTTTTTTTTTTTTTGTTCAAGAAGATCATGGATGTTGAAGTTGTTGTTTGATAAAATCATTGTTTCCATTCTGAGTGTATTTTCTGAAACACATTTTATTATGTTTTAAGTTTTGTTCAATTTGTTGTTGTTAAAATATTGGTTTTCATTCATATTTTAGTGTCTGATACGAGTATATTTTTGGTTGGTCCCTAAATTTCTTTTCTATGATCATACAGGTTGTTATTTGTTGTAGTAACCTGCTAACTGTTATGTGGTTACCTTCTTTTATATGTTTGGAAACTGAGTGTTGTAATAGTTGTTAAAATGTATAATATTTCATAAGAGTTTGTGTTGTTTTAAGGATTGTTAAAATTGTGCTTGTTTAAATTTTTGGTTTCTACATTACATTATTGTTATTCTGTAGATTTATAATATGTTGGTAACTTGCTATTTTATTTTTTGTTATCAATATTGAAATGATTGGAAACTTATGCTGTTATTTTTGTCAGAAGAATCGCTAATCTGTTATGTGGTTACCTTCTTTTATATGTTTGGAAACTGAGTGTTGTAATAGTTGTTAAAATGTATAATATTTCATTCTAGTTTGTGTTGTTTTAAGGATTGTTAAAATTGTGCTTGTTTAAATTTTTGGTTTCTACATTACATTATTGTTATTCTCGCTTGATTTATAATATGTTGGTAACTTGTTATTTTATTTTTTGTTACCAATATTGAAATGATTGGAAACTTATGTCGTTATTTTTGTCAGAAGAACCTCGCTAAATGTTATTTCGTTCCATTCATTCATATGTTTGGAAACCGATTTTTAGTAGTAGTATAAGTTAAAATGTATAATATTTCGTTGGAGTTTCAGGTTGTTTTAAGGATTGTTAAAATTGTTATTGTTTAAATTTTTGGTTTCTACATTACATTATTGTTATTCTGTAGATTTATAATATACTGGTAACTTGCTATTTTGTTTTTTGTTACCAATATTGAAATGATTGGAGACTTATGCTGTTATAGTTGTTAAAATGTATTTTTTTTCAATATAAGTAACCTGCTAATTGTTATTTGGTTACCTTCTTTTATATGTTTGGAAACTGATTTTTGTAATAGTTGTTAAAATGTGTAATATTTCATTAGAGTTTGTGTTGTTTTAAGCATTGTTGAAATTGTTCTTTTGAAATCACCGCTTTAATTATATCGAGTATTAGATACTTTTAGATTTAGTTTTGTTAATACATTACATTATTGTTATTATTTAGATTTATATTACGCAGTAACCCGTTATATTAATATGTCTTTTACTCCAATAAGATTGAGATTGATGATTGTTTATTTATTTTTTATTTAAAATTATAATTATTTTTTATTACGATCAATGTCAAATTATTTTGCTTATCATCGATATCGCTTCATTTAATGCTTTTTGATTTAAAGTTTTAATGTAGTTTTTAATTTGGTTAATGTGTTTTTAATGTAAGTTTCGATTTTCAGATCTCGGGATTTATTCTACGAGGAGTCAGAATCGAAATTTTTCAAAGAAAAATTATATATTGGTGTGATATGGATGTACCAAATATTATCAAGAAGAAATTGTCTCGAGGTACAATCGACTAAGTTTAAGTTGACATGTTTTGGTAAATTTTAGAGTTCGACAACCACAAATGTTTTCCCTATTATTCATCGTGCCTCGATTAGGGAAGTTTATCAAAGGGATGATGGGGAATTGTGGTTTTTGTTCAAGTGAGTAGGCGGTTAGGTTTGATTGCCTCAATTTTGTTTGATTTTCGGTTTGAATTGGCAAGGTAATGAAAATATTGATAGTTTTAAGGGATTTAATCATGCTGGTGGAGAAGTTTTTTGGTGATGAGGGTTGTCACCCGCTCTAATATTGGCAAGATATATAAGAAGTCACTGCTTTTTGATGATGATGATGATGAAGCAAAGTTAGCTAATGTCTATTATTTTATTGGTTTTAATTTCATTCTAGCTTCCGCTTCGACAATTATATCGATGAAACTTTGTTCAACTTTTTGTCTTACGGGATATGAAAGTTATCCATGGGTAATTTGCATTTCAATGCATAAAGAATTCTTTTTATCTATTAAACAAGGGTCATGTAAGGAAGGATAAACACGGTAAGTGATTTACAATTTTATAGGATGGTCATTGTAAATCTTACAAACTTAATGGATCGCTTTTTGTGTTTCAAGTTTTTTTGTTCAAACAATACCTACTTTGAAAGTCGAGGATTTTTGTGTTGATGACCATGTCGCAGAGTTGAGATTATTTAGATGGAGGAGTTAGAAAGCCTCCTAAAAATGAGAAATTGAATGATCTTGTTTTTGGATCCGTCGTATGTTGGTTTCAATCATTTTATAATTGGTTTCCATTTATATTTTATATTGGTTTCGTTATTATATTTTTGTATTGTTTTGCTTATGTTTTATATTTAATCTTTTCGACATGGTATATTTGTTGTTATTATTATTTTTCAAATTGATCGCTCGTAATATTGTTCCTACTATTGATGAAAAGGTTCATTATTGGGGTGGGGGTTTTCATTTTTTAATGGAAATGATGTTGCAGCAAAATTTCGATGTTAAAGTCGACTCATCAAGGAAATTTAATGATATTGGTTTTTCTATTTCGATTTGGAAGAAGTTATCGATAAACCGTAAAACCTTTAAGGTAAGATGATGGAGATGAAAAAGATATGAGAGAATTGGGTGTCGAGTTAAAAGACCCATCGCAAGTGTTTCAAATGCGATTTATGGGATGTAAAAAAATGATTGTAAAGTTCAGATATGGTCAAGATAGTAATAGAAAACATAAAAATGTTTCTTTTTTTTGATGATGATGATGATGATGATGATGATGATGATGATGATGATGATGATGATGATGATGATGATGATGATGATGATGATGATGATGATGATGATGGTGATGGTGATGGCAATGGTGGTGATGATGATGATGATGGTGTTGGCCGATAATGATGATGTTGATGATGCCGGTGGTGGTTCTCATCATGATGATGATGATAATGAGTTGGGTGAGAACGCTGATGTTGGTAATATTAAGGGAGTGTTGATCCTCCCGCTGGTGGTGTTGTTGGAAATCACCGAGGAAGAGGATGCATGTGTTTACATTTTTTTTAGTTTTTCATTTTATTTTCTATGCTTATTAAGTAAATGCTTACTTCTTTTTGTTTTTTATTAACAGATTCAGATTAAAAATGTTGGTTTAAATTCTTCTGGGAAAGAGATAATTGTTTATACTCCTAGAGGGGTTAAAATTCATATTGAGGATGAAAAGGTTAGTCATTTTTTTTTAATTTTTAATTTTTTTTAATGTGTTATATTTATAAACGGTTTTTTTTTTTTAACAGGCTGAGAAGATGGATGATGTTCCTAGCTTTGATATTTTAAGTCAATCTAGTGGAAAGGAAATTGTTATTTTTACACCTATTGAGGTTTGTTATTATTTTTATTAGCAATTTAATTATTTTGTTGTATTAGTTAGTTTGCTATAGTGTTTATGTTTGTATTGATCAATAGTTTTGTATTTTCAACTTGATATTAACCCATCTTTTTTTGTCATGTATTGTAAAACATTACAGGTAATAAATTCAAGGATCAAACATTTCTATACTTGATGAGTCGTGGTGTTTACAACTCGTGATTTAATTCAATGTTTTGAAATTGAAAAATCTGCTATAAGACCAATCAAGTGTGCCTGCTCGCAGACGGCCATATAAGAAGTGCCGCTTTGAAGAGTCCTTTACTTCAAAGTTGGTTCAAATTGGTTCTACCTCTTCGATGTGGATGCTCTCATTAATTACCCCCCACCACAAGATTTCCAGATATCTCAGATGTGTATTCCTTCAAAAGATGAAGATGTTCTTTTTGATCGCTGGTTTAAGATTCGATTGAATAACCTAAAAGGTATGTATATTGGAGTTTAATATATTTTCATTATGTTTTTAAGAGGATATAAAATAATTTTTTTGGTTGTTTTAATCGCTTTTTTCAAGGATTGAAAAGTTTCCTGCAACAATGACAAAATTGAGCCTTCATTCAGATTGGGTCCGTGCCAATAGCTTCAAAATGTGGTTTTACAAGCTCAAGACCCTGTGCCGCTGGTTTGATGATGATGTGAGTTTTTTATTATCTTTGAATACATGTTTGTTAGTTTAGGTAAACCTTATCTTATTATTATATGGTAACTATTTGAATATTTATCGAAACTAAGATGTTACATTATTATTTTTATTTTTCTTTGTTTAAATCGATTGTTATTTTGTTTTTAATTTTGTTCAAAGACATCAACATATGCTTGTCATTACATTCGTCAGAAGTGTACAAGACTCAACCAAATTCAAATAAGGGTTACAATAATCGATTGTTGGTTCCATATCAAGTCGACCAATTTATATGGAAAATATGGTAATAGAAATTGTGATAAGAATCATTGTTGACTCGTGATATAGCCGAGTACATTCATGGGTATCTTATGGAATTCAACACACCCTCGGGTTAACGCCGATTTTGTTATGTTCCCCATTCATATGTCGTCACTGCTCATTGGTTTTTGCTTGTGTTCGACGGCATCGCAGAAAGTATTAGTGGTTTATAACTCTTCAACAGATAGAATGTTATGCGACAAATATTAGTGATGTGCATGAGCCGCACATCTTTATTCTCCCATAATTTTGTCTAATCATGTTTTGGAAGAATAGTAATAGATATTGATTTCAATATAGTGTTCCATACCGCAACAAAAAGTTGAACATGATATCATTGATCTAGAATTTGCAGAGGCTATTCCTAACAAATTGAAAGGTAAGTTTCCAATTACTTATAATTGTTCGGCTTTTGTATATATAATGAAGTCTGCTTTTGATTTCAGGTTATATATTTATTGTTTTTTCAAATGATCATGAATGTTTACCATTTGTTTTACAAGACATTTCATTCATCGATGATATCTCGCAATGCCAAAACCATTTCCCAGACTTCAATACCGTAGAAGCTTTTCAGGTCAACTTGTTTAATCATGCAAGGAAGAAACATTTAGTGGATATGAATCATACGTAATATAAGGTGAAGATTAGCCATCAAGACTAGTATGATTATGAATCTTGATATGGTTATTGGTCAGGGAAATTCGCTGTAATTATTCGATTTGATGTGGTTATTTGTTATGGAATGTTTGTAATTATTATGATGGTTGAATGATGTATTAATTTTTACAAGTGGAAGTATGAGTATGTTTCATTGGCTATCATTGTTATTTTTTGTTTTTATTTAATTTTCAGATTTATTATCAAGTAACATTTTTATTTATGGTACAGCTTGGTTTCTAAATGTTGATATTATGGTATCTATTCGAGTTGGTATTGGTATCCAATTAGTATTGATAATATATTGTAAAAAAATATTAAAAAAATTAATAATGTTGTATATGTAATGTGTATTCAAACTAATGACAATGAGATATAGTTGTTGACACATATAAATTTATTTTTTGTTAAGATTCTAATGTTTTATGAAGTGAGTTTCGCTTGCAAAAAAAACAACATTTAATCGTCAGTAAAGTGGCACTAAAATTTGTAAAGAGAGTTACCATTTATCGTAATCATGTGTACAAAAGTTTGGTGGGTACAAATCTAAACAAGTAAATGACAACAATGTGGAAGTGGAGGAAAAAGCTAAATGTAAACATAATCAATGTTTCACTTATGATTTGAATAAACACAGAGGCCTAAGTCGGGTTTACTTCCCTAAGAACCTAAAAATGGATGTAATTAAATATGTGTCAACCTAAAATGTTTAGGAATTAGTATGGATAATTATTTTTTGTAATTTTATTTTTTTAACATGGTACAAATAGAGCCAAAATTTCATTTATGTGTAATCGCTTTTAGTTTTAAATAAAGAACCTAAATATACATAAATATGTCGCTTATATTTTATTTTATTTTTAATTAGAAACTACTTTTTTTTTTAAAGATATTAATTAGAATAAAAAACATTTTAAAAAGGGTAATCATTCATAACAGAAACTATATCACATTTTACACATTATTTTATTTTTTTTTTTCATTTGTTATGGTAGTGATGGTTCACTAACAATATATATTGTTTATATAAAAAAGATTTGAGGTTTATGAAACATTTATATTAATTTAAAATAATCTATTAATTAGTTTTAGTAATTTTATAATTTTTAACACGGTAGAATTAAGATCCAAAATTTCATTTTATGTGTATATATTTTAGTTTTTAGATAAGAACCAAATAGTACTTTTTATAGTTTTTTAGCATGGTACGCTTAAGAGCCATAATTTCATTTTGTGTATCTATTATAATAAATGCTTTGTTTTGTGGTTTACCAAATAGTTATATTAATTAAAATTAATCTATTAATTAAATGGTTGGTACTTGCAAATTTTTTTCATCAGATACTTGGTAGCCAAAATTGCATTTACAGTAATCTAGTAGTTTTAGTAGTAAATAAAATATACATCAATAATTATAATATACAAATTGTTGATTTTAAGATATAATTACTTTGTTAAACAAAAATTAATGAAAATAAACATATTTCAATATCAGGTAATATAAATTTTTATTTATTTAATCAATAAAACGATTACAATATGAATGTATATCGAAGAACCTCAAGAATCATCAAATGAGTCTCAGAATAAATTTTTTTCGTTAAAAATGAAATATATTACAACGCTTTTACTCCAAAATTGGTGGATTATTGCATGTTTTTTTTGTCAGGTCCTTTTGTTGGCATCGTCTCAGATTTATTCTCAATGGTATTTTCGTAAACATGCTTCAGATTCTTCCAATCTTTGGTCGCCCAAATTGGCCTTCAGATTGGTGGTTTGACACATATGTTTTTAATCTCGTCTCGAACATTCCAATTTCTTTGTCGTCCAATGGCATGATAGGTTTTAATACGTGTCCATCAAAGTTATTTTTGAATAAGATTTGAGCAAAAAATCATAACAAATTTCATATTCCGCTTTCATAATAATAACAAAGAAGAAGTAAGGTGAGCAAGGCATTTCATGGTATTGAAATTTACTAAGACGTGCATGTCTTTTTTTCCCATATCCACGATAAATTGCTTTGGTGACATCATAAAAAAGAAAATTACTAGATTTGATGTCTCAACCGCACAAATTTTAATAGTTTAGTTTAGATATATAATAATAATTATTTAAAAAAAAAATATATGTAATAATTAAAGTTATATGCGATCGTTAAGAACTTTTACAGCTTTATATTGGTAACCAATAATTCATTTTGTGGTTTCATATAATTGTTAATGATATTTTTTTCCAAAGATGTGCAAAGAATAATTTTTGGGTTTTATGGTCGACCTTAAGTTTCTTTCGACTCGTTGATATTATCTTGTAATCTCTCTCTCTACCGTCGTGGATAGAGTTGTGAAAGTTGATATTATCGATCGCTTGTTTGTTGTGAAATACCACTTTTGAACCATACAACAGTAGGCATTCAATCATCGATTTAACCGGAAGATCTCTAATTCCCTCGATTGCATGGTTAATAGACTCACTCACTGTGTTTGAAGTCATTGTTGAATACCGCCATAGCCCATGGAGCCTCGTGGCACTTTTCTAGCTTAACTTCTTCCTCCGATATGTTCTTATTCTAAGATCAATCGTGATCAAGTTCACCATATATACGATGTTGAATTCTTTCTACTTGTAAGCCCTACAAGTCGCACAGATGCTTTTCTTTATCTCTTCTCCTTTCTTTTGAACTGCTTTTAATATTTTTCGTAATATGGTAGGTGCATGAACCGTGCATGACATCGTGGAACACATGCTTAAGTCCTTGATAATTGCTTCATGTCCGTCTCTAAACGATACATTGTCCTTCTCTAACACCACAAGCATTTCTCAAATTGATGAAAACCATCTCCATGATGATTCATTTTCACTATCAACAATCGCAAAAGAAATCCAGATGATGTTCCTGTTCAGAGATCTTGTGTGCTTTGCATGAAGAGAAAAGTAAATTCTCGTAGTTCGATCAGTATTTAATGTCCCATCAACTACAATGATTGGGAAACAATGTTGCCATGCTTCGATGGATGCTCCTATCACAAGAAGAGATATTTGAATCACCATTTTTTTCCAACTCCAATGATGTGATTGACGATCCCCAAACTAATTTTAAAGTAAGGTTAATATAATTATATGCAATAATGTCCAGATTAGAGATATGATTACATGGTGTATTATTTTTTTTTAACAATAACTTATATTTTTATGTCTTTATAGTCTTTAGATGGTATCTAAAATGATATTTAATAGTTTCAATTCATGTATATATTTGTCTTATGCAAAAATCGATTTAGTTTTATTCAATTAAAATAGATAAGAGCTATATATGTATTTGTAAGTTGACTAAACTTCTTACTTTGAGTAACCAAAATAGTTGAAACATTTAATAAATAGTTTGCAATTGCTACTGGATTAGTTTGTTGCAAAGACGTGCAACCAAGAAGGATCGAGTAGTAATGTGTGGATTTCCTCTTACTTTTTGCATTGCTTTTTCCTTTCGATCTCCATGCTTTTTGGTAGAGATGGACACGTTATATTCGCCATCATGTCTTCCACAATGTCTTTTTGTGTGTAAATTTTCTTGAAGTTAGTTAGTTTATGCTTAATGCACTCACTAACCATCTCACCGCTTTGTTTGTTCGTGATCTCCAAGCAAAGATGTTTGATTTAAATGTTGTGTACATCATTAAATTCTCTTACCTTGAATATAGTTGTTTTTCCAAACTTTGATGCTCTTAGTTTCCATTTGCAATTTCCATTGTTCTAGGCATACCGTAACAAAATCTCACCACTTGTTCTTTCAACCTCAGGTTGTCATTCTGCTTTTATTTTTATGGAATGTAGCCTTATCATTCAGGAAAGAATTTTTTGTTTATGTAAGTTTGATGTAGTTTGACTTTAAACTTATTCGATCCAAATTACCTCATCACATCAGATCGCAGTTGTTTGCTATGTCCCGCTTTCGATCGCTTCGCTTTTGTCAATTACTTCAATGCCAACCGCTTCAACATATTGTGATCCATTTTGGTCTTCTTCAGGTTGCCAACTAACCAAAATCGTAATTCCACCGTGTCAATCTCTTATTTGCGCTTCGTCAGACTATATATATTCTTCTTCATTTATCACGCTATGTAAGTTTCAGTAGTCCCTCCAATGATTTGTTCATAATCTATAATTAGTGGAAACTTTCCATTTTCATTCGATCTTCTACTAACTTCCATATGTAATCTTAAGGTTGCTTCATTTGTCACCTCGATTCGAGGAATGTTGTCGTTAATCAAATTTGATTGCCAATTCCGTCAGGTTGTAGTCCAGATTAATGCGCAAAGACATATCATGTTGTGCATTTCGTGAATGAACAGCTTGATGGTGATAGAGGCCCAGAATTTCAAATTTGTATATCACATCGCTTCATTCCACGCCCGCTGAAGTAAACTACAATTGGAAGATATCCATGGTCCTAATATCAAATCGTAATATTCACACAATAATGTAATTAAGATCCAAATCTTTACATTAATGTTTCTAAATCTTCAGACGCTGAAGAAAATATGATTGTTATCGCTTTCGCAAACTATTTTGTAATCGATATAATTTAAATTTACTATTTAGATATTAAAGCAACTTTATTAAGTAACCAAAGTAGACGATTTCAGATCAATTAGTATGAAACAAACCGCTTTCATTTTGTTTATAAATAAATCACAATTTAAAATGAAATCAAGATGAAATACTATATATTAAATAAAGAAAACAAGTAATCCAAATATAATTATATGAATTTTGCCAAATTTTGATATAAATGCTTCAAAAATACGATTTGTAATAAATAGTAGTTGGTTATCAAATTATTAAATTAATTTAGTTGGTTACCAAATTAAAACAATTCAAGAACTCTAAATATAAGTTATTGGTATCTATGTTATCGAAGTTATGTTTTCATTCATTCCATATCCAAAACATAAATTATAATGCACCGAAAATGAAATACTAAATATTAAACACTTAAAACAAGGAATCCAAATATTATTATATTAATGTCGACTAATTTTTATATAAATGCTTCTAAATGGCATTAGTAACCAATAGTAGATGGTTACCGAGATTTCAAAAGCTATTTATTTGGTTACCAAATTAACACTATTCAAGAACCAAAATATACGCTATGGTATATATGTTTCAGAAAGTAATTTTTGATTCCAAAACCATAACCAAAACACAAATTATAATGTCCCGAAAATGAAATACTAAATATTAAAAACTAAAAACAAGGAATCTAAATATTTTTATTTGAATGTTGCCAACTTTTTATATAAATGCTCAAAATTTGGCATCAAGAATCAATAGTATTCGTTGTCAAATTACAAAAACTATTTAATTGGTTACCAAACTAATATTATTCAAGAACCAAAACATACGCTATTGGTATATATGTTATCGTGAAGTAATTTTTTATTGTTTCCATATGCAAAACAAAAATTATAATGTCGCATGTGATTTTCCAAATGTTGAACACTTAAAACAAGGTAACCAAATCTTTGTATGTATTTTTCAAAACATCAGATGACAGAGTAAAATTGTAGAGAACAACAAATATTTATCGTTATAAATATCTCAACCGCAGCTTGAATTCGAGAATAAAAAAAATTATTTCAATACATATATTAACCGCCTCCGCACTTTTGTTTTCAATTTCCAGATCTTGGTTTGAAATCTCTGCTTATATCTCGTTTTTTCGCTTTTAACTCGTGATCGGCTTTTGTATGTCGATTTCGACACTGCTTTCGATTTTATGTGCTTTTGAATTAGGCCTCTAGTATTAATGCTTTTGCTTCTTTTCGATCGATCCTTTTCAAGATGATCAATCGTCAAGACGGATGAATATCCGTAGGCTTTTTTGATTTGTTTCGATCATTCGGTTTTTTTTTTCGTGATTTTGGAATGTTTTTTTAGTTGGTAATCGACGATATAGTGGAGTAGTTTTTCCTAGATTTAAGGTGATTGTATTTCAGCTTGTTTTGGTTTCGTGATGTAGATTTGCACTACTATTGATATTATTATATATTATTGCACTATTACTATAATTTTTAAATGGTGCACTATTCTTGTAATATCTTTTTAATACTTGTATACTTATGTAAAGGACTCATGCGACCCGTTTGGACTTGGCCCGCCCATTTTCCAGGTCTAGTTAATATAACTAAACATATTATTGGTCTAGTGTTTTAAAGTCTTATTTGGATGCATTTGATTTGATTCGAACTTAAAAATTGACTCGAATTATTTTACTCCCTCCGTCCCAGGATAAAAGTTCTGGTGGACTTTTCACGCATATTAAGAAGAGGAATAAAATGATAAAATTGTCCATAATAATGTCATTAAATATGGAGAGAGAATTAGAATAAGAAAAGTATGAGATATTTAATGCTACGGGCATAATAGGAAAAAATATATAAAAATTTGGTTATTAAAAAAAAGTGGACATTTAACATAGGACAACTTAAAATAGTAATAAGGACTTTTATTCTGAGACAGAAAAAGTATATGATATCAGAGCCGACTCAAAAAAATTGGGATCGAAATTTGACCCGAATTATTTCATTATAAACGAGCGCCTTTTGTTCTCTATTTAGATGTCCAAAAGCATATGAACCATTAACTCTATTTGGGTTTATCAAAGCTCACTAAATAGAATAAAATACAAATTATCATATATATCTTTTGCCAAATAATTATTTGGCCATCTATAAATGCAAAATAGATAATAATAATATTTTTATTTCAAATTCTAAAATTATTATTAATTTAATTTTTTAAATTCAAAATTGAGATGTGTCAAGTGGAGTACAATTGATTGATTTTTTTTCTATAGTTTTAAAATTGCAAGTAGTAAGTATGGATAATGGTTGGAATTATTAATATAAATAGAAATAAATTAATAATATATTTGGTCAAACTTAATTATTAGATTTCAAAATAATCATAAACTTCAAATTCAAATCTTCGGATTATTTTCATAAAAAGTTATTATAAGCCGTTTTAAACTAAGTTTACCAAAAAAAAATTCTTCTTAAAATTAATTATAAATAAGTTTTGACTCTTTATAAACAATCACAAACACCCACTCAAATCTCAAAACTCAGAACAGTGCCTGTTTCGATACTCTTCCAATTTTTATTTAGTGAATTGTTTTCAAAAGTGAAATATTATTTGAATATACTTATTATAGTTATTTAAAATGAAAGATATGTAAGGGTAAAAAAAGAAGTTGAATTTCTTATTTGTGTTTTGTCTCGGAAAGCATAATCAAATAATCTGAATTTTACAATTTGCAAATTCCTTCTAGAGTTATGCTAACTTGTACCACACTCCAAAATTTTGGAAAAATTAAAAATGGTAACCCTATTGTCAATTATGACGAGTCTCACAGCAAACCCATCCCTCCTCCAATTTCCTCCATCGAAGCCCTCGCCACCTCCACTCACCAATTCCTCAGTCCCCCAATTTTTATCTTTTCTCAACTCAAATCCAAACCCTAGAACTCCCAAAATGGTGATCCCTTCAATGAGAGCTCAAGCAGGCAGCAACCCTGATCTTGGACTGGTTCAGCAAGCAATACAATTGGTCCAAACTTCCCCACCCACATGGCAATCTGCTCTTCTTAGCAATATAGTTATATTTCTTGTGGGTTCTCCGATTCTTGTATCTGGATTGTCTCTCTCCGGCATTGCAGCAGCTTTCTTGCTCGGTTCTCTCACTTGGCGCGCTTTTGGTCCCTCCGGATTTCTTCTGGTTGCTATTTATTTTGTTCTTGTAAGTTGAAATCTAACCATTTTTATCATGGATATCCAGATTTGCCTGTATATTATTTTGAATTCTTGATTACCATAATCGGTTGAAAGATGAAATCTTCTGGCCATAAATGAAAAACAAGCTGATAGCTACAAAGTTTTCATATATTTCTAGTAACTATCACGGGATCATTCATTTTGGTTAAGTTAGGGCACGGCTGCAACAAAATTGAAAATGGCTCAGAAGGAGGCCCAAGGGTTGCTGAGAAGAAAAGGAAGGAGAGGACCAGGAAGTGTGATTGGTTCGAGTGCAGCTGGTTGTGTTTGTGCATTACTTTCAATTTATGGAGTTGGTGGGAGAGCATCCTATCGGCTTTGGGAACTTGGGTTTGTTGCCAGTTTTTGTACCAAACTGAGTGATACTGTCTCAAGTGAGATAGGGAAGGCATATGGGAGAACAACGTAAGTATGAATCTCCTTCAACGCACTCTAGTAATCAATCATACCTATCTAATACACATACTACATTCAACTCTGATGCAAAAGTCTAAAACCAGATCTGATTTATCAAAACTGACAACAGTTTCGATTATAGAAGTAAAAAAAATGAAGTAAAGAAATAAATGATTCAACAGATTTGAATCTTATGTATTGATCTTCCAAAATAAGGAAAAAAAGATCATGAACTGCTTTGATACCATGTTAGGTTTATTACCATGAAACTAATAGTAGAAAACAGAATGCACAGCAACAAAGCTGAAAATATAATATCTCTGTATTTTGCTTAGTAAAACAGTCTATTACATATCATGTATATATATACATGTTCAATCCGTATCACTCCTTATTGTTAGTAAAGTAGGTACATTAGTTACACTAAAATACACCAAGGTAATACAGTCAAGTCCATACATCCTTGTTGTTAGCTGTCATTGTCAATGCTCCAAGTACTTTTCTTCTGATCACTAGTGGAGCTGCATGCAGTGCAGCTGTGAATGCAGTAGTTGTGCTTGCATCAGAGTTGTATGTAGTATGTCAATTCCATACCACAATTAAAATTTTCAGGACTGATAATGGGAGTGAGTTTGTCAATAAGCAAATTTCACCTTTTTTGACATCTCATGGTGTTATTCACCAAAGTTCTTGTGTTGATACTCCCCAACAAAATGGAAGAGTAGAACGAAAACATAGACAACTTTTAAAAATAGCTAGAGCTTTGAGGTTTCATGTTGGTTTACCTATTCAATATTGGGGGGAGTGCTTACTCACTGCTACTTATATCTTAAATAGATTGCCCACACCTGTGTTACAATACAAAACACCTCATGAAATCTTGTTTCTTCAAGTACCCAGTTATGATCATCTAAAGGTTTTTGGTTGCCTATGTTATGCCTCAATTCATTATGGCAACAAGTTTGCCCCTAGAGCAATTAGGTGTGTTTTTCTTGGTTATCCGCATGGTCAAAAGGGTTATAAGGTGTTAAATCTTCAAACTAAACAAATTTTTGTCTCCCGGAATGTAGTTTTTCATGAAACTATATTTCCATATTTAGCACAGATATCTTCTAATTCTCAAGATCTTTATAATTTTCTACCTTGGCTTCATCATCATTATGAACCAAATTGTTTGCCTCGGGCTCACTTTCGTCCTACTTCAGCTCCTAATTCACCTTCTACTCCTACTTCTCCTCCTATTTCTACTCCTGCTTCTCCTCCTATTTCTACTCCTACTTCAGTTTCTGATCCTACAGCAAGTACCAATCCTCCCAGTGAAATTCATTCTTTTGTTGACCCCTTGCCAATTGCCTCTAGTCCATCATTGCTCAGACAATCTTCTAGACTTAAGCAGAGACCATCTTGGTGGCATGATTATGATATTCCTATCAAACAGACTTCTGGTGCTCTCACTTCTAATGTCTCAGCTGTCCCTTTCAAACATCATCTTGACAATTACTTGTCTTATTCCAATTTTGCACTCTCACACAAGCACTTTATAACTAATCTAGCATCTGTTAAGGAACCTACTTATTATTCTCAAGCTGTTAAGGATCCCCAGTGGATAATAGTTATGAATAAAGAGCTTGATGCCCTTGAATCTAATCATACTTGGGATTTGGTAGAATTACCCTTTGACAAGCAAACAGTTGGTTGTAAATGAGTTTACAAGGTCAAATATCATGCTAGTGGACACATTGAGAGATATAAGGCTCGTTTGGTGGCTAAAGGTTATACACAAGAGGAAGGAGTGGATTATCATGATACATTTGCCCCTGTGGCAAAAATGGTCACAGTTAAATGTCTTTTCGCACTGGCAGCTGCTAAACAATGGGTTGTTCATCAATTAGATGTTAACAATGCTTTTTTACATGGAGATTTGTTGGATGAGGTATATATGGATTTGCCACAAGGGTATATTGTTCCTTCACACACCAACAGATTTGTTTGCAAATTAAAGAAGTCTTTATATGGTCTGAAGCAAGCCTCCAGACAATGGTTTGCCTAACTGACTTCTTCTCTTCTTCACACCGGGTTTTCTCAATCAAAAGCAGATTACTCTTTATTTACCTACCACAAAGCTGGATTATTTACAGCAGTTTTGGTTTATATTGATGATATACTTGTTACTGGCAATGACAGCTCTATGGTTCTTCATTTGAAAGCCATGTTGGACAATCAATTTAGTATTAAGGATCTTGGTGAACCAAAGTATTATTTGGGGCAAGAAATCAACAGATCAAAGGCTGGAATCTTCATTAGTCAAAGAAAATTTATCTTAGACCTTTTACAATCTGCATGTTTGTTGGATGCTGAGCCACTTACTATTCCACTTGATCAACACATCAAGCTGCATGATAATAGCTTTTCTGGAGAGCTTATTTCTAATCCATCTGATTATAGAAGTTATGTGGGTAAACTCTTGTATCTCACCTTCACCAGACCATATATCAGCTATTCCGTCCAACTACTTGGTCAATTCATGCAATCACCTCGACAAAAACATCTTGAAGCTGTTCAAAGGGTTTTACGGTACCTCAAGTGTACATCTGGTCAAGGACTTTTCTTTCTTGCAGATAATGATTTGGTTTTGAAAGGCTTTTGTGACAGTGATTGGTGAGGTTGTCCTATTAGTAGAAAATCTGTTACTGGGTATTGTCTTATGTTAGGCCCTTCTCTTATCTCTTGGCAATCTAAGAAGCAATCTGTTACTTCTCGAAGTTCAGTTGAAGCTGAATATCGTGCTCTTGCAACTACTACTTGTGAGGTTTTATGGTTGCATAGCTTATTACACGATTTATTGGTTCCAACTCATGGTCCTACTCCTATATTTTGTGACAATCAGGCAGCACTCGACATTGCAGCAAATCCTGTTTATCATGCTCGCACCAAACACATAGAAATTGATTGTCATTTTGTAAGGGAAAAGGTGCAAGCAGGTATCATTCAACCTCTTAAAGTTTCTTCTAAAGATCAAGTTGCTGATTTGTTGACTAAAGCTTTAGGTCGCACAAGTCATTGGTATTTAGCTTCCAAGTTGGGCTTACATAATCCATGTCTGCCTTCAACTTGTGGGGGGAGTAATACACATACTACATCCAACTCTGATGCAAGCACATCTATCAGATTCGCGGTACCTTTGCAAATGCAGCTCCACTAGTGATCAGAAGAAAAGTACTTGGAGCATTGACAATGACAGCTAACAACAAGGATGTATGGACTTGACTGTATTACCTTGGTGTATTTTAGTGTAACTAATGTACCTACTTTATTAGCAATAAGGAGTGATACGGATTGAACATGTATATATATACATGATATGTAATACTGTTTTACTAAGCAAAATACAGAGATATTATATTTTCAGCTTTGTTGCTCTGCATTCTGTTTTCTACTATTAGTTTCATGGTTGAATAAACCTAACACTATCACACTCACGATCAATCAAACAGACTAACACAGGTACACTATTGGAACAGGTACCCATCTTCAAAAGGATTATAAGGACAGTAAAACTTGCTTCTTGAATTGGGGCATTTGTTTCTTTATTTTTGTTAATTACTTCTCACTATGGATTTTCTTAATGAATAAAGCAAGTTTCTGATATCTGGTTGTTAGATCTTTGAGTATCAATTCAAATTTTTACTGTTGTCATAATAGGAAGGACATTTATAATGTAGGGAAATCCATGATGGGCTGCATTGGGATTTCCATCCTAAAGCTTGCATCATTGCTACATGAGTGTGGCAAATATAGCTTCTGAATTCAACTTGAAAATTTATGACATCAAAAAAGAAATTGAATTTGTGAAGTGAACTGATCTTATGTTTGTGAGATATTTTAAATTAGCATTTTTCATTGTCCAATTTAAATAATCCTTGTCAACCTCCTCCTCCTCGTCATCATCCCCCACCCCCCAAAAAAAAAAAAAAAAGAAAAAAGAACACACACATGGTGTTTCTTATTTTTGGCGGGCAGGACATCATTCTTAGAGATTATGTATGTTCTAAATGTTTCTGCTCCTGATGTAGGTATCTAGTAACAACATTTAAGGTAGTTCCTAGGGGAACAGAAGGAGCTGTTAGTGTCGAGGGAACCTTTGTTGGACTTCTAGCTTCAATTCTTCTTGCCTTTCTTGGTACTGTAATGGGTGAGGTATGATATACTTACCCTTTTTTATTTTCAATTAAATTTGTCATCACCATTTATTGGTCAGTTACTACTCATTCTCTGCATCATTGCCTTCATATTTTCCTTGGATTGGCCCTTGTGAAACATAAATTAGAGGCCATTGATACCCGTTGAGATGGAAGGAAAACAGTTTTTTTTTCTTTTACTGTGGTTTGATCTTGTGATACGATGAAGAGTAGCTGTTTGGGAAATTGGGAATTTATTCTAGTTGAAGAAGTGAATATCTGACAAGAATGAATTTGGAACAAGAAACCTTAGTACAGAAGGAGAGGCCTAGTAATAAATATGACCCCAATTAGGCATTTATAGGAATTGTAGGATCAGGTATGCTGATGCAGCCTAACGTGTGTACATCAGGGCTTTCATTTTGTGTTTGTGATAATACTACACTTTTAGTTGATCATATAATTTTCTCTGGAGAACGATTTTGTCTCTTACTCTGACAAATGCAAGTTTTCCTTTGTTTTCCCTTCATAAAATTTGGGGGAGCAGATAAATGTTCCCGAAGCTGTTATATGTGTGCTAGCTGCCCAGATTGCTAATCTCGGCGAAAGCGTGATAGGTGCTGCACTCCAAGAAAAGGAAGGGTTTCGATGGGTAGGCCATTATTTAACTCAGATGCGTATTTTTCCTGCATTGTTGTCATACAGGACGTCAAACTTTTATTTCGTCTTATCTGGTTCAATTGAATCATGAAGGGGGATGGGGATCTGTAGACATTTGCTCTAATTATTTCATCCCCTTGATTTGCAGCTCAACAATGATATTGTCAATGTCATCAGTATATCCATGGGTAGCATTTTAGCAGTCGTGATGCAACAACTTATACTGCAAAAGTAGTATACATAATAGCTCCTGAAGTCGACCACAAATACAATCTATTGAGGATGAGCATGATGACACACAACATAAGACCACGTAAATTGAATGCATTCTACAATGAAAGACGGGGGCGTGAAATCTCTTACTGGACGAGTACATCAGTGTTGTGTTTCTGTTCATGTTGTTGTTCAATGAGAAGCACATCTGATCCCAGGAGTGTAGCAGCGAAAACCAACACATGTATTTCTTATTCTAGTTTATGCAACCTGACCCTTCATTCTTTGCTCAAGCATGTGAACAGACAAATTAATCATCTTGATTATAGTTACAGAAACATCTATTTATTTTTTATAAATTAAATAACAAAACACGCCAAATCGAAAATAATAGTACGGGAAATTAAAGGATATAAATCCTTGGGTCGGAGAAATTTTAAAAGTAAATATAATATATAAATAATAAATTTTATTAATAATACCTTTTCCCAGTTTACGGTAAATACAATTGTATTGACAAAAATCAAATAAATTTTTTAAGAGCTCAAGTTCTACATCCCAAATAAAGTCTCAAGTTTAATATCCCAAATAAGTTTTAAATGCACATCCTTATTGCATTAATATTACGACTCTGCTTTCCCTTCTTGGTTCATCCAAATAAGTTTTAATCCAAGTTGTCATACATATTTTATTCATTGGTTCAATTGCAAGTACTGGTTGGCCACTGGTTCGATCTTTAGTCTTTAACATCCTAATTACTCGAACTAATCAAAATATTAGTACTTATATTGGACAACACAGGCACAAGGCAATCAATTCACCAGAGGAGTTCTATAGAACTTAAGATTTTCTTCCATTTACTGATCTCATCTTTTACGGAATCGATCCCCTTTTGATTGTACAAAAATATGTGGAGCTTGGCATGTCTGAAAACACAGGAGAACGTTTTCATAGATCTCAACAATATCAACCAACTGAACAAAATGAGACGATTCTTCCCCTACAAGGCAATGATTTTCTATGGTCATGCTCATGCAAAGGTAATTTATACCAACCAGTTGACTTGATAATCAAACACAATCAAAACACACTTGAATTTCTTCCCATTTGATACATTCGCGTACATTGAAGAAAACTGGAGGCAAAACAGAACGTCTAGGCTATCTAAGAACCAACCTTCTGCCAAGGGCCAAACTCCGAACTATTCAGGTTACAGTAGCAATTTTGAGATACCACCGATGGAACCCCCAGCAATGGCCACTGGGTTGATAGCTAAGCAACTGAAGAGGATCGACCACCGGAGGTTGCCACATGGTTGAACACCAAAAGATTGGCCCAAGCTACCCTTTCACACATCTCTGCCCTAATCTTACAACCTAAACAGTAACAGAGGGTACAAGACATCTACTTACAGAGAAAAAGTACCATTCAGAACCAAAGGTAAAGTGACTGAAACACCATTACCGAAATGAGAACAGTTCCTAGTACTATCAACACACGCCATCTGTTGGTGTGTGGTTAAAGTCTTGAGATACCTAAAAAAAGTCATGGAGAACAAACTAGAATTGCCTTCTCCGTTTGAGACTGGAGCCATTTGGTCGATAATGATACAGATTCTGGATGGATGAGCATACATCAGGAACAAATGCTGGTGCAGCATCCATCTGATGCTGATAACTGTTTGGCCAGTAAAGTCCTGAGGCTGTCGGAGGGGATGGAATCTCTGGAACTGCCCAGGCTGACTCCGGAATTTGGCCCAAGCACTCATCACCATCTAACTCAATTTCGGCGGCCCTTAATATTGGTGAGCAGTCTGAATCTCCAAGCTTTCCGCTATCAGCCTGGTAGGATCATGGCATGGTAAATTAAATACTACTTAGCTTCATAGTTATTGTCAATGGAGTTTATGTAGCAGTGTAAGATGCAATTTGGTCACCAACACTATAAGAAGCTCAAATACTGTCACAATCATGAGCTGACAAAAAGAATGATAATGCCTTTTAAATGTCTTAACGCAGCTATTTAAGAATTAACTGTCCTGAAACTCGGTCCACCCCAAACCCAGTGACAGTGGTGCTCATGTTCTTTCAGAGGCTGCAGTTTATGCATACAGCTAAATTTAATTTTACTCAAGTATGAATCATAATCAACTTATTTTAGTCTTCCAGGGAGTACATTTTCTGGATAATGTAAGAAACATAGCAAAATCACAGAAAACATCGAGGATACCCTTTGTATCTAACAACAAAGAACAAGGATAACTTTGTCCTCCCCACTTTTCTCATACATCGCAACATGTGACCACCAAATTCGGAGAACAACTGTAAAGAAGTCTACACGATGCCTCATGGGGCTTTAACAAAGTTGGAAAGAGAGTGATAGAAAAACGTTTAAAGTAACTTAAGTTTAATAGACCATAAGGTGCTTCTTAACAAACATATGTAAAACACCCTTTTGGGAGCTTCAACCTGCTCCTATTATTTATACCCTTCAAGTATTCAGAATGTTGTTAGAGAGGACACCATTCACATGAAACCCTTACACAAGATCATTCAAATACTCAACTCTAGGTACCCAAAATAACTATTCTAAACCCAATAGCAGTTCTTAAATTGGTTGTCTCCGCAAAAGTTGAATTTTGCATCTGAACCCTCACTCCAAGGAAGATCGCAGACCACCCTTTGTGGGTAAGGTCATATTTAGCAAAAATTACTAGTTATATAAAAGAAATGTTAAAGCCAGGCATGTAAGAAAAAATTCCTTCCTACACCCATTTCAGGACAATCAACACTCAACACTCTTTCACATAAACATACAGCAACTCCTCCATGCAGAATATTACAAATGCAAGTAATTTGCAACTTGTAGAGTGAGAGATAGAGAGAGAACTTTAGCCAATTACCAATATTCTTCTATGACACATCAATTGGTAGAAATCCTACAAAGGATACATACAATCGCCACTGATGAAGAAACCAAACCCTCTTCCCGGATCCCCCCTCCAAAAAAAAAAAAAAAAAAAAAGAAGGTACAGCCGGCAAAAAAATGAGGCAAAACCTTAAACAATTAAAAAACACAAGATCGCATAGAGAACAAATTTAGGTATTACCTTGAATAAGCCATTATCTAGATAGCTGTAGTTTTGAACGAGTTCGGTTAGTCCAAAAATTTGATCTAGTTGCCATTGTTGAATACCTCCAGATGCGGAACCTCCAGCAAAATGCAACTTAGTTGGTGTGAAATCAACATTTCCAGTAACTTGTACAGGTAATCCTTTGTTCTGTTGACTAGCCAATGACCTTTGGACATCCTTTCTAGACAAGGGATGTGATTCTGCTTCCGGGACTTTCTGGGTGGACTGTGATTTCCCAGAGGAAGAGGGTGCACTGTATTCAGTAGTTTCAGGCCCCACTTTCACTCCAGTTAGCAGAAACTTCTGGTGAGCTGCAACATGGATATTAACGGAGTGAATGGCAACATCACATTTCCTGCAGAGGAAAGCACGATCCTCCAAACAAAAGAAAAAACCAACTGTCTCCTGTATGATGTGGAATTTTTCAGTCACCAAAAAGAAGACTAAAGTTTCACAACAATTTAAATAGGAGTCAACAAAACAGAGCATAGACAAGAATGAAAATAAATTTTCAAAATGGAGATTAACTAAGGGTAGGCAGAGCAGACTTTATACAATCACAATACAAAAACATACAAATTATATAAGGTGTTGCGAAGGGAAAGTAAAATCCCCAAATAAGTTACGAAAGGGGGTGTGACAAAAAATTCTTTTATTTTCTCATTTAATTAATAAGTAGATTGACGAAATATATGTTTAAAGTCCAGAGAAAAGTAAAAACTACTAACTCACGTTTGGACAGAACACTCATCAGATGAATATACAAAGGAAAGAAAGAAAACCCCCATATAGAAGTTCATGTCAATACCAAGTTTCCAAAAATACTAACTCACATTTGGACAGAACACTCATCAGATGCAACAACATGGGAAGAATAGCTGTTCCATCTTTAGCCCTTCGACACCCCCTCGAAATTAACCTCTACACAAGGGAACATAATATAGACAAGGGGTCCAATTTTAGGCATGCATCTCCTGCTCCATGCTTGACCGATCAGGAGCACCTTCTAGAGGTTTATCAGTTCCAGAGTAGAGCACCAAATCTAGGATTCTTAGAGATGCTTTGCCTAGGGTCTGAGCTGTGTAGGTAGTTGAAGTTGTTATCACTCACAACCCACTTAGGATGAAAACTTTATCCTGGCAATCCTAAAACAAACAGAGATAAAGCTAACTCGAGGTAAAGAAAAATAACTAATATTAGAAATTTAGAATTTCCTTTCCTGCATCAAGAAATGATGCACAAATCACAAACTTAAACCTCAAGCGATGTGCAAGCCTATGAATATTAAGGATGATGATGCTCATAACCATTAAGAAATTCCTGTAATTACTAATACCAAAATGGGGCAAACAGAGCTCGAACTTCTATAAGTACAGCAAAATGGTTTCATTCCAAAGATCTTTAATCATAAAAATAAATGAAATACCTTATCCACAAAGAGAACAAAACAAGCCCATACCCAGAGCACATAGGAAATTGCGGAATATCAATTCCATGAAGTTGACGAGCCTACTATGATACAAACCTAGAGTAAACTCACAAGCAATTATCTCAAAAGAGAATTTGGTAACATTCAAGTGCTTTTAACAAGAAACACTAATATAGTCATATTTTTGCCAAAAAAGATGGATTAACATAGCGTTATTTGACTATTAAAATAGTTTCGTGGCAACTATTCTAAATGCACTTGCAACATCTTTGAGCCTAACAAACAATCATTCTGAGTAAGACCTAATAGGAAAAAATTCAATCCAGTTTCAACAATTACCAAGTCAATTTTATTTATTATCCCTCTAAAACATCCAAATAACAATAACATAAGTGATGTTGCTGGCCCTTAACAAGATTACAGTACACCACTTAAAAGATCTCTCACCAATATCCACATCTTCTCTTCATTACATAACATTGATCCAAGACTCCAAATCAATAAAGAACCCTCTCAGGAACTGAATATATATGTACTTCATCCATGATGATGAAAAGCTTTCCACCTAACAATTAAAACATTTTCCATAAATCTACCTAAGTCGAGCCAAGTTTTCTTTTCTCAACTTGTATATAATGTTTGTGTCGGCACCTTTTCTATATCTTTTTGCCACTACCTTTTCTATAGGTTGTTATTAATGTTCTAAATTTTCAATTTATTTTATCCAATATTTATAGTGGCTTGACTCTCAATCTTGGAGGTGACAATAGGATTTTTATTAAAATTGTTATATCGGATGTAAAACAAATTTTCTATTTGCAAAAATATTCATTAGTGGAGATAATTTATTTTAGAATGCTAAAATAATTACTCGATTAATTTTTAACTATTCTAAACTTCACTCACCCTTTCCAAATTATGCTATTCATATGTAAATCAACATATACAAAATTCATTCAATTACCATAAGTAATCAATAATTTGATCTGAAACTGGAGGTATTATGTAATAATAATACCTGACAGATATCGCACTTAGGCTTCCGCGATGAGGAGTTAGAGATAGAAACTCTCGGGTGCTTGCTCGCGAGCTTATTAGCGGCATGAACCTTCTCGTCGCAAGCATAACACAAAGCCGCCTCATCTGCACAGCACAGTACGTTGGCCTCCGCCGCCTCGCACACGTTACATTGAATCTTCATCGTCGCTCAGTACTCTCTCTCTATATATATATAAATATATCGAGCACTTTCTCTCACTAAAAAACTTTCCCTTTCTGTTTGAACAACGGGAGGTGAGAGAGAGTGGAAAACCCTAGGCGACTAGGCGTGAGATCTGAAGGAGAGAAGCACCTAAAGAGGAAAGTGTGGAGTGTGTTTTAGCAGCAGTAAATAAGCCGAAAGCTAAAAAAGTAAGTGGAACCACCAGCAGGGTTTTATGGATTCGTATACTCATCATTTAATAATTGACTCTGGAGTCTGGAGTATCCATTTTATGGAGTACTAACAGATATTTTCCAGAGGTTAGGCGGTTGTACATGTGTCCGTTCTTGGAACGACAAATTACTGACACAGTACTTACACGTGTCAACTATTTGTAGTTTCTATACGACAATAACCAGCTTAGCTGGCTCGTGCTGTAAGAGATATCCTACACGGCTGCACCCAATATGCTAGATGTGCGTGGGAACCACGCACGCTAAAGGGTAGTTCTATCTAAAACAGCAGTATCGTTTAAAATATCTGTCATTAATCATTATTATATTAATTTGTTATATATGATTTGCTATATCTTTTGTCTATGTCTATATATCTATAGACTATATTTATATAAATATAATTTAGTTTTTTAATCTTTTCTTTAGTCTTTAGTACAGACCTAGAATCTAATTAAAAATAAAATATTTTTTATATTCTTATATAATATTATGATTAATTTAATTATAATTAAAACTCTCTTTAATATTAACTTATTATTTTATAACAATTTTATTTTCTTATAAAAATCTTTTAATTATTTAGTCATATAATAAATTTTAACTTACAAATTATATTTAGATTAGTTTAAATTTCTATTAACTTTTTATCTAAATGACTATATACTAAAAATAGTATGAGTACATATAATAATTAATATCAAAATTATATATTATATATATATATATATATATTAGAAATATATTAATGATTACTTTTGTTACTAAGTCTATTACATATATGAGACTTTTAGTTAATTAATGTTACGTAACAATTCTAACTTATATATTAATTATTAAAATTTAGGTAACTATTTTTTAAAGCTAAAATTATAATGACAATTTATTATTCTATAATAATTTTATTCCTAAATAACTATATGTTAAAAATATAAGAAAATTATTATGAGTAAATAATAATTAATACAAAAAATTATAATGTATATTACAAAATATATTGACGATTAAAATTTAGTAAAGAACTTTATTTCATAAAGGAGACACGAAGTTAAATCTTGTTAAAAAAATCATGACTTATATATTACTAATTAAAATTTAATTAGCTTTTAAATTAAAATTAAATTCATAGTCATAAACTTAATATTTTACAATAATTTTATTTTGTATATAATTTATTTAGTTAATTAATGATACAATAGATCAATATGACTTAAACACTATGTTTAGATTTTAAGTTTTCACTCAATTTTGAACTCTAATTAAAAATGCATATATAAATACAAATTATTGATTATAAAAACTAGATATTAAAATTTGAAACTATATAAAACATAATATTAAATTAAAAATAACAAAAGAATTACATTAGTAACACTCAATCATTCTTTTTAAACAAAAATATAGTCATTCTAATAATAGTAGTAAGTCAATTTGAAATTCAAAAAATATATTTTATAATCATTATATAAAATAAATTAAAAATTAAAAATAAATTTATCTAAAAAACAATTTGTACTTCCTTTTGGGTACTTAGCTAGTAAATATATTACAATACAAAACTTGATTTTTTTTGTCTTGATCTTTAGTCTTTATTATAAGCCTAAAATTTAACTAAAAGTAAAACACTTTTTATGTTTTTATATAATGTTATGGTTAATTTAACTAAAACTAAAATTATTTTTATGTTCCTATAAATTTTAATATTAACTTATTATTTTGTAAAAAATTTATTTTTTATAAGTCTTTTAGTTATTTAGTCATATATAATAAATTAGTAATTACCCGTGCCTGAATGCACGACGTAACCAAATATTAGATTAAAATTCGAAAAATACTACATTACTTAAAGACTTTTTGTAACATAAAATAACTTACAATCACACATAACAATTATCATAATTCGCTACACCACCACAATAATATATTTTCCTTTAAAAATAGATATTCAGAAAAATCTAAACATGCCTACAAAACTTACAAATCATCAATAATAATTTTCATAATTAACCACACCACCACAATAACAATTATTTATTTATTTTATTATTATTATTATTATTATTATTATTATTATTATTATTATAATTGTTGTCATTATTATTGCTGTTATTATTATTACTATTATCATAATTATTATTATAATTATTACTATTATTATTATTAATAATATTACTATTATAGTTATTATAATAATAATAATTATTATTATTATAATATTATTTAATATAGAAGCCCTTAAGTTAACTAATGTTAAAAAAATAATGATTTATATATTACTAATTAAAATTTAATTACCTTTTAAAATTAAAATCATGGTAGTAACTTATTATTTTACACTAATTTTATTTTTTATAAAATTATTTAGTTAATTAATTATCTGATAAGTACGTATGACTAACCACTATGGACAAAATTTCACATTTAATTTATGGTTTAAAGATCTTTAATACCTACCCAGGTCCATCCGGAAATCTTGGTTCAAACTCTTATTCTTTGGGTAAAAGGTGCTTCTTTTTTGCATTTATTACAATTCTTTCTCCACGTTAAGGGTTCCAAACTCAACGATGGCAACTAAACACGAGGGTTACGCTCATTGCGGGACTTAACCCAACACCTTACTAAGACGCAGTGACGATACCATGCACTTTTTGTGTCCGCGTTCGAGAAGGCACCCCGCTCTTTCAAGAGGATCAATGTTCATAAGGCACGGAAAGATGTTGTGAGACTCCAGATTTTATGAATAAAGATTTAATTTTCTCGAAATAATTTTTTTTTATATTATGGTGTTGATTTGATGTAATGTTATTGTTGTGGGTAATATTTACAAATTTTGCAAAAGTAAGTTAAAGTGGTTATATAATATTAGATTGGTGGGAAATATTCTTTTTATCGGGGAATATTAAATGCGGCAGTACAATCATTAGTGGACCCTACAACAAAATTATTATCGAATTGAAAGCGACAAAAATACTTTATGAAAATAACGACGGAAGTTTTACCGTTAATTTGTTGAAACACACGGTGTTAAAAAATACGATGAATCTGGCAGGTAGTTGCGTAGTAGTACACGGTATTGATTATTGATGCTTATGTGAGAAGTCACTCGGTATTGTTGATCGGTATTCGGGACACTTTTTTCAGATCGAAGTCTTATTCATGATTCTTATTCACGAGTTACTATTCATGAGTTCTTATTCATGAGTTCTTATTTATGAGATTCTTATTCACGAGTAACTATTCATTTCGATTACTATTCACTCTAGTATTGTGCATTGGTATTTGGGTACAATATTATTCCATGAGGAGATATGCTAATTTTGAATAGTTGGTTGAAGATATAATAAGTAAGTCGATATGGACCGTTGGTGGAGTTATATATAGTAAATCAATATGGATCATTGATTTAAAGTTTTAATAAGTAAATCGGTATGGACCAGTTGTTTTAAGTTTTAATAGTAAACTAATATGGACCGTCTGGTTTAATAGTAAATCAATCTGGACCGTTCATGAATTAATTCTTATTCATTCCATTTTCATATAAATAGAAGCTCATTCCTTCATTATTTCTTACGAATTCTTTGAAACTCTGAGAGAGAATTACAAGAGAACCTATAAAAAAGTATTCGCTACTTCCTACTCTTATATTGGTTTCTTTTCACGATGAAGGGTGTTATTTCTTTTGTACTCATGAAGAGAACACATTATTCCATTATTTATTATTACATTGGAATAACTTCAGATATCGTGGCTACCATATACATGGTGACATTCTTCTAATATTCCGTTCTTTATTATTCAGCCGAATAATATTACATGCGTTCGTTCTGGGACTGGTTCCATTATTTATTATTCAGCTTGAATATCACATGCGTGCGTTTACGGGACTGGTTCCATTATTTATTATACGCCGGGAATATCACGTGCATGCGTTTGGCGGGACTGATTCCATCCTTTATTATTCTGTTGGAATAACTGCGTGTGTCGATCTATCGCATGCGTGGTGATTTCTTTTGTTATTCCATTCTTTATTATACTCGGTTGGTTAAAATTTTGACTTATATACCCATAAAATTAGTGGAATATCTTTGATATTTGCGCTTCATCCAAAGATATCTTTTCATGGAAATATTCTTACGAGCATTCTTGAATTTTACTCTACAAAGCGATGATCGTGTTGACAATTTGAATGTTATCGGTTCTGGATAAATTAATTCTTGAAATTGTTTTATTAAATTCTTATATCATTGTCATCATCCTCATGTTTATATTATGTTGAAAGTCATACATGGCACTGTAGTGCATAGATAGACTTGGTATGATTATGATCGAGGATTATTCGGTATAATCATGCTTAGTAATGTTACAAATGATGTGGAAAAAAAGTTCTCATTGGCCCGTAGTAGTGCATTGATGGACGAGTTTTGGTATGATTATGGCTATGGATTCTCTTTGGTCAGTAGTCAAAGATGAATTGTTTTATGGCATGATCGGGACCGTTGATAAAAATATGATTATCTTAAAGTAGTAGTGCATGGATAATTCGTGGTCGTGATACTAAAGAATATCCTTGGGTAGTAGTGCGAGGGTGATTCGATGATGTGGATTATTTATTAAGCTATGTGTCCGTGATAAAAGTGATGAAAACCTTTTAAATCATAGAAGATAGTAGATTTTATTCCTACTTGACTCTTCTAATGGATCGCTTGTTCACCGCAGCTTAAACTTGATAGTTATTATATTTTATCAGTTTAACACTGTTGAAGGCTAACGATAAATTATTCTGTATTATCTTAGTCATAATATTTCTTAGTGGGCTAGTTGAGCTCACCCTTTCTTTTACTGTTCTCTTCAGGAAATGAGAACGTAGTTGGGACTAGTCGGGGAATAGAGTGATGGTGCATTAGTAGTCCTCACAATTCTGTGAAATAGTGTTATAATAATTATAATGAGGACTCCTTTTGAGTTTGTATAATCTCTAGTAGACAATATTTGTATTCAAACTAACAGTTTATGTTTTGTCGTATTGTACACGACAGTTGTTGTAAGACCCCAAATAATTAATAAATGAAATTTAATTTCCTCTAATTATTATTTTGAAATAGTAAGGGTTGATTTGATTAATGTGGATAGTTATGGGTAAAATACGCAAGTATTTCAAAATAAGCAAATGGTTATAAAATATTCATTATTGTCGGGGAATATCATTTGGTCGTGGAATATTCGTACTGTCGGGGAATATTCGTACGACGGCGCAGCCATGTGTGGGCCCCATAACGGAAAGCGATTGGAGGAAGAAAACGACAAATATAAGTTGTTTAAAAATAACGGCGTAGTTGTTACAAGTAGGTACATTGTTGGAATACCCGGTGGTTAAAACACGAAGAATCTGGCGTTGTTGACAAGAAGCACTACCAGTATTGCACCAATTATTAACTCTTACGTAAGAAGACACTACTCAATAATGGTTCTGATAATTACCGTTCGGTATTTTATTGATTTAATAATTGTTGCGTTGATATTTTATATTCATTGTCGTTCAATAATTATCATTACACAAGATTTTTCATTATCGAAGCAATAATTCATATTATCTCGAATAATATTATAAGATAACATTATTGGCAATGTCTAGAAAGTTACGTCTAAGGAGAGGTTTGGTCACCTAATTGGCGCCAAGAGGAGAAATTCTTATTGAAAGCCCCCTATTTTTCTTGGGCGCGCTGGTTGTCACAATATTGTGATTACGTAATATTATTTGTGAATAATTAATTATTGATTTATATGATGAGAAAAATATTGATTTTATGTGGATATAGATGGAGAAAATTTTTAATGTGACAATTGTTGAAAATTGAAATTTTATCTTTTTCTGATGAAATAATTCATTTAAATATATATATATATATATATATATTATATTTTAATAATATAATAATGGTGATATTTTTACAACGAATGTGGGATATATGAGTATCTGAGGAGGAAGAGTATTTTTGTTGCAATAAATATTTAAAACATGTTAAACATGTCGGTGGACCCCATTTATCGATTTGAAATTTAATTATAGCACGTAAAATTGCCCGCTTGTGGATTTGGGCCAATTTACATTTAGAATTAAAAAACTTTCTTCCGCAAAGTTGTAGAGAATTGAATTTCCTATAAAAACTCGCGAGATTCGAATTTTCTGACAAAAGGGATATTTATTGTGAATTATTGAAGTTAGGAGTTCAAATAATTGATTTTGGAAGTTTTAATTGTTTAAAATAATAAAAACGTTTTTTATATGTTGTGAGCCTCATTAATCACATGCTAGGTGGCTGATTTCAGATTCCTAAAGGATGGCGTGAAAATTTTTTATAATTATATTATTATATTAAATTTTACGCTTTGGTGTTCTAAGCAATTTTCTATAAATAGGTCTTGGGTTAGAATTGAAAATCACACGTAAATCAAGTTTTCTCTCTACATTATCGAGCGTATTCTTATGAGTATTTTGAGTATACTTTGAGTATTGCTATACTCGGTGAAAGTTGAGTTATAGCTTTATATCCAAAAGATTCGATTAATTCTACTGTCTTTCGAGGGTAAGAGATATTTTTTATCTTTTCAGTAATGATATTATTTCTTCAATATCATTATGATGAAATATTGATCCTGAAGTTTTATCAAATTTGGAACTTTTGGTGTGTGAGTTTCTTATTTACGATACTATTAATTATTCACGATATCTGAAGATTATTCACGAATACTCAAGACTATTCATCGAAAAATAAAAATTTTCCTTTTTTCGTCCAAAATATCTATTGTGGATACTAGTTTTGATTGTATCCATGTTTTGATCATTCTTGAATTTTACACCACTATGATTATTTTTGAGGTATTTTTGGACGTGGATAAAACAAAGTACTTAATCCTTAATCCTTAATCCTTGTCATTTTGTTTCTTTGGATTCGTTTTTAAAAAAAAAATATTTTTCATCATCCTCGGTCTTAAATGATGATATTATTGAATATCTTTGGCCTATAGTGCAAAGATGATTGATTTCGATGAATATCTTTGGCTCAGTGGTGCAAAATGAATGATGATTTTTGATGAATATCTTTGGCCCGTAGTGCAAAAGATGAACACGTGTGTTTAGATGAATATGACTAATTGGTGAATGTCCTCGGCTTCAGTAGCAAAAGGATGAATATATGATTCGGATATATATTGATTGATGTTACAGGATAAAAATATTGATGATGGATCGTTAAATTCATAGATATTAGTAGATTTCATCCTCTACGTAACTCTTCTATGAATTAATATTTTCCATTGCGAGTATTGATTTAAAACTTGTCATCATTGTATTCTATTAAATTTTTTTTCATTGAAGACTAACGATAATTTGTTATATATTATCTTAGTCATAATATTCTTTATCGGGCTAGTTGAGCTCACCCTTTTCCTTTTTGTTCCATTTTTTTCTTCAGGGCGAGAATATATAGCGAAGTGCATTTCTGGGTATGGAATGATGGTTTTAGAGAGTTGTTTAGTAGTCCTCACCATTTTTGTAAAATAATGTATCAATAATTATGATGAGGATTTATTTGTATGTGGATATTATTTAGATGGCAATATCGTATTTAAACTCACAGCTTTACTATTGTGTAATAATAAAGTTGTAGTTGTTTTCGTGAGTGTATCGATAACCCGTAATGGGTGATGTATACCTATTTTGGGGGTGTCACGGTTGGTATCGAGCTTAGGGATATGATCTCGCGCAGAGATCGGGGAATAGAACTAGGAGGGAGAGACGAGTAAATCCCTTCGCTAAGTGTGTCTTACCAAAGCTTATTTGATAGTTGGTCAAGATATAGGGATATTATGTGATATATTGATTTCTTAATTAACTTTTTGTTTTATGACAAGATTTGAGAATGTCGACCGAGAATATTAACAATGGAAATGAGACAAGTGGAGACGCCTCTACTCACCAACGAGGAGAGAACGTGCAACAGTGGCAATGTTCCTCCCGTGAACAACACCACCGATCGATCGACGATGAACGCGCGAATGTTTAGAAGCTTTTTGCGTTCATGCAAAAATCGCAGACGAGGAGACTCGTGTTCAAAACATAGGAGAAATGATAAGAATTACGGGTTGTCGCAACCCAAGATTCAAAGAGTTGGGACCACCGAGAATTTAAGGAAAGTCGATCCGATCATGGCAAAAAACATGGGTCAAGCAAATTACCAAGATATTCGATGTCTTGGGATGCACAGAGGAACAAAGGTTCCATTCGCCACCTTTATGTTAAAGTGGCGAAGGCACTATCACGGGGGAGTGCGTGAAGTGTACCCATCCAACCACACTCAACATGTCTTGGGAGACATTTCAGAACTATTTAATGACAAATACTTTCCGAAAGTGTTCGCTATATGAAGAAAGTGGAGTTTATTAGACCGAGCAGTAACAACATGACGGTGTCTCAAGACGGGTTTAAGTTTGCAGAGTTATCGTGTTTGCACCTCATTTGGTGAAGAATGAGGAACGATGACGCGGATGTTTCGAGAGAGTTTGAAACCCGACATACGCCAAGATCTCATCTCTCATAAATTTTCTCTCTATCAGATGTTGTTAACAGGACTCAATTGTTAGAAGCGAGATAACGAGTACGGCCAACCGACGTACCACAATCGTGGATCATCTGGGAGATAAGCAATCAACAAAACAACAATAACCGGTGGAGAAAGAAAAAGATGGACAAAAATGGTAACCACTCTGGTGGTAATCATGGCCATGAAAATATAAGAAGCGAGTCGGGAGGAGATTTTAAAAGAGGAGATTCAACAACCACCATGTGAAGACGACGGTGCAAGAAGAATTGGTTTTAAGGGAGAGAAACGACCACCCCATTATATGCTATAAATGCGAAAAGAGGGACATATCACCAAACCGCCCACAACAGTTCGTGTATGCTATAATTGTGTAAAGGAAGGACATATCGCTCGAGATTGCACCAGAATGAAACCTAGTTCGGGTGGGGACGGTGACTCAAAAGATCGTCCCAAAAAGTCAAAGTAAACTGCCTCTGGAAGAAGCGTTTGTTGTGATTGGTCAAAATGCGAGGAACCCAAACAAGGTGATCACGGGTAAGCTATTTATAAATTCTTGTGAAGTTTATACTTTACTAGATCTTGGTCTTTACCCATTCATTTATCTCTCCGCTTGTGCTCAACGTTTAAACTTGACTCAGGAGAAATTAGACTTTGACTATCTGTGGAAACTCCGTTAGAGAAACTTTCATCACATCCATCGCTTATAAATCTTGTTTGATTCAAGTTGGCACCATCACCTTACCCGTTGACCTTATCTCTTTAAAGATACTTGCTTTTGATGTGATTTTAGGGATTGATTGGTTAACTACTCATCATGCCAAAATTGATTGTTTTCGTAAGGTTGTTAGCTTTTCATATTCCTAAACAACTTCGTTGTATTTAATTCAAGCAACTAAACCATTAAAATCAATCACCGCTCATATCTAATCATAAAGCTATTGACCGTTTATTAAAAACGGATGTCAAGTTTTCTTAGCCCATGTTATGGATTTGAATAAAGACACGCCAAATTTGAATAATATTCTGTTGTTATTGACTTTCCGACGTATTTCACGAAGAACTTCCGGCCTACCCCGTAACGTGAAGTTGAATTCTTTATCGACCTTGAACCCTAAGATAAAGCCCATTTCTAAAACCCCATATCGAATGGCTCCTATTGAACTTGAGAGTTAAAGGTCCAACTACGTGAGTTGTTGGACATCGGTTTCATTCGCCCTAAGACATCTCCTTGGGGTGCTCCCTGTTTTTATTCAGAAAGAAGAAAGACGGGAGTATGCGACTTTTGTATTGATTATCGAGAATTGAACCATGTCACTATCAAGAATAGGTATCCTCTACCTCGTATTGATGACTTGTTTGACTACGAGCAAGGAGCACAATTCTTTTCAAAATCGATCTTCGTTCGGATATCATCGGTGAAGATTAGAATCGAGGATATTCCAAAGACGCGCTTTAGAACCCTGAGACGGGCATTATGAATTCTAGTCATGTCTTTTGGATCGACTAATGCCCTCGCGGCTTTCATGGATATGATGAACCGAGTATTCAAGGAATATTTGGATCGATTCGTTGTTGTCTTTATTGATGACATCCTCATATATTCCAAAAGTCATGAAGATCATGAGTACCATTGAAAATTCGGTACTACAAAGGCTTCGTGAAAATAAGTTATATGCCAAGTTAAAGAAATGCGAAGTTCGCTTCGAGGAAGTAGCATTTCTTGGGCACGTGGTGTCAAAACATGGAGTATCTGTTGACGGAGAAGATTCAAGCAATACAAAGTTGGGAGCAACCAAGACGGTGGATCAAGACGTAGCTTTCTCGGGTCTAAAATTGGTTATTATCGGAGATTCGTGGAAGGGTTTTCTCGAATCGCTAATTCGTTAACTCGAGTTGACTCGGAAGGATACAAAATTCGTTTTGGAGTGAAGAACGCGAGAAGAGTTTCCAAGAGCTTAAGTGGAGACTTATTTCGCACATGTTCTAACAATACCATCTGGTTCGGATGGATTTGTTATCTACAATGATGCTTGGGCAAAGGGTTAGGATGTGTTCTCATGCAACATGGGAAAGTCATAGCCTATGCCATGACATAACTTAAAGAATATGAGAGAGAATTATCCTACTCATGATCTAGAGTTCAAGCAAAGAATGCGTTTCGCTTAAAGATCCTGGAGGCACTATCTTTATGGGGAGAAAGTGGAGATATATTCGCACCATAAAAGTCTTAAATATCTCTTCACTCAAAAAGAACTTAACACGCGACAAATGACGTCAGTTCGAGCTATTGAAAGACTACGACCACACTATTTCAATACCATCCCCGAAAAACGAACGTGGTAGTGACGGCGAAAGTAGAAGATCATATGCAGGAACGAGTGCGATGATGTCAAGTTTACGACAGAGCCAACTTTAATAGAAAAGTTAAGGTTGCTCAAGCCACCCAGGCCTTGAATGATGTATATGAAGAAGAAAGTACAAGAAGGTGCTATTCCTAAGCGAGAATCGATGAAGAAGGAATACTTGAGTCCACTCTAGACTTTGTGTTCTAACGACTCGATTTGAAGTACAAGATTATGATGGAGGCACATAATACACCATTTGCAATCCATCTCGAAGTACTAAATGTATCGTGATCTTCGACATACATTTTAGTGGAACAATATGAAGAGAGAGATTGCAAAGTTTATCTCAACATGTTTAACTTGTCAACGTGTAAAGCGCAGAAAGCATCAAGTGCCTAAGGGACCATTGCAACCACTTGAGATTCCGAAATGGAAGTGGGAACACATTACCATGGATTTCAGCATGGTCTTCCCACGGTTTTCAAGGCATAAATGCTATTTGGGTTATTGTTGATAGATTAACCAAGTCCGCACATTTCTTGCCGACACGGAGACTTATTCTCTCGAACGCCTCTTTAGAGATGTATGTAAATGAGATTGTGAGGTTGCATGGCATGCCAAGATCTATAGTTTCGGATCGTGACCCAAGATTCACTTCAAGATTTTGGGTTAGCTTTGCAAAAAGCTATGGGCACAGATTTACGATTGATTGTTAAGATACCATCCTCAAACAGACGGACAATCATAGAGGACTATTCAAACTCTTCAAGATCTATTAAGACTCGTGTCCTAGACTTCAAGGCGGTTGGGATAAGTATTTACCATTGGTGGAATTCTCCCACAACAACGATTACCGCAGCAAGTATAGGTGTGTGGCTCCATTTGAAGCATTATATGGACGAAAAGTGTCGCTCTCCAATATGTTGAGATGAGGTGGGTGAAGAACATTGTTGGGACCCGAAGTTAAGACGATGACTCACCGAAAAGATCCAAATGATTCGACAACGATACAAATGGCACAAGATAGATAAAAGAGTTACGCGGATCTTCATCGAAAGGACGTGGAATTTAGTATAGGGGATCATGTATTGTTGCGACTTGCTCCATAGAAGGGAGTTACAAGATTTGGGAAGAGAAGAAAGCTCAATCCACGATTTATTGGTCCATTTCAAATTCTTGACCGAGTAAGAAATGTAGCCTATAGACTCGCATTACCTCCAAGTATGTCCTCGTGTTCATAATGTGTTTCATATATCCGTATTTCGTAAATATGTGAAAGACCCGAACCACGTTATTGAAGTTAGAAACCGGACGAGATAGCCAAGACTTAACGATTGTGAGGAGGTGCATTGTCAAGATCTTGGATAGGAAGGAAGATGTCCTACGCACGAAGGTCATACCACAAGTTAAAGTTTTGTGGAGGAACCATGCTATGTAGGAAATGACCGGGAATTGGAAACGGAAATGAAAGCGAGGTATCCTCACCTTTTCAAACACCTAAGACGTATGTCAATTTCGAGGACGAAATTTCATAAGGAGGGGAGGTTGTAAGACCAAATAATTAATAAATGAAATTTAATTTCCTCTAATTATTATTTTGAAATAGTAAGGGTTGATTTGATTAATGTGGATAGTTATGGGTAAAATACGCAAGTATTTCAAAATAAGCAAATGGTTATAAAATATTCATTATCGTCGGGAATATTCGTTTTGGTCGTGGAATATTCATATGTTCGGGGAATATTAAATGCGACGACGCGCGAAATGCGACGTATGTGGGACCCATAACTCTGAAAAGCGATTGGAAGAAGAAAATGACAAATATAAGTTGTTTAAAAATAATGGCGTAGTTATTCTGAGTGCAGGTTTAATCGTTGGAATACCGGTGGTTAAAACACGTGAATACGGCGTTGTCAGACAAAGAAGACTTGCGGTATTGCACCAATTAGTGACTCTTACGTAAGAAGGCACTACTCAATAATGGTTACAAAGAATTATTGTTTCAAGATTTTATTGATTTAATAATTGTTGCGTTGATATTTTATATTCTTTGTTGTTTCAATAATTATCATTACACAAGATTTTTCATTATCGAAGCTAATAATTCATATTATCCGAATAATATTATTAGATAACATTATTGGCAATGTCTAGAAAGTTACATCCAAGGAGAGGTTTGGTCACCTAATTGCGCCGCCAAGAAGGAGAAATTCTTATTGGAAAGCCCCCTATTTCCTCGAACGCGCTCGGTTGTCAATATTGTGATTCAGTAATATTATTTGTGAATAATTAATTATTGATTCATATGATGAGGAAAATATTGATTTTATGTGGATATAGATGGAGAAAATTTTAATGTGACAATTGTTGAAAATTGAAATTTTATCTTTTTCTCGATGAAATAATTCATTTAAATATATATATATATATATTATTATATTTTAATAATATAATAATGGTGATATTTTTACAACGAATGTGGGATATATGAGTATACGAGGAGGAAGAGTATTTTTGTTGCAATAAATATTTAAAACATGTTAAACATGTCGGTGGACCCCATTTATTGACTGAAATTTAATTATAGCTTGTAAAATTATCCGTTTGTGGATTTCGATCAATTTCTGTTTGGAATTTAAAAAAACTTTCTTCTGCAAAGTTGTAGAGAATTGAATTTCCTATAAAAACTCGCGAGATTCGAATTTTCTGACAAAAGGGCTATTTATTGTGAATTATTGAAGTTCCGGAGTTCCGAAATAATTGATTTTTGGATGTTTTAATTGTTTAAAATAATAAAAACGTTTTTTATATGTTGTGAGCCTCATTAATCACATGCTAGGTGGCTGATTTCAGATTCTCAAAGGATGGCGTAGAAATTTTTTTTTAATTATATTATTATATTAAATTTTTTGCTTTAGTGTTCTAAGCAATTTCCTATAAATAGGTGCTTAGGTTAGAATTGAAAATCACACCGTTAAATCAAGTTTTCTCTCTATATTATCGGCGTATTCTTGTGAGTATTTTGAGTATACTTTGAGTATTGCTATACGGTGAAAGTTCAAGTTATATTTATATCCAAAGATTCCAGTTTAATCTACCGCCTTTCCGAGGTAAGTGGATTTTTTTTTCGTAATGATATTATTTCTTCAATATCATTATGTTGAAATATTGATCCGAAGTTTTTATCAAATTTAGAACTTTTGGTGTTGAGTTACTATTTACGATATTTACTTTATTCACGATACTTGATCTTATTCACTTATCATTTATTAATTATTCATCGAAAAATGAAAATTTTCCTTTTCGTCAAAATATCTATTGTGGATACTAGTTTTGATTGTATCCATGTTTTGATCATTCTTGAATTTTACACCACTATGATTATTTTTTGAGGTATTTTTGGACGTGGATAAAACAAAGTATTTAATCCTTAATCCTTAATCCTTGTCATTTTGTTTCATTTGGATTCGCTTCTTTAAAAAATAAAATAAAATTTCATCATCCTCATCTTAAATGATGATATTATTGAATATCTTTGGCCTATAAGCAAAGATGATTGATTTTCGATGAATATCTTTGGCACCGTAGTGCAAAGATTTAATGATTTCGATGAATATCTTTGGCCCGTAGTGCAAAAGATGAACATGTGTTTAGATGAACATGACTAATTTGGTGAATGTCCTTGGTCGTAGAAAAGTAAGGATGAATATATGATTCAGATATATATTGATTGATGTTGCAGGATAAAATATTGATGATGGATTTGTTAAATTCATAGATATTAGTAGATTTCATCCTCTACGTAACTCTTCATGAATTAATATTTTTCATCATGCGAGTATTGATTTAAAACTGTTGTCTATTGTGTTCTATTAAAATTTTTTTTTTCTCATTGAAGACTAACGATAATTTGTTGTATATTATCTTAGTCATAATATTCTTTGAAATTGGCCAATTGAGCTCACCCCTTTCCTTTTGTTCCATTTTTCTTCTCGTCGGAGGGCGAGAATATAAGCGAAAGACGTAAAGGGGTATGGAATGATGGTTTTAGAGAGTTGTTTAGTAGTCCTCACCATTTTTGTAAAATAATGTATCAATAATTATGATGAGGATTTATTTGTATGTGGATATTGTTTAGATGTCAATATCTGTATTTAAACTCACAGTTTTACTATTGTAATAATAAAGTTGTAGTTGTTTCACAGTTTTACTATTGTAATAATAAAGTTGTAGTTGTTTCTGTACCGTGTATTGACAATTCAGAATGGGTGATGTATACCTATTTTGGGGGTATCACAATTGTATTATTAAATTGTATTTGAATTCTGTACTATGTATCTGACGACTCAAGATGAATGATGTACACCTAATTTTGAGAGCGTCACAGATGTTAGGCGAGAAAGAGTCTCAAATAAGGTTTTCAATCTGATCTGTGGGATGGTTCTAGTTCATAAGTGAAGGAAGAAAGCTAGACTTCGTCTCTGTCTAATCCGTTACTTCAAATAGAATAGAGGTAGCTCACTTCTGTGTTAAAGTGAAAGAAAGAAAGGTTGAGATATCCCTACATACGATCCCTATCTTTTATGCCCGATCATTGTGCTTTTAGATTTTCACTTAACTTTAAACTCTAATTAAAATGCATATATATACAAAAGATTAATTATAAAAACTAAATATTAAATTTTACAACTATATAAAAACTTAAATATTTCATAAATTAATAAGTTTTTTATACGAGACTACGAATCAATGTTATTAAATTAGACAAATATTTTTATATAAAAAGAAAAGTATGACACATGAAATTATTGGATGATCTGGTATATAATTGTAATCAGTTCACTAACTAGTCTAAATTTATTGGATAAAGTTTTGGTACAGTGTCATCTCTGTTCATGTTATACACTGACAATATGGATGTGCGACATGTGTCTTAATCACCTTCAGATGTTCTACGTACACCTCTTTTTTTGGGTACATGATATTTTACTCCTTCACTTACAAAAAAGAATTTTATTGCTGTAAAAAGTATTATCCCAATTTTAAAATTAAAAATATAATTTAATTTTTAAAGTCAAAAGATGACATATTAAATTTTAAATTTATTTAATTTTAATTGATATAATTATATAACAAAAACTATTAATTATAAAATTTATTTCATTCTTTACTTTTATAAATCATACAAATGTGAGCTCCTGTGATATATTTATGTAAATATATTTATGTGATATATTTATGTAAATATTATATAATTTTTTTTATGTGATAGTAACATTATTTTAATTTAATATCACATATAAATGTGGTCCATTTAAAAAGGGTTGGATGTTGATATACTTGGATCTTGTTGAATGCTACGATGCATGAATGTGGACATGGGGTTATGATACTTCCAAAAAAATATGAATGTGATTTATACATTTCAGATTTATAAAGATATGTTTTTTTTACAGAAATCGTGACTAGTGTTCATAATTATAAGCGTTCTCTTTATTATTCTATATAAAAGGAGTCTATTGGAAAATTTATATGATTACATGATTATTATTATTGATTTTTAAAAATTAATTTTAGATATTTTTAAATTTAAAATTAAATTGACCGATCATTAACAATTATGAAATAATAAAACTTATAATGAATATTATTTTTAAAGTAGTTTACTATTAATAAAAATTAAAAGAATCTATATTAATTTTGAATTTAAAAATATCTCAAATTGATTTTAAAAATCAATAATGATAATATGAAACAGATGAAATATTTTATACTTATATTCTAAATTTATGTTTTAATTAAGTAGTAATAACATGATTATGTAATTGTTATAGTCATTTTATATGACTATATGAAAAATTAATTAAACTATTTTTCAAATTAGAAAAATTAACAAAAAAAATCATTTTGTTAATTAATTGAGGAAATACAAGGTTGTGAATTATCTAACTCACATTTTCCTTAAAAACTTTAGAGAGAGAAAGTAAAAAAAAATACTTTTTCTGTTCAAAATTAAAAGATTAATATTGATTTTTGAAGATTAATTTGAGATATTTTAAAATTCAAAATTAATATAACAATTATGAAACTATAAAATTTACAACGAATAGTACTTTTTAGATAATTTTTAATAATTATAATCATATTTAGTAAAATTAATGAAAATTATGTCAATTTTGAATTTGACATATTAACTTTAATAAGTCAACAATAATTTATAGTTTGGAACGGATAGAATAATATATTTTTGTAATATACCACTATATAATACCATAAAATGCAAAACCGAAACATCTTTCCAACAAAAGTGAATGGAGCCCCGTCCACCGAATCCGAAACTAGATGAAAATATCATTCAAATAACAGCAAAAAAATTGCCATTTAGATTTACCGCCATTTTTATCAAATACTCGTACGGACAAACGGAGAGCAGCAGAGAGAGAGAGAGATTCCATGTTGTTGCTGAATTATCTCTAGTTTGAGGTTATGTGATTACGGTAGGTCGAAGCTCGAAAAAATTATGTATTTGAGGATTCAGAACGAATTGCTAAGACTGTTGCGAGGTTATTTGGCCCTAAATTTTAAAATCTATGACTTGGATTTTGAAATTCAGTAATCTGATTCGTTTTTCTCTGTTTTGTTTGTCACGCTATATTATATTGCAGGTGAAATTGAAAGAATCTGATTGAGTTATTTTTTTCTACATTCTGTTCAAATTTATTGGATTTGAAAATCTGATTCGCTACAAATCGGACCAGTTTGTAAGTAGACATCACTCAACGTCACGTACATATTCGCTACAAATGTTTCTTATATTCATTTGGATAATGTCTCCCAATTCCCATAGACATTTCAGAAATTTGCTTAAATGCTTTATAAACAAGGCAGTATTGAAGTGTTCTTAAAGAATTTCAGAATTTTGAGTTGTGAACCTAATTTATAAATCACACGAGCTTCTAATGATCAATTTGTTTGCCCAGAAAAGAAGGATAGAGGCGTGAAAAATACTATACATTTTGTTTGAGGCATATTCTTATTACATGAAGTCCTAGAACAGAAATTCATTCAAAAGTTTGACTCAGTTGAATTAAAATAATCACTTGAATGGAAAACGAATAGCATAATATTACTCCTATTAAGCAATTTTTCTTTTACTCTAAGAGTTAACTGTAATTTCAAAATTTGCAATTTGAAGCTTTAACCGGAAAATCTCAGTTAAGCTGGAGGATAATCTTTTGATAGTTTTTAGCTCCATGATGTAATCTTACCCTTCAGTTCCCAAGTATCAGCAATTTTGCTTACCAAATTTCTTTTGGAGGTGAAGTGATTGTTTTTCCCATGTAGTTAAGTCTGGCTGTAATCTCTTCAATGGAATAATTTATGTTTTGAGATTGTTTCTACTGGAACTCTGTTCTAACACTCCTGAATCAGTACATCCTATGGGTTTGGATTTGGAAATTGACGCTTATTTATGGGCTGCAGATTTGCGCCCAACTTGGAGATTGAAACTGTATTATCTCTCAATCTTTTTGCTCTATTTTCTGAATTACACAATTAGATTTTTAGTTGAATCCGAAAACTAACAAAACATAGCGAAGGACCTAGTTATTATTTTCTCTTCATATTTCTATGATATGAATTATAAACCTGATGTGGTTTACTGTTTTTATCTAATTTCATCGACTGGTCATTGGATTCAAAAATAATTTAAGCATGTGTTAGAGTAGCTATCTGCTTAATTGATTAGCATTATATATCGATGCTACCAGAGTCTGCAGAGTGGTTCTTATATAGCCCATTTCTTTTGAAGTAAATGACTCAACAAGCTTGATCATAGGTTCACAATCCTTGCTTCTTGATCATGTTGTCCCATTTTAATAATAATTAGTACAGTCCATATAGTAGAAATAAAAACTTGTCAGGTTGGTTATAACTACAGATTTTCAAGTGACCCTGCAAATGTGTCATAAACTTAGGTATCTTTTCTGAAGGCTGAAATGAGATGCAATGCGTGCTGGAGAGAACTGGAAGGCAAAGCTATTTCCACAACATGTGGTCACCTGTTGTGTATCCTGATGATAAAGTAGTTTAATCCTCGAAATTGTGTTATTGATTTCATCCTGAACACTGTGGTACGTACTGGCATAAGTTTCCTTAATAACAATTCAAGGCACTGAGGATGCTGGTAAAATTCTAAGCAATGATGCTGCTTGCCCTATTTGTGACCAAGTGCTCTCTAAAAGGTAAGGAGCTTCTTGTGACAAAGTTTGAAACTTTACTGTGTTCCTTGCTCTTGAATTGTTAGATAATCCAGTTTATGGGATTTAGGGGTCGTAAAGTAAGCAGAATTAAGAAGTATTTCCAGTATGCGGATTGTTTGCTAATTGAAAGGATCTCTGTATCAGTTTATTCTATATCTCTTCTCAATGTGATACTGAATAAATATCAGTGAACTTCAGCTTTCTAAGAATAGACTTCTGGACAACTTTCTACTGTAAGTTTAATAGTTTATAGTGATCTATATATATCTGGTTGTATATTAACTTAATGTGGTTTTCCACTTGCAGTCTTATGAGACCTGTGGATATCAATCCAAATGAGGAATGGATCAATGTAAGCGAGCCTATATTAAAAAATTCGATATAGTCAAAGCATATTACCATGCCATTTCAAATAAATGTCATCATGTCTACTTTCTTTTTATGACTTATCTTATAATTCTGGGAGTTGATCATCTTTCAAGCAGCTTTCTTGCTGTTTTTTCTTTGTCTCTCGTGCAGATGGCCATGGCTGGGATATCTCCTCAAATATGTATCCTTCTATAATACACGTGTTTATCATATTATTATATTTGTTATGTAGATATATCATATTAGCATTTCGCTCCATATTTTTTCCTAGTTGTGAAGTTGAGTCGGGAAAGCAATAGTAAAGTCTCTAGCTTTATACATCTTTCCTACAACAGATGCTAAAATCTTGTTACAATACCATATTGGCTTCTTTTCATCTCTCCTTGATATGAATCTAGTGATGAAAAGTGCATACAGAAGCGTAATGTTCTACATTGGGCAGAAGGAACTGGAGATGCAATTCAAGATGAACAGAGTAGTAGCTCAGTGTCAGCAGAAATGTGAGGTAATGCAAGAAAAGTTCACAGAAAAACTGGAGCAGTTGCATACTGCATATCAGAAAACGGCAAAAAAATGCCAGATGATGGAACAAGAGATTGAGAGCTTGTCCAAAGACAAGCAAGAGCTTCAGGAAAAGTTTTCTGAGAAATCTAGGTCAGTCTCTTGCTTCATCTTTTTCCAAAACTGTTAATCGGAGTTTACTTTACCTTTAATACATGAACTTCTTGACATAACATATCAATTATCATGGCCAGGCAAAAAAGAAAACTCGATGAAATGTATGATCAGTTGAGAAGTGAATACGAGTCAATGAAACGAACAGCAATTCAACCTGCAAATAATTTCTATTCCAGAGCTGAGCCTGATTTGTTTGAAAGTCCAGCTAACATGATGAATAACAGAGATTCTCTCAGGAAAGGTAATTCCGTTCTGTTTATAGTGCATATAAAAGATAATGTCATTTGACATGTCAAACCCTTGTATCTTAGTATCTCTAATTGTTTTGAAAACATTGGCATAAGTAATCAAATTTTAATTCTGCCGCTATTGTCAAGAAACCTTGATTTCATACCGGAGGTAAATGTATTCTTCCAAAAAATACTAGTTGACTTATTTTTTCGCAGATTGGTCGGTTTACACTCCTGATACTCCAGGACCTCGAGAGGATATATGGCCTCCAGCGAGACAGAACAGTTCTAACTCTGGTCCCTTCGATGTTTCTGGAGGCTCACCTGCAAAACAGTCAGCTGGCCCAGTTGATATTGGCAACAGAAGGGGCGGTGGTCGTGCTGCTTTTGGAGCTGGACCTGGAACAGGAAATCCCTCAATGACCTTAAGAAACCTTATCCTTTCACCAATAAAGCGACCTCAGCTCTCTCGAAACCGGCCTCAAATGTTCACGTAAGCCTTGAATTCAATCTGCTTGAATTCTGTCTTCGTTTCTGAATCATCATAATTTTTTTCTTTTCTCTTCTTTCAGGTTGTAAACAGGAGAGCCTTGCATCAGTGAATTAGGCCCTGTAGTTTTACATGCACACATTCGTAAGTGGCCATTTTCTGTTCATGTGTTGCCCACCAACGTGGAAATTAATATTTGAATGTACCATGAACCAATTTTTTTAGTCCTTGTTCAAAATTTTGTTCTGTTGCAAAACTAGCCAAGTACATATCTGTCTGCGATCTCCTGTGACCAAGCAGACAGAATTAGAAGTTATAGACACGGGTCTAGAAGCTTATTTTCATCCTTTCTGTTAATAGTCAGGTACTGATGAAAATACTAGTTATACTTTGAGATTAGTGACCAAGAAGTATGAGAATATAATGTAAGAGAATATGTTGGAATATTTGAATAACCATTTTCATTTATTCAAATTTTCAAGGGTTGGTTTGGACTTCATTCGAACACAATGCGGGAGTATGTATGTTGAAATAAATACTAATATCCGGTTTACTTTCCTTTCAATATTTAAGATTTAGTGCGATTGTAAACTTATTTGTTTATATCCGTCATGTCTTTTTGTCAAAGATATTAGATAAATATTTGCATCAAGCTGTTGTGGGCTTACACTCTTACTGATTATCTTAGATCTTATGATTTTTTTTTCCTTCCCAATTTCCGGTAATATATTACATGGGTCTTAAAATTCCAATACAACATCACTTGAATGTTTCACAGGAGATCTTCACCTTTCTGTATATGCTTATTTGAGTCGAGATTGATGAGCAAATGCAAGCCAAGTAAAAAAATTAATAACTATGTCGAGGAAAGCCTTGCATATAACCTTAACCTGAAACTCAGAAATTGGTCTGGATGGAGTTTAACTTGCAATTCCGATCTACCTGACTTCCAATTTTATTAACTATTTTTATTTTATTGATTATTATTATTTTATTATATTTTGATTTTTTATTATATTTTTATTTTTAGTAATGATTATTTATTATTATTAATTTTATTCAACCAACAATTCTTTTATTCCATATTAGTTTGCAAAATATGTTTTCATAAAAATAGACGTAAACATTTATAATATATATTATTTTTTATTTTAAATTAAGCTCATTGGCCTTGGAAAAAAATATTGAACCGATGGATCTTGGAATTGTTAATATAACCATTCAATTCAGAGTATTTATCATTTGATATTCAAAATTTGTTCGCTAAAGTAAAACTTTTAAAATATTTTACAATATTTGATATTGTATTATCTTAAATCATATAAGTTTACATTAATTTATCTTTTTATAAATTAATTTTGAAAAACTATTTTATTTTTGCAACGAATGAAGTATGATCTTCTATTCTCTACAAGCAGGAGAAAATAATTTGTTTAGAAAGTTAAAACAACCTTAACCCAACTATCCGTACGAAAGCAGGTACGTGGTTTTTTGTTTTGTTTGTAAATAAACCCAACCTAAGTTCCGAGCCGTTTCCCAAACACGACTTAGGAGTCGTGCTTCAATTCCAACCCAACCGGACTTGACCGGCCCGGGTAGTACAATTACTCGTTTAATCTAACCAGCGTTGACTCAACCAAACTCCACTAAACCAAATCTGGTTTGGTATATACTCTGTCGGGCATTTTTCGGATCACATTCTCTCTCCTCGAAACAATTCTTTACCCTAAACACTCACGGATCATCTGATCGGACTCTCGAAACGTCAACGGGTCTTAGTTATAGGTCTGAATTATATATCTATTTCTTATATAATCGAGCAAGCTCGTACCATTAACAAACCCCTTTTTCATTAAATCTTTCTATTTATTATTATTATTTTGGATTGCGGACTTGAAAACTTGAAGAATGTCTTTTGATTCTGAAATTTAGCTCAGTAAATGTTGTGGGTATGATTTATTGTATGTTAGCTGATGATTATGAGTTTATGCATTTGGGGTGAAATTCAGCTTTTGATTATTTGTGTTGTGGAGATGGAATGCTAATTGTATAAGATTTTGATATGCTTTTATTTTATCAGTATGTGTAAGAATGATCATTTTTGGGAGCATATGAATGAGATACTTCAATAATTTTGTAAGAGAGAATATATATGTTGCAGAAACTATGGTCGTGTAGGAATTGTCAGGACTATGGACCAGTTAAGGGTGTCAGTTGAGGAGTGATTCCTTGTCAGTATTATGGATTGATCCAAATGTTAGTCATAGAAATATTTACATTTGAGCTCAACTGAAACTCAAAAAGAATGAGGTACTGGAAACTAAAAAGGAAAAGAATGTGATATACTATAGAAAGTGTTTTGTCAACATTCACTTGTAATAAATTTTGGTGACATAATCAGCATTAGTAAAAACTTGAAAGAAAAAACTTTATAGTTAGACTGGTGTTCCTTAAAAGTATTTCTTTTAATTCTTATTTTTTGTTTTGTATACATGTTATTTCTTGTTTTATAGTGTAAATTGTGAAGGTTCATTGAAAGCACGGTTCAACCCAATAATAGATGTTCATTTTATGAAGGAAGTGTCGGATTAGATAAATGGATCAATAATGACAATATATAAAATGTCAACCTTCATATGGCCCATTTCAGAAACAATCTTATCTTAATGTTTTCTGTATTTAATTTTTTCATGGGTTTGGGAGTTACTCTTTTTTCTATCTACCAGGTTCTTTGCTATATACCCTTTTCTTCGAGGCTTCCCTATGACATTATTTTCTAGAACTTATAGTGGCCTGCTTCCTTTAAGACTGTGATTATATATTGTGAAAAAGTTGGGATTCTTCTTGTGTTTTGATAGTGCATAGCTTTCATTTTTATTCTTCTTTCTTGGATACACATCACATGTACATGGGTTATATGGAAGTTGGAACTGTTTAAACCCCATTGTCAGCCTGGATCTCAAACAAAGAACTGACATTTTCTCGAACTTTGTTTGTGAACACTGAAGACTATATTGGTGTCCTTTTGTTGTTAATTTTAGAGGTTCTCTCCTGATATCATTTGATTAAAAGAGAGAAAAGTTTCTGACTAGTAGGGAACTGAGATACATCTTCGCAAATTTACAGACTGCAATTTTGTTTATGTTTTCTTTCAGCAAAAATCTAGAAATATTCAAAATGGATACACAAGGACTGTTGTCGTTGTTTTTTATTGTATTATCTGCATGTTTTAATTTCTTAATTTTTAGTCCGACGGACAAAATAGTAAATGTCGTAAATCATTACAACTCTAGGGCTATTGTTTTTTATGTGATTGTGGGACTGGAAAGTAAGATTGAAAGGTAGGACTGTATAGAATAACTTAATGTTATTTAGGGTTAATGTATCAGGCTTTGTTCTGCTGTTACTCCCTCCACCAGGAAAATATAATCTCTTTTGATGATTTCACATAATTAGGGACTAAAAAATTTGAGGATCCATTTCTGATTTTTTTTGGAAAGATTTTCAATAATACCCTCAACTCCGACCCATGTGCTTGTACCAATAGTTCCATCTAAATATTAAATATGTGAAACATCAATTTATGTGAGATAATGTTGGAGTATATGTGGTCTTAAAAGGGTAGTATTGTATTTCTCAGCCAATGTCCCCTTCACATTTGAGAACACAACTATCTTTGCTGGATAGAGGGAGTATGATTTAAGATTCTGAACTCTCTCGTTCTGTTATTATATGTGCTTTCTTAGGAGATTAACTAGTTTTGTCCTTTGATGTTCAGGCTGAGTTACTGTCAACTATCAGCTTCATGTTATGGAAGTAGCAAATGAAACACCTGCTAAGAAACCAAAGAGGTTGACATCTGTTGTATGGAATCACTTCGAAAGAGTTAGAATGGCTGATATCTGTTATGCTGTTAATTTGTGTACATTGTAAAAAGAAGCTTAGCGGATCAAGTAAAAGTGGAACTACTCATTTGTTAAGATATTTGAAGAGATCTAATTACGATGTTTCTCAGTTACTTGCAGCAAAGAGAGAGAAAAGAAACCAGTATTGTCCTAACAAATGTCAACTTATGATGAAGGTAAAGTAAAAGCCAAGGCTATTACTCCCTTAAGCACCTGCAGATGACCATGAGCTGAAAAAAAATGAAAGCATCAATTTTGGAAGTATAAAATTCGATCAAGAGCGGAGTCGCCTGGACCTTGCCCGTATGATCATGTTACATGGTTACCCTCTGGCCATTGTTGAGGATCTTGGATTCAAAATATTTGTTAAAATCCTTCAGCCATCATTTGAGGTTATGACTAACAGTGCTATTGAGTCCAATTGTATGACAATTTATGAGAAAGAGAAACAGAAGGTGTATGATATGATTCACAATTTTAATTCATGGTAGAATTAGCATGGCTGTTGGTATGTGGGCTTCACCAGGAAATGTGGAGTACTTGTGTTTGACAGCAAATTATGTTGACGAGGATTGGAAGTTGACTGAGAAGACATTGAGTTTTATAACATTGGATTCTTCTCATACTGATTATTCACTTTCAGAAGTGGTTATAAAATGTTTTAAGGAATTGGGAAACTGAATGTAAGTTGTTTTCGATGACGTTTGATGATTGTTTCACCAGTGATGATATTGCCTTCAGAATCATAGACTGGCTCTCGTAAAACAAGCCTTTTTTAAAGAATGGTGGGTTGTTTGACGTGAGATGCGCTTCACATGTTGTTCAAGAAGCTATAGAAGCACTTACAGGTGTAACCAATAAATTCGAGAAAGTATAAGCTATGTAAAGAGCTTGCAATCCACCCAAGGGAAATTCTACAAAATTGTCCAGCAGGTTGGTATCAACAGCTAAACACGTTTGTCTCTTGATTCTCCAATGCGGTGGAACTCCACTCACCTCATGGTTGAAACAACCTTAGAATACAGGGGTGCCTTCTCACTCCTGCAAGAGCACGATCCTGCTTACACAATGACTCTATCCGAGGGAGAATGGGAATGGGCTGTGGAACGTAGTGGATGCTTTTCTTTCCAATTGTTGCTGGAGAAAATTAACAAAAGACAATATATGGATTGATTCGAGGTAATCCGGGCCTCCAATGGATTTAAAATTCATAAAAATACTTCTCCTCCGTTCCCATACATTGTTGGTTTATTTATAGGGATAAAGAGGGATAAAGAGGGCCTAAAAACAAGGAACTATCCAAAAGATAAGAATAATGCTGGTGCTTAAAACAAGGAACTAACCAAAAGACTCGTACAAACTAAATCAAATCACAACTGATTTTATTCCTAAATGACTACTACTATTGACCTCCACCATCTGGCTACCAAACCTCCACATTTCTTGCGTTGGTTGTTTCACACGTAACAGCGAGTTCTGTTACTGGTATGAAACTTTTTGTTGAAGTTGCCAATGTCTTTTCAGGCAATAAACATCCAACTGCAAACATATATTTCCCTGAGATGTGTGATGTACACATCCAATTGATTGAATGGTGCAAGAGCCCTAATGATTTTATTAGATCTATGGCAATGAAGATGAAAATGAAATTTGACAAATATTGGAGCAAGTGCAGCTTCGGTTTGGCAGTAGCAGCCACCTTAGATCCCTGATTCAAGATGAAGTTCGTAAAGTATTACTATCCCCAGATTTACACTAGTGATGCCCCAGGTCACATTAAGGAAGTTTCTGATGGTATTGGGGAGCTTTTTTACGAGTATTCTATGGGTTCGACTTCACATGATCAAGGATCAGCATGGCATGGCAGCAGCTTACCTAGTACTAGTAATGGTACTAGGGATAGGCTAAGAGGCTTTGACAAGTTCCTCCATGAAACTTCACAAAGTCGCAGCATGTATCAGACCTGGAAAAGTATCTAGAGGAAGGAGTCTTTCCACGCAACTGACTTCAGCATATTAAATTGGAAAAAAGTTCACACGCCACGGTACCCCATCTTATCTATGACGGCACGTGACATATTGTGTATTCCTTTCTGCACTCTTACACCGGAGTTGGCATTCAGCACCGGTGGTAGAGTGTTTGACCATCATCTCAGTTCACTTAATGCGGATATTCGACAAGTTCTAATATGCAGGCAAGATTGGATGCAGATGGAATCAGAAGGTTGGCATATCCTGATTTTGGCCTATTATGTACATTCAATATCTATATGTTTCACTAAACTTGTTTTTCTTATTTATCAGACACCAGCTCATCCTCTAGCCATTTGGCGCTATCAGTGGTTGTGGAAGCAAGTTAATGTATACACGGGTATGATTTCATCTGCTTAACTTTTCCTGTCTATTTAGGATGTTCATGCTTTTGATATGGCATTATTTCTCCAAATCCATATTTGGCTGTCCATTTGAGAAATGGACACCCAAATTTAAATTGTTTAACCCTTCCACCACTATTAGTTGCGGATAGGACATTTTTTAACAATAAATCCGGTCCGTCCGTTCCCATGGACAGCCAGAGATTGATTTGCTCATATAGTGTCATAGAAAATAATTGTGTGCACGCCCAATTATGTTTTGATATGTTCTTGTTTCATCGGATTTTTTCCCCATCATATGGCATTTCCTGATTCCAATCTGTGTTTCGGCCAGAGATAGATTTTCTGCTCAAATAGCTGCTTGACTAAACCCAAAGCTTGATGCCTCAAATAGAAGCTTCTGTTTTCATAGATTAAACTAAACCCGTGATAAAGCTCTAAAGTTGGTATTGAGAACAGGTTCACCTCTCTCAATCTTTCTCTTGCATTAATTGCTTTGTACATGATTAAATTTCGTGGTAGTGACTACTGGAATGATAGAATTCTAGTTGCAATTTTTTCTTAGTTTATCAGTCCGTAAATGAACTAGTCAGGTATTGGAGATCGGGATACCTGTGGTTATTCTAGTGGAGAAGATTCCTCACAGTTGAATAAATATAATTGCAATGCTCGAAAAAGGCCACCATGGATTGGTGACAACACCAGATCATTTTGAGAATAAAAATGAGTCCAGTTAATCTCACTTGATAACTGACGCCAGAAAAGTGTTTAGGCACTTGGGGTTAACAAATTCTCTTTAAATAAATAGTTGAAAAGCTTGATATTTTAACGAATATAAATTATACTCGATCCATGATTAATGGCATGATGTGGTGGAATTTGTGATTGCCAGGTTTTTGCTCGATCTGTGATTGTGGATGAGCATTGCATTGCAGTGTGGTGTAAGTGTAACTATGGCAGGCAAGTGCAGGACGCGCTCGCTCGCTTTTAATGGCAAGCTTACAACCCAACTCTCTTTTTTGTTGACAAATTGATGCTCAAATCAAAAATTGGAATTTGTTTCTGGTTTCTGGAATTTACTTTTATGCCATGTGGAATGGGATTTGTTACTACAATATCAACTCATTTTTCTAAACCCAACTCCAGCATAAAAACAGGCCTGGGCCAGTTGAGTTTATGCCCCTACATGTTGAGATTATTCCCAACCAAAGAATCCTTCTTCCGCAAAACCAACAAATAAAATAAAGCAAAGAATAAATTATCTAATAAAATACAAATGATTTTGAATTTTTCGCTCGTTCAATAAATCTGGGCCATTCAAAGTTTGAGATAAATTTCACCGTCTATACAGTGCCGAAGGCACGGGACCCAGCTAGTATATATATATGGGAAGTTTGGATTGAAGGAATGAAATAGAGTAGGGAATGGAATAGATGAGGGAATGAAATAAAGAAGGGAATGGAATAATTTTTTAATATTCCATGTACATGTTTGGTTGATGTTATGAATACATCTAAGAATGAAATAAATAATTAGAAAGTGATCTAAATACTCCCAAATGTTCAAATAACTTAAATTCAATTTATATTAAAAAATTAACACAGATTTCTCTAGATTTTTTTTATAATTATATATATATTTTTTACTATACTTTTTCATATAATTTTTTTATATATATATATAAAATGTTTATATATATAAAAAATATATAAAAGGGTATGAGGTGTATATATAATCACATAATATTATTTTTTTTGGGTGGGGGGGGGGGTGGGGGGAGGGTGGGGGGAGGGTGGGGTGGGGTGGGTGATGGTAAGGATGTATACATAATCACATAATATTATTTTTTTGGGTGAGGGTGCGGTGGGGGTGGGGTGAGGGGTGGGGTGTGTGATGGTAAGGGTGTATACATCATCACATAATATTATTTTTTTTCGCAGATCCATAGATTGATTGAATGAAAGAACATGGAACCCTATTTTATTTTTTAAGGGGCATATTTATCAATTACTTAAAAATAATAGATGGAATAAGTTATTTCTGACCCCCCTTCCAGGAATAGAAATTATAATTTTAAGTTAACATCTATTCCACTAGGAATACATTATTTCGTTGGAATAAATAAACCAAATAACATTTTTATCATTTTAATAGAATGATTCATTCCATTCTCTCTCCTATTCCATCGATTCAAACGTAGCATAACAGATTTGGATAGAAGGGAAAGAGGATGAGAAGAGATTATAATTTGAATGAATTTAATTTGTTTACATATATTTGTTTAATGAATCAAAGAAAAATTCTTCTTTTTCAATTTCGTGTTTCTTCCATCTCTTGCACTTTACGCTTTCCTATTTCTTACTGCATTACACGTGTCACCAATAAAACTTACATTGGAAGTCTTGCAGGTAAATACAAGTAACAACACTAATATAGGGACAATTCCGTCCTTTCAAAATTCGTTGAGCAACAATCAGACCGGTAAGCATTGGGGGAAACTATTCTATCCATCGGTTCTATAAGTAATTGTTTTTTAGTTTTATTCACATAAATTAAGAAAGTCATTTAATATTATTAATTAAAAATTAAAATTTATATGAAATTTCATCACTCTACTCCTTTATGAAAAATTAAAAACTATTAATAAAAAAAAAGAAAATTTATTGAAAGAATGAGAGAAGTTAATGATAATATAAGAAAATAAATAATTGACAAATAAATTAGAACAAATTTTTTATTCTAAAAAGACAGTTACTATTATGAAACGGAGGGAGTATATTATTTAGGGATAAAATTGTTAAATTATTTATTTTGAAATATTATTTTAGGTAATGTAGAATTTTTAATTTTTAATTTTTTATCTTTCCTTATCCTTTCAAATCTTTTTATTTTTGGAGGCAAAAATAAAATTAAATTTACCTTCAAATCTCTTCTTTTCCTCTTAAAAAAATTAAATTATTTTTCTTCCCTTAAAAAGAATTATAAACATGGTGTTAAGGAAGTTTCTTTTGTGAAAATGAAGTAGATATTGCTGAAATTTATGTAACAGGATTAAGACAAGTTTTGAGGGGGGATGTAAGATAAGGTAATCATGTGGACAAGCAGGGCCAGGAAAAAATGGAGTAAATGTCAACATCAATCACGCAAAAATTCCAATATCTAGGGAACGATGCTCCACAGGATCACCGCACTCCCATACACACACATGTAAGACACCCGCATCCAAACCCATCTGACGATTCTTCTGGTTATGACACGTCATGTCCCTATTACGTCACCTTTGTTTACTGTAGTACTAATATTTTTCTTTTTTTTTTATCTCTCTCTAAGTATAATGTTAATTTAGTACTACAATAATTATGCCATGATAGTGAAACGTTGTTGTTCTTGTTTTATTTATATTATTATCGTAAATAAGTAAATGAAATTTTGTTAAAAGAATAAAACTATTTTCCTATGGTAACAAATTTGTTTTTAAAAAAGTCTGGCTTTGCAATTAAACAAGTACATATTTTGGGATTCATTGTTTGGCTGATTTATTTATAGCTGATCTAGACTCTATTATCTAGTAGCCTATTAGTATTGGCTATTGGCTATTGCAGGCAGCCAGGAAAGTAGTAGTAGTTGGTCTCAATGTCCATCCAGCACCAAAAGGAAACTTAGCCTCACGGACATCATTCTATTTTTGGCTGAATTAAGACTAAACTGCATTTCATTTCATTTCATTTCCCAACAATTAAGATTGTGAATTTATTTGTTTGCCCATTTTATTAATTAAAGTTTGAAAGCACACACCCTGGCCTAAAGTGAAAAGACATGATGCTCTCTCTCTCTCTGCAAAGGCATAAAGGCAGGTAGCTATGGTCCAGTATAACATCAACTATGAGGAAAAGTGGGCAATTAGGTAGTATGTGACGGGTCACGTGATATCCACAAGAAGGAAGGAGGGGAGGATGAACGTAGATTCTGAAGATAATAAAATAAAGCGGATACGAGTGTCTTTGAATTTTATTTATTTATATTTTTATTTAACGTTAAAAATTAAAATATAAATAAATAAAATTTAAATTTAATTTTTATGGTTAACATAGAATTTTTAATAAAATAATTAATAATGTTACGTGAATGAATAAGTTATGAGCTTGCACCACCGAACACAAAAAGTGAGTCGGGACTGAATGAGATCCCACCAAACAGACAGCTCAATAGAATAAAATCTTGCTTTTTGTTATAAAATTTTAGTAAAAGTGTATAAAGATACTCTTATAATTGCTGCATAAATTTAGGAAGAGAAAATTTTATTTCAGAAGTTCTACTCCATTCTTCTTCACTGTCATTCCTTTTATAGGTAAGCTGAATGAGGAAAAGGGAAGAAAAGGAGAGAATCACGGAGTGGGGAATCAAATAATTGTTGCCTTCATTAGCTGGCAATTATTATTATAACACTTTTCCTATTTTAATCATTTTTAACACATCTACCCTGTTTCAATTCAATTTGGTTGTACATGTCATTAATTATGCCATGTGCAAATTCAAAATTAATTTTGTTATTTATTATAATCAACGAAGTTTAAACTTCCTAATAATCCCAACCCCCCAAAAAATATTAAAATATTAATTAGAACAAAGTGACATTTACAAGATAAATTAAATAAGAAAGACATGTGAAAATGACAAGAAGAAAATTTAGATTGGGGAAAACATAACTTAATTAAAAATTATTGTATATTTTATTATAGGGTTGCTTAGCAACTGAATAATTGAGACTTACATTTGCCTGAAAATATGTAGTAGAATGAAAGATCAAATTTTCACATAATTATGTACGGTAAACATCCAATACATGAATTATAATTGATATTCCCATAATATATGACGTTTTAGAGTTGTGCACATGAATTAAATAAATAACTGTATATTATTAAATATAGTATTAATAGTCTATAATACTCTTTATCATATATTTATTTCATACTTTCTTATCAGTAACATTTTCCTATGAAGGTTAATTTTGAAAACAGTATGGCTAATTGTCCTATATTTTGAAAATATTGTGGTTAATTGTGTAAAAGTTTGGTTATTAAAGAAAAGTGGACATTTAACATGGGACTATCAAAAATAGTGATAAATACTTTTATTGTGGGACGGAGCTAGGGAGTATACATTAAATATGATATTAATTGTCTATAATACTCTTTATCATATACTTTTACTATATTCTTTTATCTGTAACATTTTTTTATAAAAAATAATTTTAAAAATATTATAACTTATAAAATACCAAATAATTTTAAAAAATAAAATTATCTAAAACATCATATATTATTTTAGTCTTTTTTTTTTCACCCGCACACTAGTGTAGCGAATTTTAATTTGCAATTGGAATCTGAGTTTGACCGACATTTTGACGACAATATTAAAAGTGTACCATTTTTGTTTGGTGCCTGACCCTAAGAAAATTCGGACTAGCCACGGGCCCACGGCAAAGATTTTATTGTACGATTTGATTTTTTGGGATTATATTTCTATAAACTAACTATAAATAGAAAAAACATAGGCGGCCCAACGTGGTTGATATGGCATAGAAGGCCCACAAGCGTGTATATAAGTTGGTCCATTTTAAAATTCGAAAAGAAAGAAGAACAAATTCCCTCCAAATGATTGGGCAGCACAAAGCAATCGGAAAGACACTCGCAAACTCACCGCCCCCCACTCCCCACTCCCCACTCCCCCTGCAGTGCAGTGCAGTGCACTAAAAATATTTTAAAATAGGGGGAAGCCAAATTTTGCTTTGCTTTCCGCTTCATGACCTGTGCGTAAATAAACTACTACCGTACCTCCCTCCCTTATTAAAAGACTGTTATTTTTAAAAAAAAATTATTAGTTTAATTTATTTGTCGTTTATAATTTTTTAAAATAATAAATTATTTATTTTTTTATATCAGTCATACATTTTTCTATTGTCTCAAGAAATTTTCTACTTTGTATGAATAATTTTTAATTTTTCATAAAAAAATAATAATAAAATTTTAAATAAATTTTAATTATTAAATAATAATATTAAATAACTTTTTTAATGTATATGCAAAAATCTTAGTAAATGATAATCTTTTAATAACCGTGGAGGTAGTATATATACTTACTCTCGTTCCTCTCTCCAAAAATATCCTCATTATTCTCTCTCTATACCCAAGCTTCTCTCTCCTCTACTCCTTCCCTCAGTCAGGCGAGAAAGAGAATCGAAGCATTTTCGAAGCTGGTGGTTGAATCGTCAGAAACGTTGACAAGGTGATTAATTAAAATTAAGCTTTGCTATCTCTCTCTGAAACTATACGCATGTTTGTATGATTTATGTTCAGAATTGATGAAAGCTTTTGGTGCCAGAAGGTAGCTGATCACATGATATCGTATTATAACATTTCAAAAAAAAAAATCCGTTTATAATTAGGTTATAATTTTCTATGGAAATGTTAGAAGCAGATCATGTCTTAATTTCATTACCTGACTTCCTATCAAAGTGTGAGATTCTTCTCCCCGTACAACTGAATTCAATTTCTGGACTAGAAACCGAGATATTATTGAATGCGAAATCTGATTGATGAAACTGTAATAATAGTTCAGGCTGGCGTGTAGAAATTTATGTGTGAAAATGTTTAGTTGTGCATCTGCGTACGTATGCATGTTCTGTTTTATTTATAAGTAAAGTATGCGCTTTGATTAAAAACAATGATTAGTAATTAAATATCGTAATCTGTACAAAGTGAGTGAAAATTGTCATTAACTTAGATCTCTTAATTATACAAATCTATCTAATAAAACTTGTTGATTCCTGTCCAGTGTACGTGGAGCCATGGTTAAATTTTAGTGTTTTGATTATGCGGATTATAATTATATTGACTCACAACGTCCTTGCAATGTATATAGATTAGGACCTTTGTTCAGGTCAAAGACAATATAACTTAATTTAGTGGTCCAAAGATTAATATAAATACAACTGTCCAATAGAAACTTAGAAGTGAACCGTGAGAATAAATTAATACAATTGTTTAAAGGGGCTGAGCGAATAAAGCCTTAAGGATATATTGCCAATATTATATAAAATATCATATAATGAGGTCTAATGGAATACTTTTAATCACCGGCCTATTGACTTTGGAGAGGTTCTCATATTAGTGGGTAGGTTATGCACTTCAAATCTGGTCAGACAGACCCTACGTACATGTCTTCACTTTGTAAAAAGGTGTCTTGACTTGATATATGTCATCCACATAGCGGAAGTAGGAAAAGTATAGTCTATTATGGTGCCTAATTTAAACATTTTTTTAACTTTAATATGATAGAAAATGTTATTTGATGTTGCATAAACAGAATTTACACTTGGCAATTCTGTGCAACTGATTTATGCTGTGACGTGGTGTCAAATATTTGATACAATTTTTGATATTGGAGATGAGAGAAGAAAAGTAGTCAGATAATGGCTTTTATGTGTGTAGTTGGAACTTGGAATCCTTGGTAACATGTAACTAACTGCCTCAAACATAAGATGGATATGGGCATATGGGTTGTGACAGTATGCTGCTAATCCCGAAACTTAAGCCTCTTAAGGTAACCTTATTGTCATGTTTTCTGAACCTATGCCTGAACTTCAAGATTTATGTTGACATCATATGGTGAAAATTCACTTGAGGATAAATAAAGTTTAGTTGGTGATGTTTCATGTTTTGTTAAGGTTGCACTTCATTTGCGATCAGGTTATATTGACATTGTATGAGGGTTAATAAAACAAGTATAAAAACTTTGAAAGAGAAATTTCATGTTTGGTTACTAGTGCAGCAGTTAAAAAAAGAAAATTAAAGTTTAAGATTTCTAGTGATGGGTAACTCTAATAAAATTTCCAAATCCAGTAAACATTTGTCTGTGCTAGAATGCTTGTTTTGATGGTATGGTGCAATAACCAAGCTCATGGACATGATTATATAATTTTCAAGCTATTAGATTTTGCAAGACTGTACTACTCTGGAATCTGGATGCTAGTTGATGAATTACTCAATCTTAGTATCATTAGCAAGTATGAGATATTTCTATAAATTATCTTTATCTTTGATGCAGTGTATGTGATTAGAATCCAATAAGTGTAACTTAGAGAATTAGTACCTTGCTAACAAAGGATTTACATGGTGTTATTGCTTTACTTAAGTGTGTGTATATATATACAAAGTCGTTTTCCAACGGGCTGGTCCGATGGAGAACCGGACTCTATGCAGAACTGTAGCTATATAAGATAACTGAAGTTATAATAAGTTAGAAGTTATCACTGTTAGCTAGACTCTTATGTATAGTTAGATCTTACATGCTTAATTATCTTATCATGGTGATAATTTGACATTAATAGTTTGAGAGTTTGAAGTATAATCACTGTTGGAAAGGTATTATAAAACAAATTTCATTGAAAAAACCTCTGAGCGTTTTCAGCTTCCTGTTTTACCACTTTAATTTTTATTTCCAAATGCATTTAGGAGTAATGTGTGCTTATGATATGTTTTGAAGTGATTCATTCCCTAGTGATGACTACTTAAGTCCTATTATTCTTTACTTAATTATTTTTCTTGTTATGTTATTCTTTATTATTCTCTAGTGTTTGTGTGGTATAATTAAGAAAAGCAATTGGTGCTTATTTTGGTGCGAGATGACATATTACAGTAATTTTTTAATGCCTAAAATGGTTCTGCTCTATTATGTGTTAGCACTTGGCAATTTGTTGTTGCTTCTTTAAAGCGAGCGTCCAAATAAGTTCCCCGCTAGATCAAATGGCCAGAGTAAGGTCATGAGGTTAATAAGGGATTCTGGTTTGATGGGTCCCTCCACCCACTATTCCTGCACAATTGACAAATATGGGACTTTTTCCTCTGGCTATTCATACACTTCACGAGCTAAATCTATGGCTCTAGAATTATACCACCATCCCAATCCCATAATTGTTCCCACGGAAATAATGCGCTTACCACCACTTGCTTCTGTTTGGCAGAGAACAGAACAAGGCTGCATGCGGGGTCCTTTGCTGTCAATTTAATTTCCTTTTGGCCTATATGCCTATTAGTCACATTTGATAGGATTCTTCTCATCATGAAGTTAATTTTGGTCAATTAATAAATACAATGTCAAGAAAATGCTGTATTGGTCAATTGACCAACTTAATTTCACGGTAACATGATCACTCCCCTTCCATCTACTCCCTGTTCTTGTACCTCTACCTCTGCCTACTCTCTGTTCCAATATCTTTCTCATAAAAGGCAGATATCTCTTTGCTGCGATATTTTTTTTTGTTTTCTTAGGCTTTATTCTGATTTTCCTCCGCCAAGTTGTGATTATCTAAAATGGTTTGACTTGTTTTTGTTTTTGATTACATGGATATTTTTATTATATATCACTTGTACCAAAGACTCGTATTCGTAGCCCACTTCAGTTCTGCATTCTGGGCCATGTTGCGAGTGTAACGTAGCAATACTATTAGACCACCTTTTCTCATCTATACTCTATACAACCAACGCAAGAAAGTAGGGATACCAATTTCAAACCCTCTCCGCCGTCCGTAGCCCCTTACTCGAATGAGTGATTTTTATTTTTAATTGACTTTATTGGGATTTTGGGTTGAGTTATGAAAAAACACTTTCTCGGACTCATGGTCGGCATTACTTATTTTTTTTGACTTAAAAGTCATTTTTGATAGCTAACAAATTTTAACTAATTAAAATTTTAAATTAAGTAAGTTTGACTAAATGTAAAGATTATTTTATCTTTATTTTAATAGTGTTTACATCCTATTTTAACTTATAACACATTTTATTTTAACTTATTTTTTGACTTATAAGTTAAAAGACTGTCAAACACTTTTGTTTATAAATTACTAAATTTAACTTATAAATCATTTTAAATTTAAACTTATAAGTCATCTCCAAACATGTCCTAAAAAGATATTTTAGACATTTAGTCGGTAATTTTAAGGGTAAAATAGCCATTAACTACAAGCGACGGAATAGCTAAATGTGACTAATTCTTTCAAACCACTTGGAATTCTAGGATCACAAATGGCTGTTGGATTTTAAAATAAATCACTGGATTTACATTTTACATACTCCCTCCGTCCTATGATAAAAGTTATTATTATTATTTTGGATAGTCTCATTTTAAATGTCTATTTTCCTTTAATAATCAAAATTTTACACATATTTTCTTATTATACCCGTAACATTAAATATCTCATACTCCCTCCGTTCCAAAATTTTACACATATTTTTTTATTTTTGCTAAAATATAGGTGAAAAGATTATAACCAAAAGAAAGTATATATTCAATTTATTACTAATCCCAATTTTTATAATTTTAGAAATATATTTATATATGCTTAATTATTAATTCTAAAAATAGTCAATTTGATTTTAAAAAGTCAAAACTGAACAATTAATTTGGGACGGAGGGAGTATTTTTCTTATTTTAATTCTCTCTCCATATTTAATAACATTATTATGAATAATTTTATCATTTTATTTATCTTTTTAATATAAATAAAAAGTTCACTAAAATTTTTATTCTGGCACTGGAGGGAGTATTATTTTTCTGTACTCCAAATGCTTCCCAAATAAAGAGACTTGATATAAACAGGAGGACATGTAATCAGTAATCACTACAATCGAGTTGACTGTATAGTTTGTTATTAAATCAAATTCATCCGCATAAGATGTTAAACTAATAACTCAATAATATTTTTTTGAATTGTAAATACATTTGAGATTGTGGTGTTACAATTCGTTTGATTTTAATAAAAATATTGGAAAATAATAAAATTTGGGGAAAATCAATATGTATCATTTTTACAATATAAGTTATTTTTTTATATTTTAATAATATAAAAAGTTTTATATTTATGTAATATATGCAAAGTGAAAAAATAAATATTTTTTATTTTAATCTAAAAAATAAAATAATTAGAAAAGGAGGAAGGACAACTGATTAGTGTATTAATTAATATTAATTACTTAACATTAGTATAAAATAAAATTTTAAATTAATATTAATTAATTAACATTAGTAGCATTAATGACAGTTTAACCTGTAGCGTCTTGCGTAAGCTGCCTTAAGGCTAGGCTAGCCTAGCCTAGCCTACCTAGATTACAATAAAAATAAATTTTCTTCTTGGCAGATCACCTGCATGGCTGTAAGGCTTTATATATGTATTGAGCTTAAGCGAGTGACCAAACGTTTGCTCACCATGACAAATCTTTGCTGCCTACCATTTTTAGGTACCGATTCCCCTCTCTTCCTCCCTCCTACCGCACCCAGTTGCTCTTCCTATGTCCACCTGCAAATCTTCCATTGCAGTGGATTGAGATATAACTGAACATCATCTCAAGAATTGGTAATTGGATCAATTAGGTGAGACCCGTTCGTTTCATTATTTTCTTGTCTGTGTACAAGTTTTATTTCTTATTTTCCAGTCTTCTGCTGTTACTTGACTGGCCAAGCGGGCATTGAAGTAGGGGATTTGGTTATTTTGACGCCTGTAAACTATATCTATAGTGTCTTTTTTGGGCACACTTCAACTAAACTCTCTGAGTTGGGCTGATTCAGAGCTTGTTAATTTCATCTGCTAGATTTAAATTTTGACTAGTTTTTGGCCTCAAGAATGTTTGATTTGTTATAATTTCTATCCAGCTGTGTTTCTGTTGTTTTTATGAACTTGTCTATTTTAGTTCAACGAACGTGGTTTTTTTTTGTTTCTTTCTTTTTAATATCTAGGACTAATACAAGTAAGACTGAGGTGTACGACCCCATATTTCCCCCACATAGAGTTTTGTGGATCCCCTTCTCTCTGTTATCTTTTTCTTTATGCTCATCTATATTTTCTGTTTGCTGAGGACGTTGATACCTCATAGTATTTTTTCCCGTCGCTGTAGAAATTAGAATTTCGTATATACTCTTAGTCTAACTATAGTTGTGCTTCCTATTTCTAATTCTTTAATAACTAATTTGTAAGTTATCATGGGTTTGATTACCTCTTAATTATATTTAATCAAAATGTAGAACCACTGTTTTTGAGGAACTTTACAACTCATATTAAAGTCGGTCTGGAGATAGTGTTGTAAACACAGCCCGTATGCCAAGGAACAAGTACAACGGCAACTCATCCATCCCCTCAAGTCGAATAGAGAGGCTCTTACGGGAAAGAGAGCTAAGAAAGAACAGCAAGGCTTCTTATTCAAATGAGGCTAGTGATGGTAACAGAAGTTCCGAGCTCTCTGAGCTTGAATTGCGGTCACGCGATGGGGATGGCCTAGCAGTTTCCTATGTCGAACAATATCTGGAAGGGGCATTGGCTGCCCATGCACTTACTGATGGATTGGATAGGCCGGATGGGGGGCCTTTCAGACAACGACTGTTGGTGGTGGCTAATAGGCTACCAGTCTCTGCAGTTAGGAGAGGAGAGGAGACCTGGTCACTGGAAATAAGTGCTGGTGGTCTAGTGAGTGCTCTTTTGGGTTAGTGTTTCACAGACTCTATTTTCCTTGTGCTACATGTCATATCCAGGTTATCTGCTGTATGCATGAATCATAGTTTCCTTTAATTCACTGTGTAGTATTTCATTGTTTTGTTACATATGGTATTTGCAACTAGGTGTGAAGGAAGTTGAGGCAAAATGGATAGGTTGGGCAGGTGTAAATGTGCCAGATGAGGCTGGGCAAAACGCACTCACAAAAGCACTGGCCGAGAAGGTGCTTTCTTTTTTCGATCTTCAAGTCTTTTTCCGCCTCACTTTTGTAAATTATCATGCATTACTAGCCTTTGACATGTCAGTTTTATTTTGGCATTATCTGTGAGGAATACTTTTGAAATTAATAACATAGCTGAATCCCCCCATTCTCCCGACAGAGGTGTATACCTGTATTCCTTGATGAAGAGATTGTTCATCAGTATTACAATGGCTATTGCAACAACATATTATGGCCTCTCTTCCATTATCTTGGTCTCCCCCAAGAAGATCGTCTTGCGACAACCAGAAGTTTCCAGTCTCAGTTTGCTGCATATGAAAAAGCAAATCAAATGTTTGCTGATGTGGTAAATAAGCATTATGAGGAGGGCGACGTTGTGTGGTGCCATGACTACCATCTAATGTTCCTGCCCAAATGCCTAAAGGAATACAACAGCAAAATGAAAGTTGGTTGGTTTCTCCACACACCATTTCCCTCTTCTGAAATCCACAGGACGCTGCCATCTCGATCAGAGCTGCTTCGTGCAGTTCTTGCTGCTGATTTAGTAGGGTAAGTTCTTATATATCTGATGTAATGGGGTTGCATTTTACGTCAATTATCCATGACACAATGAGTGAACTGGTGATTCCATATCCTACACCTTTAAACTGTGTGTTGATTCGTAACAAGAAGATATGAAATCTTGGTCTTCCTGGCATATGTGAGTGCCCATTAACCGACCATTAGTCTGCTTAATGAAGAATCTTGTGGTTACTGATGTACGGAAGGCATGCCGACAATGTTCATTTTACGATGCTAGTAACATATCTGATGCTTATGCTGCTCATATCCATTTTTACCGAAAGATAATGCTGCTAATACCCATTCTCTCTTATTAAGCCAAACCTTGAATTGGTTTTTATGCAATATAAAATGCTCTCTTTATGTAACTCCTGGCAATAAAGGTTTTCTTCCTCTTTTGTTTTATTTTCATAAAATTATTTGAATTCAAAATACAGAACTATTTTTCTCTATAGATAACTACTCTTAAGGGTTATTTGCAAATCTTTTTTAACTAATTATTTACGTGGAATTTTTTGTTAGGAAAAATATATGCAATCTTTTTTTATATCTCTGTAAGTTGCAGAAACTAAAAACAAAATTTTGTTTTACAGTTTCCATACATATGACTATGCTAGGCACTTTGTTAGTGCTTGTACTCGTATTCTTGGACTGGAGGGTACACCTGAAGGAGTAGAAGATCAAGGAAGGCTGACTCGTGTGGCTGCGGTATGCCTAAGTTTAATTATTTATGATGTTTACTCTTTCCTAGTTATTGTTTTTCTCCTTCAAGAGCACTTCTTCCACAGTGCTGTTTATCAGTTTAGCGTGTTTACAATTGCTCTTTTGAATTTCTGAGAAGTCATCCTTGTAATTCTTTCTTAAGTTTTTTATAATTGTGAAACTTCAGTTTCCTATTGGGATAGATTCAGATCGGTTCATTCGTGCGCTTGAGGTTCCTCAAGTCCAAGAACACATCAAAGAATTAAAAGAGAGATTTTCTGGGCGAAAGGTAGGTGATATTTCCACCTTTTACTCTGTTTTTCTCTATTTAAATTTTATCAATTTATACTTCTGAAAAAAACGTGGATCAATTTTTTTCCCCATTTGTTGTTGCAAAGGCCTTAGTTGAAGAGTAGAAGTTTTGAAACAATATTTAAGTTGGAGATGATATCTAGACAACTTCATCAATTCTGAGTTGTCTTGATATCATTTGGCTGATCGGCTTCTCATCGTGTTTCATATAAATCAAAGATTCACTGGGAATTGACCATTCTCTGTTTAGATGACTTTTCTTAGAATCATTCACTTTGGCTTGAGGTTGAGTTTCATAACTACATTTTAGTAGTAGTGAAAAAACCTCTTGTTATCATTCATTTCTTGTTAGCTACATTATGGATTTAATTCAAGTATCTGTCGAGGTTGTGACGCCCCCAAATCCGGGTATCTTCCAACCCGAGAAATGGTGCTAAACAGTGCTACAGTTCACACAAACATTCAATTGAAATGCCTCAAAAGAACGAATGTCATATATATTCAAAATAATATTAACATTCTCCCAGGTTCTTTATAACCGTTACAATTGTTCTTGTCATAATATCAAATATTATCATTACAAACATATACTATTACATAGGTAATCTACGGGTTCGCCTTAGCCTTTCCTTTATCTTTGCCGGAGCCATCGGTCCGTTCGATCTTAGCTGCGTTCATATGATTCAAGCAAGAGTGAGCCTAACTAGCTCAGCAAGTACAACAATTCTAATAAAACAGCATGCTTGAAACATAGGAATCGTATATCTTCAATAACTGAACAATAGTTATGAAGTACTATCGATAATTTCAAATAGCACTTATTTTCATTCAAAACGTTTTACAATGACAATATTCAGTAAAACATCAATTCCGGTCTAAGACCATGAACATTTCATAAGTTCTTTGAAAAGGACATCCCGGCACGAAGTCCGTAAGTCCGACATAGCTTACGAAAGACGTCTCAGTGATCACTATAAGATTTTCTATGTCGATCAACACTACATTCATTAAACGATATACGCTTTTAAGTTGTGGCAACCTCACGTGCCTGTCGTTTGAGGACAAAACAATTTAGCATACTCAGTCTTCATTTGAAAACCACACCAACATAGTTTGGTAAAACATTGACAATACTTTGGTAGATTATAAGAAATCCAACATATCGTAAGTCTAGCCGAAAGAATTGGCTTTGACTTCATCATATACCAACTCATGCGAAGAATACATGAATCGCAAAGCTTGTCCAGATTGAACTGGAACAAGGGTTAGAATACTTGCCTTTTTAGTCTCGCTACTACAGCTTATAACACGTGCACTTTAAGTCTTTAAGGTCTATACAGTAGATGATAACATCACATAACACATTAGGTCATGAATAAATATACATAGTTCCTACATAATCTTACCCTTCTTCTCAATCTAATTATGTATTAGATTTGTTATTATCGGTTCCGGCTTTCCGTTATGTCGTTCTTACGTTCATATGCAATTGACTTACTTCAACCCTAAGTGATCATACTTAAGGTTTAATCATGACTTAATAATGTTACTTCATGTTTATTAAGTTTGTGCTGGTTCATTGCCTTTCTTTTTATCTTCATAATCAATCCTCTCTATGCAAACCTTAGGGTTTGTATTGTAGTCACTAACTTTCTTCTTTCACAATGCCATACAAGGCATGACAGACCAAAAGATAGCGGTCTCATTGCATGCAGCTAAGTCCTTCGTTATGGTCGCACTGCAGTAAGAACTCTCGAAAGAGTCACGACTTCATCCGGCCATGCTTCCGGTGTGCGGCGCCACTTCTGCACCGTAAAAATTTGACAGACTTTTAATTTTGTGAAACTCCGGCTCGTAACTTCTTCGTTATAAGTCCGAATTGACTCGTTCAAGAGCCTACGGTTCACAAATCACATACTCTACGTGTTCATGCAAGAATTTTATCTAGTTGACTTCGTTAACTAAAATTTCACCTATTAGTCCATTTTTTAACGAAAACGATAAACGTTCGTGAACGTTCAACGCTCGTTTCTTCGTTCTAAGTTAGAATCCGACCATTTTTTAGTCCGCAACTCTATAATGCCAAATAAGATTTGACTCCATCGAAAACCAACGTTTCCGAGTTCAAATACAAAATCCGACTTCCATTCCGAAAATTTCACGAATTCAACGATTATCGTCCAATCGTGTGAATTCCGACAAAACTTCATTACTTATGATTTGTTCATCGTTCCAAATAGATTCAATCCATTATCTAGACATCTCAACATACATATTACAACAACTTATCTTTAAATTAGGTTATGGCTTATTCCTCATAAGTTCATAACTTAACAAATTATAAATTACAAGATTTCATTCCTTACGACTTATTATCGATTTAAGTCTTTTAAGCAACATTCTTACATCTTATCAATCATACTAACTTTTAAGGTAAACACATGATAAGTTCATATATGTTCATCATAAGTTCATAACTTATTTCGGTTCAAATTACTTATTCAAGACTTATACGGCTTAAGTCCATTGATTATCCAATCTTATGTGTTTTTAGCATACATGTTCATTGAGTTACACTTCTCTTATCACCCTACAATGGTAGAGATGGAAGATATAAGATCATAAGATCATTTACCTTTGTTGACTAGCTTATTCTTCTTGAAAATCTAACAAGGAAAGTTGGACTTATAAGTGCTTATTCTCTCTGACCAATAAGTTGTCTTAGGTTGGATGAAAGTTAACAAAAAATTAATGAAAACCAAGGCTTGGTATGTATAGGCTTGCTAAGGTTAGGGCATAAGGGTCATTAGGCCCTCCCACCTCCTTAGTAACCTCCTTATTATTCCTACCTTAATTCCCAAGTATACTTGCTCCCTACACCAAATGCTTGGCCACCACATAAAGTCCTTGGTCAACACAACACTTGAGCACCAAGATCACCCATGGGTTTCCCTATGGATCACTCTTGTCCAATGGATCATCATTGGGCTTAGGTTTAGTTATTTTAGCTTATTCATTTGGGCTTGCAATAATTTGCTTTGGGCTTACATTAATAAACACTTGGGCTTAACCTTGCTAAATCTTGGGCTTGCTCCTTACTTCTTATTGGACTTGTACTTCATACAAGATTCCACAAGTTCATTTCATTTTGTCTTTAATCCTTAACGTTCTTAAATTTAAGTCCGCATGCGAATTATTGCGTTTTCCATACTTGAATTATTATTTCATAATCCATCTCACATTGATATTATAACGTTACGTATTTCTCGGAAGTTCAAAAATAATTCCCGAGCGGAAAACGATGAATATTGTTTTTCGGAAAATTTCTCGGAAAGCTTTTATTTTTGTCTTGAAAATTCAAACACTTTAATTCCCTCGCGTAGTTAAAATACTACGACGTTCCGACGTTTCTAGGTTATAAAACGACATTCATCTTACTAACACATAATAATAACAAATAATATTATTTTATTCATTATTAAATTGATTAAAAGTATTTTACAAAGGGTCCGAATTTCTCGGTCGTTACAGAGGTAAATAAATATTTAGTCTTCTTTTGTATCAAAATTTATTTCTTCCCGGCAGGTAGGTAGTTCAATCAAGGAAATATTAATTTCCTGTTTATTACGACAGGTTTCTTCATGCATGCTTTACTTTTTCACCAATAATACCAGTTTGAAAGTTTATACTTTTATGTTTTATGTGGATAGGACTAGGGGTGCTCATCGGTAAAAAACCGAACCGGTACCGAAAAAACCGAACCGGTATTGATCCGAAAAACCGAAAAATCAAGAACCGAAACCGGTACCGAATTACCGGTTTCGGTACCGGTTCGGTACAAAAGCGGTACCGGTTTTTTCGGTTCGGTTTTCGGTTATACCGCATGCATAATAATTAATTTTTTTTTTTTAATATATTAACAATTTTTTTTAAAACTAAGAAATCATCTACAATTATATATCAATTGAAGTTGTTTATGAGTTATGGCCTTATGAGTTTAAGCTACTGTGTGCACGCCAGAGTCCAGACTGCAGGTGTTTATGAGTCAAGCTATTGTGTACAATTGAAGTCATGCAAAAAACCACGTCCCAGTATGTACAATTGAAGTCATACTCATTTTGCATCACACAAGTCTGCATCTAATTACACTTGAAACAAATAAAATTCCACGTCCCAGTTTCTCATTGAACAATTACTGTAGTCCATGCAAAAAACTATATATTTCCTAGCTAATTCCCACACAAGTCGCAAGCAACAAGGATTGATCTTAATTCAACAAATAGAATCTTCTTCAACAATAAATGCAAACCAAACTAAAAACTCAAATTCCACAAGGATTGTTCAAAAAGGAGGATTGTTTGTTTGCAATGTTGATAATATATGTGCTTATTTTGATGTATTTTGATAATTTTGATGTAGAATTCACACTTGATGACACTCATTCTCCACAGATGCAAATCAGTTTACATTCCCTGTGAGGCTGTGAGATATGAATACTTCATAACATTCTAAAGTAACAGTAACACTGTATTCAAAAATCATAAGTCATAAACTGTGAGATATTTATTCATAACACCTGTTATACACAGTAATATAACAACTAAAGTATTCATAAGTCATAACATTCTGCAACATATTCCCTGTGATAAAGTAATGCATTACCATCAAGGCATCAACTGCCTGGGGAAGAAAACTAAATCAAATAAACTAAAAATGCCAAAGCATGAATAAACCATATTACATATCCAAATTAAATATCACATAATCAAAAGTTAAAACAAGCAGTGCTGCAGTAGGCAGTAGGCAATAGGTAGTACTAAGTTCAATCAACCATATTACATATCCAACTAATCCAAGATTAAAAACAAACAACGCACAAGGCACAAGTCTCTCAACTATCAAGTCTCCATTCTCGAACAAATCAACCATATTACATATCCAAGATTGATGCATCTAAATCGTCTGCTGAAAATTCTGCAATTTTTAAAAGACAAATGTGAGCAAATCATAATTTATTAAGAAGAATTTAAACTACATTACAAAAAAATAAATAAACAATACAAAGTGTTACATTGTTACTGTGATGTACCTTTTTCAATTTCTTCAAGGGATTCCAACTTTTCTTCGATATCAATTGGTTCTTTGCTTCGGCGAAGCCAATCTTGAGCACAAATAATTCCTTGCACCATCCTAGGAGTTAAAGAGCTTCTAAAGGAATCAAGTATGCGTCCTCCTGTGCTAAATGCCGATTCAGAAGCAACGGTAGAAATGGGAATCGCTAAGACATCTCTAGCCATTAATGAAAGAACAGGAAATCTATGAGTGTTGGATCTCCACCAAGCTAAAAGGTTAAATTTTTCATCTTTTCTTTCAACTCGATCCTTTAAATACCTTTCTAGCTCGGTTTGAACTTCCCCACCTTGCTCATCCTCAACATGTTGTTCAAACAAGTCATCAATTTTTCTTTTTTTCTTGACATACTTTCTACTAATGATGAGCCACCACTTGAAAGTTACGCCCACTCCCACTTGGAGTTTGAGATGAATGACCTTGGGACGATAAATGATTGAGATTATAATAATTGAACAACTCAAACAATACATCTTTAGCCCTCTAATCATTTTGATTGCCAAATCACTTTCTTTACCATACATGTGATTAAATACAAACTCAACGAAAGTAAATTTGTGTCTTGGATCAAGAACCACGCAATGTACAACAACTTGTTCATTTTATCAACATCCCCAATATTTCATTAACTTTGATCTCATCCTCATAGCCATTTCTCTCATTTGATAATCATCATCATCTTCCATTTCTTTCAAAAGACCATCAACTTCCACAAACTCATGAACAAATCCATTGGATGTAACATATAATGTGCCGTAGATTCTAAGTGTTAATTCATGTAGAAGTGTTTCAAAAACAATACAATTCTTCTCACATTACCCCAAATCCTCATTGTTGGTCACCCTTCACCGAGATCATTTCTTGTTTAAACAAAGGATCCCTACTCCCAAGCCTATTAAAAGCACGTTCAAAATGTTGAGCCACATTCAACATTGAATAAGTGGAGTTCCATCTAAGAAGAACATCTAAGATTAATGAAGATTTATTTTCAATTTTTCAAAGTCAACACACTCCTTGAACTTTCTAATCCTAGATGGAGATTGCCTTTACCCACCTAATCAATGCCCGAACACGAGCACAGCCACCGAAATATTAACATCTTTCAACCCATCAACTACGACCAAGTTTAAAATATGAGCAACACATCGAACATGAATGAATTTATTCTCACAAACACTATGCCCCATACTTGCAATTGATTTTTAAATAAGATATCGCAACATCATTTGAATGGCATTATCAGCAGTTATAGTAAAACTCTCTTAATCCCCATTCTATCAAACAATTCTCAATTGCCATTCCAATGGCCTCACCACCTTGTGACTCAAAATTGGAACAAAGTTTATAATTTTTTTTCTCAATCTCCATTTATCATCAATGTAATGAGCTGTCACAACCATATAATTAAGTCTATGCATTAATGTCCATGTGTCAGTTGTAATACATATCTTTTGAGAAGATGAGTTAAAAATGGATTTTAACTTCTTTTTCTCTTCCATATATATTTTAAAACAATCTCTTGTAATTGTGTGACGTGAAGGAACATTGAACCTAGGACATGCGATGGACACAAAATATCGAAATCCCTCATTTTCGACAAATTTAAAAGGAAGTTCATCAACTAGAATCATATATGCTAAAGCAGCCCGAGTTAGTTCCACATCAAACTTCCAAAGACAATTATTTGTTGACTCCCCTTCCATGGTCTCATCATCATTATTAGCATTTGCAGATTTAAAGTTCAAGATTGCTTGATTTCTTAACTCCACATTTGGGGGGTAAATTTTACATCTCCTATTGTGAGCATTTAGACCACTAGTCCCATTATTTTTTGGATCAGCGCTTAAAATAGCTCCACAATATTTGCATTTAGCTTTAATTTGACCATTGTGCTTAAATCTTGTATAATGAGCCCAAAATTTTAGCACGAGTCTTACCAAGCATTAAGTTGCTCAATTTCACCTTCATTCAACTCCTCTTCATCAATATGAATTGGATTTTCAGCATTCGATTCCACGTTGATGGGTACCTCAGACTGCTGCTCATCCATTATAACCTACACAATATCAAACAACCATAATTACTACAAAGAATTGACAAACCATCTTCTCACAAGAGACCTTTACAAAGACAAGATTTGAATTGCATGATGTGCCCACCAGAAACAGTTGCAACATAAAAAAGCAAAAATCAGCAGAGAAAAACCCATCAAAAAATGTTTTAAAACATAATGAACTTCAAGGCTTACACACATTCTCAGAATTCTCAGTACTGTAATTCTCAGAAAAACCAATTCTCGGAAAAACCCAAATCGACGAAGATGTAATTCTCGTAATGTTTTAGTCCTCCATTTTTGAGAAGGGTTTAGACAGAGAGTAGTAATCGAAAAAAAAACCCATCAAAATTCAAAGAGAAAGTCTCAAACACACCTTCAAGGCTTCAAACACATACAAAAACTAAAATAAAAAATTTACTAATATACAGATCTCAGAGTGCAGTGCAGATATCTCAAATCAGAAATCTCAAATCAGATATCAGATATGTTGGTCGTCAGAAACCAGAAATCAAAAATATCAAATCTCACGACTTACCGTCGGCGACTCGACGCTAGTCGAGACGTTGGTCGTTGTTCAAGGTTTCGCCGCTAGCTTAGATTTGAGAGAGGAGCCAGCGGCGGCGAAGGGATCGGGGGACGTGATCCCATAAGGTGAGGTGAGCTTTAGCCTTTAATGGAGGAGAAGGTGAAGAACGGAGTCGGAGTGTAGAAAAGAGAAGACTGAAGAAGAAAGGAGAGTTAATAAATAAGAAAGAGAGTACATGAGTTAAACTATTGAAGTACTTAAAGTATTAAAGAGAGTAAAGTTAATAAATTTCGGTTTTTTCGGTGCTCGGTTCTTATTCTAAAAATTTAGTAATCGCTATCAAACCGAAAATAAAAAAACCGAAGAACCGGTACCGAAAAAACTGAAACCGAAAAAAACCGGTACCACCGGTACCGGTTCCAACCGGTTCGGTAAAAAAACCGAAAAACTGAATTTTTTGAGCATCCCTAGATAGGACAACGTGTTTGGTTGATATTATTTCTAGTCTGGAAAAAGTGTTGAAGCTGGAACCTGGTAGTATGTTTGACCCCATAACAAATATTGCACCAATTAAACCTTATTGAAATTAACTGGAATTACATTGAGAACGTACAAACACTGGGATTTGTTAAGACTAGGTTGAAGTTAGACTGAGCATTCTGTCTATGGAATTCAAATTCTTGACGTACCATCGTCTGATCCATAAAAGACAACCTGACTAGTAAGGATAAAGGCTTGTTACAACTTATTCTTTAGTGAATTGTTCTGACATTTAGTTCAGTATATTGAAAATTTTATTTTCTTCATTTTTTTTCTCTTCTAAATAGTTCCTTGTTTAATTTGCGCCACCTATCTTTCTTTCCTTCATTGTTCCCATTCCCTTTATTCCTCCCATGTTGGATTTGTTTTAATAATTAGTGACATGTAACCGTTGAATAACATTTTGTTTGTTCTCTCCAATTTTCTGAGGGATTAATTAAATCTCAAATCAATTATCTTGAATAGTATATTTTGGTTATACTTTTGTGCTCACTTAATCCTGTTTGTTTTTGACAGGTGATGTTAGGTGTTGATCGCCTTGATATGATTAAAGGAATTCCCCAAAAGATACTGGCGTTTGAAAAGTTTCTCGAAGAAAACGCATACTGGCGTGATAAAGTCGTTTTACTGCAGATAGCTGTGCCAACAAGAACAGATGTTCCTGAATGTAAGCTCTTTAACATGTTTTTTTCTTATTCTGTTTTTTTATAACACTGGAAACATTACATCCACCATACCATTCCATGTGGGAAAACAATTATCTCCTCAGGTGGTAGATCTCTCATCTCTCAGTTCTCAAGTTAATTTGTTTTTAGGAATAAATTGATGTGATGAGCACTTGGAAACTAAGAATACTTGCTTGAGGGGTTTTGTGTAGGTTTTATTTTACAACAAAATTCCGACATTTATATGTTGTAAATATAGAAATAAAGGTTCAGATTCCAGGCATTGGGGATTGAAAAGAAACGGTAAATGCCTAATCTTGACGTGATACATGCAGGAATTAGATATTACTTGTACTCAAGTCATTTTGTAAGAAGAATTTTAAGATTCTAAGTTCTAAACTAAAGGTCTTGGTGCTGCTGGGCTTTGGTCCTCATCGTGTTTCCGTAGATCTGAGTAGACCTTGAATTATTTTATTATACATATGCAGTATATAATCATTAAAAGAAGCAAAGTGTGACTTTTTCTAGTGGTGCAATTTATCTGATACTCCTAACATTAACTTTCATTTTGGCTTCCCTGAATGATGCTATTCAGCTATATATTAAAACATAGGAGAGTACTGATATTAATATATGTTAAGTCTGGAATTGGCAATCCAAAGGCTGTAAAATTATGGGATCAATTAAATCAAGAATTTGTGATGAATGTCTTGCTATGAGGGATACTTGTCCTTCAACAGTAATAAATAATTGTATGTGCGTACTATGAACTGCATCTTTCATGCACATTATGAAGTGGTGGATAAATGTCAGTAAGTTTTATGCAGTCTGTGATCTGATTCTGAGTCGATCAAAGACTTACGGTAAATCAAAAATTATGCCTGATGAAGGGTTGTAACGTTATAAAATAGCAGCTCTGTTCAGTGTACTAAATTAGGAGAATGAAATTCTTATGTTTTTAGGTTCATTATAATTTGGTTTAGGTGTTTCCATTCTAACAAGGAATCAGTTACTAAGAAAACTCTAAAATTGGTCTCTACATTGAAAACTTGGTGAAACTCTGGTGTCTCAATTTAGTTTTGAAAATTTTTACACCCTAACATTTGTGAAGGCAAAATATGCAGTTTTGATTCTAGGATAGCATCAACTGCAGTATTTTAAGCGATGGGCCTTGTTGACTACATGCCACAAGTGTATATTAAGGAATTCTCTGAGGCATATTGAAAATATGAATATAACTGATTCATATGGTTGATTATAGTGTTCTCTGTTTAATATCTTTGCTCAAGAAATATGTGGTCTATATATTAAATTTATTGTTTGGGCAGTGAGAACATTTCTGCTCATTAGAAATATTAGTTTTTGTACCAACTTAAGAAAAAGAAATATCAGTTTGTCAGAGGGCAACCAGTTAGTGTAATATATTTTGGTAAGTTATGTTCGTTTTCATGATGGTGCTTGCCTGTATAGGTTTGACTTAAAATTAGTAATAGATCGGGAAAATGGATCCTTCTTAGAAGACTGATTTAAGTAATGTTGTAAACCTAATGACTCTCATCTGAGAGTGCACTACAGCAACATATCAAGCACTAGTTGTTTCTTTGCGCAGTAATTATGATTTGTCTGCATGACATGTCTGGCTACTAATGTTGGATATGATAAACTCACCTTATGTCTACCACCAATACAAAAATTTGAAAATTGACCCCTGCTTTAGCATTTAAGCTGCCATTGGTGATTACTATACAACCACGCACCACTTGTGTCCATAAATGTATGAAATAGCAAGTAGGAGTGGGAAATAAATCTTGAAGTGGATCAAGCAAAAAGAAATTATGTTTGCGAATACAGAAGAAACTAGCTGCACAATAAACTTTCAAAAGTTACAAAGATAAGATTTTAATATATTACGATGTATTGATGTGTATACAGAAAACAACAATGCACTATAAAATTTATTGGAAATTTTATTGCAGTCTCGGCTTCTTGTTGGTCAAGGAGGAGGTAGATTGTTATTTCTTTTTGATGCTGTTAGGGTTAGGGATATAGCAGGCATGCTAGCTTTATACCTTAGCCTTCATTGTTTAGTTGGATACGATCACTAGTCAATTTTTATTTGCTTACTTAGGGATGCAAAAAAATGAGAAAAAGCCGAGAATTAGCGAATTTGAGCTCTGGTTGCCAGTATGAGGGACCTGGAGATCTTGAGTGAAGCCAAAGATCACCTGTACGAGCTCAAATCAACAGGTTTTAAGCCATTGCAATCTTCTCTCAGATAACATTTGATGCTTTAAATTATTCCAATTTTAGGTTGATATTTGTCACTACTAATATCCTTAGTAGCTCATACAAAGTGTCAAATTCTAAAGCTAATAGTAAATATGCTGCAAATGGAATGTCCATATGGCTTTGATATGAGCTATATCCTTCTATACTCTTGTATGTTCTTTTCTTTGTTTAGTGCTTTGGCACTGGAATCCTTGCTAGTTTTTTCCGCCTCATGATTTCCTGGTTACTTTGCATTGTGTTTGTGGAGAGGTAGGGGGAACATGTCTCTCCCTTTATCTTTTTATAGAGTGCTTATTGCTTTGTTTGGATAAATTTTTTCTTATTGTGAACCAATAGTAAATTGTTACCATTTAAACATTAATTTTAATTTGATAAAAATTCATTGCATAGAAACCCAATCTCACGCTATCTCAGTTTCTAGTGTAGCTTTGAATGCTTAAAAGCAGTCTGCAACGTTGCTAGTTATCTCTCATCCTATATAATAATATGACATTTATTATTCTTCATTGATGTGTTTTTACAGATCAAAAACTTACAAGCCAGGTTCATGAAATTGTTGGGCGCATCAATGGTAGATTTGGAACTTTAACCGCTGTTCCAATACATCATCTGGTGAGTCTTATACTTTGTTATAGTCACTGATCTACAAGATTACTCGTAAAGTAAATATATAAATGGTATATGTATGGTAGTATGTTACCAAGACTTTATCCAAGTGCATATTTCAGGCATGTGTCTAAATGCCGTATTCAGCTAATCTGCAAGTTCAGAGACATGGGCGATGACATATACCTTTTAACGTATTTATTTATTTTGAGGGTATTAGGATTTATTATGTAAGATATCATGTTTAAGAATTCTAAAGAAATTTTGCTCCTATAAAGTGGTTGTATATATACTGTAAAATTTAGTTATTGGATACACGTGAGTCGTTGCATATCCAATTGGAGGAGCTGGAACCATATCCATAACATTACTGTTTCGCAAGTATCAGGCACTTCATGCATTTTGTGTAGTCTGTGTAATATAACGTGGGAGAGTATTTCTTGATGGAGAAGAGACTTGGTGTGACTGTTGCTTATTTTCTGCATTATGTTACTTATGTACTCCCTACCTGCTTATTTAGACTAACATGGAAAATGTTTACCTATCAGCCTATGTAGTTTAGGCTCTTATTGTCAATAGGTGTAAACTTTTCATTTTCATCATTATTCATGATGTCATGTGATAAGATTATCGATTTTTATGCATCGTTTTTTATTCTGATTTAATAATTAATTTCGATGGACCTTGTTATGGCATTGCAACTTCTTCTTCTTTTCTTTTTCCTTTTTAATTACACGATGTCATGTTGGTCTTCAACATCATGATTTTCTGATAGATAATTTTAATGCCTGTAATTCATGTTACAGTTGTGACTGAAGCATATCCTCCTATTTCTGCAGGATCGATCTCTCGACTTTTATGCACTATGTGCACTATATGCTGTCACTGGTACTTTTTCTTTCTTTCTAAATGTTAATACTTTGGTCAATTTTAATTTTTTCAAGCTATGTATTTAAAACAACTACCAATAGTCTTTATTCTGTAGTTTACCCAATTGTGCATTTCATTGAGAGGCACTATATTTGAATGTTTTTCTTCGCTTTGAGCTAGAACTATTTTTTGACTTCAAATGTCAAATGCCTCATAATGTTAAAGCTTCAATACTTGGAAAAAGGGAAACTTAATGAAATTGTTGAATAGTCGCAAAGATCAGAACTAAGCCTGTAAGTTTGGTTTCAAATCATGATTGAAATTTTGGCATTCCAAATTGAAAAGTACTTGGGATAATTATTGTTATTTGTTATAGCAACACCTGTTTACTTTCACTAGCCTTTTCTTATCATAATGTATTTAAATATTAAATATGTTTACTTTATGCATTGTCTAAATTAATGTCATTTTATGAATTTGTATGAATTTGAACTGATTCTTTTCTTCTGCTTATTGCTCAGATGTAGCACTTGTCACATCTTTGCGGGATGGAATGAATCTTGTTAGCTATGAGTTTGTGGCATGCCAAGATTCAAAGAAAGGAGTTCTCATTCTGAGTGAAGTAATTATCATTGCCCTAATTATCATTGCCATGTAGTTGTGTTTGGCCTTAATTTTGATTGTCGCATGCATATTATTCTAGTGCTACTACGAATTTATGATTTTTAAGAGTGGAGAATGTGATGATAGATATTGTAATCAATTGAATAGGTCATTTTCCTAATAATTTCTTTTAAGTACTTAAAAAGCTTCAAGTAATAGCTTATCATGATGACTTTCTTTTTACTGAACACAATTGAAATATAAAGTTCAAATTATATTTATTGTCGGTGCTTTATAAATTTCATTAGATACAGTTTAGAAAAGTTGACCTACTGACTACCATTTTCATCTTCTTTATTTATCCCTTTTAAAATGTTATGATGGTGCTCAAGCTAAGAGTTGCTTTCTAGTTATATGTGATGAGCCTTAAAATTTGTAGGGCTTATTATCTTCTTCTAAAAAAAGTAAAAACTTTATCTCCACTTTCTCTTATCCATGTCTTTTTCCTCAAATAGAGACATAAATACATAGTTGTTTTTACTTTTACTTTTGCTTTACACTTTGCAATTTGGTGTTTAATTTCACTTCTTTTTTTCAATTTTCTCTTTTCCTTTATTAATATTACTTTAATAATACTTGAATATTGATGATGGGGACTCCAAGTTAAGAACATATTTTTTATATTTATTATTTGGAGTTTTTATTATGTTTAATATAAAAGTAGTTGATGTGATTTATTTATTTTGTTTATTACTGGAGATTTAGGACGTTAATTAGTGATTAGGAATTATTAATAAGGGCATTTTAGTCGTTTAATACTTTTATTATTCCCCAAGTAATATTAGGATTTTGTGTCTCTTTAAATAAAGATGTAATCTCCACAATCATTTAGACTACATACTATTGATACTGTAGAGGTATCCTACCGTAGAAGTATTTTATCTATCGTAGTGTTGATATGTGGAGTTGATACACTTGAGAGATCTTAGTGGTTTAATCGTGTAGTTTAAATCCTAGTTTATTTTTCATTAATTCTTCATCCTAAATCTATCATGTATCATAATTATGATTTAGTTACCTTGTTTATTTATTTTGTTTGCCATTATTATGGACTTGTTTTAATTAGTTGGAGTATTTTTGTCTTTAGTTATTTTGTTGGTCTCCAAGTCCAATTTAGGGTGGTTTTGTTTAAATACCAATGTAATTTTCACACATAGTACATTCTGAATATTCAGATTATTATTGGCCTTTCTTATATTGTGAAGATGCCGAGTTGAAACTCTAAACCCTAGAATTTAAGCGCCCTAGAATTTAAGCGCAGAGCATAAATCCTTGGTCTATCCCTCTATCAACTAATAACAAAATTCGTTCTACAAGGTTTTCCTACATCAATTGATTAATCATCTAGGTTTGAGTTTTCAAATTATAATTTGAAATTAGCTAACCTTAAACTTAAGCTAATATGCTTTATTGTCCGCTAAACTGAGTTTTCTATATGTCAAGACATGTAATTATTGCGTTTTGCATTTCTTTTTTTATCTTATGATACAATTCTAGATAGCAGTTCGGTGATTTTCGATGCAGAATACAAATTATACTACTTACAATTTGGTAACTCTTGTAATAACCTTGTCATTCTTCCACAATGTAATGTCCTTCAGGTGAATGTGGACAAACAATGTTTGGATGTCATTTTTTCATACAATTGTTTTATTATATTTTCTTATAAACAACTTTTACGTATTATTTTTTGAGTTCTCAATTTGTAGTAACTTTTAAGGATATCTGCCTCAACCCCTCGAAAGTTTCCCCTTGTGTTTTCGACTTTTATGACATTGGGTCAGAAATTGTTAGATTACAATTACAAGCATGTGAAATTGTTTATTGGTCCTTGTATAGCATTTTGAATTATTATTTATCTTTTCTTCCTTGCTTCTTCTTCCAATTTATTTAATTTTTCTATTTTCTTTAATTAGCGGATATTCTTGTTTGTTTTGTTACAATATTATCATTCTTTTTGGCATAATTGTAGTTTGCAGGAGCTGCACAGTCTCTTGGTGCTGGAGCACTCCTGGTGAATCCTTGGAACATCACAGAAGTAGCTTCTTCAATTGGCCAAGCTTTAAATATGACAGCTGATGAAAGAGAAAAACGGCATCGCCATAACTTCCAACACGTCACAACTCATACTGCTCAAGAGTGGGCTGAAACATTTGTCAGGTATTATAGATCATTGCAATTATTTGATAGTGTTAATGTCAATAGACACACTCTTCTTTTTTGCAACACAACAAGTTCTGTACCATAGAACAATAACTAAATTATAGTATACTTCACAACAAGTCATTGAATTGCTTTAAATAGTTTTGATTTTTCAGCACCATACATATGACTCAACTGTGTGCTTGAAAGATAAATCAGAAACGAAACAAAGAATTATATCATGCTTCATGTGGCTTATAGAAATTGGCGTCTAATATAGAAGCTTTTGGGTACTTACTCTACATTATCTGAAATTTGAGTTTCTCAAAACCGGTTATTTGTAGTGAATTGAATGATACTGTAGTGGAAGCTCAGCAAAGGATAAGAGAAAAGCCGCCCATACTTCCAGTAAAAGATGCAATCAAACACTACTTGCAGTCCAATAACCGTTTACTCATACTGGTACACATTTCTTGCTCCATAATTTGTGATTTTTCAACCAACTTTCTTAAGTTAATGGTGCAAGCCTATTGCATGCATACATGGTTTCGTTTTGCTTTATCACTTTATTATTATTTTGTGTTTCTGATGAGTAATAGATGCTCCCTTGGTTTTCAGATGCACGACCACCCTAATAACTAATATAAACACATTGCATACAGAATCTGACTTTGATCTAGCACTAAATGGCCAAGGCTTTATTTTTGCTTTGCTAGATAGAGTTGGGATATGACTGGTTTGTAATGGTGTTTATGTCATCTTGCTCGTCACTGAACCTGTAGGGATTCAATGCCACATTGACTGAACCAGTTGATACTCCTGGTAGAAGAGGTGGAGATCAAATCAGAGAAATGGAACTTAAATTGCATCCAGATTTAAAAGAACCCCTAATGGAACTATGCAGAGATCCAAAGACAACTATTGTTGTCCTCAGTGGAAGTGACAGAACTGTCTTAGATGATGTATTATTTCCTACTAGCTAGATTTCTGTAATCTTTTCTTTGCCTATTATATTCCATTCTGATGGAAGTGAGTCCTTTCACAGAACTTTTGTGAGTACAACATGTGGTTAGCGGCAGAGAACGGGATGTTTTTGCGCGTTACGAGTGGAGAATGGATGACAACAATGCCAGAGCATTTAAATATGGATTGGGTTGACAGCGTTAAGGTATGTTTAAAGGAGGTTACATCTCTTTAGCATATTCCAAATCCTAAAAATTGTGTTTGTTTTGATATCTTTACAGCATGTCTTTGAGTATTTCACCGAAAGAACGCCTCGATCTCATTTTGAACTCCGTGAGACTTCACTTGTATGGAATTACAAGTACGCAGGTACTTAATCTGTTTGATCCTTTTTTCCTTTCAAGTGGAATGTTTTACTATCCATGTTTTTGTAATCTTGGTATACTTGCAGATGTTGAATTTGGAAGGTTGCAAGCCAGAGACATGCTGCAGCATCTCTGGACAGGACCAATATCCAATGCCTCGGTTGATGTTGTTCAAGGTAGCCGGTCGGTTGAGGTTCGAGCAGTTGGTGTTACAAAGGTGACTGGATTTTACTTTTTGCTATTTCACTTGTTTGCATCTCGGACTCAATTAGCAGTGATATGTTCATCCACTTATTCGACCATTTCTTTTCCAATACAGGGTGCGGCAATTGACCGAATACTGGGAGAAATAGTACACAGTAAATCCATTTCAACACCAATCGATTATGTTCTGTGCGTAGGGCACTTCCTCGGGAAGGTATATTTTTCAACCTTTGTAAATTTTAAGCATCTCAAGCCCTTTCTATGTTATGTTTTTTTAATTTAATTATCTATGTATAACATTGATATGCATTTTTGAAAAGGTTATTTCTTTAGCTGTATGAGTTTAGTATTACATGATTTTGCCTTGTTTTCTTAGATGGAATTAATATGGGTTTTTTGTTTGTTTTTATTTGTTCTCTCTATTTCTCTGTTTTTTTTTTTGGCTTAAAATTATTCTTGGCTGACTGCAGTAATCTAGATCTTCTCTAAGGTTTACTTGGTATTTATAAGCTTTTTTATTACAAATATTAATTGAAAAGTTTTTTCAATTTTTCCAACAAACACATTTCATATTTCTTGATGTGAATTTTAGTTGCAATTGTAATTCACGACTTGCTTTGACAGAAGCATATAATTTTAAGAAATGGTGTAATTTTCTGCATACACCACAGAATAGGTACACATTGAACTAAAAGTGGATGTTTACTTTTTTTTTTTTTTTTTTGACATTTGTTGACAACAGTACCTAAACAGGAACTAATCTAAAACACCAGAGGTGTTATTTTCAAGTTGATTGTGGGTTTTCTATTAATTGCAAAGCATTTGTGGATTATAAGCTTCTTACTCGCCGGCTCAATCTGAAAAAGTGACAATATTTCCTCTGCTTTAGGACGAGGATGTTTATAGTTTTTTCGAGCCTGAGCCCTCTGAAGCCATGGGTATCCCAAGAGCCAAAATAAGTGATCCTTTAAAGTTGCCTGGAGAGAGAAGAGCTGGATTAAAGCTGCAAAATAGCAGAAGCGGCTCAAAACCATCTCAAAGGAGTCAACGACCTCTCCCAAACCCAGAAAAGAAGAACACCCACACAAATGGGCGGCGTCAGTCATCAGAGAAGATATCGTGGAATGTGCTCGATCTCAAGGGGGAGAATTACTTCTCCTGTACTGTTGGCCGAACTCGCTCCAATGCTCGGTACCTTCTTGGAACATCTGATGATGTTGTTTCATTTCTCAAGGAATTAGCTGCGGCAGCTTCATCCAGCCAAGGAATATACCATGGTCTGGCATCCTTTGATGCATCTAGGTCTTGTGCTGAATAACCCAGGCATGATGATGGCTAGGTGATCTTATCTGAACCTTGTAACATTTTTCAGACACTAAAATAACTTGTTCAAGGTCTTGGGCTGTTTCAATCTTCCATTGCGAAATATTTTATAAAATCAGGATAATAAAAGTTGACCTTAAAATATATGAAAACATTATTTAAATACTAAAATAATTTGGATTCCGAAAGGAATAGCTAAATTATTAAATAATCCAATTAAGTTTAAATTCAATACAAATTTCGAAAGGTCCAAACACATTTTTCAAATCTTTTTTAGGCTTTTAATGGTGTCTTGATGGTCGAAGGAGACAAGTCTTGTAGAGTCGATTTGATATATTATGAGGTCTGTAATTCCTAACGGATCAAAAATTATGATAACAACAGTCTCAATCCCTCTTGAATTTTGATTTTCTTTCGCTCCTTTTTCGAACTGTGAGGAAAACTCGCCTATGAGTTGTCACTCGGCACCATAACACTAGTCATTTGCTCCACAGTTGTCGGCATACATCGGGCCATCAGCAGCATTGTATGGATAAAGATCAACCACATTAAAAGTCTTCTAGATTTTCATACTTGCAGGCAAATTCACCACACAAGCATTATCATTAATTTTTAATAGAATGGTATAAGGACCATATTTCTTAGGACCCTATTTCTTTTGTTGGTATAAGGACCCTATTTCTTTTGTTGTAACTTGTCATAAGTACCAACAGAAAACCAACCCATGCGTAAGTACACCATCACTTGATTCTCTTTCTCAAAAGTCTTCTATTTTATGTTGGGCTTTGAATTATTGTATCCCACTTTCTTAATATTCTCTCTTTAATCTTTGGAGATGATCAAACAGTAAATATTAGAATAACTAATTTAAATTCATATTTGTATCTTAACTATTATTGAGTACCTTTTAATACAAAGATGAAGGCTATTAAGATACAAGAAAAAAAAAATCCTATGCCTACCTTTTAATTCATTTTAAGAGCTCACATATTTGTATTAAAGGTCCTGAATAGTTAAGAAATAAAAAAAATCACAAGGTTATGCTAGCACCAATGAAATGCACAACTAAAAGTGAGAGATGGAATTTATTAGTTGTTAAGGTCACCTTAGTTGTTAAGGTCACCAGGTGCACACATTTATATATTAGGGCCCATCCTGCTATGTATATATCCAAGTACAAATCTCAAATGGAATACTAAATGAATATTTTAATATTCACTAGTATGATCAACCAACTTAATAATAACACATACTTGTTAAGCTATTTGAGACAGAAATTTGTTAGAAACATTACCTTTTATATTATACAAGTTCATATTTGACATGGTTATTTGTATGATTATTGGAGTACTCTTTAGAAATTTAAAATAAAACAGTCTATTAAATTGAAAATTTGTTTTGAAAAATTGAAGCTGGGGGAAGAAAATAAAGGAAAGCTTATTATGCAGGCGTGACAAACAAATCAACTTGACAGAATCAAATGTTACAAAGCCTGCAAGCTTAAAAAGAAGAGAACATACATTTAGAGAGAATGCCTACAAAACAAGTTCCTCAGGGGAGGACAATCACTGATATTTGATTGTAAATGGAAAACAAAACTCTCAGAATCATGCCAACCAACATCAAGATCTGTAATGATAAGAACAACGGAATGAAACTAAGAATAAATAATGACATGACTAACATTACCAACGTAATCAAGACCATACAACCTAACTGATAATGCAGAGGCAGCCTGAAATTTACCACTCTACTCTGCTTAGCATTTTTTGTTTGGTTCAAAGACATACTTGATCAATGACTCTTTGATTGATAGCAACTCGGGGAACTCCGTCTTCAACTTGGATGCATCCATCTCATTATTGCTTCGAGCTGCTACTATAACCTTTGCTTGCTCTTCCAGTGTAAAGTTAGCCCACTGGAAAGCTGGATCAATATATTGCTTGTACATCTCCAAAATCTCATTATGGCTAACAACTCCAGGATTCGTAAAGTTCCATATGCCCCTAAGGTTCCGCTTTGCCATCTCAATTGAAATAGGTAGAAGCTCATCCAAGATGGTCATACTGTTGGGTATATTGACCACCTTATTATAACGACTAATTTTAGTGATGAAGTTTCGTGGATTGCTGAGGTCTGAAGATATAGGCATCCGAACTCTGAGCGTGCAGACATTGTCATATTCTCTCAAGAGTTCCTCAACCTGGTTACAAAGTCAAGTCTACAGTACATCAACATTCATTCCTGTATATTATGTTTCAGAAGACAAAAATTTCCATTAGCAAACTTACCATGGCCTTGGTCTTTGAATAGAAAGAACCGTGAAAATTGGGCTGGTCTTCTTCTTTGAACCCAATGCCAGAACCTTCAGGATGTGCAGCATCATACTCAAATATACATCCAGTAGCAAAATTCATCATCAGGAGTCCATTCTCTCTGCACACATCTGCTAAATTTAGTGTACCAGCAACATTGGTACGAATTGTTTCTGTCTTGTGAGATTCACACCAATCAACATTGGGTCTACCAGTCACACCAGCAGCATTAAAAACATGTGTGGGCTTAACAGTCTGAATATCGACCAAAAGCTGTGAGCGATCCTCTAGACGTCCCCTTCCATATTCATATGGAATTTCTTGTTTTTCACTTAATTTTCCAAGTAGACCACCAATCCACCCAGACCTACCATAAATCAAAAACTTAATGGATCGTTTCTGAGAGTTGCTGCTTTTGGGACTCGGAACCACCATTTGGGACTTGGAAGATTTATCTGCAAAATGCGAAGATTCAGAGTCACAATTATCTGACCCGTCGAAGTGTCTCTCAATTCCACCAGGCATCATCAGCATTCTAGGATGAGGAAGCAATGCTCCAGAGACATCCCCCCACCAATCAGGGTTGCTAATATACCAATCCATAGTCTTTTAAGCCCCTCTACCCCGTGAGTGCGTTCAGACCAGCCCAAGTCTTTCAGCTTCTGATCATCTAGGAAGTACCTCTGATCGTTAAATGGCCTGTTATCGACAAAATTAATGTTTGCTTCAGGATCAATAGAGAAAAGTTTACATATGTCTTTGGCAACATCAATCACTCTCCTCTCCTTCTTTGTCCCTATATTGTAAACATGACCAACTTCTCCCCTGTGAAGAATGACCTCAAAAGCCTCAGCAACGTCCTCACAGTAGAGATAACTACGCACATTGGCACCATCCCCGTGGATAGGGAGTTGCTTTCCTCTCATGGCTAAAAGGATGAACTTTGGAATTAGTTTTTCAGGAAACTGATTGGGGCCATATACATTATTCCCTCGAGTTGTTATCACAGGTAATCCATATGACCTACCATAAGCCATAACAAGCATTTCAGCCCCAGCTTTTGTGGCTGAATATGGATTTGTAGGGAGGAGTTGTGAAGCTTCATGATTTCCCACAACAGCATCCTCTTCTGTCTCCCCATAGACCTCATCGGTGCTTACATGTATGAACCTTCTGATCTGGCCAGTCACTTTGCAGGCCTCTAAAAGCACATGGGTACCATAAATGTTGTTCTTGGTAAACTCAAAACTGTTGCCAAAGGAGTTATCGACATGTGTCTGAGCAGCGAAGTGCATTATTGTATCAATCGACTCGGTGATGAGAAGGTAGTTGACAAGATCGGCACTGCCAATATCCCCCTTGACAAACTTGAAGTTGGCAGATGATCGAGAGGGATTGAGGTTCTTAAGATTTGAACAGTAATCAAGCTTATCAAGCACAACAATCTTGTAATTGGGGTAGCTCCGAATGAGACGGTTAGCAACATGAGATGCTATGAAGCCAGCAGCCCCAGTTATGAGGATATTTTTGGGAGTATAAGTAGCCATACCAAAGCAGTTTCTAATAAGAAAATAGACGATTTTTAGATCATTTTACAATCAACCGCTGCCCCCACAATCCCCAAATTAAAGTGTAATCTAGCAAGATAAAACAGGAACAACTAGCTTGAACTAATGGCTGATGACCGTCTCAAAAAATAAGAAACCTTTTCACATAATTTATGAAGAATAACATATCATATAACAGCACCCACGAACAATATAACGCAAGAAGCAAAATAACAGTAGCCAGCTCAATTTTGGAATCCAGTCTCAAAAGGTAAACAACAGAAGAAATTAAAAAAAAACAAAAAAAAACAGGTTAAGGATAAGGATATAAAAGCAGTTCGCAAAGTGGATCAACAATAACCAGATGAGAATTACAAGAGATCACATTCAGACTCAGTACCAATTCAATTAAATCTAACCTGATATTCACATATCCAACACAAAAAAACAGAAAATAACAGCCACCCATTACTCAATTATCCAACAAACAAAACAGAGTCCATGTAGATAGTGCATACAAATAAACCAGATCTACATCAAAATTAGCCGTCTACGATGCGAACGAGATCTAACAAAATTGAAGAATGACCACATCATAAAACAACTTCAATCATTACAAAAATCAAAATGACTTGAAAGAGATCAAGATGAAACTTACAAATTTGATCCAGGTCAATCACGGTTAGGAGATTGAAAAGGGAGAACCCTTTGAAAGGAAGGAGATATAGAAAAGACTTGGACAAAGAAAGAATGATGAACAGAGAGCACTACAGCAATACTATAGTATTTATTTATACACAGAAATAAATATACAAAATGTGTAAGTATCAGTATGGATAGATGTATCACATAACGGTGATAAAAAACTCGTCATGCAAACTTAATAACTCCTACTCTTTTTAGCAAGATTAAAAACTAGTTATATACTCCTTCCGTCATACAAGTTTTTATTATTATTTTAGATAGTTTTATGTTAGATATATTTTTTTTTAATAATTAAATTTTTGTATTTTTTATTATATATTAAATATCTCATATTTTTTTCTTATTTTAATTCTCTCCATATTTAATGACATTATTATAGATAAGTTGCTATTTTTAAATATTACTAATTTTTATATCGGAATAATAATATTTTTGAACGATATTTTAGTTTACCTTGATTCACTCAAATAGTCCAAATTTAATAATTTGATAGTTCAATTTTATTTTATTTTATCTTTTTTTCAATTTTTAAAATTTTTAATAATAAAAAATACATTATATCTTTAATAATAATTGTGTATCAAACGTTACATCTATTTTAAATCAGCTTTCACTTTGCTATGATTTCAGAGATTTTTTAAGATCTTGTTAATTTAAATCTATTTTCACTACACTGCGATTTTAGATATTTTTTCAACTTTAATCCGGTTCCTTTTTTAAATATTATTCTGCCTTTAAATATATCATGCTTTTAGATATTTTTCACTTTAATGAGAAATTACTAACAAAAATAGTCTTGATCTTAGGTAATATTCATCAAGCAATTTTGAACAAATGATTCAAGTTTAGTTAGGACTTCTTGTTACCCTAAAATAAGTCTATATAATTTATTTTGAGTCGTCAAAATACATCATATAAATTTAAATACAAGTTTTTTTTGTAACTATTAAATTATCGTACAAAATACGACAACATACATATTGTGAGTTTCAATATAAATATTGTATCGTATCTAGTACGTCAATATCCACACTCAACTCTCAACTTAAATTCTCAATATAATTATTGTCACACTATTTTATAATTTATTGAGATATTTCTACATTTTCGGGCCATCAGTCCATTTCCCGGCTAGTTCCAGCTACACTCTCATTTCTTGAGAAGAACAATGAAACAAAAAAAAAAATGATAAACTCAAATAGCCTAGTAAAGTATATCATGACTAAAATAATAAATAATAAATTTTCTTTAGCCTTCAACAGTAATAATAGTGATGATAACACAATTTTCAATAATAACTGCAACGGAACAACAATTCATTAGAGGAGTCAAGGGTAGCTTTATTGTACGATTTAAAAATTCATCATCAATATTTTATCCCTGTAACAACAATCAACAATTCATAATTATACAAATTCACAGTTTATATTTGCATTGCAGGCCAAAGATATTCATTTGTATCATCAGTGGTCATGATCATGCTAAATAACAATCTATCTTTGCACTACGGCCAAATAGAACTCTTACCACAAACCCTTATCTATAACACCAAAGGTTATGATTATACCAATATAAAATTCATGATCATAATCATATCAATCAACAGTACATCTTTATACAATGACCCAAAAATAACTTTTCACCGCAATTTAAGTCTAAGGATTATGACAGTGATATACAAGATGAATAAAAATAATAAGATCATGAATAAACATTAAAGATTTATAATTCAATTTATCCATAGTCTAAAAATATCCAAATTGTCAACATTATGACCAAAATGTAAATTCAAATTCAAGAATAATATTCAAGTTTCATATTTCAGATAACGATTAAAATTCAATAAAAAAATTTAGGTAAATAAAATGATACTAGTTGAAGCGCAAATCTCCAAGAAAATTATAATCATTTCAAGAATTATAGAACTAATACTTATCATAGTAAGTTTAGATTTAGGTGTATGAAATAAATTAATATTCCTTATAAATATGAAAGAAATGATATCATTTTTACGAATATGAAATAAATGATATCACTTACGAGTATTGAAAGAAAATAATATATTTTTATCTTAGTAGGAGATTAGATCTGACCGGTATAAAGGAAATTATCATGAGAAAATCTTGCAATATTAGCTACAATCAAAGTATCCTTATACTCAAAAGAAATATGCACAATATTATAAAAAAAAAAAGGGGCAACATACCCTGCTTGACGAATTTGCAAGCTCAACACCTCCGATAGAAAATTTGTTAGGTTGTTGGAGTTGAAGTTGTCGTATATTTTTTTGTAGTGGAACTATTATATTTTAAATTCTGAAAAAGACACTGTTTTAAATTCAACTTGTACCTTTTTTTTTTGTAAATACAATGTTTCGAAAATGATATCATTTTTATTTTTCGTTGTCCTTGGCCACCAAAATCTCAAAGAAGAACCCTGATTATTATTTTCCTCAGAAATACGTGAGCATTGCAATATGCGTTAATTTATACTATTGGTTCAACTTATCTTTGCACGCAGAGTTCTATTCAATTCTTTGATGTGATTAATTAATCATCTTTTTATATTTATCATTGATTATACTGATAATCTAGTTTATATAATTTTATATTAAGAGTTTGAGATGGAAAATTGTTCATCCACTTCAATTTAACGCTTATAAATAATTTTTTGAGGTATTGATTCCTACCGAGTGTGAGTCTGTATTTTTTTATGATCTTTTTTAAGTCCTTTTGCATATTGTGCTTGTGCGAGTGAATTAATATAAATATAATAATATATAAATAATAAATTAATGTGTGTAGTTACAAATGTTTTTTTTTTATCATAGTGAAGTTTTTTTAAAATATTTTTTTCCTGACAAAATTACAGTGATTTTTTAAAATTACGTTATTCCAAGCCTCTTACTTATCTTGCCAAAGCATGAGTTTCGATTCCAATAATAAAAAAAAAAATTTGAGTTTGAAGAACAATAAAGGGAAAAAAATGTCCTAGCCAAAATATACATGTACTAGTTGTGTCTCCCATGACTCCGACAATATATGAATGGTGGAATTTATATAAAATTTTAAGATGAGTATTTTGTTAAATAAATTAGTTGTATCCCGTATCTCTGATACTACATAAATAATAGAATTTGTTCAAAATTCAAATGATTAATTAGAATAATCAAAAAATTTAAAATTAATTATATTTTATTATATAGACCAGTTGTGTTCCATGCCTCCGGTGCGATTTATCTTGAACGGTTGAAATAATTTATTTAGGTGGACAGATGTGCACCCTTTTACTCCCAAGCAAACCAAGGTTTTTCTAGACGACGTTTTCTATTCGCCTCCGCCAATTTCAGAAGAATGAAGTCATTCTTCTTGGCCAAAGGTTAGTGATTTGAATTATTTTTAACGATTATTCTAGGGTTTTTCTTCATCCGTCTTGTTTTGAGGTTTACCTTCATGTTTAATATCTCTCTGTTGCGGCTTAGCAATTTTATTCATCCGGATCATCGATTTGATTTTTTCATGTTATATTTACATAAGTTAACTAATATATGCATATTTCTATCACATTATTATAATATCCGCGTATTGTATTCAATTACTTGTCGTGATTCGAATTGGATATCTACTTTTCTGGAGGTCTTTATTATTCGCAAGTTACATTGACAATTATGTTCAGTCTCATTGATTGATCATGTATCTATTCAACATCTAGCAATTTAACCGGTTTAAGAATTAAATTAGTGGAGTGTATGAATTTTACTCCATTATTCTTTTAGTTCAAATGCTTATGCTACTTCTCAAATTAAAGCACAGGCTAGTTGCTGACTTCACGTTCTTGGTTTTTTGATATTCTTTCAGGTTAATTGACCAAGTAAGCTTTGTCGCTACTGCCTCATAATCCCCATTCACATTCTTTTTTGTTATAGAAGTTTTCAAAGGAAAATGGCTGGAAGAAATCGTGGACAGCCTTTTGCAATGAAAGGTGTCCCACATGCTGGGTTGCCTTCTTCTCATGAACCTCCCTTTGGTAGAAACCTTGGCCCAATGCAGCATCCTGCATTGCTTGAAGAAATGAGAAAATCCCAATTTGGGATGGGTCCCAGACCACTCCCCCCTTATCCTGCTATCATTGAGGAGTGCCTTGCGGCTCAACATCAGGATATCCAAGGGCTTTTGGGTGATAATCAAAGGTTGGCTGCTACCCATGTAGCACTTAAGCAGGAATTAGAAGCTACTCAGCAAGAGCATCAGCGAACCAATCATTTTGCCCGTTCAGTGCACACTGAGAAGGATATGCAGATGAGAGAGCTGTATGAAAAGTCTGTTAAAATGGAAACGGATCTTCGAGGGGTTGAGGCCATGGGGACTGAGCTTATGCAGTTACACACAGATATTAAGGACTTAACAGCTGGAAGGCAAAAGCTGACAGTTCAGGTTCAAGCAATGTCTCAAGATATGGGAAGAGCTACTGCAGAATTGCAGCAGGTTCCTGCTGTGAAAGCAGAGATTGAGGGTCTAAAACAGGATTTACTGCGAGCAAGGTAGTAATATACATGTGTTGATTACTTTAAACAGAAGTGCTTCTGGATTAAACAATTCTTCTGATTTTTCATAAATCATATTCCTTGAATCCTTATACTAAATAAACAAATGAAATAGAGCTTTTGCCCTTTTTTTAATTAATAAGCTGGAACATGACAAGTGAAGTTATCATATGAATTAATGTTATAATGATTTTTCCCTTCTTTTTACCGGAATCACTTACTCCCTCCGTCCTCAAATGGATGACAATAAGTACATAAGGTAAAGGGTAAGTATGTCATTTAGTGGGGTCCACTAGTATATAAAAATGAAAGACTGTAATTTTGTGGGACCAGAAAGGATAAATTTGAAACTTTTTCTACTCTATCTCATCTACTTTACTTTTCTTAATTTGTATGCAAAATGTACTTTAAACATCCTTTGGAGGACGGAGGGAGTATTAGACATGAATAAAACTCAAAACTATAAAATAACAACAATGGAGCTCCATAGGCATAAACTTGACAATGTATTCAGGATTCTAAGTTGTCTTCTTGTTGATAAGTTTTTACGTGTATAGTTTGGGCCTTTTAATGAATATCATAGGCATAAACTTGACAATCAGATTATGTTTGTTTGTCCTCTTCTTTATTTTTCATGAATTGTAATTACATGAATCTTCACGTTATTGGCTTGTAGAGCTGCTATTGAGTATGAGAAGAAGGGTTATGCAGAGAACTATGAGCATGGTCAGACGATGGAGCAGAAGTTAGTTTCGATGGCCCGAGAGTTGGAAAAACTTCATGCTGAGATGGCTAATGCAGAAAAAAGAGCTCGTGCTGCTGCTGCAATTGGGATTCCAGGTATGTGTTCCTTTAAAGGCTTAATGTCACGCTAATAATTTTATCTGAATTCTGAAGTTTTTGGTTTTTTGTTCTTTTGATTGGTAGCCCTTTACCCCCCTCCCAATATGGGCAATATAGGGGAAGGAATTTCAGTTTTCCTTCTAATGGGTTATTTAAGGACAATATTTTTTTATATCTGGATGTGTTATGGTTGAACAACTAGAAGTAGGAATTCTTGACCGATGTCCAAAAAGTGTATATATATATATATATATATATATATATATATATATATATATATATATATATGGGGACTCTCAATAATGGGCTGACCAAGATTAGAAAGGAATAATAACTATCCGCAAGAAGTTCCTGCACATAACTTTTTACGTTAAAAAATTCAGAAAGGTCGGAACACTCATTCTCTCTCCTAAAACAAAATATTTTCTTTAAATTAAATTTCAAAATTCAATATTTTTTTCGTTATAAATTCAAAATTGTCAATCTATTTGTCATTGGAAAGGTCTCGAAAAGTTCTTCAAAATAAGAGCCATTGTTGATATGTTTTGATTTAGTTAAAATGTCTAAAGTTGCAACCAAAGCTTATAATGGTGTATTCCAAAATACAAATTTTTTAATTCCAATTTTGATCATTTTAACTAAATAAAAAGATATTAGCAATTGATTTTGTTTTAAAGATGTTTACGAGAGCTTTTTAATGATATATAGATTAACAATTTTGGATTTGTAACATAAAAGTTATTGAATTTTAAAATTTAATTGAAGAAAGAGAAAAAAATTTGGTTAAGAGAACTTCTTTCTGAAATTTTTAACGTATAAAGTATCCACAAGAAGTTCCTGCGGATATTAATTAGTATCCAGAAGAACTTCTTGCGGATAGTAATGAAGTCATTCTAATATGGGCCGTCCAAGATTGCAAGGAACGACAAGAGATGGGTTGACTTAGAAATGATCCATAGCCAGTGTTGGCTATGGAGTATGGATCACACCCCTATATATATAAGTCATCTAATAAGATATTTAAGGCCAACATAAATGAAGATCAGTCGTTTGTGGGGTTCAAATGGCTCAGGGGACGTAAAAGAAGAAAAATAAAAATGTAGATGAAAATCTTTAGGAATCGGGTGCAGACTTCTCTATACACATCTTCATGAAATTCCAAACAAAGCTTGAAGAGCCTAAAACTTTCCTTAACTAAACGCTCATTGGAGAAAAAAAATATAAGCTATTTCTTACTCCTAGTACTAATGAAATTTAGAGTCTTAGGTTATTGTTCTAGAAACTCAATGACTATGCCATGCTTATATTGATTAAGGCAGTGATCTGTCTACTAATAAAATCAAAAGCATGGGTCACTAGTACAACCCTTTTGTAATCACTTATGAAGGCAAGGCTTCTTATATAAAACTCAATTGGTACAAGTTCAAGACCAAGCAACATTGATTCAATAATGCAGAACTTGGAACACATGAGACTCTGATGATGCTCAGCTAGTCATTTTTGGGATTAGCTAAATTTCCCCCCATACTTGGTTGCTATAGTTTTAAGCGAGCATCGGAGTTGCAGAAAATTTTATTTGTTTGGGTTTACTAGTGATGGTGATGTTGTGATACCTCTGGTCATAATAATACTTGCACCACTAGTCATGGTAATATTTGAACCACTATTCACAATAATATTTGTATAACTCAGTTTAAGGATGAATGCAAGAAGAAACTGATATAAGAAGAATGTCCACTACTCACTTGATTCATGATGTAAGAAAAAGAAGATAACTTAATTGGTCCCAAGTGTCTGAACAATGTTTTAGCAGGTTCAGATATTGGTTGATTGGTTCTTAAGCCATAATTGCTCAAACAATTATTGAGCTTATTATAACCTGTGATCAGGTCTGGTTGGTTTGTTGTATGATACAATTTTCACATTCCAGATTTTTTTAAAAATAAAATAAATAAAGAATTTCTCTCAAATGCCTTAATGACACGAGGCCTATTTGTTTTAGAGGTTTTCCACACTCTTTATTTAAAGATGAATTTTACTGCTCATGCAGGTGCAGGGTATATTGGAAATTATGTCAATCCTGAAGCCGGATATGCAGGAAATTCTTATCCTGCAACTTATCACATGAATCCTGTAAGTTTTTCCCTGTAATCTACTTTTTGTGTTTGCATTCGTTTTTACTTGTATACAAAAATGTGGAAAAATTTCTTTAATTTAGATACTATTTGGATATGTCATCCTTCTTATATCAGGTTAAGGCTAGTGGAGAAAGTTATCCTCAATCTGGACCTGGACCTGGACCTGGACCTTGGGGTGCTTATGATGTGCAACGAACTCAAGGACACAGATAAACTAGTCCATGCTTGGATGATCTCTTATTTTGCTTGCTACACACTGTTATTCAATTTGAAATTTAGATTTGGGTTTGATGTGTTCTCTCATGATAACACATTTACTCTGATACGCTCATATGTTCTGGAGATATTAATACATGGAGCAATGTTGAAAGTTCATATTAGCTCAGTGGTGGCTTATGTTAATTTATGTTTTATGTTATTTGCAATAGTTTACTGATACCTCCTAATTCATTCGTTTTACATGTGTTACAATTCCATGATATCGGTAAGTGCAGGTGATGAAAAATGTTTATTCTGTGAAATCAGCTAGTTTGCAATCTTTTATGTCTTATCATATGCAAGATGCTGGTTGATGAGATATAGTTGATAGCATGAAGTTGCACAAATTTTGGGGATTGTTTGAATACCATAAGGCAATTAGTAGAATTTAATTTTAGCTACATTGGGATCCTTATTGGGTTATCTTGCATTGCTTTCTATCTATATTATTGCACAACTGTGAGATCAATATTCGAACCCTACCTGCTCTCTTCAGTATCGCATTTCCTATCCTGAAGGGATGCAAACCTTGCCTTTAGGTCGTAGATAAACCTACAACTCAATATCCATTTTTCAAGAATATAATGTGACTGCACTTACAGGAGCCTTCATGTTTCTACACCTCTTTTTGTCAAGTAAAGAAAACCCTCAATTTTTGTTACACAATTTTTATTGACAAGTAAAGTAAACCCTCCGTTTTTACACCTTGTAGTAAACCTTCACATATCTATGGTTTTACACTCTTCAATCTCCAATTGAAATTATGAAGACACCTTAGATGTGGAGCTCTATGTCTGCGCAGGCTTTCCAGCAGATTATTCCTATTGTTTAAGTTGGTTAGTTATATATATATGTTATGAATGCCGCTGGGGAGGCTTTCCAGCAGATTATTCCTATTGTTTAAGTTGGTTAGTTATATATATATATGTTATGAATACCTCTGGGGAGGACTAGAGGCAGCCAGTGCACTTATACTTTTATGAAGGTTCGATCGATGTATAATCTTATGAACAGAATACAGTATGTTAGCTCTTACATTAAGATTTGATGTAGTATAGTTAATGTTAAGTTTTACTGCTGGTAATTTTTTTTAACAATTCACCTCCTTTAGGCCCGAATGAAAAGTGACAGAGACGCTTATCAAAATGCTCCTATGGGAAGGAGTCTGTCATCTAATTTTTTACATTAGTTTACTAAAAGAAATCCCTAATTACAATAGAATTGTAAAACTAATCACTAGAATATAAATTGAAAGAGTGAATCTCTGTAGTTGTATAAGACTATGAATGGTACTGAATTGTGTTTGCCAAACTTTCTTGGGTTTATAGAGGAACCTTGAGGAGTATTGTGGTAAACCTTCTGATCGTGGCTCCCATACCATCTTGTATGTTCTCCATTTTTATCATTCAGTTCAAATATAAATTACGCTGAAGTTTAAATGTAAAATATTTTCCTTCTTGAGTGATAAAGATTAATTTTGATTTCGAACGAGTAAGGAATCTAATACATTTACATATCTATATGATAATATCTTAATAGATAAGCCACTGAGGATTCTGCTTGTGCTTGTTTTGCAAGTTGTGCATCAAGCAACTTTTCGTGTAAAATGAAGTATAAAAACAATAGAGTATAAGAGTACCTGTGCATGGTTAAATACTCTTCTATGTTACTTATAAAGAAATACTCTTTTAGATTTATTATGAACCGGTCCTGCTTTATCACGATTCTTGTGAATTGGACCACTTGGTATTCTCTTGGACTTAGTTATGTAAGACAGTGTCGAACCAGTAAGAATGTGGGTTTCATTTTTGTGGTTTGCAGTTGTCTTTATTTTAAAGGGTTTTACTGGTATGCGAGCTAAGCTAGCCAAACGTTTCCTAACAGGGTTTAGTGAATATGTTTCTTTTCTACCTTGTGTTTGAGTTTCAAAGAACAGTTCAATTTCATCTATATCCTGCCATCTTATAAGTTAGTTCTAACTGCCGACCTTAACTAGATCCAAATGTCGGTTATACATTTTGTTTTGGGCCAGTTTTTTTTTCTTCTGAAATTCGGTTTACATCCTTATTTGTTGATACAAGTATGTGAGAAGATCAAATAGGTGCAGCCTAATACATATGAGAAGTATAGATTTGTTTTGCCAGTTTTAACTAGAATTCTAGAAAGTTATGGGAGTATGTAGGAGAGGAGCTTCAAAAAGAGCTGCATCATGAATACACATGAGAAGTATTCATTTCATATGCCAATCTAAACAAACTCTTTCTATGTTGTTTTTTGGGGAAATAGGGAGGATGCTGCTTTATTTTAGAGCTGATCTCCTTTGGGAAGAGAAAGGTTATATTCCTCCTTCCAGTTTTCCCACATGATACAAAGTGTACCACATCTATTTGAATTTGAGTATTGGCGTCCTTATCGTTAACTCAACTCAAAGGGTGATGAGTTTATTAGCTTTGGTATTTGGTGGGAACTGGGGCCGGTGATATCCTCTCAATCTTTCTCTCTCACCCTCTCTCACTGACTTGTCTCTCTTTCTCACCTCTCTCTTGCTCTCACTCTCTCAGTCTCCTCTCTCTCTGCATGTCTTGGGTTTTGGATGGATAAATGTGTTTTCAGTCAATGAAAGCTCTCACGTAGTAGAGCTAGAACCTAGCTGTCAGTTGCAGTTCATTTAGTTGCATTAGGTATTATGGTCAGTGATTTTTTTGCACTAAGCAAATATGATGAGTGCCTTTCTTGGATAAGCATGTTATTAGAAATAAGCCGCCAGAAGGGGACATTGCCAAAGTATACGTGTATTCAAAAGCTAAGAGACAAAGCATAAAGATCATTGCTCCTACAAAATGGCACCAAGTAAAAGAAGAGGATGAGTGACTTGCTGTGGTGTTGCAGTTTGCAGGCTATCAGCCTGTGTGGGATGGAGATGTCTTCTTTCTTATTCCTTGTTTAGTGTTGGTGGTGGGGTTTCATGGAAGCTAGCTTATTTTTTGAAAGGAAAAAACAATCATAGTTTCAGTTCATTTAGATATACAGCAGTGAAGTATCAAGTTTTGAGGAGATCTTATATATATTGCGTGATGTGTTGGGAAGTCCTATTCAACAGCGGAGCTGCACAATGAACCACTTGGTCAAGTAAGTAATGTAACCATCTCTGAACATATCACCCTAATTTATTGTTTGCTCCTTTTGCTGAGTGCAGTTTGTATCTCTTTATGCACCTAATCTGGTAGGTTGATGCCTAGTTTTGATTTTGATAGAGGTTGCATGATATTCCTTAGAAATATGTTGTTGAAGTTTCAAGACTAGCAAAGTATTCATCTCTCCTTTTATTTTCTTCTTATGGAGTCGAGAGGATGACCTGTCCAATATTGGTTGAATTAGCATGAGTTTTTGAATTTTCAATGAGAGGAACAATACAGGGTTTTCGCCTGCATATAAGATCTTTCTGTTATACTATAGGGTGATAAAAATGTATCAAAGCCTCTTAACTGTATCTGCGAACATTCATTTCGAAGATATGGGTAGATTTTCTGTTGCATTTTAACTGGTGTCTAGCTCTTACACATATCCCACAATTGTAGTACTCCTTAACTTATATGGTGTATGCAAACATAATCGGCAAAATTCTTGTTCATCTTGTTGCGTTCTACAATGGGCCTTTGTAAGGATCCTCGGGGTGTTAGCATATTTTGGTGTGATGATGTCAGTGAAAATGTTGATAACTAGTAGAAAGGGCTTTAGCCTTTGGTAGTGCTTAGTGACGGGAAGATCTAATTTAGCACGTTTGTCTTATAGAAAACATCAAACGTTGGAAGACTATAAATGAATGCACATGTATAGTTATGCATGTATCTTGATAGAAAAATGTTTCCATGTATCTCCTTTATTGGGTGTAATTTCCTATATGCCTTCAATCCTATGGTACTTTGGAAACTTTTAAGTAGATTTGTAGATTGTGTCTATTTTCACTCTTTGCTTTCATTTATTTAATACTACATCTTGTTGTGCCTTCAAGATACTGTTAATGTGGTTCAATAATTTCTTAAGACATCAATTTCTTTAGGAAACTGATATTTTCACATCACTTTTTGATATTTCCACATGTATAACCCACATATTAGCCAATAAAAAATCCACACATTAGCTAATATGTGAGCCCTACGTGTGGAAATATAAAAAAATAATGTGAAAATATCAATTTCCTTTCTATATTATTTAGATATCATGTCTCAGCTAGTGTGTCTAATATCTTCATATGTGAGTTTAACAAAAAAATTCTTGTATCTATGCATGTCACAGTTTCCAGCAATCTGACAGGTTCTGCCATTAGGCCCACTACGCACCTGCATTTGACTTTTGTGAGGTATATTTATTGTACTTTTTTATTTTCTTTCTTCTAACAATTATGCCTGCTGTCTAAATATTGTCTCGGTGCTCCATTTTTTACACCTAAGATTTACAAGGGATTGTTTAGATTCTGTAGAATATAATTATATGTATGTCTCCCATTAGCTCTTGTTGAGGTGTGGCTTGTGGTGCTCCCTTTTTCACAAAAGATGTATAAGGGAAAAGGGATTTTGTAGAATATAATAAATTTCATAGTTGTCACGGCATCGCCTAGACGTCCTGACGTAACAACAAGCATCATGGCGATGCTTGTCTTAGGGGAGGCTGCCAAGTGCCTTGGCAGCTAAGCATGCACAAGTCATTGCCGACGAGAGCCTCAGTAGGGGGGTAAATTTCAAGCTGGCTTTTTCGTAATCCAAGACACATGGACTTTACCCATTACAAATCGAATTAAAAGAGGGAGAGAAGAAAACTAAAAGTCTTCAGCAACTTTTATTTTGCCGACAATGAAGAGTATTTCAAAACACGACTGCGAAGAGAGTCCTAAAAGATTTCAACTTACAATAAATCGACCATAAGCATTTCATGACGTAAGTTGACAACTGATGACGCACGCATGCATGTAGTAGTATTAGATGGAAAAATGGAAGAATATAAAAAGTGAAGAAAAAAAAGAAAAGAAAAGAAGAAGGAAGAAAAAAGACTTTTGACTGCTTTTGTCCTCTTTCTATTCTTTTTTTAATTAGATTGTTAATTATCATTCACTACTTAATGCAATGAGTCATTGCCCTTTAACAAAGACAAAAACAGTAGTGGTGTTCCATGTGTAACAGTGGTGTTCCAGCTGTTGTGAATCTACATGCAATAAATAAATAATTAATTTAACAAAAAAAGTAAATAATAAATAATATTAAATAATTAATAGCAATATTAATATTAATTAAGTAATGTTTTGCTAAATAATTGATTTAAGAGTGGTGTTCCATGTTTTGTGAATCTAGCCATAATTAATTTTTCTTTTTAACAAAATAATAAATATTTTTATTTTTTCATAAAAAGTAGTAAATAGTTATTTTTTTCATTTAAAAAGTAACACTCTTTCTCCATGAAATATTAAATGCTTATTGCATGTACAATTTTAACCCTTAAAAGTTATAATTTTGACCACATAAATCATAAAACTATGTAAATCCAAAAAATATATAAATAATAAATTTTCCCTCAAATTAAATATATATTGCAATGTGTTTTTAATGCTATTCCATGGTATTAGTTATTATATTTTGGATTTTAATGTATATAATTTCACTACTCATGTAATTTTGAAGTAAAATATGTAATGTATAAATTGTACACTGTGAACGACTTTTCACCATACGGATGCCATGGCGGGCACCTTATCGTCCAGGCGTCTTGGCGGTCAGTTACCGCCGTGGCGTCGTGACAACTATGATAAATTCTTTTCTAGGTTTGGGTGTACGCACACAGTTGTAACTCCTAATCATTTTGTGACATACCCAAGTGGGATCATGTGCTTGAGCTTATTGTGTAATGGTTAACTAAGACAAACTATTATAGTTTGACCCGTAATTAGCTTGTTTGTGTCTTTCCTTTTTCATAAACGTTCATTTCCCCCCCTCTAAATTATAGTGATTAAACAGATTTGAATAATTTCTCCTGCTTTCAGTAGGTGTAGTGATTACACTGATGAGAATAATCTGCCTTTCTGGTGGAAGGTAGGACAGGCCAAAACTGTAATAATTAAAGGCTGGTTTATGTTATTTTTTACAAGATACGAATTATCTAGTAGTTTGAAGGTGCCCATAACCTTGGGCATTTTAAATAAATGGCCATTTTTGAAGTTCCGATTTACCCTTTTGAGATGGGATAATGACAGAGAAGTCACAAATTTGCTATGTCATTCGGATAAACACTAGCCATGGGATATGATTCTGTTTGACTGGATACTTGACTTGATGTTGGCTGGTACTTTGGTATAAACATGCATTTCCTTGGTTAATAGTGGTCTGTATTTATGTTCTCTCATGGGCTTAATCTTCTGCATTACATTGATGTTAAAAAAAAGTTGCTTTAGAATTTCCCTCGTTCTCAAAATAGCTGTTTCATTTTCTCTTTTGCATTGTCCCAAAATTTGGGACTTATTTTAGAATTAATGGTCTAAAATTTATGGTTTTGTCTAATAATACCCTTTTACCCTTTTTAGGTGAAAGTTTTGGAATGTTAACTTAATTCTGTTGGCAACACCATTAAGTTTACAAGTGTGAATTTTCCTTTGTAACTCGGAAAATCTGAATTCTGAAAGAGACTTGATATGGAACCGAGGTAGTAAGTTTTGTACGTCTTCAATAAGAATGTTGCTTTGCAACTTATTAGTAAAGTTTGGTTTGTTTACATTTGTAAGCATTATGTGATCAAGTTATCAGGTTCCTTTGATGGGTGACTACTAATGTGCTTTCATTGTTTGGTTGCCGGTGATGGCCTTTGATTTTATGAGCGGCTTGATACTCATGTTATTGTTGCTTTTGAAAGGTTTTCTACCTGAATCTAAATTACCAAGTTGTGTAGTGGTCTTAGCAGGATTGATTACTGCGTCAATATCTCTTATCAGTAGTACTAGTGAAGCTGTAACTTCTTGGTTTTCAATAGTCCTTCCACCACAATTAGTTTTCAATATTACTGCTGGCAGAAAGTTGATTAATGTTCTCTTTTCTTTGTCAGGAGACAAATATGAGGCGTAAATTGGGATTTGATATGCTCCAGTCTTGGCAGGGGCGAAAAGCCACATGGTGCATATGGGGGTCAATATCCCTCATTTTTTTGGGCAAAAACATATTTATCCTAAAAGCCAAAAACATATTTCTGTATATGATTCATAAATTATTTTTGTAGCTTAGTTGATGGTGTTACCAATAAAATGTTAATAAATTATATTTTTTTAAATTCTTTTTTAAACCAGAGAGTTGATGGATGTAATCGTTGTTACCGATATAATGTCATGAATAATATACGGGACTTGAGAAGAGTTTTTACTTTTAGATGTGAAATCTTAATGCTATTTCAAAAAGTTCTTTGCTAGTTCCTTGAGTTACTTGTGCATGAAGGTGAATTCTACCCTCATGTGTGGAAGAGGAAAGTTGTAGAAGTAAACCCTTTTTGGAAGTAGCAAATCTCTAAACACATGAATGTTAATGAAAGGAGGTACTTCTTTTGGATATATGCTGGTACTGATGGTGCAGGGGTTGTTTGATACTAGCTTAGAGTTGGTTTTTTTTTAACACTAGTTCCTTTTGGGTGAATTTTTCTTTTGTACAGTTTATGGCATCTGTTTAGCACTGCATTTGTGAGTTTTAAAAAGGGAACAAACAAAGGAGGATCACTGTATTTCTAGGACAAGTTCTATATATTTACTATTAGATCTCTAGAAAAGAGAAAGATGTAAACAGATTTTAAAAAATAAAATAGGGTAACATATTTTTGAAAAGGAAATTGATATATATTGCAAAACTTATGTAGATACATGAATAAGGACTGATGAGATTTATCTACATATATACTAGTATCATTTCCTTAAGAAAATAATAGCAGATAATTTCTTTATATATTTATAAATTTTAAAATTCAATCATTTGGATTTGGAAGAAGTGGAGATATATATAATTAGAGTGATTATAGACTTTTGAGGGATATACCCTAGAGGAATAGACGGAGACAGAATGCAGTTTTCTCTCTCATCTGCGATCCATGTAAGAAAATTTGCAAGCAGCTTTACTTTTACTTCAAGTGGAGGAGGAGGAGGTGATGTCCAAATCGCAAATAGCTGCTCCTCATCAACATCCAAATCACAAACAACTGCTCTCTTCAACTCTCCTTATTCAATTCAAAACCCCATTTCACTTTCTATATCTGCACAACAAATCAAATCAACACCGCCCAATTCGGGTTTTTTCATTACTAAATCAAGGACAAAGCCTAAGCCATTTCTCTGTGGCAATTCGTCAAACACTAGTGCCAGTACAAATGGCACTAATAGTAGTAGTGGTAAAAGTTTCCTTGAGACGGTTGGTGAAGGGATATCAACGGCATTCCCGTTGTGGGTAGCTTTGGGATGCTTGATGGGACTTGTGAAGCCAAGTTCCTTCAATTGGGTGCAACCTAAATGGACTATAACAGGTATTACAATTACCATGCTTGGTATGGGCATGACTCTTACCCTCGATGATCTTAGCAGCGCTTTGGCTATGCCCAAGGAATTATTAGCCGGTTTCCTACTCCAGTACTCGGTTACTTCTCTCTCTCTCTCTCACACACACACACACACTGACACACACACTGATTGAAATATATTGTACTCTAGCCCTTACTTAGTGAATTGAAGGCTTCCCTTCATTTTTATCATTTCAGTTCGAGTCTGAGGCTAAATGTGGTCGGCTAAAACACATTTACTTTTCATGGAAATGATTACTTGTTATTTCCTGCTGAAAATGAAAAAGTTAATCTCTCTTTGTATGAACTGATTTTATGTTACTTTGTAAGATATTAAGAAATTATGTTCGCTCGATCTCTAGAATCTAAATCAAAGTGAGCTTGATTCTTACTAAAAATAATCAGATACATAAACCTGAGGGTTAATTGTTTGAAGTGATGTGAGATATAATATAAAAATTATTGCTCGTGTGTTTGAGTCCTTTTCTTGCTTTTTACAAAACAAATGACATGCAGAAACAACATTTTTGTGTTATCAATCTTCGAATTGGCGAAGTGGAGCTGATATTTTTTCAATTTTGGGTCCTATGTATTTGAAATCTGTACTCTCATTGTTGCTTTATTCCATAATCCATTTTAAGTGGATTCATTTACAACATAAAGTTGCAAGACAACTTCTATGGTTTTGCATGATGATCACGTCATTCAATTTTCCCGTACTAATTTTGTGTGACATAATGAACTTGAAATCTTTCTCAAGTATAAGTCGATTCATTTGGAGCCTATAACTGATTGCATGATACACATCCAGAGATGCTTAAAAATTTATCTGCACTGATGGTTGCTTCAGTTTTTCCTAGTTCCCAACCGCAATTTTAGATCGTTTGAAACATTTATCTATTATGGTGACTAGCAATGGTCTAAATCATGCTATATAGGAAAATTTTCTTCCAATATCTCAAGAAACAGAGTTTTAATTGTGGTGCAGAAGATATGTTCGTTTATAGATTTTTTTTCTGCATTAATGTGCTTATGTAGTGGGAATATTGGTGCAGGTAATGCCATTATCTGCATTTTTTGTGAGCAAACTCTTAAATTTGCCATCTTATTATGCAGCCCGGCTTAATATTGGTTGGTTGCTGCCCTGGAGGTATACATCTGTGTTGTCTTCTGTATATATGCTTCCTGCTCTTATAGTTGTCTCTTATTACCCGTTTTCTCAATCTATGTACTGATTCAGGCACAGCAAGTAACATTGTAACTTATATAGCACGGTATGTAAGTTGGAAAAGTACTATATTAAATTTTTTCTTTCCAATCACTTTGAAGGAGTCTTTATGACTTTGTATGCTTTCAGTGGAAATGTGGCTCTTTCAGTATTTTGCTGCTAGCACCTATCACTCACTTTGTGGGGTCAATTGACCCCACTCGAAAAAAAAATTATTTTATAATGTAAGGCAAGTTTTAAAAATTTTAAATAATATATTAAATTGACTATTTGTCAAATTGAAAATTTATAACTTTATCAATCAAATTTTAATCATATAGACTCATATCCTTTCAATATATATATCTCTTTATAATATTTTAAACTAAATAATAATCTAATTATATTATTTTTTAAAATAAATAATAAATTACTTACTTATGAAAGTTGTGATTAAAAAGTCTATTATGAGTATATATACTATATATTACTCATTATACTTTCATTGTAATATAATATATATATATATATATATATACACACCCGAAAGTATAAAGTATTAAAAAAATTGTCTGGGAAGTATTTGCCCAACCCCCCGCCAAATTTTTTTTATAATTTTGCACCTACTATCCGCCACTGACCCTATCCTGTAGTTAAGTAAACCAACTTGCTCTCTTAGTTTACCTTGTGTATGCTTGGTGGATTGGATAACAAAACTTAATGTTTTTTTCACTTTGATGTGAATTGGCTATTAATCTTCATTTATATTTTTAGTTCTGGTTTAATTTGCCTTGCTAAAAGATAACAGAAAATAGAGGACAATTTTAACATTGTCCATGAAGTCCTTGTACTTTGGTGAAAATAGAAGTGAGGTTCGACTTACTGGAGCTTTCTCATCGAGTTGATTCGTGTTTCAATAATAAAATATATTTTAAGCTGACAGATTGAAGAGGCAGTATTTCTAAATCTAAAATCCAAAACACTCAATCAAATTAAATGCAATATAACAGTAGGCATGGAAATACAGTGGTACTGCCTGGAGGCCCTTCCGGCCTATAAAGCCCCTCCTCCAACCTCGCCCCTATCACCCCAGATAAGTGATAAGTTTAAAAGTTGGTGGTCTAGAGAAATCAATGAAGGGAAAGGGAGGAAAATTTATAGATAAAACCCCAAGTTAGTTGTGTACCAATCACCAAAAAAAAAGAAGAAAAAAGCCGCAGCAATGAAGACAAAAGAAAAGGTGGCTGAAGTCTACTCATGAAAATGAGTAGTTAGTATGCTCGCCCAAAAAATCATGCCTGAATATAGTATTGGCAGTAGCTTAGGGCCTTATATACATACCACACTATCTCACATTTTTGGATGTGGGGTTGGACGCAACAAACTCTCCCACTTAAATACTTGACTTCCCTGTCAAGCCGAACACAGCCAAACATCCCAAAACTTTGCATCTAGCCCGGAGTTTCGAGATACTCTCATATACCTAGCGTAACCATGTATCAACACGTGATACCACGTTTCAGGCAATTTTGTCAATTTTATATAAGATAGCTAATTTTTTCCCCAGGGGTTAGTTTGGGACCTTATATACATATCAAATTATCCCACATGTTTCAATGTGGCCTTTGTGGTGTTACATAGATAGCATGTATATATAACAAGGGCAATATGTCACTTTTATATAAGATAGCTTACTGTTTACCGTGGGGTGGGGGATGGGGGGAGGGGGGTGGGTATGCCTAAATTCTCATATCGTCCCTCGGTCAGTGCTCACTTATTTGGGAAAATATTGTCAAGCACATAAAATAGCTATCACCTTACCTGCTGATGTCTCCTTTTATAGGTAATGACCCCCTTCCTTACAGCTAAACTTGCTGGGCAATATGTTGCAGTTGATGCAATTGGACTTCTCACGTCCACACTGCAGGTGACTTTCCTTTCTTGTTTCTTATTAGTAAATTTATTTGTTGTCGTTATCCTTTTAACCCCTGCTATTTTTAAAGGTTGTGCTTCTTCCTGTTTTGGCGGGCGCTTTTCTAAATCAATATTTCCAAAGCCTGGTTAAGTTAGTCTCTCCCTTGATGCCACCCATTGCTGTAGCAACTGTGGCTGTTCTTTGTGGTAATGCAATAGCTCAGAGTTCCTCTGCAATCCTTATGTCTGGTCAACAAGTGGTTCTAGCTGCTGCTCTTCTTCACACTTTTGGATTTTTCTTTGGGTACGTACTTGCTAGGATGCTTGGGATTGATGTGTCATCTTCAAGAACGATATCAATTGAGGTTGGCATGCAGGTATGCAATTGTCTTTTTAAGCTGGATTCACGAATTTGAGCCACTCATTTATTACTGCGACTTTCTTAGTGCTTAATCACATAAAGTGATAAAACTGGTCTGACAGACATTTTCATGGTTGCAAACAAGTCAAAATGATGGCATATATTAGTATCGTCTTTGCTGTGCGCAAACAAGATGATAACTGAGGAGCACACAATTATTTTCTCTTAATTTTGATGGAATTAAGAATTCCCATTAACTCATTGACATTGCCATTGTTGCAGAATTCTGTGCTTGGAGTAGTTCTAGCTGGTCAACACTTTGGAAATCCACTAACTGCAGTACCATGTGCAGTTTCTAGCGTTTGCCACTCGATCTTGGGCAGTGCCTTAGCAGGAATCTGGAGACACTCTATCCCCACTCAAATACAGGATTGAAATGCTCTCTTCAATTTTGGGAATGACTTTTTGGATTATTTTTTTCATCTTGTTTATCAAATGGTTTTTCAATCTTGTATTATCTACATGATTTTGTTCTCGTTAAATCTTGTAAAAGATCAAGAGCATTTCGATCATGCTAGTTGTACTTGATGGTGGCTTTGGTGATTCTAGTTATTTATTTATTTGTTTTATTTTATTTTGGTGTGTTTATGCGCGTGGCTAAGATGTTCTTCACTTCTCTATATGAAAAGATTTGTGAACAGCCTCGGCTCCTGGTTTGTCATTTTTTTGTTAAATTGTTTAAGCCCATGTGAACTTCGGTATTGAAATTGCCTGGTTTCAAAATTAGATATATATTTTATTTATAAAACATGACTTTTAAGGGGATTTTTCTTTCTTTCTCAAGATATCCCTAACATTTGTTAGAAATGTAATAGTTATCATACAGTAACCCTCAAAGTAACCCTCAAAAACTCACGAGACATAATGCAAATTGCGGGTTGGATTGCATAGGTTGGACTGTGAATCCAAGATCTATCACATCGAAATGCTTGATCAGTTTATTTAGTTAATCTAATGCAGGATCCAGGGACTACAGCAGCAAAGAGAATCTGGATATCCATCAACTATGGGGTACTACGATATTCATTAGTAAGAATGAAATTACCGAGCAGACTGTGTAAGCAGCTTCAGTATCATTATTACCCGTGAATCATCACAAAATCTTGAACAAATGTTTTGATTATAGCTATGTTTAGTAGGTGCTGAAATGGTCAAAACCTGTTCTAAGGTAGGAAGGAAGATTATTTTTCATATATAAATTCAATGTTACAATAATGTAAACAACTTTACATGGACATAATTAACCACTCTAACTGAACCAACACAAAGATAAACATGCATCTTTAACTGCCCACCAGTGCCGTTTCAATTATGCACGCAAGGATTGGTTCATTCAAGAGAAACCCCACAAGGATTGGTTCATTCAAGAGAAACCCCACCTAAGAATATCCAAACTGAACATCACTAACCTCTACTAGCAGCAACACTAACTGCAGCAGCAGCTCCAACTGCTCCAAACTGAGATTGCGCCTGTAGTAGTTTTGAATCTATTGACATTTGATCACTAAACTGTCCTGCTTGGCCTTGTTGCTGGATATATGGGTTAGTATTCAAATCCATGGTCATGACAGGGGAAGCTTTCCCTGGCATGAACTGTGGAGGCAACTGTTTAATCAGTGAGGAATCAATCTTGCCTTCTCTTACATGATTCTCTTGATTCCCAATGCTAGTCCTGAAGACATAATGGGGAGAAAGTGACCGAGGAAGAACTGCATTTTGAACATATGCCCTGGTGTCATACATACCCATGACACTTCTACTACTCTCATAAGGTAGAACTGGTCCAGCTACTCTTCCTGGTTTTGCTGAACAGTTGACAGAATTGTTATAACAGGGGAGAGTTGGTAAGCACAGTTATTACAACTACCACATAGTAAGAGAAACTAACAGAAGTCATGAAAAATGGAAGTTGTTAAAATCCCATATCAAATGTGGTAATGTACATCATTGAAGGTATGCTTCCTGGAAAAATCATGACATATTATAGATTCTTGACAGTGTTCAACCATTATGTATATCAAAATGATTGCCTTTTGGGTTGAAAAGACAATGTAATTGAAGTATAGGTAAAATACTAGACTTGGACCTCTTAGTCTCCCATTCAAAGCCATCCCTAATGTAAACAAACTGTAGTAGAAAAGGTTCAGTACCTGTGGGCATACAGGGTGGTGGCCGCGAAGCCTTCAGCAAATTCCCCGAAATCGCATCCATAACTCTAGTACTGTTGCATGCCTCTGTTGTTATTCGCCGACTGTCAAAAGCAGCTAAACTTTGCTGTGGTTTGGGAGGGATTGTACTCGAGTTAACTGTAGACCTGTGCGTACAGAGAGGAAACTAAGAAGAGAGAAGCACCTTCTCAAACTAAATAGTTAGGAACAACTTTGTTTTTTCTCTTTTTTTTTGAGTGTTTTTTTTTTTTTTTTTGGGGGGGTGAGGATCTAATACTTCATTCAAACCATTGCCCTCGATTTGTAATAATGGAAATACCAACAGACTTCATGAGTTAAATTAAAGACCAGTGCCTGCTTAAACTGCATCTAAATGCCAACGCTAAATGCATAATCAAAAGGACATCATACTAAATTATTAATCTAAAACAACAATGGTTGATTAAAGCATAAAATTATAATTTCACAATCTAAACCATTAAATTGAAACACAAGTAGGAAGTGAAAGTGAAAAGTTAAACACAAGTCAACCATGGGAGTGATCAGATGTGAGATGTTAAACTGAATTGGAGAAGTGAAAGGGACGAGAAACACAAGTAAAAAGTGATCAGATGTGAGAAGTTAAACTGAAGGAGTCTCATACCGCGGGAGAGATACATGTTTTCTTGCTAGGGGAATAACAGGCCCACTTTTGCCACCATTTTCCACTAGATAAGCAAATTGCGTCCTAAATTGACCAACAGCACTGTATACAATTGACAAATTTATTATCATCAGAAAAAAGGAGAATGATATGTAGAATAAAAACATAAACATGTCAAAATGATATATATTCTTGTAAATAAAAGTCCAAACCTAGGATATAAAAAATTTGTGCTTTGTTTCGCCAGGTGATCTTTGAGCAGTTGCGGATGGTATTCTAGAATCTCCCTAAATATAATTTCCCGGATGTCCTCCTTCGTCATTGTGCGGGTCTCAAATGCAAACTCAAGCTTTGAGATCGGCTGGGAAGAAAATTCCCTCTCAACTTTTGCCAGGCCTTTAAAGTAAGGATCAGCCAGTGCCTAAAAAAACAGACGCAATAATGTTGAATTCAGTCTTTCAGATAGCAGATACAAAAGAAGTATGAAATGACTCGAGTAGAAAAAAAAAACATATAATTTTCATGTTGCAACGGATGGACAACCTACAGCACATGACTGCATTCATTAAATGACATTCAAATAATAAGACGTAAGGGCAACCTGTTCAGCAGTTGGTCGCTCCTTCGGATCAAACGCCAACAGCCTTCGCAATAAGCAGATTGCTAGAGGGTCTGAATTTGGAAATTTCTCAGCAAATGGCACAGGACACTTTTTACGCATTTGTGTCAAGTATTTCCTTGCTTTATCATTTCGAACCTGCATCCATTAGACATGAAAATTGAAAGAGTAGCTATTAATGCCTTGGAATATTAAAAGACATAACTACCAAGTGTGCCAACAAAAATAAACAGGCTAATGTTTTATACCCTAGAAATGGTATCTGCTGAAGGTGACCCAAGAAAGTCGGTGATCAAATCTAACTGATGAACAATACTTTTCCCAGGAAACAGTGCCTTCCCTGTCAATACCTCGGCAAAGATGCAGCCAATACTCCAAATATCAATAGCAGGAGTATACTGCAATCCCAGTGTCATCACAAATCAGACAAGTTTACAAGGACAAGATATTCTCCAAAAGAACTGACAGAAAATTTAATACAATTAAACCCAAACCAAAGAAATTTCAACATCCAGGACAGTTTGATAGTCCTCCGTGAACAGGAATTATTTTAATCTAGGGCACAACTTACTATAAGGTTATCATAGTAAAGTCCTTAAAAAGATAAATGTGTCATTTTCTATCACCAAGAGTAGCTTGCAAGGATGACTACTAATAAAAAGATCTAATGTGTCATCATAGCACATGACGACCATTAATCAGTTTTCCATCCACACTAATTTGTAACTTCATTTCCCCGATTGACACTTAGTTACTTCATGACAACGAAAAAAACAAGATAGAACTAAAACAAGAGACACAACTGGTCAGTATATAACAGAATACAACATTTGAAAATTGCTGCATGATGACAGAATAATCAGTGTCAACCTGGAGGCTCTATAAGCTTACAACTAAAAGACCAACCATACTTACCTGACACATTACATTACAATCTTTGAACATCATATTCATAATTCCAATTGATATACATGATATAGTTTGTTTAAAAATAACCGCAAGCTGCTACCTTTATCTAACATGATAGACTCAGTTAGCAAATCTTAATTTGAAATTACTAGTTGTCTTCCCCAGTGACTTGAAAGGATTCTGAACAGAAACTAATTTATTTGTGATCAAGATTTATTAATTATTATAGTTGTTTAACGTGGAAGGACTAAATTACTAGCACATGTATATAAAAACAATAAGAAAGTTGCTGCCACTAGTATATGTACTTAGGGGTGCTCAATTTTTCGGTTTTTCGGTTTTTTACCGGTACCGGTTTTTTTCGGTATTTTAACACTTTTGGGTACCGGTAGCGGTAATGACTTTTTTGAATTCGGTAAAAACCGAAATACCGAAATTTAATAATTTAATAATTTAATAATTAATAGTTAATGTTTTGTAATTTTATATATTAAATAATTTTTTTATATATTAATAATTTCTATATAATAGTAGTTTTATTAATTTTTTATATATATTAATACTGCTTTTGTTTTATTTTATATATTAATTATTATTAATAGTTAATGATTTCTTAGTTTTTTAAAAATTATTAATATATAAATTTTTTATTTAATTATTATTAATAATTATATATATTACCATCTTGGTATAACTGAAAACCGAACCTAAAAAAAACTGCATCGATTTTTGTATCGAACGAACCGATCAACTTACCGGTTTCGGTTCTTGTTTTTCCGGTAATTTCGGATCGGTACCGGTTCGGTTTTTTATCCTATATGTACTAGACTATGCTAGTAATATATATATATATATATATATATATATATATATATATATAGTGATGTTGTTTCGATATTGGCACTGTACAAATAGTAAAATATGAACCCTTATTTTCAAAATTTTGGGTGAATAGGAAAAGAGGAAAGAGAGAATAAAAACAAAAGAAACAAGTAATAAACTAAGTCAATACTCATTGCGGGATAACCTGGAGGAATTCTTCCCAAGTTTATCTGTGGTCTTTCCTTATAGAAAACCAAGTATGCTGAAGCCAAAAGAAAGGAACAAGTAGACGACCATAAATTTGATGTTACAGAAAGGCTGGTGCATACTTGAACTAATTATGTGCTTTTCAAAATTTTGTGGTATTTTTCCTGATTCGAAATTAAGTAGTAACAGGCACAAGTTTATTCTTTTTCTTTTTTTATTATCTATTTAAGAACTTTAGGTAAACAAAAAGTGCATAAAAGAAAGAGATAACTTCATTATTACAAGGGTCAACTGAGAAGATCATGAAGGAAGTCCAGCAGAGCACAAAACCAACCACAATTTGAAATAAAAGTTAACAAATGAATTAAGGGGGTTAAAATTTTGAATCCCACAAATAATACTGATTTTTTAAGTAAAATATTAACAAATACAAAACATAGCAACTTGAGCAGCAAATAGCAACTACGGAAAACAGTGTTAAGTTTCATGTTCATTAAGTGATTGTAAACAGTAGTAAGTGATGGTATGTATGGTTTTCAAAACCAATAAAAAAGAAATAAAAAAAGAAAAGAAAAAAAAGTAAGCATGCTATCCAGATATATAAGTTGAACAATAAAGATATATGCAAACTGATTCACGAGTACAAAAAAAAATCAGAAACAAGTTTTAATATTTAAGAGCTGAGGTGCAGTCCCTAATGGTTTCACAAAAAATTATGAAAATCAACATTTAGGCGACAAAAATAAGACCAGTCTAGGTATACCTGGTCACACTTAGGGTTTCAAGCACTGGTTCAGTGATAGAGACATTAACTCATCTCTCGTAAAAGTAAATTACTTCATGTCATACTAGTCACTATCAGTAGCAATGAGGATTCTCTAAAAAGTTTTAGGCTTTCATGCCAACTAAGTGAAACCTTGGTTTTAAAGGATAGGCGTAACTTTAGTGATAGACTTTGTCTCAAAAACTACTCTACTATGTTTTTAGAGATGAAATCCAGTTGAGAGACTTGTGAGGAAGCGTTCGTAAAAATAGGGGATTCCTAGGTCTGGACAAATTTAGATTCTAAAAGATGCATGCTGCTAATAGGAGAGGACTTAAAAAAGAAATTTTTAGCATATCTCTAAAGCACATTATCTAGAAGGAATTGGAATGGAATATTATGAAACACGTACAGACGTACAGTTGTGCCCTTAACTCAGAGGGTCTTCATCCTAGTAGTTGAAAGATAATAAGGCCTAGGTTTTTTACATGGTTAAATAGCTCCATCATACCTACAATATGTATACTTCGCACTTATGTTAGAGAGTGAAGTTACTTTCAGAAAAATACTCAACGTGATCTCCAAATTCCCCAGTTGTCTCAGAAGTGTTGCTCAGTCTCAAACAAATAAATAATTTGATTGTATCATAGTCAAACTTATGAATTTTAAATGAAATTAGATATATAGGCAAGTTATAAAGTGACAGTCACATGAAAATTTATAAAGGGGGTTAACCTTCAATTAAATGCTACAAGTACATTTGCAAAATATTGGTGAAGGGGTTCTAGCATGGCAAGCTACACATGTATAATATATTGGAGTTTATAAATTTCCAACAATAGAGAATAACTCTACTCTTTCATAATGATAGATAAGTATAACATTACAAGTATCCGTGATTTTTAACTTCCATTTTAAACTTGCCAACACAACCCTTTATTTTTAAATCAAAATATTTGGAACATATTTTTTACTAAACATTTAAATTTCTATAAAGTATTTTACAAATTTATTTTCTAGACAAACCATATAATAAATAAGTTCAATCTGAATCCTAAAAAATAACCAATTAATTACCAAAAATAAATTACAATTAGTAATCTATAATACAAGTCGTTCAAAAGTTAAAGTTTGATTGGATAGTAATTAATTTCATAAATAGTTGAGTTTAAATATCTTTTAAAACTGGTATTATAAAAGAGACAAAAAAAGACTACATAACACTGTTACTGAGTTTTAAAATAATGGAAAAGAAAAGAAATGGCCGGAAAACTTAAGTTTTATGTCCAATTCCTTTGTTTCTAAGTTTTTTAATGAATGGAAAAGCAAAGAAAAAGATGGAAAACTTAATCACTTTCTTGCCAAACTTTTCGGTCCAAAAATGGATGGAATAATCATATTTTATAACCCCTATTATACACTCTAGATTATAAACATAACAAAACTAATATAAGGGCAACTTAGTAACTTAAATGTGAAGCTTAAGTTTTCTTCTATTTTCCTTTATAAACTCAATAACAACATGAAAGAAAACATACAAGTTTTCTATTCTTTTCTTTTCCATTACAAATTAAATTTCAATTCTTTTCTTTTCCGTCCCAAACTCAGAAACAGTGTAAGATTATGATGGCGAAAGGGTTTTGTGTTTACAGTCATCAAACCAAGATAAAATATTTGTACCACTCCGTCAGAACCATGCTCCAAACATGTTGTCGTTTAATTAAAAGTGAAGAGCCACATTAATAGGTAGATTATACCTTAGAGAAGAATGATCCACAAAGCTCAGGAGCCCTATACCACCTCGTAGCTACATAATCCTACAGTATATTACAATTAACAAAAGAGGATATTATTACAGTGTACAAACATACTTCTGAAATATAAAAACAATGAATTCAATTCATAGCTATATAACAAAACAGGGTCATATGAATGACATACCGTCCAAAACGTTGTTGTTGGAGTGTCATTAAAAGCGACTCTTGCTAGTCCGAAATCACATATTTTGAGTTTACAGTTTGCATTTGCCAATATATTCTTCGGTTTAAGGTCTCGATGGTACACATTAGCTGAAACCAAACAGAGCTCATAATCAGCTTTGATTTGAGAGGAAGGCTAAATATGACCACCACCAAAACACCCTCCCCACCCCCAAACAATGACTTGTTCGTAATTCAGTGTTTTCATCAAAGTAATTAAATTAACAAACTAGGCTCTCTAGGCCAAGCAACAAATCACATTTTTCCAATAAATATCATTACTGTCATTTGGACTGGTACCTGTATGCATATATTTCAAAGCACGTAGCATCTGATACAGAAAAAATCGATGGTGCTCACGCGTCAAATCATCATTGGCTTTAATGACTTGATGAAGGTCGGACTCCATGAGCTCAAAAACAACATATATGTCTTTAAAGTCTCGACTTGAGGGTGGAATCATGATGCGCTTAATTTCGACAATATCAGGATGCCGTAAGAGCCTCAGCAACAATCTCCCCGCATAATTGAATAGCATCAGAAACATGCTCAAAAATGTCTGTTATTTTCTTGATTGCCACTTTTTCGCCAGTATGTGTATCAATGGCAGCACAAACGACTCCATAGCTTCCCTTACCTATAATCTCCAAAATTTGGTATCGATTGGCGTCCCCATACTCGGTGAAGAAGTCCATCTCTTTTCGATTCTACAGCAGGACAAGAAGAAATCAGACCACAATATCTCCATAGTTTTCTCTATTTTATTTCATGGAAAGATTTACCAAAGGAAGCATTCGAAACAATTAATAATACACAAGCATATTAAATCTCGAGAACTTAGTAAGCTAAAACATGTATGTACAATCCTATACATGATATAAAGCATGTACATAAACCTCTTTAGTTTGAAACACTGCAAAATATTTCCAGATCACCAAAAGTCTACTGTCGTAAGTAGAAATACCGTACAGAATTTATCAAACAGAAAAGTAATGAATGTTTACTATGAAATTTTAAATTGGCCAGTTAAACATTAACTCAGCTCAACTTATACAACAACAATATAAAAGTTCAATGATCACATACTAAAGAATGTAACATTCATATGATCCCAAAAGGAGGGGGGAAGGTCAGGGGAAGGGGGGAGGGAAATCACTCCTTTCCATGATATACTATTTCGAAAGAGCAAAAAAATAAATGAAAAGAGAAAAAAAGTAAACTTTTCAAATTGTTTCCTTTTCAAAGCTGATACTTAAATTTTCCCTTTTTAAGTTAATCTACACATAGGTGACAACTTGTAAACTGATGAGATATAAGGAAAGCAAACTAATAGAGGTCCTAGAAATGGAGAATTATTCAGAAGCATTCATCCACGAACAAAAAAATTTAAGGCTGGCTCAATAAAGTTACTTGCAACTCATACTGCACCCTAACCATTTAAAGTCATTAATCAACTCTTTATATATATATATATATATATATATATATATGGTCCGGATCTTAAGGTTCCCCATGTGTTAAAATGCGGATTTATGCTTCTTTTTTTAAAATAACTAAAAAAAAAGTTTAATATTTTATGGGCTGAATTTTTCGGTCATAATACAGTGTTCGTGGATGTGATTTGGATGACGTATACAAAGCAGTTGTCCGTGTGCAAAAGTACCACCATTTTTTGGTATAAGTATTCAAATCACTCCCAAAACATTATATTATGGAAAAATATCAGTTCCATAAAATATTAAATATTTTTTTTTAGTTATATATATATATAGGAAACATGTAACTTCCACCTGCATTTTATTCCAAAAAATATACTATATACAAATTTCAATTCCTTCAAGAAACCTAGAACGAAACAATGCCAAAAACTATATGAAAAGTTATGGTTTGCATAAAATACCCATGCAAACCATAAGTATGACAAATTACTTCTATGTTGGTCACTTCAGGTTTCAGAAACTAGCCAAATTACACAAGTGTTGCTAAACAGTAAACACCCTCCCACGCACAACCCCCAAATCCCCCACCCAAAAAAAATAAAACATAAATCAGCAGATAATTCGGTTCATCAAAAAAACGGAAACTTAATTCAAACACTGGAAAGATTTCTTGTTCGAAAAAATAGAGTCCAAAAGAGAGATAAAGCATCACCTTTTTTCGATGATCTTGCTGCATAGTTCAACAAGTTAAAATTCAAATATACTACACAAAAAAAACCGCGATCATACAAGACCGTAAAAAGGAAATAGAGAAGTGACGAAGGAAATCGGTGGCCAAGAATTAGCAAATCAGCCACATTTGCCCCACCGACACCGACTTCGAATTACGAAACCACTATCTCTTGTGATTCTCTCCCTGTTCTCTTCCAGACAAGAAGAAGATATAGTAGTGTAAATACAACCCCCAACCACAACCACCTTACTCATTCAATTCTCAATCCAAAGCCCTAAAAATTCCAAAACCTTAACACCTCGCACGAACAAATCCCGTCATCAAAAATCAGAAATTTCGAGGAAACCGCAAAAAATCAGCGAGCGAGCGAGCGAGCGAGCGGTAAAGTTGAAACCCTTCTAGGTTTTAGTTTTGGATGATCTAATGTGACGATTGATGAGCCAAGATAGAGAATTGGAGAGTTGAGAGAGTTGGCAAATTTGAAGGCGACTTTTCCTTTGTGAGAAAGAAAAATTGTTGTCCATCTCTGTCGCCTTGTATTTATATTCCACTAATTTGTTTGAATATTTGAAACTTTATACCACCTACTGCTTTCTACGGACGGACGGGCGGACCTCAGCAAGTAGTACAGGCTCTAGAGGTACACGGCAGTTGCCTATACATGTAAACTTCCGATCATATTTTGTCCTAATTTATTGAAGAAAAACTTTGGTTAATGTCTAATATTCAACCGGAACAGGAGTTTATAAATTTAAATTTTTAGGTTACTCACACTTGAGTTCTTCAATTAATTTACCCGGATTATCACCTCTTTTATTTAATAAAACAAAATTAATTGGATTATGTTATTAAATGTGTTAGATTTGTTTTTTTTAAAATGTTATTATGAGACAACTTTAAAATGTAACATATATTAAAATGAATGAAGTATTAAATATAATATCGATTGACATATTATTCTTCTAAATATTAAATATAATATTAATTATTTTATATTATATAAGTCGTTTTTTCTTAATTGTTTAGTTTCAATATTAAGTATTAATGATAGTTCTTTATTATTTTTTATTCAATAAATAGAAAAAAATACTAGTAAAAACTAAGATTATATTTTTTAAAACCTGATCTAAAAAGGAAGAATAAAAGAAAACTAAGAGGGAGAGAGTATAGTGAAAGGAAGATAAAGAAGTGTGAAAGAGTAGTTCGGTTGTCCCACAAGTCCAGACACTTGGATATTAAATCATTGAGAGCCATTCCATTCCATTCCATTCCGTTCCGACACAATAATTTATGGGATGTCCATTCCATTTCCATCCAAATCCATTTTCTTCTTATCCGTCAAAAATGGGTTGTATAGTGTATTGTGTAGTTGCTAAAATTAGGAAATAATAATTCAGGCTGAAAGTAGAAAGTATTAGTACTAGTCGTCCACATGAGCACCAGAATGAGTTGCACCAGAATGATGAGAACACAGCTAGTATTAGCATAGCTAATCTATATATATATATATATATATTTTAATATATATATATATCTTCTTAGTTACGTGAATCAGTATGAAAAAATATGGACATGGATATTTACGTGGACAGCCCATTTCTTAGCATTAATAATTATTAACATAACATTAACAACCACTCTCTCTCTGTCTACTACTAGTTCTTAGCTTAAGGCTAAAATATTTCAAGTTAAATTTTATTCTTTTTATTTATAAAAAAAATATACAAGTGAATAGCAGTTCTATATGGAAAAAATAGTAAAAGAGTGAATGAGTATTATATATGAAAATAGTGCTTCCCTGATGGATTGGATTTTTAGTCGCTTGTAAGTTTAGGTAAAGTAATTTTGGTCAAATTTGGTTGAAAAGATATGGACATGGATGATGTACGTGGACAGCCCATCTCCCCTAGCATTATTATTAGCATATCTCTCTCTCTCTCTCTCTCTCTACTAGACTACTAGTTCTTAGCTTTAAGGCTAAGGGTATTCAAGTTTCATGTTGTTGTTTATTAAAAGGTAATAATTACAGGTCAAATCAAATCTAGTTGAGTTCCATGATAAGACTTTAAATAGAATAATATCGGAGGTTTCAAATATGTTTTAATACTATATAACAACAAACTATTTGTTATTTAATATTTATGGAGTATCATAATACTATTAAACAATCGATATAATTATGACATATTCAAGGTGTACTTTAATTTAGAGGATATTTATATCATCAATTTCTGGGTAATTCTATAAACTACAAAGATGCAATGCAAATCCACACCCCACTCCACGCTTAGCAGATTAATTTAGATTGGCATTCACAGTCGAACTACCACCAACACCTATGGATTTATAGATCCATATTGATGATCAGATCAAGATCATAATATATTTCATCACAAGTCAAAATTTAAAAACTAAAAACATGAGCAAGGAAAAACTGTTTTATTATATTATATACCTTCTTCCTTGGGTCACCACATTAAGAGTTAAAAGGTTGTTGAAAATCTAAAGAAAAGTTCTCTACATTTTTAAGGAGGATGCTGGAGGAGTTGCCCTGCCCTGCCCACCTTGTTCATTCACTTGTGAGGTTGATAAAGTGCACAAAGGAAAAGGAATGCATAATCAAATTCAAAAACCATACAAGTCTTGACACAGATTCTAGATGAGTTGGTAAAATATCTTTCACTACTTTCAACATTAGCAAGATGCAAAAACTAACCCACGCCGAAGTTGTGTTGCAAGGAAACTACAAGTTCTCTAATTCCTAGCATAGGTGAGAAGCGTGGAGAGAGACACAAATTTAGGGAGGTTTTTCCAGCTTTATTTTACACTTTGCTTCAGGAGAAAATTATTGATGCAATTGAGTACCAAGTCTACCTCAAGCAACTTTATCCCGTCAGCCACGATCATCCTTCATATATATAGCTGAAAATAAAAGGAGGGCAAGAAAAGAAAACAAAGAACAAGGACAGAGATAGAGATAGAGAGAGAACTAAACTGAGCACCCATCAACAAAAAATGAATACTACCACAAAATGTATAAATATACAATAAGATGATTACCTTATGTGCATATATATTTCTGATGCTCCCAATTTGTCAGCCTCTGCATTAAAACAAATAAATAAATGGTTGTAATTGTTCACTAGTGGCACTAGATCAGTTACAACCTCCAAGTACTCTCACTGAAAAATTTGAATACAGAAATAGACGAGAGAGTATAAGAATGATGATAGTGTAGTTCAATCCATACTGACGATAAATTGAAGTTTCCATTGAAGGACAGTGAGGCCATGAAAGTTGTGTCTGTATGGAGAAAGGAAGAGAAAGGGGGGGGGGGGGGTAATATAAGGTCTCTCAAGCCAAGAAGGATCCAAGAGACATGTATTAAGACAAATTGATAATAACAAAGAGAGTTGGTCTTTTAGTGAAAATAGGTGCACAAGTCAGGTCTATAAGATGTTGAAGTTATGTTTCGAATGTCTTATAATATTGAAGATTTATGTTTTTTAATTTAGAATTTAGATTCCCTTTAGAACCATAAAAAGAGTGACTTTAATAGAAGAAAGGCATAATTTAATACATGAGACATGTCAATGTAAGTCAAACATGTGTTATCGATACATAAGCATACATCATCATCTCCTTCTTTTGATGAGTAATTCTCCTACGTGATAACTTTTTTTTGGCATAAGTTGTCGTACTTCAGCATTGTTTGCCAAAAGGAGAAACATAATGAAAGGAAAAGACGAGAGCATTAGAAAAATGTCTCAATCATTTTTCTCAGCCATGGCCACAAGGCAAAACTAAAATCACGATTTACTAGATATATCAAAAAAAAAATAACAAAGAAATTCTCCATGTATGCAAAACGATTAACTAGATATATCAGGTCATCAATAAGTTGAAGGATTACGTGGTTAGAACAAGGAGGCCCTTCACCTTTTATTTATATTCAAAATTGAGCAAATCTAATTGAAGAACAGGCTCAAAGAGACTGAAGAAGGTCCAAAACTGATTTCCTGTCAGGCATGCTTGGAATAGCTCCCTTCACTTGGACACAAAGGGAGGCAGCTGCAGCTGCAGAATCATCAAGAAGTGTGTCACATGGATAGTGGAGGAGGAATAAAAACAGAAAAACAGATCACCGTGCATAGTTCCACACCAGCAAATCTCAAGCACTCCTTCTGGGTTTTTCCCTCAACAAGAGCTACAGCAAAAGCAGCAGTAAATGTATCACCAGCTCCAGTTGTATCAAGGACTTTTGCAGCTGATATGATGGGTTGTTTGATTGGTTCTTCACCTTTAGTGAACAAAGCTGACCCTTTGGCACCAAGTTTCACAAGAACTTGATCAGCACCCTGAAAATAAAATAAACAGTTAAATGATTATAATAATTTAACACATATTAACTAGTCTAAGCCGTACAGGTTTGTCTTCATGAATTCAACAAGTCCTACCTTAGATATTCTTTGTTGGGTTAGTCATTCAGAATTAACTAGACCTACCTTTGATACCTCAATTCAATACAAAATCTGGCTCTACAACACTAAAATTGAGAAACCTTCACATTGATTTTGATATCAATACCTTTAATGATTATGGCAAAGCTTTATTATTAATTTTTCCTTTTCTATTTCTGAGTCTGAGATGGTGGATATAATTACAAAGTAAATCATGGATTTGGATAGTCCAAGTCAGATAGGAAATACAAATCTAATAATCTATCCTCTTTAGTCAAACACTTTTAAGTCACAGAGTCCAAAAATATAACTATCTAAATTTCAAACCTAAAAGGTGATGCAGTACAGTGGTAGGTGATGATTAAGGCATCACTTGATTCATACACAGTTTGATATTCTACAATGCTACAAAAGGGAAAAAGGAGTGGGGCATTTTGTTTGGGATGTCAAAATGCGCCTAAAATTCAGTCTAGAACAGACATAGGAACTGATGAGGACCAACGTGCTTCACATAGTATTGAAGATCAACTCACCAGTTCATGGCATTTTACCACAGCTTGACTAATCTGCTCAAAACTTTCAGTCGGCATTCCCGTTAAACGAGCAAGTTCAGATTCATTTGGGCTGAAGATATCAACAAAATTCAGAAGTTTTGGCGGGACTGGTGCATCCACACCCCCAGCATCCAAAATGACCGGAACACCTGACTTCTTGGCTGCCTAAAGATGTTTAATGATGCAAAAAAATATTATAAGTATACCAACCGCAGAAATATTACAAACCTAAATCCCCACCCTCCCAAAAGAAAATATAAAAAAAGAAAAAGAAAAGAGAGAGCCTTCTTCACAAAGTCAATGTAGTTTAACTGCCATACACACTACTATAAGCAATGAGTTGAAGGAAAGTAAACAAGACTATAGAGGCCTGATAAGCTTGCAATGATCTGATGTAACAAGAAACTACAGCTCAAAGATGGTTCTTACAACTTAAGTAATCATTATGACAATTCCAAAGATGCACGTCTAATTGATATTTTGCAGGTTTGAAAAATTTAGCAATTGGTCTACATCCAGTTAGCAAAAGGTTATTCAACTCGTGATAAAATAGAAATAAAGAACTGGTTGTCACAGTAACAATAGCTATGCAACACATAACAATAATAAAAATAAAAAACCGTTATAACAAGTTCGTGTAACAGCACCAATAAGAAGTAAAAAAAAATAAGAGTTATGGCATTCAATCTCATATTGCAAGAAATCCAAGAATTTTTGGGGGCACTAACTATAAGCACATTCATCAAACATATCAAGTCCCAATTTCGAAATTCTAACCATTAGTTAACACATGTATACATATGAAAACATTACTAAAGGTCAAACCTTTGCAACTTGAATGTTAACAGAATCAGGAATTTCCCTTTGGAGCAAAACAATCCCAGCATTCCTCACAACCTCCAAATCCTGAGGAGAGAGAATCTCAGGCCAAGAAGACATGTTAGCACCCCCAACAATGATAATTGAGTTCTGTCCATCAGATTGGAGCATCACCACAGCATGCCCAGTAGGTGCACCAGCCACAGTGCTCAGGTGGTCAATGTGGACCCCACCACTCTCAAGCGCATCAGTGATCAACCTCCCATGGGCATCCTTACCAACCTGGCCCACAAAATAAGTTGGGTATGAAAGCTTGCCACCACAGACGGCCTGGTTAGCCCCTTTGCCACCAGCCAGGGTCTGGCCCGTCTTGGCTGCAACGGTCTCACCTTCTTTTGGGAGCCTGTCAATTTCAACATATATGTCTGCATTGGCTGATCCAACAACTACTAATGGCAGTTTATTGCTGGGATTGTTCTGGGTTTTGGAGGAATTTACGATTAAAAGAGGAATTGGGTTTACTCTTCTTGTTGATGGATGACTGTTTAATTGATTTGGTTTTGCGTTTAGGTTTGTATTGGATCGATTTTTTGGGTCGATTCCAGTAATTGGGTGCCAATGTTTCGATGATGAAAACGCTATGCCTCTCATCTTTCCCCGATCTCTTTCTCAACCAAAGTCTCGTATACTAAACTGTAGTCTTCTTTGAGCTCAAATTTGGTCGCAAGATCTAACTTACGCGCTCGTACAAGACGCTCAATCACGTTTTCTGCTGTTATACACTGTACTTTTGATATGAACTCGGGCTTTAAACTTATATTTTTCAACAGTCAGATTAGTCGAGTCCAAATAAGGCCCATCATGTGAATGTAGGCCCATTAAAATTAAAGCATGAACTCTGTTCATAGGAGTGGACACAAAAATGCCATTTGTCACAAGTAGAATTTCAGATATTCTTTGAAGGATGGGATGGCAAGGCATTGAATAGCCAATCAGATCATGGTCTTTAAATAAATTTTAGGTGTCAATTATGGCTTCTCAGAGCATGTCAAGTTGTTTGAGGTTACCATCTAACTTTTCCTCAAAAACCCACTTTGGTTTAAATTTTATATAGCTTTATAGAGGGTCGACCAAATTCCAAAGAACAGCTTCTTTCTCAATTCGTGCAATGGGCTCTTCTGCTTCTTCATCTCCAAAACCAGACAGCAGTCAAGGTCTGGTCTCTCTCTAGATTATCTTATTTTATCTGACTCAGTTTGTTACCCTTTTCTGCTATTATGCACTCGTTTGTCTCTCTGTTACAATTTTTGCTGGTAGTTATTTGCCAAATTGGATTAAAGTTCATGAATTTTGGTATTAAAGTTAATACAACAAGTATTTTATTTTTATTTTTAATTGATGACATATGAGAGTTGAAGAATATTTATATGGGTTATGGGAAATTAATTATTTTTTTTTTTTTTGATAACATGGAAAATTAATTTGATATACGATGCTTTTGTCCTTTAATTATTATTGACCAGTTTCAGGATATAATGATCTTCTTCTCTTTTTGCCTCATTCTGTCTTGGCCATATATTCACTCATAATTGACTTTAGGAATTGAAAATAAAAAAGTAGCTCATAGAATTTGAAGTTCACAACACTAGGTGTATAAGGGATTTAATGAGTAACTATGTACCAAGTATTATGAAAATTGAACATTTTCACATAGAAGATGTAAAAGAGATATTGGGCATTTTGGAAAAGCATCTTGTTTTATGTTTTCCTTCCCCGTTTCTTTTATTTGATGAAGTGGTCATTCATGGAAAAAAGGGGAGGTGGGGAAAGAAAAGGTTGACCTACAGCCTACAGGCCTTAATGTTCTTCAACTTGGATAAGCTGTTGGATGTCAAAGATTAACATGCTTTATGGATGTCTCTTTTCTTTTTTTTTTTTTTTATATCTGTAAATAATTCATTTTATCTTAAAAATTAAATAAATCTGTTGGTTTATGTTGTGCAGAGGCTGGCAAGATGGATTATAGTTCTATAAGCGATGAAGAATGGAAGAAGAAGATTACGGGGGAGCAATTTTACATAACTCGACAAAAGGGGACAGAGAGGGCTTTCACCGGGTACAATCCCCTCTTACTTACTGTTAGGTCAACAATTTTGGTCTAAAATTTCACATGTTTTTGAACAATTTGACAAAATGATCTCATATGTTAGTGTGAAAATTGATTTAGGGTGATGGTCAATATTTCAAGGCTGATACTAGTAATATATTTCAAAAAAGCTGCAGTTTGTATTAATTATGCTTCAGTTGGGTGTAATCCGACCAGTGACTACACAGTTAGGTATTGTTTGGATTATTAATCGTCTTGCATACGATATCCACAGAGATACTGGTAAATTATTATTGATATGATAATTCCTTCCTTAGAGTAAGAAGGATTATGTTTTGCATACATGTGAAATTCTGTATGTTGCAGGGGTAGAAAGCAAGCTATGTTCATGTCTACCCATTAGATTGCATACATATGGACCTCTCTGTTTCTAGAAAATTTAAATTAGAACAGAAAAGAAAATCTGGAATTATAAAAATATTACTTATTCTAATTTCTTTTCCATCCAAATCATGCCAATTTTGGACGGAAAACTTTGGCAGGAAAAGTGGCCGAGTTTTCTATCCATTTCTTTTCTTTTCCGTTTATTAAAAACCTCAGAAACATAAGAATTGGAAAGAAAACTTAAATTTTCCGTCCATTTCTTTTTTTTTCTGTCCATTTTAAAACTCAGAAACAGAGCGTGTCACTCCTTAGTGGTCCACCTCTTGGCATTATTATCAAAAAGTACACGCCGCCGCACTGGTTACGTTTGAACCCAGATTACGTACCATTGTTCATTGTAGCTATTGAATGTGTGAGATAAGAGAGTTGACAACCTCGTTACATTTTAAGGCTCTTTCTTATGGGTACAGTGAGAACGATTCAGGGTTTTCCCAGTGACTGTTTAGGATGGCATCCTTGTAGCATTCATGGGGAAATCTTTTGCAGACTCCAAAAATTACATGCACGCCAGGAAGGCATTAAGTGACAGGTGTAGCTGCATACCTGGGAGAAAGGAAGACTAATATACCAAAAAAAATTTAGCTAATATATTCTATCTGTTGTAAACTTTGGTGCTTAGGGAATACTGGAATACCAAAACCCCCGGAACTTACCATTGCATATGTTGTGGCACTCCTCTTTACGAGTAAGTACCATACGGTTTACTAGGTTATTTAAATGAGGACCAAGAAGGCTTCTCGCCATTCCCCGTTTATGCGGGGACTGTTACAATAATTCTTTTTTTGCAGATCATCCACCAAATTTGACAGCGGAACTGGTTGGCCGTCATATTATGAGCCCATTGGAAACAATGTGAAGTCGAAGTTAGACTTGTCTATAATATTTGTGCCTCGCCAGGAAGTTCTTTGTGCTACTTGTGGTGCTCATCTGGGCCATGTCTTCGATGACGGCCCACCACCCACAGGAAAGCGCCATTGTATTAATAGGTATGTATTTAATGTTTGTGCTCTCCACACTTCCTCTTTGAAATTTAGCTATTGTGAGTTTGATGTCGAACACATTTGTATGCAGCGCTTCCCTGAAGTTGAAACCAAAGTAAGATTTGTGGTCAAGAAGGCATACTAGAAGGCTAGTATTTTATGTCAAAGATAAATGAGATACTTGTACCAAATTTAGCAAGATTCTGAACCACTTGATTACTAAACTTCTCTCTGAAAATTGTTGAAGGGTTTTCTTTTTGGTACATATTTGATTAACTTGCTTTGTTCTTTACTTGATAGCTTAAAAGTGTTTTTTGGTACATATTTGATTAATACCAGTTTCCTACCATTTCAATTGTAAGTTGATTTCCAGTTGAGCCCTAAATGTAATGAATGAAATGTGATGCCACTACAACCTATTCGGTTTTAGTGTGAACCTCACATGTAAATGGACAGCTTCTCCCACAAAATGCATAAGACTTTAAATGAGTTTATAGTGCCCCCTTTCTTGGTACGAAACTTACTGTAGTCAGTCTAGTTGTTACTTGAGTGTTCCTTTATTGTAAGTCATTCTATTTTCTTTGTGATTTGAGAGTTTAGTTTTGTTACTTAAACTTATTGTTGGTCGCGTAATTAGGTTTATACCAACTCTGTGCCATATCACTTAACAAGAAGCTACACATAAATGTTTTGTTTATAGTAGTTGATTATATCAAACTGTAAATACATTAGATCTTATAGGAGGATGGAATGAGAAAAAGTAAACCACTATAATAATATTGGGAGATTGGAATGATAAAAAAGTGTATTTGGTTTGCTTATATCTCTTGTGTCTTGTCCCCCCTCTTCTCTTCCTTATTGTAGAATGGAATGTCATATTCACCTCTTCAATTCCAGGAGTCCTTTGTTGGGAAAAATATATAAAAGACCAACAATAAGTTTAAAAATGAGTAAGTTAGGAAAGCTAACTATACACAAAAGTTGTACACACGAGTATAAAAAAAAAAAAAAAAAATTAGGGAGCAAAACTTATAATTGAATATTTTACACTTTTTTATTGGTAAGTAATACATTTGGTGCACAACTTTTTATATACGATGAACGTAGTATTATATTTTCTCTTCCCAACTCTCGTCTTCTTCTCAAGTACTTCTTAAGTAGATGAAGTAGCTTAGGGATGGTTACATACAGAACCTCCCCTTCAAACGTGATCTTCCCAATATTTGGATTTTCTGGTTTCCGCCAAGCGTTTGTACGTACTTGTTTTCGGCCGTGAGCTTGAATTAAGTTATTCAAAGTTGATCGTTGAGTACGTGAATAAACCCTCGCAAGCTTTTCTTGCAAAATTATGCATTCTTATTCCAAAAACTTTGGTCCGTTCCTTAATATAAGTCGTTTTAGAATTAAAAAAATGATTATATAAAATTAAATATAATATCAATTGTATATATTATAAATATTAAGAGAAAAATATTTTTCCAAAACAACTTATGTTAAGTGATTTATTTACCTTGCTTTAATTCCTCCAATCATCAATGTCTTTTGAAATTTAAAATATAATAAGTTGAATTAATCAAAAAGTCAAAACGTATACCAAAATACAAAAAGAGGCGATTATAATATGAAGTTTCTCCTGTGATCTCATTCATTCTATGGGATTTTTATATAAATCATAAAGTGAAATTGCAGGTGAAAGGGAAGTTAAAAAATAAGTAATTGATTTAATTCTATTGAAATTCACAGATATCCGACATCGAAATGGAAACGTTTAGCCAGAACAAATACAAGGAAATAAAGTATATGCACATATGAAGTAATAGTTATTACAAGCTCAGCCTGGAAAGCAACTATCCTAACATGGGCGACTACTGTGTGTAGCAATGGAAGATTATGACGGCTGAAGCTCCAACAAATTCGCATGAATGTCAAGATCTACCACTTTAATGTTGAAGTTGATGATGACACAAAAAAAATGAAATGAATAACGCTCTAAATTCTTATACAAGACATGAACACCATTTTCAGTCGGTGGAAATTTCAAAATTTTGACTCCCCTGCATCTGCCACTTGAACTGGATTCCATGAAAGACACCATGTTAGCGTGTATCATTTGAAACAAAGATGTACAACTGACAACACAATTGAGGAACCAAAGAAGAGGCTCCAATCATCTATTCACGTTCATGTGCCAGAATCAATCAATATAGTGAGTATATAAGCCAGCCTGGGGGTGGTGGGGTTAGGGGGTGGAATTTTATGAAGATTATAGTTCTTTTTCTGTTCGTTAAATTTTTTTTTAGATGGTGTATTTTAATCCTTCTACTCTATTTGCTACAACCAATTTGACTTTTCTTTAATGACAGCACCCAACAGCGTGTGTAATCTAAATACAAATGTACAATTCATGGATGTAGTATGTAAGACATAATTTTGATGCTGAACCACTAACCATTTCACTTTACAGCTAATCTCCATGTCAACCTATTTTGGCATCAAGAGATAGCGCCTCAAGTTTCATCAACTTGGTGAACTGCAGAACACGGAAAATGAGCTTTTAGTTCCTCTGATATTCCTCAAAATAATTTTAATAACTCAAAATATGATCCTTTCAAGTGCTCAAGCTTGCATTCTGTTCTACAGCATATTTGACCAACCTGAGATGTCTTCAGCTCCAGTTCTTCCCACTCCAGAGATGAATTACTTCCTTCGACAATCCCAGTTCCAGCATAAATTAATGCACCAAGCCCCTATTGTATGCACATGATTTTGGTAACAAGATTGCTATAAATAGTGCAGGTAGTGAAACCATTATATACAAAACCAATCAGTTCCTTTTATGACTAGAAATTACTGATAGCCACCAAACTTTAGTTAGCATAGCCAAAAACTTGCACTAGTTTAAGACAAATATCACAGTTTCTCAGCCAAATCAATGAGAGATTATACCTTTTCCACTAAGGCCGACCTTATACCAACTGCAAACTCACTCTCCCCTCCTCCAAACCAACCAACAGGACCAGCATACATTCCTCGGTCAAACATTTCTGAACAATGTTATGTCTCAACATAAGAACAGAATCAAATGACAACTATAAAGGACAAGAGAATAATGGACCTATGATAAGGAAGCTAATAATAAGATAGCACCAAAACTGAATCCTGCAGAACTGTCACCATCAAACGACCTTCTACACGAAGTATTGAGTCAAGAAACGAAATAAAACAAATGACAAAAGGAAGTTTGAAGAAGAAGGGAGTCGATGAAGTATCACTATTACACAACTACAACTGTCTCCTGCAAAAGTGCCACCAAACACGGCCTTGTACATCAAGTATTGAGTCTAGAAAGGGAAACAAAACATAAAACAGATAGAAGGACTGAAGGATGGAGAAGAAGGGAGTGAAAGAAGTAATACTATTATGCATATCAAATTCATCCAAAATTTGAATTTGCACCCCATAGTTACCTTCATTTTTGGAAAATAGTACCGCCATCTAAAAATGAGAGTTTTTGGTCGACATTTTCTTTCAAAATTAAGGTTTGTATTTGACACACTTGAACATAATTTTTCTCAAGAATGCTTTACTAAGAACAAAAATTACCTTTCAAATTTAATATTGAAAAAAAATATTCCTAAAATATTATGTCCCAAGTGCGTAAATGCAAACCTTAATGTTTGGGGGAAAAGTAAAACAAAATAAGTAGGCCTCTTATCCAGACGAAGGGAGTATAATACTTTCTTTATTTTGATAAGTACCGAGGGACTAAAATACTACATGAGACCAGTCTTATCTTTTTGTTGCGCCGTCTTTTCTATATTATTTTTCGCTTGTGGTGAAGGGATCAAGTTGGTTTCAATAATTTTAATTTTTTTTATTTAAAAAAAAAAGTTACTGAAAAAGCATATAACAGATGTAAAATTGGAAACTGAGTTGTAGACACCTGACCTAGTAACTAAGTCTTAGTTTATATTAGCAGCACCTATCATCACTACGATTCCCTTTTAGTGCATCCAGAATATTGTTCATATAATTAGAAAAGCTGCACGAGGTATAGTAGGCCATTTTTAATATATGTAGTATCCTACTTATGTGAAATAATATTAGGCACATTCTCCAATCATAAATTCTTGTTCATGCATTCTAAGAACAAAATCCCATATTTAAAACTCCAGCCTAAATGAACTGGTGTATATCAAGCAACAAGAGGATTGGAGTAAAGAAAGAATAAGAGATAGATGAAAAAATATACATGTACCAGTTTCTGCTATTAAGAGACGAGCCTCTTCTGTTGGAAACCCACAAACTGCAGGACTTGGATGAAGAGAAGACAAAATATCAAACTGGAAAAGGGCAAAGAATTAGAACCTAAACAACAAACATACAAGTAAAATTTGCATTCGTTTTACTTTTCTATGCTAGTGTCGATCAGCCTAACCAAAGGTAGAAGAGAGCAAGGTCTGAAGTCTTAACTGGAGGCCAATTTGTACACAGTAACCACCATTAGAGGCCTAGAGGGTATGAACTGGAGTATGAAACTTACAGGCATTTAAGATTTTACCTCATCATCTTCACTTCTCAGCCTCCCAGTTAAGTGAGCGTAGAGATGTTGGACTCTCGGAAGTTTCCTTATTGCTTTATTTGGTTCAACAAAAACCCTCACGCATACAGCCTAAAGAGCAGAACAAAAGCACAGAAACTATTAATATTCTAAAATATTTACACAGGCACAAATACAAGTAAACATAAGCTAGCTAGCCAAGTGCCCACACTGAAGCATTAAGTCGACAGAAATGTTTTATAAACTCAATCTTTCTAGACAAGTTGTAGGTCTGATAAAGAAAATCTAGCTTGGGACAAATTAATTAGGTACATACTACAATACATACTCGTGTGACAAATTTTAATCTCACTGTATTAACCATTATCCAGGCAAGTTTAGAAGCACGAAGGGTTTCTCAAAATAAAATAAACAGCTGCCTGAAGAAGCTACCAGAACCACATACTTGGGGCCTCCGTGTGTGGAGAGAGATGCTCTCCAATGACATATAAGCCAAGATCTTAGAGCAAGTTTCTGTTTGAAAATTCAATAGTAACTCGACAATTTTACAACATAATATATATTATAATAATTATCATTATTATTATTATTATTGAGCACAAATATTTTAATACCCGTAATTTCTAGCATTAATACAACAAAGTTGAAAGTACAAATGTATATCAACATACTAACAAGAACAGTATATGGAAAAGGTACCAAACTACACTTGCCTCTAGTTTTTGTCTTATGCACTCACGCACTATAGTAAATTCCTGGTGGTCCTTGAGACTGCAAATTAAAGAAAAACCAACTAGATAATATACATTTTGAACTTATTATTAACAAAAGAAAATTTTAAAATTAAACCTGGAAAGTAGATCAAGTTCTATCTGAAGATCTAGGGCCTTCGAGTCGCTTCTAGCTCGGGTTCCGGCTAAAGCCTCACTACATATGCTAAGCGAGTCTCGATGGAATAGTTGCTCTGGCTATTCACAAAGTTTTGCATACAAAATAGTTACTTAATCTCCGCATCAGTTACAAAACAAAACTTGAGATGCACTGACAAAAACTTTATTCCAACACAATACAGTGCAACCTTAGGAATCTCAAAGCATTTAAGTATAAGATGCATAAATCAAATGTTCTAAATTATAATACACATGGTCCCATGGAATCTTTAATATGTATCAAAATTCTCCTGCAAAAGGATAGGAGGGGAACAAAAACAAAGACCTAAATAGCGAAAGCAACACTTCTAGCAACTGTAGGCATATTAAACAATCATAAAAGTTCAAAAATTATTTTACTGATCACTATACTTGCGCTAAATTGAACATCAAATCATTAACAAGAAAAAATTGCAGGAAGATGAATAGAAGAACAGCCATGTTATATACAATAAAGTTTAAACTATATATCACTTTTTATACGTAAGACATACAACAGTAAGTCATACCAGGAAATAGGGCGGTAAGTAAATTCTAGATTGAATCATTAAATATCCTAACACCTTATATAATCTGTTATTAATATACTGATAATCTTTTTAGATAAGATTTCTTGGCAGTGGGTGCCAAGGAAGAGTGGTGTGATCATAGAAGATTATATATAGTGATGCAAAAAGGAGTATTAAAGACTCTCATTCAATGATAAAATGTGTAGCTGCACTTACAGTGTTACCAATAAATGTTGGTGCATTAGGAGGCTGAAGACAGAACTGATAAGCATTTTCTCCTTCAACCTACAATAGTTAAGAGTATAAAACATGTGAAATAGAACAGAAAGCCCATAAAAGGTTCACTGACTATGAGAATAAGCAATACCTGTAAATAAGCCAACCATATTAGTGGGTCAATATCAGTAGTAGTCCGAACTCTGCTGCTACGTGCAAGTACAACCTAAGTTCAGCAAAAATTGAAATCAAAAACCAAGAAATAACAATAACAATAACAATTATTAAGAGGGAAATGACAAACTGAAAACAATATAATAGAAGAAATGAGAGGGTATATAGGCACAGATAGGACCATCTGAACAAAAGAAAACAGCAGATAGAGTAATTTTAGATTGAATATTGTGAATTCGATACTAAATAGCTAATGTTTGGGAAAGTGGTCCATTTATTGCTCTCACATTGCTAAGAGAACTTCAGTTGATCCTAAAGAGGCTATTAGAATGTAGTAGAGTAGAATAGAGTTATTATACTACCTTAATGAGCGATGAGTGGCTTCTGCTTATCATCTGCAAAGCTCTATTAACAGCGAGATCCCAATAACTTTTATTGGGAACGTGATTATTGCTGCTGATGAATGTACTAGGAACTTCTCTTCGCAACCTCACAATAACAGAAGAAACCTGCAACATCCGAATTTTAAATGATAAAAAACTTCATAAGCTAGGACTTTCAAAATGAGGGTAAAATTTCTGACAAGCTTTGCAACACGTGAACCTTTCGCATTGTGTCCTGAAGTGCAGTAATTGTCATTCCATATGTCCATAAAAGTGCATTATCCCATGCAATAGTTATAGCCAGTATTGAGCTTCCTTCAAGCTCATCGAACTCAACCTGTCATTCAGAATCCAGCCAATGAGTCGTCTATACACACTGTCGAAAACTTTCACCCTTTCGACATTTCATATGTGGCAATTAACAACTTCATGAAAGGAAAAGAAGTAATGTACCTGTGGAACCATGAAGTAAAATGAACCGAAAGCCTCCCATTCAGATGATATTTTACCCCTTGCATCAAAGCGGATAGCCCCATAAGCACGAATCAACGGGCACTTCTTAGAAAGGAACCTTTTAATCAAATGAACATGTTAGAGCTATTGATTTTGTGAAGAATTATTCAGAGTACTGACTCCATGATTACATTCCATTTCCAACCTAGTCAATGGATATGTAACATGTCACCTTCTCTTTTGATGAAATTTAGTAGGGGGGAAAGCTCTATTACTTGCAGATTATATTTAGCTAATTTTATTATTTCGTTCTTTATAAATTAACAAAACATAAAAAGTAAGGATTCAAACTTTAAAATATAGTTTCAAATCAACCAAATTAGTTAAAAAACAATCAAATTTCTTAGGTAACTGAATGTAACAGTAAATCAGTACCTCTTAATGGAGTGCCAATCTTGGAAGGAGAAGGGATCGAAATGGCGAAAGAAGACTGCAGATCCCAAACCGGCAACACTGACCACATCATTATGATAAGCTGAATTTGGATGATTATTATGATTATGGTTATTATTATTCCCATTTATATGATGATGATCAATAAAGAAATCAGGATGAATAGTGGTGCTGCTTTTTCGACTTCGTCCCGAGAAGAAACAACGAGGGAGTAGCTGGTGTTGCTGTTGGGCACCAAGCCAATCAATTGCTTCAATTTGTTGGTCAATTGGCACCTAGTTTTTTCCCGAAAAAGAGGGAAAGAATAAAAAACCGAAATAACCAATATATAAATATATATATATATATATCGACGAGAAAAAACCGGCATTATATGCTATAGCGATGGAAAAAACCGTCGCTATAGTCGGTTCGTTCTTAGTTCGCTCCTTCCAATTCGCTGGAGAAGCGAACTGTATATATATATACTATATATAATAAGGAGAACAACCAAAAGTGTTAGCTGAGTTACCTGGATTTATGAGATGAGTTGACTAAGGAATGGATATATTTTTTTTGACTTATTTATGAAACTAAACTCTAAAAACTAAAACATAGTTAACATATTAAAAACTCATATTATCTCCTCCAACAAGAGTTTTAATTTTAGTTTTCTTTTTGTGTACATTTATATATTAATTCTCCCAAAAATCTTTAAAGTACATAACATGCAAGATATTTAGCCAAAAAAAACATGAAAGATTTTGTTATTATGAGATTGTTAGTTAATTTTGTGTACTCATTCTATTTCAAAATACGATTATTATTGTCTTTTTTAAAATTCATCTAGACATTTTAAACTCATAATAAGGAGAAGAACTAAAAATGTTGGCAAGGTTAATTAGGTTTTTTTGGTTGGTCATGAAACGAATTAACTCGGGAATGAATATATATTTTTGGACTTATTTATGAAAATAAACTCTAAAAACTAAAACATACTTATCATATTAAAAACTCATATTATCTCCTCCAACAAGAGTTTTAATTTTTATTTTCTTTTTGTGTATATTTATATATTGATTCTTTAAAAAATCTTTAAAGTACATAATATGCAAGATTTTGTTATTATGAGATTGTTAGTTAATTTTGTATACTCATTCTATTTCAAAATAAGATTATTATTCTTTTTAAAATTCATCTAAAATTTTTAAATCAAAATTGATATAAATTTTTTAATTCAGGTTTGTAAACTATCTAAAAAGTACAAGTAATTATAATATTTTATTTTTGTATATTTATAATATTGTATCAATTATAAATTTGAAATGTCTCAAACTAATTTGCAAAAAAAAAATCAATAATAATCTCATATTTTGAAACGGAGACAGTAGTGCATACGATATTGATTGAGGTTTGTGGCAAATGTATATATAATTATTTTGAGAAATTTTAAAGTGCATAATAATAATAATATAATAATATAGTTCACGATAAATTGTTAATTAATATTCCTAAGGAAATGATTATAAAAATTAAATTATACTATTGATTATTTATATTCAAATTGATATTGAAAAAACTAATCTTTTTATTTATTTTGCTAAAATATAGGTGAACCAGATTATAACCAAAAGAATTATATGGGGTAATTTATTACTAATCCCAATTTTTATAATTTTAGAAATATATTTATATATGACTTAATTATTAACAAAAATAGTCGACTTATTTGACTTAAAAAGTCATAATATGAGCACGATTAATTTGGGAATTAATATTTTATATGATAATTTCTTATTAAAGTAAATATTCAAATAAGAAAAATAAAATGTCATTGCTTTGCAAGGGCATGCACACTAGTATATATGAAAAGCGAGTATGTGTCTTAAACACACAAGCTATTAACAAAATAGTGAAATGTCAAAAAAGTCATTAATGAAAATAGTGGAATGCCCAAACTGTCATTAATGAAATCTCTTAAAATAACATGACACACATAGGTTTGTGTGTCGTCAAGGATGACCAAGACACATACTTTTTTTCCCTATATATATATATATATAATGTTCAAAACAAGCTAGTTTTAAAATATAATTCAATTACTAATTATATTGTTCAATATTATATGTTAAAATAAAAATTATTTATTTATTTAATGAAATATTTATAACAATTACAGTACAGGGTGTTTCGTTTCTTGTTTAACCTTAAATTGTTATTAATATCAAATTTTAGTATTTTATGTGAATTGTAATCAGAGACTTCGAGAGAAAGCAATCATTTGCACTCCAGTCTCCATCAATTCGCCATATCCACATTTCAGTTCTTCTAGTTAAACCACTGTAGCACTGCCAACCCAACCGGATAAACAAAAAGAAAGAGAGAAAAAAGAATTCGAAGATTTCATAATTAATAGTATGGTTCGGCTCAATGTGAACCAACCACGCGACATAATCCCATATATCTTAGCAAAACATCTTCCTCCCATAAGAGATAAGAGTAAATAGAAAAGTAGCCAAAATTAATATGGTTTTTTGTTACTCATTAATTAGTTATAGCATTAGCCATTAATTGGTGGGGAATATCCTTGAGGAAGCTAGCTCTTTATTATGTTACGTACGTACGTGCATACCTGGAGCCGAATAATACCCGAATCAAAAGGAGGTGGTTCGGATTTTAATTCCAATATAGCCGAGTTGAGGATGTCCATGGCCAATGCAGGCGTCAAAACGGCCGAAAAAGTCCGAGTTTGGATAGTACCTAAGGGTTGTTTAGAAGAATCATGGCCTTGGCAACCATTCATTGACAGTGAACATAATTGGTATCTCTGCTCCGAATTAATATCAACAAGACATAGTTAGTTACACTAATAGATAGATAGGGATAAATAGGGAAAGAAAAACAATAAAATAAAGAAAAAGAGGTTTACATGATGATGATTATTGTAGATATGGAGAGACTTTCTATTAGTTGAAATGGCAGCAGCAACAGCAGCTGAGGTTATTGAGCGTTTCATTGGTTCAAGGTCCAAGAAGCGTGCTATGCACAACTTCCCTGTATTTGCTGCCACTAGACATGATAAAAATAGTGAGGGAGAAGAGGGTTTGGGGCATAGGTATGGTCACCGAACCGGCTGAGGCACTAGTTCAGTGGTTCAACCGGTAGTTGAACCAGTTGAGATAGATTTTAATTTTTAAATAAATAAATAATATTTTATGCAATAAAAAATTAGTAATTTTATAAAACATTAGTATTTTTATATATATTTACAACAAAAGTACCTAATACTCCTTCCGCCTCTTAATATAAGACGTTTTAGAGAAGTTTTTTTGTCCCTTAATATATGACGTTTTATAATTTCAATTAAGCATTAATTGCTTAGTTTCCAATATTAACCCAAGTATTAAATATAACTTTGGTTCTCTCAGTATTTTTTGCGTAATAAATAACAATCTCTTTTTCCAATACAAGGTCAATATAGACAATTGATATTATATTTAATGTTATACAATCATTTCCTTAATACTTGTGCACAACTTTAAAAAGTCTTATATTAAGAGACGGAGGGAGTATCAAACTAATAGCATAGCATCTTAAAATAAGAAAATTAAACTCACAATGCTAAATAAAATAACCAATTCAATTATGATTGAGATAGCAAAATTTACAAACCTATGCCAATTTGTCAATATCACAAGACAAAACTCTATATCAGTTATTAAATAGCTAGGTGCATGTAGACAATTAATACGTAAAAGTTAAAACTCTTGAAAGTCCTGTTTTGGTTGATTTTTTTAAAACTCATGTTCTGGGCCTTCTGGTGTTAAATTTGTGAATACCTCCCACGGACCCATTAAGTAAACCAAGCAGCTCATGCCTCATTGACTAACTAGTAACAACCATTATTATAAGAAACCAACCTCACTCATCAGTCATCACAATTAAGTTACAAGAAACCAAGCAGCCCATCTCTTTATAATAATAAAAAAAAAGTACTGAATATGTGTTATCAAATGAAAAGGAGAAGGTCTCTGCCATTTACTTGTCAATAGTACTGACTGAATCATTTTTAATTTTATTATTGATACAAATGATAATAAAATTAAGAGCTTTTATATTCAGTTTATTTCAACTCATGTATTCCGATTTCTGATATGCCAATGAAAAACAGAAAAAAAGTGTTACAATTTCAAGTTTACTCTATATGGAATATGGTGTATCTAGTGTGTGGAGGGGAAAAAAAGAAGAGAATAAGTGGGGAAATCATCAAACGCTATCTATCCATCTCACAAGGCAACAACGCAACAAGTCATGAGTCATATATTCTGATGATGATGCCAGCCCTGTTATGGTCGGGAACTCGGTAACAGTCTACAAATCATCAACCAACAGTCCCGACGATAATGAGAGCAGAAAGGAATAGAGTCAAAGACTACTTACTTTAATGGGAGTGGGAGACAAAGAAAACAGCCGACGATAATGGAACTTCCGAGTTCGGTCAAGAGAACCACGGGGAATTGATATTTCCCCAAGTGTGGGCCCGTTTTTAATTAAAACATTATCATCACGATAAAGTAATAAGCAATGATATTAGAATTCCCAATGTGCACCTCCTCTCTTTTACGTTGCTCTATCTTGTAAATATCTCACCCTTCCTTTCTCCTCAAAATCACTTCATCCGCCCTTGTATGAATCCATTAGACTCTGTAAAAGTACATGGTCATATTTCCGGCAAGTCCAACCACGAGAACTTCACTCCCACAAGTAGATGCTCAAATCTAAAATTGGGTTCTTCAATTTCACCCCAATTGGGCCAATTCCCAATTTTCAACAAGGTATTTCACAAGACGCACCAAGGCGGGAGGAGGAGATCGAGGAGAGCTTGTTTATGCAGTTGAATGGTTGATTGACATTTAGGAACTTAATGTTCGGTGAGGGTGTGAATTGATTTTTTTGATAATAAAAGGTCTCTGTAATTATATTCTGGATGATGTCATGATGCTAGTGCAGAGAAGTAGGGAGAATGTCGGATGGCGAGAAAGATAGAAACTGATAAAGAGGAAGAGAGGGGTAAATTGGGAATAATAATCTTTATCTTGCTCTTTTATTTATCTACGTGTGTCCCGTGACTCCGTCACTGTATAGACGATGAGATTTATCCTAAAATTTGAACGACCCAAATGATTTATTGAGTGAACGGAAAATTCAAAATTATTTATATTTTATTGGAATAAATTAACTTTTGGTACTTGTACTGGGACACGATTTACAATTTGGTATCCGAAGTAAAAAAAGTTATAAACTGATGATTGTACTCAAAAAATATTACACTCCGTTAAACATTAGGGACACGACTTACAATTTGGTACCCGAAATAAAAAAAGTTATAAATTGGTGATTGTACTCAAAAATTTTTGTAATCTGGTGCTTGTACTTTCTAATTTTAAAATAATCATTAAAATTGATCCAACGGGAGAGACAAACATAAGGAGAGAAAAGCGAAGTCGACGCGAAGAAGATCATCGATGTTTTGTTCCATCTTTTCTTGCCTCCCACATTCCCACCATTGCTCCACAGTGGCGCCGACTTGGGAACTCTGGTGTAATCCATTCATTTTTGTTGCATGAACTACAATCTTCTTTCCGGATTTCATTTACGATTCCACTCCAAGACAAGTTCATCCTTTCAATTAAACACTGAAACCCCTTTAATAAATATATGGAAACCAGTAATCAATGGAGAATCGAGACAAGAAGAATGAGAGAAGAAGAAGGACAAAAGAAGAGAACCCTAATTTTCAAACAGAATAAAGATGAAACCCTACTGTTTAATGGAGTGTAATATTTTTCTAGTACAATCACTAGTTTGTAACTTTTTTCATTTTGGGTACCAAATTGTAAGTCGTGTCCCTAATGTTTAACATAGTGTAATATTTTTCGAGTACAATTACCAGTTTGTAATTTTTTTCACTTCAGGTACCAAATTGTAAGTCGTGTCCCAGTACAGGTACCAAAAATTGATTTATCCCGTATTTTATTTGATAGATTGATAGATGGTAAAATGAGCAAAAAGTTCGGTTCAAATCGTATTCCTTCAATTAAAAATTATTCAAAATATAAATTATTTAAATATGAGCAAAATTTTGAAGTTTGATAATTATTTGAACTTCCTCAAATTGTAATTTTCTATTAATATTTTGATCATATTCAGTCGTTCGAAAAGTTCAAACTGTTCGGACTCAATTTAAAATCGTATTCGTCTCAAAAGCTAAACAAGCATCAATCAAACTTTGTTTTATACTCCATAAATTTTGTGAACCAAATTTGAGTAACTCAATAATCGGCTCGACTCAATTTATATCCATACTTACTTGATTAAAAATAGATTTGTACTGCAAAAATATCAATTTCCTCACCGTTAATAATTAAGCCCTACTTCACATATTTATATGTTTAATGTTTGTCTAATTTTACTTGGGAGTTTAATTTGACATGAATATCGTTTAATATTTTAGAGAAAATAATTTTAAAAAATGTTGACAAAGAGGACTTTTTCCCAGGACTGAGCACAAAACCCGAAAACCGGGACGTTTTTTATGTAGTCGGACGGCTCAGTGATTTTTGAAAAAATCGTCAGGTTCATTTGATTACGCGTAAGACTGTAAATAAGTTCAGCCGGATTTTGACGAGTTCAAACTTTGTTTAAAAGTTAATCAAGTAGAGTTGTCCCGGATTTTAAACGAATCAAAAATTGTCTACGAACTTGGCTCGTTTATAAATAAATTAGACTCGAGTTCGAGTCGGGCTTAAACGAGTCTAGTTGAGCAGAGTCGAATTTGAGCTTAAGTCCGATCTATTTAATTTTTTAATGTTAATTTTCATTTTTTTTAAAGAAAAAATAATATATAAATATATAAATTCAAATTAAGTTATATAGGAACTTAATATTATACACAAATATATCTAGTAACTTTTATTTTAATTATGTTTAATTTTACATTATATTATATATATACTAAAAATTTAATTAAATAATTATTAAACGAGTCTGACTTAAACGAGCTGAGCTAAAGTTGGTCTCAAGTCGGGCCTAAACAAGCCAGATTCGAGTTGAATACCACACTATTCAAGATCGACTCGTTTAACTAAACGGGCTTAAGGTCTTATTTGAGCTCGACTCGTTAACGAACTTGAGTTAAGCTTAGTCAGGTCAGGTCAAATTCACATGTAGTCATGTTTATTTACAACCCCACCTAGATGGTATTTTTATGAAATCAAACCGACTTAGGCCCCGGTTCGCAGTCCAACCAATTAAACCAATTTGATTTTATTTTAATAATTATTGTTTTTGGGGCCTTTGGCTTTCAATTGTACCATTGTTGAATTCATTCATAAGCAAGTATTTAAAATACTCGTCATTCTTCAAAATGATAGTTTTATTTATTGAACAAAAAATAATAAAAAAATTAAATAATTAGTATTTACTTAAAATTCTCAAACGATAAATATTAAGAGACAAAATATAAAATAACCTATATTAAGGGTCAAAGTGATTATTGTTATTATTATTATTTTACTAATTTTTAACTAAAATTAAACACACTTCTTACTTGCCCATTGTCAAGGTTCAAACCTATAACCTCCTGCTTTGCAGGTGACCAGCAACTGAGTTAAATCTTTGGTGTGAATATTATTTTATGACATAAACCCCTACAGACGTCTCTATAATATGCATAGTATACGAATAAATAATTATTACAATTTAATTCGTCTCAAATGACATAATATTAAATATTTTAATGATAATTTATGATATTGTTAATCACAATGACATTTTAATCTCAAAATGACATATTATTATTAAATTGTGACTTTATTATATTATAAAGTGTAGTTACAATTACACTAGGGTTATTTTTGTTTCTAAAAATTGTACTTGGGATACAGCTATTAATCTTAAGTGTCTTATTTGTTTTCAAATTTAGACTTTGGACTATTAGTCTAAAGATTATAAAATGACTTAATAGTGTTGTGATTATAATTATAACCCCCAAAATTACAATCATATGATTATAGTCTTGGACTATGTTTGTTTGCAATGATTATAATACCAAAACTATTAATCATATGATTATAATTTCGGGATTATATTTATAATCTCAATACTATTAAGTCGTTTTAGAATTCATAGACTAATAGTCCCAAGTCTAATTTTGAAAACAAACAAGACACTTGGGATTAATAGTTATATCTCAAGTATAATCGTATAAACAAATATAGTCTTGAATTATAATTTTTGCAAACAAACATAGCTTAGATGATTTAATATGACCCTAGTTATAATTTATACCATGGATGACATTTGATGAATAAAATGACATGTATTACGGGCTGTTCGGGAATGACATGTAAGTTAAAACATAAGTTGAATTACAAGTTGTTTTAAGTTGTGATTTATAAGTAAAAGCATTCGGTATCAATTTGACTTATAAGTCAAAAATTAAGTTCAAACAAGTTATAAAGATATTCGACTCATAATGACTTATAAGTTAAAATAAATATAAAGATTACTAAAAAGAAGATTAATAAAAAGAGGGGCAAAATAGACATTATATTTGGTTAAACTAATTTATTTTAAAATAACTTATAAGTCATTTTAAAATAAATTATAAATACTTGCTTATTTTTTTTTTGACCTAAAACTTAATTTATAAGTAAAAAATAAATCATCCACTTGACTTACTCCAAGCAAATCATAAAGGTTAACAAATAGAAACATAACATAGTATGAATAATATGCTAAATCAGGATAAATAACAAAAGAATAGCCCAAATAACAAGCATGGATGGTATGATAACTATGATGTCTGCAAAAAACGAATATGCAAGAGGTGCTTACCGCTTAGCAAGATCTAAGTTAAACAAAACATACATGGATGGAATAAGCTTTACCCCATGACCACTTGGTACTTGAGTCACAATTTTTTCTTCTTCTCTTTTGTCCCTGTAGCCTGTAGGTTTAATTATATTATTATTTTGTTATATATATTTAGTTTTAGTCTTTTAAATTTTATATTGGAATTTTCTATTTTATCTCAAATAATTTATTGAATGAGCGAGAAATTTAAAATCATAGATAGATAGATAGATTTAGTCTTTTAAATTTTATCTCACATATTTTACATTATACCGGGTGTGTCAACTGTCACCTGGACTAACAGACAATTAATTTTTCATATAATAAAAGTTTGAAATGAGTTTTTATTTATTTTAATTATTGATGTAGATAAGAGTGTAAATAAATCGAGTCGAGTATTGAGTTGTTTAAATTTGGTTCACAAAATTTATCGAGTATAAAATAAGGTTTGATTGAGGTTCGTTTAGCTACCGAGTCGAGCACGATCTCGAATCGAACCCGAATAGTTTGAACTTTTTGAAGGAGTATGATCCGAGCATCAATAGAAAATTAAAATATGAGAAAATTCGAATAATTTATTAAATTTTAAAATTTATTCATATTTAAATTATTTATATTTTGAATCGGATTCGAATTAAATTTTTAATCAAATAAATACGAATGGAGTTCAAATTATTTATTCATTTTAGAGCATGAGATGTAGCGAGTAGAGAAGCTAGGAGTCCAACAGGAAGAATTGTGGTGGACCGTGAAAAAGAGAGTAGAGTCTAGAGAGAGTAGGGAAAACAAATTGTTTCCAATCCTTCTAATTTTCTTCAAGAAAGTCGAAGCATATTACGCATTTGCCCTTGACTAAACACCGCCTTTGCCTAAACATGCCACACGGATTAACTAAACACCTCCTTGGTCATGTGGACAAAAGTTGGCTTCTGATTGGTTTAAATAGGGGTATTCTTCCCTAGCCCCTAGGGCATAATGCATTGAATCCCTCCCAAATCAGAAAGAAAAAGTGAGAAAAAACCTTAACTGCCCAAGACTGATGAAGACGACGACAGCACCAACCGTTACGTTAATTACCTGCGAGACAGCCAGCCCAGATAATCAGAGAGTTTTTAGAGAGAGAGAGAGAAATAGAGGGGATTTTGAGGTATTGTGATGGAAGAGAAGGAGTACTCTTTGTTGAAAGATGTTAAATTGGAAATCAATGGGACTTTCTCTCTCTGCTTCTGGCTTTACCTTCCCACCTCCACTCAATATCCCTCTCTACTCCTTCGACAGGTTTCTTTACTTTTTCTTTACGCAATTGCAACTTCGATGTTTTTTTTTTCCTTTCCCTTTTGGTGTTTACTTTTATGAATTATACCCGTTTCTTGTTTCTTACTTTTATGGGGTTTTCTTGTTCAAATTGATCACTTACTTCTCTATATTTAGTGGTTAATTTTGGATGAGTTGTAGAGATATCAAAACTTCAGTCTTTTCAGGTAGTTAAGTTCATATATATTTTTTATTAGGAAGGGTAGTCCTCTGGTTTTGGGCTTTTTTGTCATTAAGATGAAGATTTTTATCCTCCATGGAGTCTTTAAGATGACTCAATTTCAGTAGGAACACCGATCTTGATGCTGTATGGCAGCATCATAATCTAGCCATTTAGATTTAATAATCATGAACCTGTTTTTGGAGACCATTATACCTTAACAATATCAATGATTAATCATATATTTGATGAGGTTGCATTTAGTAATAGCTCGTTTAAGTTTTTGTGATCATGGTTGTCCACTTTTAGTATTTCAATGAAATTGCACCACTAGAACTTGTCTGAATTAAAAATAATTGACAATGCACCATGAAATTAGCACTTCACCTGCATCCACTCCATTGTACCATTGTGGAAAGGTTGTGTTGACTCGTGTTATTTGGTTATGCAGTTGCATCCTGGTATAACTTGCAATGTGCCCTTCCTTGTACTGAATGAACAGAAGAAATTGATGCTTTCCCCCCTGGTTTTTCTACACCAAGAAGCTCCTACTCCTGGAGATTCCACTTTGTTTAAGGAAAATACCTGTGCTTCTGCGACAATTGAGTTCCCTGTGAATAAATGGGTTCATGTTGGATGCGAGGTATATTATACACAGTTCACAAATTTTACAAATTTGTCATACAAAATTGGTCCCAAATCATCTAGCATTCATTAATAAGATGGTTGGTAATTGTGGAGAAAACTAATTTAGGAACTCTATTGTCTCTTGACAATGGCTCTCGTTCTCAGGGGGTTCTCACTGCTGATTTGTGATTCTCTACACTCTTCTGTTGTGTTGAACTTTTGACTAGTTTATATATCTTAACTATTGCGAATCACTAGTCTCTTTTCACACTCCAAGATTTAAATGTATTTCAATATGTGAAAAGTAGACAGCCTACCCTCATTTTGTGGGGAGCTACAGTGCTTTTTCGGACTGAATTCCAGCAAGACACGGCTCCGGATATTTTTATTAAGGTATATAGCACAGTCTCAGAAAACAGTCTCTCTTATACCTTTTGTGGTCTAAGGCAAAAGAAAGCTATTAACCGCAAGGAAGATAGTTCCAAACACCCCGGGAGGTGAACCAAAATGAGCTTTGGTAGCGGCAGTTTGGGTCGGTGTTAGGGAGGTAGAGGAGGCCTAGCTACTATAGTCTTACCTTTTTCTATTTCCTTATAATAGCAGTAGTCCCTTCCTTTCCATTGCATTAAAGAGTAATGTTAGCTGAAACATGGCTCATTTGGGACAACAAATGGGGAGCTACAACATGGTACATGACACACGCTAAAACCTTTGACACTTGGGGCAGCTTATGTTGTTCACATACATAAATGTCAGTGCATTTTTTTTATCCTTAAAAGAAGGTATTGATGTTGGTCTTTTTCCCTCGTCTCAAGATTCATCTAAAAGCTGTCTTATCAGATTTTGATCATTGTTCTTTTGGTTTCTTTCTATAAGGATAAACTCTTAAAGGCGGAAATAGATGAAAATGTTTTGAATCTTCTAATTTAGTGTCCCAAAAATGAAGATGTGCTGAGTTGGAACACTTCAATAAAATCACCATTCACTCAGATGTCCCAAAATATTTCACTTTTTCAAGGCCAGCATATCTTTACCTTTGAGAAAAAGAGATGGCATTTCTCTTTCTCTTCTATAAATTTGACATAAAAGTAGGTGGAGCACATAAGAATGTTTCTGTGCACATTTATATAGGAGGGGTATAAGAGGATCAAATTGGTCAACTTTCCTTGTCTTAAACTATTTCTTATGTTGACCATGACAACTAATTTAAGACGGTGTATAATATTATTTTTATATTTCAGCAAAGGATGAGAGTGATGAGAAGCTGAGAACTTAGGGAGTAGTTTTGCTATGTATATTTATGGTTATATTATTTTTATATTTCAGCAAAGGATTATGAATGAGAATAGGCTTAGGGAAAAGGAGTATATTTATGGAACTTTTGGAAAATTATGACGAATGAACTTTAACTGAAAAAAAGAATGAACTTTAACTTCATTCCCTATATTGGGCCTGATTTCTGACAAGCTGAATTTACTGCAGGATATGGTTGTGGTATTCAATGTTATTTCAATTGTTGTTTGAGTGAGACATTCACTAAAGCCAGCAATAAAAACATAATCAGATGTATATGAAATGTTAAATTGAGACTTGAACCAGGTCAAGGTTTTGATTGATTTGTTCAGACAGCTGCATCCAACTTCTTGTGCTGTGTGCCTGTGTTTGTCCTTGATAGAATTTGTTATTGAAGTTTTATGCTTGATGGCTTCATTTCAGATTTCTGCTGATTTTGTGCGACTTCACATAGATGGGTTGATTGTGGGAGAGAAGCCTTTATTTTCCACACTAAACAAGGACTCACATTCAGATGGTTCGAGGAAAGTGTCTTTGGCTTGTACTCATGGAGAAGCTGACGAGAATCACGAGATACAGGGTTATGTCCATGGTGTGGAGGTCTTGCCTCCAACATCATCTATAAAAAGTTACTATGCTAAGGTGCATGCTAATAATGATCCTAAATTTCTACAAATATTTTTCTTACCCTGTAAATCACTCTGCTTTCTTGGATCTCCTTGTTAAGTTTATTTTTTTTGTTTCTGATGCTAGGATCCCCCGCTACAACTATCTATTGATAACTCAAGTGCCTCTGACATCGAAGAAGACAATGATGGTGTCTGGAGCATTGTTGGTGGAAAGGTTAAACTTGTCTTTTTTTCACCTTCTACAATAGTGTTGTATTTCCCATCATGGTCTCATCATCAATGAAATGCGTTCTTATATGTGAAATGGATTTGTGCTTGCGCTGTTCTCTTGTAGAACTATTATTCAGTACGACTGCTGCAAATCTGTAAGATTTTACTCCTCCATGCCATTTTTAGAAGTTCCCATTGGAATTTCACGCACTTTAAGAAAGTAAAAGGATGGTGTAAAAAGTTATGAAGAGTTCATTCATGATTATCTTCTTTTGAAATGAGGGTAAAATGGTACCCTTTGGGCTTTGTATAGATTGAACACTAAGGGGAAAGGTTTTACGAGACTTCCAAAAAAGGAATAAGGGACATCTTAATTGGATGGAGGGAGTAAACGTCTTTATGTTTGTGTGTTTGTCAGTCTGTTAAGTTTGATGTTATCAACTTAAAGAACAGGCTCAGTTTCTGTCTCCATGTCTGGCTTCACAGCTCTTCATTCTTTTTAGTATTATTAACTACCTTTAAAATCCCCATATTTGAAATTCACTTTCAAATTTCAAATATCTGGGACATTGGTAAAATATATGTCGTGTTGCACAATCAAGAAATCTGTAACTTGCAGCTGTTGAGAAGAAAAATAAAATTTTACCCGATTCAGAATTTATGATCCATTGCAGGCAACAAAGTTACTTTTTACCCGATTCAACAAGAATTTTATGATCCATTGCAGGAAACAAAGTTACCAAGTTCAGACAAGATATCCGTTCTACCATTCTACAATAGTTTGAATATCTATTATTGTTCACTAGAACTGTATGTGTTTTTTCATAAATATGGATTCTGTTTATGTAGGTACAAAAAATAAAATTTAAAAAAATTCACTTGGCCATTGATGACTGGTGAGTCAACTAAGTGGATTCATGAGTAGAATATATGGATTCTTTAAAGTACAAAAATAAAAATCTTGGCTGTTGCTGATTTCCATTTACAAATGAAAACATAGCCGTGAAGATGAAGAAATACCTGGATTCTCTGCGTTGTTCATCCATCCCTACGATATATTGGTGACTTACATAACCATATTCATTTGACATTGGTTGGACTCCTTGAAATATATAAGCATATTTTACAGATATACTTGTCCAATGAGAAGCCTTACTGACTTTAATATTGGCACAGATTAGGATTTAACTGTCTATTAGGTATTTACTTTCAGTACTATATCTTTTAATGCATTTTATTTTATCTGTTTCTTGGGAATGCAGGCCTCCTGCCGCAGGAACTTTTCCTTGGATGTTATCTTGTTGGATGCATTTGGTCAGCCTGTGAACAAGGAAGTGGAGGTCTAATCTTTGGCCTTTATATATTTTAAAGTTCAAGAGGTTGTTACTTTTAGCTTTTGAACTGAAGGTACTCATTTAGATCCCTTGCTTCTCTTGTTAGGTTGTTTCTTCACTTTTTTATGCTGACAGTGAGGCACCTGTAGAGAAGACAAATGATGCTGATGCCCCTCTTCTTACAATTTATGATGGAATAAAATTTGCCTCTTGGGATAGACCAAGTAAATTAGTTAATGGCCGTGCCTCCTTTAAGCTCAAGATATCTCAGGTATTTTGGTGAGAAACTTGTGACACATGTATCTCATTTATATTAATTAGGATATGCAGGATACTGCATCACATATTTGAGGTGCGATCAACTAAGAATATTTACTTGTAGTAGATAAAGTATCTGTTTACATTTGTTTCCTTAGTAGATTATTCTTCAAATGTTTTTTCCCCTGAAAATCATTGTGCAGTAGTTAAATGGGGGTATCATGTTGCGATTGAATTAAGCTTAAATTGCGGGACCTTAAAATGATGGCGCCGCTATTTGTGTGATGATACTTATATGTATGTCTTTGTTTTCTCGTATTGGATAGATTTTTTTTAGATAAATCTCTAGCATTGTATCATTGTTTGACAAATGTATCATGGATCTTGTTCCATCATAACTTGCAATGACTTTATTTTCTCTCCTCATTTCAGCTTTCGTCCAAGTGTGACAATAAGCTGTTCCGCATTAAGTTTGACATTCCAAAGTTGGGAAAGTATCCTTTTCTTGAGACATTTTCCCATCCAATTCACTGTATCAGCTTTCGTCCAACTATTTCTCGGAATCGTAATTCACGAGAATCTTCTTTTATGTGGAAAAACTCAATTTCTCCCATGAATTTTCTCAATGGCTCTCAATCTTTTGGTATGGATGAAGGATCCCTAGATGTTCTGCACGATACCATAACCGAAGCAAAACAAAGTCCTTCATCAAAGCGAGTCAAATTGGGACAACAAAAAACATTTGAAAATTTCAAGGTTGGTATCTTGTAGGACCAAGTCAATATGGAATGCAACTCTCCTGTCTGATTACTAATGTTAGTTATAAAACCCTATCTTCTGCGATCATTTGTTAATTAAGTACTTATATATGTCGCCTTGACCACTATATGAACTACATGATACTACTTTGCATGGAGAAAGTTAGGCCAGGATCCATTTTATTCTAAACTATAACACAATACACATAATTGTATCTAAAAGTATAACATATGTAGTTATATATATATATATATATATATATATATATGTTTAATGGTGTGAATAAAAATATTGAAGTGAAATAGTTGTATCAATGTGGTCACATCACATTTTAAAATTGAGATCTCACATTTAGTGTGTGATATACACTTTTCTTGAAGAACTTGAACATGGTGAATAAATAATAATAAATTTTCTGCATATTTCGTTACTTGCTATTTTTCCCCTCAACAAAGAAAAGAAAATTGATCCATCCAACGTATGTTTGAATTCTTTTTTTTCTTCGGACTCTTACATTTGGTTATGTGTCAATTAATCTAGATGTGCAGTTAGAGTTTAGGTGTACACTATATAGTCCATGGTTAAAATCCCGATTGCGATCCCATGAAAGGAAAACAATCCGGATCGGAGTAGGATCACAAATATGCATAGGATCGCATAGATTCACATAGGATCGCATAGATTCACATAGGTTCACATAGAATCGTAGGATCAGTGTGGGATCGTACGATCTTATCAAAGTGAACTAAAAGTATGTATTTTGACTCTTTTTGACTTGTACAAGTGGTTCAATTAAATTAAAAAAAAATTAAACTTCTAATCTCTAAAGCTTTAGAACCCAAATAGAAACATTTTAATTTAATATGTATAGAATATAGATGAAATGCATTTGATATTTGAATATTGCTACTAGGTACTTCTTTCCTTAATTGAATTAGTTTATAGTACATAATTAATGTTCAAGTTGATTGGTTGACACTTAACACTTAGTATATGTAAAATTAATAATTGATTTTTACAGTATTAAGTTTATTGACTATATATGGTTGTAAATGTAATTAAAACTCTATTTTATGTGAAGGTTATGGTTGAATTCTAATAAAAATGTAACAATCAATGTGAGAATTTATACTTTAATCTTCTCTAATAATTTAAATATGAGATGATATAGATATGAAATTTCATTATGATAAATGTAGTGTATTGGAACTACATTCTCATATTAAAATAATTCATTTTTCCTAGAATCTTACGATTCTAAGGTCTGATTTTAGGATCTGATCCTGTGAACCCCAAAACGATCCTACATGGGATCCTGATTTTAACAACCTTACTTCATACCAATCAATTACCCTGCTAATCCATCAAGCTATGCCTACCTTTGTGTAGATATCTTAAAATTATCGCCATCAAAACTGGTTTCCTTGATTGTAATGATGTCTTTTCTACTCCATATTAAGTAAAGTTTTACACATGATTTAATGTTTATCACTTTTTTAATAGGGTGATAATGCATATGGGACAAGTTTGGGGAGGAGACCAGAAGACCATGTAGAAAGAAACGATTCCTCCTCCGATTCAGAAAGCAGTGAAGCAACAATTACAATTTCCCAGAGCATGTCAAATAATAGAACTATAGTTTCAGATTCAACTGTTTTCAAATACTGCCTAGGAGGCCTAACTGACAGGTCTCTTCTGCTTAAGGAAATTGCAATGGTAGCTTCTGAACAAGAACTCGTGGACTTCGCGCAGCAGGTTTCTATTTTCTCAGGATGTTTTCATCACTGGTAATTAACAAGGGTTTCACATTTTCAGATACTCTTTATTTTGTAGTTTGAGTCGGCATACTTCAGCATGTTGTCTATTAATAATGATATACTGCTTTCGAAATCTATGTAGCCAAACTGCCAAAGTTTGGAAATCAGGTTGACCAAGCCTTTTGATTGGAAATACATTTTCTTTTTCCTTCATTTTTGCGACAATAACATGCAAACATCTGACATGCTAAGTGCATTATACCTAATTGACCTCCAGAAGTGATAGCTAAATCGTATCCAGCATGGGTAGTATTTAGTACATGGGAGACGCCTTTTTTTGCACCTGTTTATCTTCGTTTAATTTAAGAGTTAACTCAGGAAAATGAAAGTAGTATTTTGGTTGCTGACATCTTTCGTTGTGCAAAATTTTGTGAAATTATGCTATCAGCAAATGATACTTGTATTCTGCAGGGTAGGTGCCATATTGCTATCCTACTTATATAGAAGGTTTACATTTCAGGCACCAAATCAAAATTGGAAAGAGATTGATCGAGGATGGAGTTAAAGCTTGGAATTTGATTTCACTAAACAATCACCATGTTCTTTGGGAGAATTTGGTTTCTGAGATTGAAGAGCAGTTCAAGAAAATTTCCTGTTGCAGTACCAGATATTTGTCATTGGAGGTCTCTCTCTCTTTCTCTCTTGCTCTCTCTCGGTCCGCACGTTCGTGTACACATACACATGTGCATGTGTTTGTGTGTGCGCACATGTGTATGTGTGTGTGAGAGTTCATGAATAGGATGTTGAATTGATCCATGTATATGCTGGTAAAAGGTGTATTTCTAACACCAAAACTGAAGAAAGTGATTAAACACATGTACAAGATTTTGACATATATCGTTCCTGCTTGATTCATAATTTTATATCAAGAGCATCTTGCCACGGTTTTACACAAGGCCTTAGTTAACAATCTTTCCCGAGAGTTGCTAAGTAAGCCTCTTTGCCTAGTAAACACCAAGAGAACTAGTAAGGAAGCTTAGTAAGGAACAATAGAACTTTTAAAGAAGAAAGAGTTTGATTACACAAGAAAGCTTTTGTACAAGAGTGCTTGGAGAATGCTTTGTCTAGGAGGATCAGAGTTTAGGACTGAATTCCATTTGATTTGATGGTTTGGCCAACGAGGCCCCCTCCTATTTATAGCCATCCCACAATGGAGGGTCCTACTATTAATAGAAAGTTCTAGGTACAAGCTTTTAGTTTTTTACATGTCATGCATTCCTACTACATTCTAAATACTTTCTATAATGTAGTAAGTAAAATATACAAGAATGGTATTGAATATTGTAGAGGTTACTAGACCCATTCTAGAATATCCTACTTATTACAACTAGTTTGAGTATTTTAAAATATTCCTAAAATACTTCATAGCCCTCCCCATTATTTTGGTTAGTTCCACAATCATGTGGAATTAGTTAGAGCTTTCACCATATTCTTCAAGGTTCTAGAGACTTGTCCACATCCTTGCTAAGTAAACCTCCAATAAGTGCCAATGCGACTTCTCGCATGGGATAACCTTAAGAACTATCCATGGACGTGACATTCTCCTTCACCTGATTTTTGACGCCTCGTCACATTTGAGCTTCAAGTGTCGAACTTCATAATCGTTCAACAAGTCTTTCACAGGTGTTAACTTTGTCCCTTTGATGAACTCGATTGCACCAAGCAACTTGCTAGTGCCTTCCCCAATTGCACCAAATGTATCTCGCGATAAGTCGTGTGTCCATTATTTTTGGAGATTACCAACACTCCTCGATATGATATTAGTGCCGAATTGTACTTCTCCATAAAGTCCATTCCAAGGACAGCTTAGTGATCATCATGTCGATGACAATGAAGTCAGCCTTTCCTGGCCCATGCTCCGAAAGTGAGTTCAACCCCTTTACTATGCCATGGGTTTGTTGCTTTCTTCGAATCGAATTGAGTTCACCCATCCTAAATCCTTTGTTCGTTTGAGCTCTTAACGCTCCACACATGTCGAGTCAAAAGTTATGTGTGGCCCACGCTTGCACAACTTTTCCCAAGCCTCCATGTCGACATATATGAATGTCTTTTCACATCTTCCTAACCTCGCACTCCACAATCATCTTTGGCATTTGCAACACTCCTTTAGGTTTCTTCCCATGTCATTTAATGACAACATGCTAAGCAAAGCCTTCCGTTGAGAGAAATCCTTGATGAAGTGGTACCCACCACCACACCAATAACATCGTAAAGATTTAGCACCAACCTTTGCATGATCTTTCTTTGGTGATTTTCGCCTCTCATTGCTAAGAAAGTTGCCTCTGGCCTCTCTATCACTTGCACGGAGAGGAGCATGACTTGAGTTGAGGAGTTGAAGAGCTCCCATTGTAGCTTCATCCTCGTGTTCCCCCTTTGTGATTAATGCATTGAGGGCTTGGCGCTTTGGACTCTCTCTCACCCAATGAGATCCATTACATATAAAGTAGTTTTCTTGTGACTTTTTGTCAAATTTTTTGCCTCTGTCTTGATTGTGGATGGCTCTACCCCCATTCCCCTTGGGGTTAGTAGATGTCGTCCCCTTTTCTTCAACCTTATTCCCATGGGTATGGTTGCCCTTGGGTTTAGAGTTCTTTTTTGCTCGTCCGGTACTCCACTAAAATTTTTGCAACTGTCATGGTGGTAGACACATCTTTCACACCATGACGCTTGAGTTCTCGGGTAGTCCATGGCTTTAACCCATCCATGAAGTTTGAAATTTGGAGCATGAGGTTAGAGAACTCCTTCACATACTCCCGAATTGAACCATCATGCTTGAGCTCCTTCATTTTCTTTCGAGCATCATGGCCAATGTTTACTGGTTAAAACTTTTTCTTGAGTTCCACCTTTAAGAGCTCCCATGTATTGATGGTGCATGTGCCTTTCTCCATCTTGGCACACTTCTCGCGCCACCAAATCAGTGAAGTAAAGGGAAACAATGTTTATGGTGTAGGACGATCACTGAAAATTGGTTAGAATAATATAAGAGGCTTTGGAAATCCATGAATTAGAAGTTTTTTAGTTTCTTTAATTTGCAGTTATCTTATTTAATTTGTAGTTAATTTATTAAAGTCTAAGTTAGGTTAGAAAAGTTGTCTAGGAGTATTATAAATAGTAATGTACTTCATTATTTTGGTACATTGAATAATTAGAATTGATTGAGTTTTGTGTGAGATTATCTGTGTGATATTTATCATTCGTCCCAAAACCCCCGTCCCCATCATTTTACCTTCACTTTGCCTTCCAAGTTTAGCGCCACAAAGTACCGCTCCATATGCCACAAGAAATTGTCTATCATTGTGGCATCCCTCTCGCCATCATACTGCTTGGGTTTAGGCATGTCCTTGACCCTTGGAGTTTCCTCACTTAGTGGTGTAGTGTGTCAATTCCATTCGCCACAACTCGCTTGCAAAGAGTCCAATTTACAAAGCGTTGCCTTATGCTTGCTAACGCTTCCAAGATCTTCGCCTAGAAGGCCATGCTTTCCTGTGCCGCGTCATAGGTGGCGGTCTTGAAGGCCTAGAGCAATTTGTCGTGATATCTCTCTATCTTGGTGTCAAGCCCCTCAATAGAGTCTTCCACATTTTGTTCTAACTTGTCAAGCTGCTCCTTGACACCCGTGCTTCCATGGTAGCCATCACATTCCTTGATTTATTTTCTCTTGCACCTTTAGGTGGGTTGGGCACTTCATCTCTATCTGTGACGTTCAATATGATGTTTAGCAACGAACCCCTTTGTTAAAACCTTGGTTCTAATACCAACCGTCACGGCCTTAGACAATCTCTAAGCCCCACCGTGCGGCCTTAGTTAACGATCGCCCCCGAGAGTTGCTAAGTAAGCCTCTTTGCCAAGTAAACACCAAGAGAACTAGTAAGGAACAAGATAACTCTTAAAGAAGAAAGACTTTGATTACACAAAAAGCTTTGTACAAAAGTGCTTGGAGAATGCTTCGTCTAGGATGGCCTAGGATTGGATTCCATTCGATTGTTTGGCCCACCTCCTCAATTCTAAATCCTCCATTGATACCCACCAATACATTCATATACAGGGTTAACATTCCTACATTCATTCTACTTACTAACATTCCTACATAACATACATACTAACATTCCTACTACATTCCTACATTCATTCCATTTACTAACATGCCATATACTTTCCTACTACATTCTAGCGCCTTCTAGTGTAGTAAGGAATATACAAGAATCGTATTGAATATTCTAAAGGTTCCTAGACTCATTCTAGAATATTCTACGTATTACAACTAGCTTGAGTATTCTATAATATTCCTAAAATAATCATAGTCTTCCCCATTATTCTGGATAGTTTCACAACCATGTGGAATTAGGTAGCGATTTCTACCATAATCTTCAAGGTTCTAGAGACTTGTGCACATAAGCCCAAGGAAGCCTCCAATAAGCGCCAATACTTGTAAAACAATAAAATCTTTGCTTAGGTTATTATTGATGTTTCAGGACTTTGAGCTTCTGAGGAGAATTGCTGGGTGCCAAGAGTTAGTGGCCAGAGAAAACTTTGAGAAGTTGTGGTGCTGGCTATATCCAGTAGCTTTTACATTATCACAAGAATGGATAAATGCATTGTGGGATTCTGTGTTACCAAAATGGATCGAAGGACTCATTACAAAGGAAGAAGCAGAATCCTCACTTGAAGGTCCAGGAGGCCTTCAAGACCCTGGGACATTTGTACTGCGGTTTCCTACATCAAGGAGCTGGCCCCATCCAGATGCTGGTAATCTTGTAGTCACTTATGTCGGTAGTGATTACACTATTCACCACAGGCTGCTCTCTCTTGATTTCATCTACAGGTCCATTTTTCATTTTATTTTCTATGTTGTGATCTTTGCTATAATGATAATTACTTGTTTAAGGGAGATGGGGTGAAATTATTCTTGTGTTTCCTTGCATAAAGAAGTGGAAAAGGATTATGGAAATGAGGATTATGATGGAATAGTTCAGTTAAAAGAATTGTAGAGAATTGAAAAAGAAAGAGGTAGGAGGAACTTTGTAGAATGCAACTGTTGTTCTCAACTCTTAGTTTGATCGCCACAAAGGTCATGAAAATAAAAAATAATCCAATTTTTTTTAGTGTCATTGAGATTATTGCTTTCGACAAACCTTGACCCACCACCCCCACCCAAAAAAAACAAAAAGAAAAACACACACAAAAGTATTAAATGCATTAACACCCAAAAAGGGGAGGGGGTGGGGGCTGTATATGCATTAGTAGGTAGATCCGATAACGATACAAGGTGTTTTGATACAACTTAATTATCATTGCAGATATATGTTGTAATTTGGTTCTCAGCTCAATTTCATATGTAGTTGCTATTGTTTCCTCTTACTTGGCATTTCTTTGTGCTTTTGTAGTTATGGTGCCAAGGAAACAACTGTAAAGCCGCTTAAGGAAATGCTACTTGAAGAGGCTGAGCTCTCTCGCTTGGGAAGGCAAGACACCGTTTATTTGTTGCTATCTTGGTTGATTTTTTTTTATATATGTTAATTCTAAATGTCTTAAAAATGCAGGATTAGAAGAATCTTATAGCTTGCTTGAGATGTAGCTTGTATAACCTCTAACTTGGAGAAAGTTTACCCCTTTTGGGGTGAGAGGAATTTGATTGAGGTTTGAGGATCAGTGTTTGTAGCTTTGTGTGTATAGTAATCATTAGCTCTTCTAACTTCATCTGTATAAATTAAATTCTTGGGTTGGGGTGGGGTGGGGTGGGGTGGGGTGGGGTGGAACAGATTTTTTTTAGATGTTAACAGAATAGTGTTGTGTGGAAGTACCAAGCCAAGTGCTCACCTGCCATGGCAAAATCAGAATCTAATAATCCATTTATTTCTAAAAAGAAGAAGAAAGAAAGAAGAAGAAGAAGAAGATATATACTGTTTCACATGATTCATTTTGTGTTGGGTAGACATTTGATGGATTGAAGATGATGATGACGAAAAAGATAAGAGGACAATGCTGACTAGCACAGCTCTATATTTCTCTCTCCAAAAATGGCAAAAAAATAATATGATACGGAGAAGGGGTAATCTTCATATGTTTCTTTTGTTTTGGTTGTGGTTTAAGTTGCTATTATTTGTGAACTTACCTTATTTTGGTTGGTTAGTGCAACACTCAAAAGATTTCTTTTTCTTTTTAAGAAGTAAAATAAATATTGTTACCCATTTTAAAAATATTACTTTTTTCTTTCCAAATTATAAGAATAATATTAACTTTCTAAAATTAATTTAAATTTTGAAAACTATAAATTTTATAATTGATAGTATTTTTAAATAGTTTATAATATTTATAATTTAATTGATATATTAAATAAATTTATATCAATTTTGATCTTATAATTTAGAACGAATGAAATATTATTTTGTCATCTTGGGACTAGACTATTTAGAAAGATTTAGAAAATAGGAAATGATTAGAAGTTAACTTTAGTCCATTGAATAATATAATATTGACATATAGATCGAGAAATAATCTTTTCGCAAGTCATAACTGTTAATTAATCAACTTCATGGTTCCATCTGAATTTTGAGGGACTAATTAGGAGAGAGAGGGTTCAAAGTCCCATATGAGTACGAGTGTAGAGAAATAATAAATAATACTCCATCGATTCCATAATAATTGTATTTTTAGAAGAAAAAAAATTATTTTAATTTATTTGTCGTTTAAAATTTTTTAGGAGAATAAATTATTTATTTTCATATATTATTCCTAACTTCTTTCATTCTCCCAATAATTTTTCTCTCTTGCATTAATAGTTTTCAACTTTTTATAAAGGAGTGATGGAATTTCATACAAATTTTAATTCTTAAATGATAATATTAAATGACTTTTTAAATTTATGTGCATAAAACTAAAAATTCAGTTATTATGAAACCGAGAGAGTAATCTCACGTTATTCAATCCCTTAAACAATTATTATGTAGAAAATTGTAGTTAGTAATATTATGTGATGAATTCAATGCACACCTAAAAATAGTTACCATAGTTATTAGTATATTATTATATTAGGGGAACAGTGCTTTTACATGATATTTTCACATGATTTCTTTTCACATAAAAGTGGGATTTAAATTATTTTTTTTAATATAAGAGAACTATGTGAAAATATTAAAAATAAATGAATTTTCTATTATTATTATTATTATTATTGTTATTTAAAAACAGAAAATAAAATCCAATATCGATGAACAATGGTTGTTCAATTAAAACTCTCATGATCATGAGCCATCAGCATCACCAGATACGTATATGGTGTGGCAAGGTATACGTAAATACTTTATGATGGGGTGATGGGAAATGTCAACAAAGGGGGATAAAAACACAATACATGGGGTTCAGGAGTGGTTGGTTTTGTACTTTTGTCCGTCATTCCTTTGAAATAAGTTGGGCATATGGTGACCATCTTTTAACTTATTGATCTCTGTCTACTCTACGTACGAAAAAAACAAAGGATTTAAAGTTACTCGTACGGCCCTACCTTATTAATTAAAGAAGGGTTTTTTTTATATAAGAAGATTAATATGAAATTAATTTTTTAATTAATTAATTATATAATATTTGTCTTGAATATCAGATGTCAGAATGTGATTTTTTCAGTTTTTCAATAATCAATTTATCACGACCGCGAGCGGATTTTCTTTTTATGTACCCATTGTCTTCATTGATTCATTTGTTTAATTATTAAGCTCTGCTCTGCTCTGCGTTAAAGTTTGAATCTTTATCAAGTTTCCATGTGAAAACCCACCATAACCAGTGCTACTTTTCCGGCGGCTTTCTCAGCATTCTTTTTCCTGGTAAGGAACTAATCCCCATCATTTCCTTTACTTTCTATTTTACATTCATATTCTTCGAACTTCATTGATTAAGTTTTCTTAGGTTCTCTTTGTGCAGTTGTACAACCTCCTACTTTTAGGAGAAAGTTACAATTTTTAAGATTGAGAAAGAAGAAGTGACCTAAAAGTCTAGCTTACATAGTTTCATATTGGTTATGAGCTGATCTTCCTGTTACTAGATTCCCCTATGTCTCTGTATTCCGACTTGTTTTTGGATGAAAATGAACAGCAACTTGTTTTGCTCCATTATTTTCACAACTTACTGTTATTATCTGTTTGCTTTCATTCTTGCACCTTGAAATTTATATTATTTAATGAATGATAGTGGAATATGATCTATCTTATGTCCTATATAAGTGTTTAATCCATTCAGGAGATAAGAAAATTAAATATTTATTTTGTTCTTTTGGTATTTTTGAATTAGGTCAAGACTTCTGCAAATTCAACTGCTAATGTTTCAGACCATCTGTGGTTTTGTTTTCAATAATTGGGATAGCTGCTCTAGACCCAAGGATAGTGGAAGGATATTTAAAACAATTTTCTTGGTCTACAATTTCAGATTACTGCCCTCAAGGCACTCCTTGTGGTCTTCTCCCTTTGTAGAACAGGAATGGAACCTCGAGTTCTGGCACTCTACATCACAATATGTGTGGTCGCTTTTGTAATCTCAAAGATAACTATAGCTGTCCTCATCTACCGACGGTGGAAAAGAAAGAACTTGGTTATACAAGATAGTTTCTATGGTATACTCTTTTGTTTAATTCATGATCCAGTTAACTATAATTTACTTCTCTTACTTTGGTATATGCTAAATGCCCATTTGATGTTTGAATGCAGGTGGGAAATTGGTGATGTTTAGATCACGAAAGGTGAAGTCTTTAAAATCTAATATGTTCTTGAAGAAGACAATGAAACTGACAAACAAAGATAAGATCGGAGCTGGAGGCCATGGGACAGTTTATAGACTGAGGATAGATGACTCGACGTCTTTTGCTGTGAAAAGGCTAAACAGAGGAAGTGCAGATCAAGATCGAGGTTTTGAGAGAGAGTTGGAGGCTATGGGGGATATAAAGCATTGTAATATTGTGGCTCTTTATGGATATTACACTGCCCCTCATTATAATCTTCTTATCTATGAGCTAATGCCTAATGGAAGTTTGGATACAGTACTTCATGGTATGCCTTTTATAGCTCAATGCTCAAGGATTTGCATTTTAGTTTTCCATTTTAATACACTTGCCTCAGAATGATATGAATAAAGAATTCAGCTCCTTCTTTTTCATAAAGTATGAAAACTTTCAGATGAGAAACACTAAACCTCCCATATGGCTTTAACAAAGAAATAGGCATCTGAATAGCTGCATATGCCATTTTGAAGCTTGGGCAGTAATGATTCCTAGGGATAAACTATCCCTACTACCCTCTTTCATCCCCCCCTCTCCCTCTCCTCCCCTCTCCTAAATGAGAAACTGTTGTGATATATTCACCTCTTGGGATTTTACATATTGGCATTACTTGATGCAGGAAGATCAACGGAGAAGGTTCTTGACTGGCCTTCAAGATACAAAATAGCAGTAGGTGCTGCGAGGGGAATAGCTTATCTTCATCATGCTTGTATCCCTCACATAATTCACAGGGATATCAAGTCCAGCAATATCTTGTTGGATGAAAACATGGAGGCTCGAGTATCTGATTTTGGACTAGCTACATTGATGGAGCCAGACAAGACTCATGTATCAACATTAGTTGCTGGAACATTTGGTTACTTGGCTCCCGGTAAAGTTGATTGGGTTAAATGCTTTTTTCATCATTGTAGTTTAGGTAAACATACAAATAACTAACTATACCAAAACCCTCCCACTAACAAAAAACTAAGTAATTTATTTTGGTTTTCAAAATCAAACATAAGAGATTAAAATTAATATGTATTGAAAGTTTAGAATATTATATTAGATCTAGATCAAGATAATAACTGACCCATTTCCCAATCTTCTCCAATTTCTTAACTCAACCCAATTGAAGAATCCAACCCTTCCACGGTGTTACAAAATCCAAGATTCGTTGCTGGTGAACTTTCTCTAATCACATTGGCAAAGAGGAAAATTAGGTTTTCTTATAATTTCCCTTAAATTTATGTTGAAATTTACTTCAATTTTTGTTGGATAATTACCCCCACCATAAATTTTTTACTTTTTTTTTATCATAAAAAAACACTATTTAAATACCAATGGAGTAGATTACCATATGTATGATGTTGTTGTTGTTATAAACAATAATCCACTAAACTAAAAATAGAATTGGCCCTCTGAAACTTTTAATTGGGTCATTTTGTCCAATTTGGCTGATGGACGTCAAATAATCTATCTAATTTTCCTACGTGGCCTTTAAAAAAAAAGAACAAAACACATGAATTTTTAAATGCTAACACGTAAATATTGCTCCCTCCGTTCCTAAATAAGTGACATTTTAGAAAAAAAAAATTGTTCCAATTTATTTGTCATTTACAACTTTCTAAAAGAATAAATTATTTAGTTTCGTGTATCACCCTTACCTTTTCTTATCCACCTTCTCTCATTGGGACATTATCTCATTGTCTCAATAAATTCTCTCTTGTATTAATAGTTTTTAACTTTCCATAAATGGGTAGTGATGAAATTTAACACAAATTTTAATTATTAAATGATAGTATTAAATGACTTTCTTAATCCATGTGCAAAAATCTTAAACTAACACTCATTTAGGAACATAAGGAGTATTCAACTTTAACTATTTTCTTCCCTGTCTTTTTTTACCACCATTTTCTCTTTCCGGCTAACGAAGTTCTCTCTCTCCTCTGCTATTCCGACAACCATCCAAGAAAATTTCCAAATCTCCGATTAAATCATAGCTCCACACACACACAACCACTATCTAAGAAAAACCTCATATCCTAATTAAAGTTGCACATTCCAGATTTTCCATTCCAAATTCGATCATACCCATGAGCAGAAAATGCTTAGAAAGATAGAATCATTGTCAAATCCCAATACAATTAGTTAACAACGCATATCAATTATAGCTAAAACCCCAACTTCGATCAGACCCACAAGTAAACAAGTAAAAACCCAAATTCGATCATTCCCATGAGCAGAAATGCTTAGAAAGATAGAATCATTGTAAAATTCCAATGCAATTAGTTAACAACGCATATCAATTACACAACTAAAACCCCAAATTCGACCATACACACAAGCTAAAAACACAATGAAACGAAATAACAAAATGGAACTCACAAAAGAGGAACGCGAAGAGTAGAAGTCATGAAAAGCACAAATTTGAGATGGGCCATTTGGGGAGGCCAAAAGATGAAACTTTGAGAGATTGGAAGGCTGACAGATTCAGTTTCAGAGCCATGGTGTTGGATTCTGAGCAGATTTTGTTGTTATTGTAAATTGATTCGGTTCAAACTTTTTCTCATGGATGAGTGTTTATTTCTTTTTTCTATTTTTGCTCTTCCTTTGGGTCAATGAAAGGTTGATGGTGTAGTTTCTTTCTTTTCTGGCGAGCTTGGAGATCAGTGACTATAGTATTGATGATTAGCGACGTAGAACTTGACTCTCATTTGGGGACACGACAACTTGATTAATTTAAGTGAAATGAAGCTTTACTAATTACTTTGGGTTTACGTGTCTTTTTATTTTTAAAGTCAGGTAGGAAATTTCTTGTTGGGTAAATTATTTTATGTCCGTCACTCAAATTGGATGGAATCCTTCAATTAAAAACTTTTAAAAAATTCAGTTGGAATTCCATTTTTTAAAAGTTTAGTGTTGTAATGCTTACAACACGACAACTACGACTACGACTACGAGGTATTTGTATGTTTTGCCTTTTTATCTTACCTCCGTTGCAATGATTTGTTCATGTGGTTTCAAGTCTACTGTCAAATGGGTCAATTAGTTTTATTGGTTTGGAATTTTTTTTTGGGTAAGTTTTGTTGATAGTGCTATTGGTGGACTAAATGATGGTCATATTTTTTTTATAAAAAAAATGACTTAAATATTTCCCTCGATTTTTGTCTTTTTTAATTTTTTCCAAAATTTCCTTATATTTTCCACAAAGTTTCAAATTTTATTTAATTTTTTTAGATATCTTTCCTTTCATCCCTAAATTTTATAGTTTTATTTATTAATTTTTTCTTTATTTTCTTCTATGTTTTTTGCTAGATTTTTTTTATAATTTTTTTTATTTCCCCTTAATATCATTTCATTTCCACTTAAGCATGACCACATCATAAATAGGAGCTCCATGCCGGCGTTCTCTCTCTTATGTGAAATCAAATGTGGCTAACCGTTTAAAGTCAACATAATTTAACAAATTTTGTAACGTGTTATAAGAAAAGTAAAGTTTAGTTAGTTAGTTATACGAGAAGTAAAGTTTAGTTAGTTAACTATAAGAAAAAAAAGTATAGTCATTGGTAAATTGACCTAAAGTAGAGTGATAAAAAAACATTTAACCCTAATAAGATAAAAATTTGAAGACCATGTTTGTAGAGATAACTGAATATCTGATGATTAAGTAGTTTTTTTTCCAGAATATTTTGATACTGGAAGAGCAACAGTGAAAGGGGATGTTTACAGCTTCGGTGTTGTTTTACTTGAACTTTTAACTGGGAAAAGGCCGAATGATGAAGCTTTTATTGAGGAGGGCACAAAACTAGTATACTGGGTAAATTTACTTGTTAAGCATGTCAAGACTTGCTATAAATCTGTATTTATTTCCAGTATAGAGTATTGAACTGAACACTTCCAGTGCTTGTACGTACTATGTTCAAGAACCAAATCATTTTTAATCTTAAAGTTTCCGAGCTATTGTGTTGATGCAGGTAAAAGCTGTTGTTCAAGAGAGGAGGGAAGAATATGTAATTGATAGAAACTTAGAATGCTTTCCTTCTGAAGAAATTAATGCTGTATTTAATATTGCATTAATGTGCCTAGAGCCAGATCCAACCAGAAGACCAATCATGGCAGAGATTCTCAAGATGCTTGAGCGGATTAAACCAGATGTACTTGTATCAGAATCTTAAGTTTTGTTTAATAAATTGATTTTCACAAGACACATATTTGTTGATGCTTTTTCCCGGTCTGCTCAAGCAGAAGATGCAACAAAACATACTACAATCAATCAATGAAGCAATTCTACAAGTGACTGGACTGACAGATTTCAGGAAGGCAAAAGCATTTGGAAAAATAACGCAACGACATTTACTTGAGGGCTGTTACCAACCCAGTGGTTACTGAAGCTTTCAACGAAGGAGAAACTGGTTCACTCCCAAAGAATACATCAAAAAGAGCCAGGGTTACATTTTTTGACTCAATTGTAGCATCCACACCAGAAGGCATTCCAGCAGATGATACACTAACCTGCAAGTCAGCATTCAACATTCATTTTAATACATTAGCTGATAAGTGATACCCCCCTCCCCCCTCCCCCCTCCCCTTCTTTTTCTGCACTCAGAAAATTTTGATGATGTTTATGGTTTCTGTACTGAAGAAACTAGTAAGAATGTTATTGCATACTTACAAGCATTTTGGTTGGATCAAGCCAAGTCAAAAATATGAAAGTTCCTTTCTTAAGTGATCGCCCTTGAAAGATGCTACGGAATGTGGAAAGGGCAGATTCATCATCTGGAGTGGGTGATTTTATTCTGGGGGAGATAGCATCATCTAAGGCACCCCAAAATGTTTTACCATCAACATCTCTTACCAGTACAATCTGTAGTGTCTTTTCCATTGTCGCTGCACTTAATAAAATTATCATTAGCAACTCTATCTCACTATCTGTTTACCTTTCCCCTTTCTCAAGTGGACATTTACCTTGAAAAATTAAGTCAAATATAGATGCATCCCCTTGAATTTCTGCAGCTGATTTCCCTTTAATTTATTTAAAATAGAAAGATCCACATATAATCCGGCAGCGTAGACTTTAACACCAATGATTGAAAAAACTTTCTCCCTGTACCCTGTGATTATTGAAAACTGACAAACTTATGATGCTGCAAAGCATGAACACAGAAAGCAAACATAATAAAAATGCAGGTTAAGCATTGGCAAGCAGCGTTGGTTTAAATTCAGCTTTAGTTATCTGCTTTTGATTTGTATATAATTTTACATCATTGAAAATGTGAATATAAAATTTTGTGACATACCAGTTCCAAGCAAGAATAATGAACTCGAGCAATCTGGTAGGTTCAACGATGTCTGAAATTTCACGTTTGTTGCAGGCTCCTCTGTGTAATCTGTAACTCCAACCATAGCAGAATTCAAGTAACAGAGTGAGATTCTTAACCCAATGGTAGAACTTGATCTTCTTCAATATTTTAGTTGGAATGATATGGTTTTGGTACTGTTGTGAAGCTCTAGCTTATCTTGGATAGTCCTGAGTATAAACATGGCTATATTTCTCAATCAAAACATACTGAAACTAATAGACCAACTTTAACAACTATCAAGCTAAATCAGTTTCGAAGATGAAAAACGAAAAGGCAGTGTTTGAGTTTTTTACCAAACAAAAATCAAATTTTGGTACCTAAACAGCCAAACTTTTTATATGAAGATTTAGATTTAGTTAGGTTCCAAGAACTTCTTCTCTTCTTCAGTAATCCACAGAGGTTATATAGCCGGACCCAGAAAAAGAAATCATCTCAATTGTACAAAATAATGATTCTATTTCCAGGAGAAGGGTTATCAGATACATGCATTTGAATTTCCAGTAAAGATTGAATTTTTCCAATCTAAAGAAAACTAAAAGTAAGAACTTGAGCAGGCGGAGAAATGTACCTGAAGAAGAAGCGGCTGCAGCTTTTAATGAGAAGTGCGTGGGAGCTTTGTAGTGTTGTACTGCGGATAAGAAAGGGAAAGCTTGGAATGGCACCACTACTGGGTTTTGTGGGAATCTCTCTGTAAAACCGGTTTTGGGGGATTTGGATTTGGATTTGGATTTGGTGGGAGATGAAACCCAAATTGGTGTCGAAATTGCTACAACCCCAACCATTTTAGTAGTTACTATGACGACTATCAGTAATTTGAATTTCTCAAATCATCCCAGTTCCAGTTGGATTTTCTTGTTGCTACTCTACCTTTCTTCTCTTTATTATATTCTTAATTCTCTTTACCCAACTCAGATGTAATTTTGATCATTGTTACGCAAGGGCATTTCGGTTGGGTATGCGGTACGATTTGGTTTGGTGCCCAATTTAGAACGGTAAATACTACTCTCTGTCTCTATCCGTCCGTTTGTTAACAAGTATTTTGAAAATAATCAATTGTGATTGTATTAAAAAAATTGAACAGTTTTTATAGCTATTCTTAATTTTTATACAATTGACAAGTAAAATAAATCAATTCACATGGGGCATGGGCTATAACTCTTTTTCGTTTTCCTATTTTGTAAATTTAGGAACTATTTGTTTAGAATTGAATGAATTTAAATAGGTAAAGATTTGAGCGAATTAGTTTCGTTAAGACGGTTTGTTTACGAGTTTAAAAATCTGAATCTTTAAAAAAAAATTGACTGAATCGACTGAATACAGTTATTTACCCAAATAGACATCTCTTCATCGCCGCTCCATTGCCTCTTTGCATCGGCCGTCTCCATCTCCTATCTCCTTCCACAATTTTTGACAGATAACCCTCATTTTTGAAATTTCTATGGTTACAATGAACAAATTAGGTCTTGTTCTTCCACCAAAGCTAAAGCTTGTTCTGAACACTGAACTTCTCTTTACATCTACAGAAAACCCAAAAAGAATCATTCTTTACTCCCTGTAATTTTCTGTTCATTCTTTTTTTCTCTCTCTCTTATTTATTGTTTATCAGTTAGATCAATATGTATGAAACAGAGGAAAAACAGGAAATATGTTTTTTTTTTAACAGAATATAAATTAGGCTGATTTGATTCCCTTCTAGGTGATCCTGACCTACCTAACACTGATCCAAGATTCCAAGTACAAGGCTTTTATTTATTTTTAACTGTTTATTACTGATTTTGAAGCAGACAAGAAATGGGTTTTTTTGTTATTGTTGAACACTTTTACTTGCAGATAGTAATATATGTTTTGGGTTTCTTGTGATTCCTTCAAATTCCCAAATGTTACTGTATTGATTGAGTTGAATCGTAACTTTGTGTGCATAAATCAATGTCCTAACTTAAAAATGGAATGCATGTTTGTATTGTATCAGCTCCCAATAAAAACTTGAAATTTTCAATTCCTTCCAGGTATAGGTGAAGGTGAAGGTGAAGGTGTAGGAAGCTCAAAAAACTCCTCCTCCTCCTCCTTGCTAGCATAATTGATTTGAAGTCTGCTAGTTAGAATAATTTGTAAGACAGTTCAGTATACTAAAGTTTCTCGAGGAACAATATTCATATGGTGCCTTGGGTGTAATCTCTTGTGCACAAACATTCTTTAAAGTGAGTGTAGGAAAATTGCATATCATATTTCTAGATTAGCAATTTTGTTAGAGATTTTGCTGTCATCTTAATAATTCTTCCCACCACTGACATAAAACCTACAAGAATAGATGGAGATGATGAACAATATGAACATAATCACAAAGAAGAATAAGATGCAATGCAATGAGATCAATCTACGTGAACTATAAAGTGATTTATTGAAATTAATATAATTTTAGTACTTTTATTATTATGTTGGCATATTTGTTTAACTCATTATATTTTTTATTTTTTTATGAAATTTGGGTTAAAATTGTTTGAATTATTCAATATTTTGTTTATTATTTATCTTTATTTGTTGTAATTGTGTTTAATATATTTGTTCAGGGGTTAAATAGTAAAAGATTGTTATTTAGATGTTTCAAAAGTATAAGTTATCAGACAATCTTTTATTTATTTAGCTCTATTTAATTTATTCATATTGCTTAAATATTCATAATCATTTTATTTAGTTTTATCAAACAGTCTCTTTCTAGTGGAGTGGTGTGAACTCAGCCCAGAGTAATTGAGTTGCAATCTCAATGACCCACCTCCAAACTTTATCCTAATACTTGTGGTTCTTCACATAGTAAGTATTAAAAGTGGGCCAAAAAAGAAAACAAGATGGGTTGGATTGGATGGCTTAGTAGTAGGCTGTAAAAAAAGTGAATAGATGTTACACGAACAAGGCTGAAGAATGATGCGTGAATATATAAAAATTAGGGTCCTTTACACTAATATACAACATTTAGAAAGTAATTACAAAAATAAAACATACACAACATAATTACAAAAATAAAACATAAGTAATATAACGCGCCTAAAAATAAAACATAAGCAATATAACGCGCCTAAAATCACGTGTCATTATCCAGTCAGTTATTCCAATTTCATATTTGAAATTAACCGTCCCTAAAATCATGCAACTTTGAAATCGGAACAACAGATCAACGACGGAGAAGACAAAAATACGAAATCGAAGCCTCTGTCATGACTAAACTCGTAATCGGAGAAGACGGCAGGCGGGTTGTCGCGACGCATCTCTAAGATCGAAAATAAGCATACAAAATCAACAACGCTTTCAAGATCAATCAGAACTTAAATATCTATGAATGATTGTTGAATACAATACCAACATCAACCGATCAAAAATATCGAGGTATGTGAGTTTAAAATTTATAATCATATAGTTACTATTATTCTACTTAATTACTATATTGGTTACATTTCATAAGTTTTTTGCACTTAAAATGGTCACCTGCGGTAAGAATAATGAATGTTTTGATTGCAATATGAATGTTTTGATTGCAATTGCATGTAAAAATGCACTTGGTTACCGCTTAACATTACATTAGTTCTTTGTCTCAACTATATCTATATTCTTTGTTTAATGTTGGATTGGTTAATGCATAATGGTACTTAACTAATGTTGCATTGGTTCTGTGATTAATAATGATTTAGTTATTGTGTTCATTACATTAGTTCTTGACTAATAATGAATTGGATATTGTGTACCATTGCTTTGGTTCTTGATTAATAATGACTTTATTATTGTGTAACATTATAATGAATTACCGATTATTACTTGTTTCTTGTTAATGTTTGACTTCGTTACTTCTTAACATTACATTGTTCTCTTGTCGACTATGTCTATGGTAACTGCATTTCATCTTTGGATTGGTTAATGCATAATGGTACTAACTAATGTTGCATTAGTTCTTGATTAATAATGATTTGGTTACTGTGTACCATTACATTGATTATTGACTAATTGGCTACCGTGTACCATTGCATTGGTTACTGACTAATAATGACTTTGTTAATGTGTCACATTATAATGGTTACTAATGTCAAGAATGAATAACAAGAATCAAAAGATTTCGAGGTCATAAGACTTGAACTATGTCCCAGTTATCAAGGGTTATACTTGAAACCTTTAATGATCGTAAGACTATGGACCTTTCTACTCGACTTAAAGGATTAGCCCTCAAGTACCATCATCGCGGCATTAATAACTTAACGCTAACACGTAAGTAAATCCCCTTTTGCGAGGTTGTTCATCTGGGTTTGACATTCGAGTCCGCACTAAAGGAAGTTTGGTTTGAATAATTCATCGAGGGTTCGTAAATTTAGAACGCTTTATCAACTATGGACTAGTCGAATCAATAAGGGTTATTTAGTGCAATAAGGTTCAATAATAATGATATTCAAATTGAATAATAATCTCGGGAAGTATACAATAGGACAATTATTGTATAAGCTGAATCATGCTTTGAAAAGATAATCAATCTTTAATATAACATTTAAACATGAATAATAATAATGATAATTTACTCGAGGTAATTAATAAACTTGAACAATAATGACAAAGTAGGGTTAGAAAACTTGCCTCATCGTAGGCTAAACGATTACTACTCTTACTTCACCACAAATCCTACACACATACCATATGTATTCACGACATTCATTAGTTACATTTTCACTTAATTATTTAATATAAACTCCACTTTATTTAACAAATCATTACCCTTCTAATTTAATTACTTAATTAAATTAGAATATTTTCATTCTCTTCTATTATTATTACACTCGAATAAATTATTTCATAATAATTTCCATCGAATATTTAATTTATTCTATAATATCTCAATTAAAATATTTAATTTATTTTATAAATATTTTAATAATAATTTTCATCGAATATTTATTTTATTCCATAATATCTCAATTAAAATATTTAATTTATTTTATAAATATTTTAATAATAATTTTCATCGAATATTTATTTTATTTCATAAATATCTCAATTAAAATATTTAATTTATTTTATAAATATTTTAATAATAATTTTCATCAAATATTTATTTTATTTTATTTATTATTATTATTATTATTATTATTATTTTTATTATTTATTTATTTTATTTTGTAAAGGATGGTAATTTAGTTTAGTAACGCTTGGCAAGAAGCTGAAGTTACCCAGCTCATTCTCTAGTTTCTAGCTCATGTTTCATGAACATAACAAGGCCAAATTAGGCCAAAATCAATCACACGTAAAATTATACATGAATATGGCCATAACTTCCAATTAGTTATTTTTTTTTGCAATTTAGACTTACCCAATCATTGTAATACATATATAATCATTACTTAACTCATCTAGCATGATTTTTAACAAGTTACAACATATAATTTACAAAATCAACACATTTACTTTCTTTCGTTCTTGATGTTCTTGAAGGTTTTGAAAATAAAACATGAAAATTGACATCATGCGGATTCGTTAAAAACAAGAATCCGATTCGTTTAAAGTTTGGTCTCTTCGTATCAACATGTATAATAATATACGAGTGTAAAATTTAGGGATAATATATGATCAACACATGAAATACCACGTATAAGGCCATATGGTCAAAACCCAAACTCGTAATTTTTAAAGAATCATATCGACATGTTTTCATGAATTTGATGATATGGTTTACATAATATATATAATTAAAATAACGATGTGTTATGTCATAACACACACACAACCCAAAATCATTACTCTATTCCAATTACGAGAGGTTTAAACCAAAACTTTGAAATCCATATATATGAAACTCAATGACGTAAAATAAAAAGCGGGAAGGAGGAGATTACCTCGTAGAGTATAAATTAGTAGGCTTAGATACTTTTGATTCCTCACTCTCAATCTCCTTCACAATCTACGAATATTTTCTCTCGACAATCTAACTCAGTAAATTCTCAATCTCTCCGCTTATTTCTAGACTTAGTCGATAATAATAAAAAGAAAAAAGAAAGAAAATGCATTATAAAGGAAAGAAACTGACAGCAGATTATGGTGGGTTACCCATCATGGGTTAGTTCGCCTATAACTCCCACTAAAGCCATGTTAATTTGGCAAATTTTAAAAGGCTATATCCAATTAATTTAATAAAATCTTTATAATATAGTTTAAATCATGTCACACCCTTACACATTAATTCAAATATCTTATTTAATTTAATTTAAATAAAATATAATAACTTCTCATAAATTCACATAGTCATATAATTAATTTTCTCATTAATTACTTATATCAAATTATTAAATCTCTAATTAATTATTACATTAATTAAAATAACATTATGCTTATTAAATATTTCATTTAATACAATAAGCTCACATAATGACATACTTGAATAATAAATATTCTCCATATTAATTTAATAAATGTAACACATATAATTAAATTAATCTATCACAATTGCATCAATTAATTATTAAATCTAATAATTAAATCCTCAAAAATATTTATTTAATTAAATAAATATTAAAATTAAAATTACAAAAATCTCGTTAAATGAGACTCCTCCACCACCGTGACATGACATTCTTAATCAAGAACGTCATCAGCATCATCATCATCAGCTTCATCACCTTCACCACCTTCATCGCCTTCATAACCTTCATCACCTTCATCATCATCATCATCATCATCATCATCATCATCATCATCATCATCATCATCACCAGCATTGTTAGAATCGTCATCATCGTAATCACCATCAAGCTTTTTTGTCCCCCACGTCTTTGATAACACGTAACTCATCTCTAATAATGGACCCAAGGTCCTGCATAATGGACATGTAAAAGTCGCGATTTCATCTTTAATATCGATTCATGAACTTTCCAAATTCTTTCTTGATTCAAAAACTTCTTTCTTGATTCGGACACTTTTTCTCCAATGCTGACAGACCAGTACATCAATTGCCTCTTTCACAAGCGGATACATCAACACCAATGTTGCCGGCCTTCACTTTTTGTCTACTTTCTTGTCACCATCCTTCCCATTAAAAAGTGAAAACCGCCCAAATCAATAGATCCTTCTCTGGTAGTAGGAATCAAACATTTATCCTCAATTTGAAAAATAATAAGTATACTTTAGTATATCATCTAACAAACAATGTACAATTACATTGAAATAAACAGTAAATAAGGAATCATAAAACATAATCAGTAACCAAATACATATATACAGGTAACCAAATGTATAATAAGTAGTAACCAACTAAATGTATAAATGTAACCAAATGTGTATATTCGGGTAACCAACAACAATGTCATTAGTAACCTGAATGTAATCTAATCAGTAACCGTATTTGAATATTCAAGTAACCAAAAACATTGTCATTATTAACATGCATATAAAATAATTTGTAACCAAACATGTATATAAAGGTAACTAACTACTTTGTTGATAGTAAACTTCACATAATATTAATATTAATACTAATTACTTATTTTGTTTTTTTGTACACAGTTTCAAATGACACATTACAATTACATTTCGAATAACACGTTACACAGTTGGGATCCTTTTTTCTATATTTTCACATATCAATCCTAAGTTACAACTTAGACCATTACTCATGGTTATTAAAGATTTTGCAAGTAGTGAAATAAAGCAGCCAGCAGCAGGCATCCAGTTTGTTTGACTGTGACGTTGAGCTTGAGGAGTATTTGATGAAAAGCTAAGCCTCCTTACTTGGAGCTAGCACCAAAGGAGCAAAAGGCACCAGTGATTTTTGGGCTACAAAAGGTACCAAAGCTAAGGGAAATAATTGAATCTGAATTTTGTGAGACTGGATCCATTGAGATAGTGGAGGGATTGAGAGCGCTCAAGCTATGGCTAAAGAAAAAGCTGATCTAGCTATCCAAACTCTAGAATGCCTTCCTTTCCACTGGCTCTCGAGGGAATGCTGAATTATAATCTTGAGAGAATTGACTAGACAAAAAATAAGCTGCTTATGATTGGTTTTAGATTCATAAAGAATTATGCCTCCTAATATCTGTTTATTAAATTAAGGAATTAAACCTCCAATATTTATTGTTTGTTAATATCACTTCCACATAACCACGAAATATATTGGTGGGCCTGAATTCTAATCTGGATACAAGCAAATTATGAATAAATAAACGAAGGGAAGGCCCACTCCATTTATTTAGTTTTAGAGTGAAGAGAGGGGTAAAACAGACATCCGCACTATCACTCTCAGTCTACCTATAAATTGAGATGAAGCATGCTAGGGTTTACTGAAATTGCCTTTGAGAGATCCGACCGCGCCTGTATATAGTAGCGGCTCGCGTTCCGTTGCGGGCATACAATAACGTTATAGTCCTATCTTCATCTCTGCATCTGTATTTCTTTTCAAATCTCTTGCAAAGACAGGCAGGCCTAACATATATATACAGTTATATTGATTTATATATATACAGTTGTATTGATTTTGAGGGAGGGACAGGGCCGATCCAATGGGTTCTCGCTTGCAAAATAATGTTTTAATGTGTGAGAGCTCAATTTCACCCGGCCTATATTTTGGGGCAGCTTCCTTCTCCTCCTCTTCTTTTACATGCTTTCTCTTTAGTGTCTAGATTTGGAGAATATGCCCAACATTCATTTTTTTTTCTTTAATATTTTACGTGTATACACTTGAATGTCGTTGTAGTTGTAAATATTATATCTTTCTTCTCTTTGGATAATCACGAAATTTTACGAAAATAAAATAAAATATTTTGTCTTAATTTAATATTATTTTTTAATCTATAAATATTTTTTAAATAATTATTTTTTTGTAATTTTTAATAAAAGATTATTTTTAAGGAATTATATAATGTGATGAAGAATGTGAGATTAATAATTTTTTTTGTTTTTTTTATGGGATTATTAATATTAAATGGTTTTCTGGTAGTAATAGTTTTATAGTATTAGACTAATAAATAATAATAGTCCCACATTTGTCAAAGAATTATATAGTTTGAAATAATGACAAAATTAAATTTTAAATACATTTTTTTGGCAATCAAACATGACTTAAATGATTTAATTCTGATTCTTTTTTAGTTTTAGATTTGAATTGGAAGTGAAAATATGAAAATGAAAATCAAGTTCTAAGTGGCCTCGAGATCGTGCTAATTTTTAGTCGCGTGATAATTTTGAACATTCATTTTTTATCCAACCGACAACAGAGGGGACAAAATTGAAAGGAGCAATCAAGGATCTTGATTCAGAATGAAAGTAAGGGAAGGGATGTCAAGGATATACTTGCCGGGCACCTTCCTAGTGCGAATCATGGTTACATGCAGTCAAGACCTTAAATTATAAGGTTGAGTTGATGCTAAGCAACAAAATGTATTTATAGCTTTTAAATATGGAATTGGAATGAATGTTAAAGTGGAAATTATAAATGCATTTCCATTTTTACCATCCCCTTTTGTATTTTGATTACTCTTACAATTTTGAGATAGCCAAGTCCATCAATGTCAGGCCTTTTGTTGCCAGAAGCTTGTAGAACCTCTTCTCTTGCACGAGTTTGCCATTCTGGATGTGTGCTTAACAAAACTAAGGTCCAAATTTGAGGTTGTCTCTGACCCAGCAAAATAAAAGAGCTTGCATTCCTTCATCACCTCTTCCATGTACTCTAATTTCTTTCGAATTGGATTCTAACGAAATACCCAACAAATCATCATTCTTGACTTCTCCCATTTCCATTGCAATCTGGCGTTTACTGACGATACCCCTTGGTAGAATTTGTAATTCCTTGCAGATTTCTTTCATTCTCTTGCTAGCTTTAGTTGGAACATATCTACACTTCGAAGAAGTTGATAATATTACCATGGAGCATGGCCGCGTGGGCCAAATTTTTTAGTTAAAATTCATAAGATATTTTATATCTTACCTCCACCCGGGGAACCTGTTCCTTCTGGAGGAGAAAGATTCTTCTTCCTTCTCATAACTACTGCCAAATGCTGTCCGAGAAATCACATCACCCTTGGCCATACATCAACTTCAGCCGAACCTGTTTCCGAGACTAAAACTTCCCATTTCTTGATCATCTCAGCACAGCTCATATGAATTGATGCATGTAACAGTTTCTATCAAATATATAACAGGAAAAATCATGAATCTCCATTAAAGCACAGTTTTGATTGTCTTGATAGCTTTCTTTTTTACTTGTCTCATGAAATTTGTCGTGTTTGGCTATATATATTGAGTACTACTCTAGTGAAAGTTGCCTTCAACTTCTCTAGGTGGCTGATTATCTTTCTGTGTTTAGCCCCATTTCTGATCCTCATAGGTCAGGAGCCCATCCAAATTCATATCACATAATTCAGGATTTGCAGGCTGGGTCTTGGCCCAAACCAGACAAATGATTTCTTACCTGCAAATCAAGGTAATATTAATTTCCACAAACTCAAACGACAGAAAGATTAGTGATGATCTTGAAACTAATGTTATTCCAAGTTTGAGATGATTGTATTGGGTGGGTATTAAAGAATAATGTCATGTTATAATACTATACTGGAGTCTGGAGTGTTACTTAAAAAAGAAGATAGATATATACCATATTTGCTGATGATTTGGTGGATGTAGGGTTAAGCAATGGTGGGAGACATTGTCGGAGAGTTTGATCATTTTGGATTTTGTATCCCTGGACATGGCCGCAAACTCCAGCACCTCGTAAAAGCCTGAACGGATTTCTATCAAAACCTTGCTGTCTCAGGTATTTCTCCAGCTTATTGGGCCTCAACCACACCCAATTCACTGTTTGCACTGCTATATTTACTACACTAGTAATTGCAACTATTGAGATTGCTATCCAGCTTGCTTTTGCTTCCATTTTTTCAGTACTGCAGTTGTAGAAGGCCCCACCCAATAACTCCCTTGGAAATATTTAGGCACAGTACAAGGTCCCACATTTACTTATAGACTTGCAGCTCTTATGTTTGATTGAGAAGGATCTAGTTAATAGTAAGTTGGTCAATTTATCAATACACTGTTGAGATCATCTCCTGACATGCGTGTTGACATTGTATTTTTCAATTGATCAAAGTTAACTTCATGTTAACCACTCCCAATTGAGAAAAGAAGGGACAAGATTGGAATATTTTATTTTACCTTATTCATATCTCGTAGATGTTACCAAGTCTAGCATTTGGGATGAAACATTAAAAACTATGGAATAATACTACTTTTTAGATATAATTCACATACTCGTCATTTTATAAATTAAAATTATAAAAATTTATGTCAATTTTAAAATTAAAAATATATTAATTTAATTTTAAAAAAATCAATAACGATGTTGTATATTAAGTTTTTAACACCATTACTTATATATTTTGAATGAATTAAGTACCACCATACCATTATTATATTTCTAGCAATTAATACATGAATGTTTATATTTGTATAGATATAGAAACTTAGTATAATTAAAAATAAGTTTCCAACAATGCATTTATGCATAGAAAGGTTAGTATTTGATGATATTAATTTTGGATTTGGGCGAGAAATATCCTAAATTTCCATGTGCAGGAGGACTTTGTGAAATACACCAATAATGGATTTAGTCATCTCAATTCACCCAAATATTAGATTGAGAATAACCATTTAGAGTATTGCCACTTTGTCATCACTTTAACATATACTCCCTCCGTCCCTATTTAAATGATGTTTTAGAGTTTTTTATTTGTCCCTCTCATTACTCTACCTATTTTTTTGGTACTTTAAATTCTTGTGCTATGATAAATTAATGATTTAAGGGTATTATAGACAATTGAGTACTATATTTAATGCTTTTCGATCATTATTTTAATTCTTGTGCACATCTCTAAAACGTCATTTAAATAGGGACGGAGGGAGTATTAAATTCATCCTTGTCTAGAACTCCACGGCCCACGCCAAGGTTTTGTCCCGTTGTCTTCTATTTTTTGTTTGTTGTACTTTCTTAACAATCAAATTAGACGTACTCCGGTAGCATCATCTATCCAAATTAGACATCAAGAATTACTATATATATCTATGGAAATTAATATTTTTAAATGTTAAAATGATATTTTCTCACATTCAGGTAAGACTCATTCACTATTCATGTGAGAATAATTATGTGAAAATATCAGTTCGTGTATCTAGATACACTGGTCAAGCAGTGGTTGGAGTTTGGATTAGTACTACTATCTGTTTGGAAATTATAAATTATGCTAGACATATTTTGGAAAAAGAGTATGATTGCACCTGAATATTGTTTTTGCCTAGGTATCCTCAAGCCTGTACTAGTTAATTTGAACATTGATTTATATACAATTATTAGGATAGCATAGTTGACTTGATCACTTCGTTTATACTAGAGAATGTGATTTGAATACATCAAACCTTCCCCTTTCATAAGATAGAATATACAAGAAAAGTTTAAACCAAAACACAGAAGCAGTTATTAGGATATCAGAGCTCAAACACTTGCGATTGCTAAGAGTTTCATATATATATATATACTAATTTTTATAATAGCACGCCACCACATTTAGTTTGAGAACCAAAAACTGGGAAGACCATATGCATATAACATGGAGAAAACTCCAAAGAGATACATTGTAGTTAATATTGTCATTTTCTCTCAGTCCTAACGAATTTTGGTCCAATTAACACATATACTAGAGCCTGTGCAGAATTATTGGAGCTCCATGTTGAGGTTGAAGAGTAATAATAGGGAAAGGAGCATGTGCATAAGAAGGAGAAAGTTCAAATGAGAAGTGTTGTAGGATCATTGCTAGCGCCATTTTTGCTTCAAGCATTGCAAAGTTTTGGCCAATGCATATTCGGGGACCCCCTCCGAATGGGATGTAGGAGAATTTGCCCTTTGTCGCACTTAGAACTCCTTCAGAAAATCTCTCTGGCTTGAATTCATGTGCATCCATGCCCCATATTTCGTGGTCATAATGAAGTAGGATTACTGGCAAGATAAATCCCACCCCTGCTGGAAGATTAGTATCTCCTAGTTTTGTGTCCTTTGGAATAGCTCTAAGAAGCATAGCTGCAGGTGGATATAACCGTAAGACCTCCTGTAGAATCATTGTTACCTGCATTCAAGTAGTTAAAGTATTAGGTCGACTTAAATATTGAATTCATCATTTATGAATTGAATTTTGTCGTCTTGTTTCTTAGTACTATTTTGAGATGGTTTAGTCCGTCGTAGTCGGGCTTTTTGCTCCCAAAAGCTTGTAGAACTTCTTCTCTTGCACGAATTTGCCATTCTGGATGTACACTCAACAAAACCATGGTCCACACGAGCAAATTTGAGGTTGTCTCAGAGCCAGCAAAATAGAATAGTTTGCACTCGTCTATCACCTCTTCAATACTCATTCCAATCCCCTGTTCTTTGATCTCTTTGGAATTGGATTCCGTCAATATACCTAATAAGTCACCATCATTCACTTCTCCATTTTGCATTGCCTTCTCTCTTTTACTTATGATACACCTTAGTAGAACTTGTAGTTCGGTGCATACTTTATTCATTCTCTTGTTTTCTTTGGTTGGAATATACCTAAGTTTTAATTTGTTTACGGAAGATGAAGTAAGTAAGGAAAACTATGAAGAAATCTAAAATATTTTATCATGTTGCTAGGTATTTAAACGGTTACCTCCAACAGGGGAAAAAAGCAAACTGCATAAGATGAAGGGCAAGATTAACTTGTTCTTTCTGGAGGAGAAATATCCTTCTTCCTTCTTCATGATTACTGCCGAAGGCTGTTCGAGAAATCACATCACCCGACATATCTTCAAGATAAGGCCATACATCAACTTCTGCTGAACCTGTTGTCGACACTAACATTTCCCATTTCTCAATCATCTCATTACAACTCAAATGCATTGCTGGTAACATATTCTGTCAAAACAAAAATCCTTATAATAATTTTAAATATTATTGCATTTGCTCCGAGTCCCTTGAAGGGAAGGGAAGGGAAATTGGTTACCTTTAATTTTTCTAGGTGGAAGGCTGGGTTAATTAACTTTCTATGCGTTGTCCATTTCTCATCCTCAGCAGACAGGAGGCCGCCGGTAATCAAGTCACCAAGTGGGTTTGGGTGTGGCTTCTGGTAAACGTTGGGCTTAGTCAGAATCTCCTTAATTAGTTCTGGATCTACAATGTTTAGCCTCGGGTTTGGCCCCCACCACACGTACGAATTTTTACCTGCAGTGCAGTGCAATTCAAAGAAAACTTAGATCTATTTTTCCATAAACCCACCCTGACTGACTGAGGATGAGCTCATACATCACAGATCATTAACTAGTCTTTTTTAGGGGGCGGGGTAAATTAATGATGATATAACAAATTAAAAAAAAATAATATTAATACTACCGTATTTGTTGATGATGTGGTGGATGTAGGGTAAGGCATGAAGGGAGACTTTGTCGGAGAGATTGATGTGCTTGGGTTTTTCATGTTTAGTCATGGCAGCATACTCCATCATGTCCCCAAAAACAAGTCTGTAGGGATTTCCATTGAAACCTTGAGCTTTCAGGTACTTCTCAAGCTTCTTAGGTGTCAACCACACCATCTTCACTGCTATACCAACTAAAACAATTGAGATTGCTATTGAGGATATTAATGGAAGAAAAGTTGCTTCCATTTTCAATGCCCACTCAACAAGTCAACGCACTCTTCCGATCTACTATCTTGCATCTACAGACAACATGCAGTTGTTAGCCGTCTGGTGTGGCCGGCCACACATGTGTTTGTGTGTGAAAGAGTGTGTGTTTACGGATTCCAGCATTTGGACATTTATAATAACTTGGGAGTTGCTCTCATGGGCTCCAAAATATTGATTTATTTAGGTCCTTTACAATAATATAGTACAACATTTAATAAGTAATTACACTATTAGTGCATCAACAAAATAATTATAAAAATAATATACTTTTCATATTTATTTATAATATTAGTGCAATTAGGATTCCTTGGAGGATTCAATTCATAATAATAAGAAAACTTAAAATAAAGGAGAAATAACTGCCATAATTAATAATTCAAATTCAAATATCTTGGATTTAACAACAAAAACAAATTCAAATTCAAAAATAATGATTCAAATTCAAATATTCAAAATTTGGCAACGTCATCTTCCTTCTCCTCTTCGCCGGTCATCTTCCTCCTCCCCTTCGCCGGTGAGACCCAATTTCATGTCCAAAAGAAAATAATAACATTGCATAAGAGAGAGATAAGAGAATGATGTGTAATGTAATGTTGATAACTAAACCTTCTTAAAAAAGATAACCAAACTTTTATACCAAGGTAACTAAACCTTTATACTAAGGTAACCAATCTACCTCCACACCTGCAATATGAATTAACTGGTTACCTTGGTCTGAAAGTTTGGCAACTAATTAACTGCATGAAGGTTTGGTTATTAACTGCATCATATTAAAAATAAATTGGTAACCTAATAACACTGAATTGGTTACCTTGGTATGAATGTTTGGCTATCAACTGCACTTTGAAAAAATTGCAAGTGTGGAGGTGGATCAATATATTCTCCATTAATTGTTATGTAGGATTGAAACAGAGAGAAATTAGAAACAACACAGAAAAAAGGGTAACATACTGAATTTGTGTTTCTAAGAGAGAGATGAAGAGTTCATAGACATGTATTGCTGATGAAATGCCCTCCAATGGTTTCTCGCTCTTTAAAATCTCGTCTTTTCTCTTTTTCTTATTTTTCAGGTGGGCCATCTGCCAAGGTCATTGTTACGCTTGATCCTCTTCTCCTTAATGACGATTTCTCTTCCACTCAGGTTGGTAACCAATTCTCTCTATATATGTATATATTATATATTCTAGGGCTTCAATGTCGGTTTTAATTCATGCATTTGCACCGTGACTTTTATTGAGATGAGAGAAGGTACATGTGATATATGGTTTACTTATTAATTACTTAATTTAATAAATAAATTAATACTAATTCCCTAAATTAAGGAATCATAATTGTATACTAATTTTCTAAATTAAAGAATCCTAATTGCACTAATATTGTAAATAAATATGGAAAGTGTATTAATTGTGTAAATATTTTATAAGTGCACTATTGTTGTAATTATTTTAAAAAATATAATAGAATATGTAATTAACCCATTTATTTATTGGTTTCCATTGAATACACATCTCTCCAAATTTCTGCTTACATTTTCATAATCAAATTTAAAATTGTTGATTTCTTTGCTTCCATGACTTCTTATTAACCCTGATCTTACTTTTTGATTAAATGAATGGAATAGAAGGTGGAATGATTTATTTTATTATAGTTAGAATGCGTTGTTCCATTCTCACTCCCCCAAGAAATGAGATTTATAAATTTGGGAGGAATTTTGAAAATTAGAGTACTTGACTCCTCTAGATGGAATTAGGGATGAGCATGGTGCGGTTTGAAGTCCAAACCGCACCCGAAACCGCTTAGGTGCAGTTTGAAAAATTCAAAACCGCATCCGAAATCGCTTGTGATTGGTGCGGTGCGGTTTTAAAGTGTGCGGTGCGGTTTTAATTGGTGCGGTTTCGATTCCAAAACTAATTGAAACAACAAAAAAGTTTAAGCCTTCAATAAAATTTAACATAAAACTTACATCGAGCAATTAACTTAGTGACAAAGTCGACAATAAGAATTATATCAAACATGCTTTAAAACTAAAACATATGCTATATAAAACAACGGAGACCATATATTCGATAACAAGCAAAAATGTTTATCTAGTTCTCCAAAAATTAAAAGTATATACTGGAGATCATATATTGTAGGGAGGACTTATAGAATATAATCTTAACTATACCTAATTTGAAAAATAATCTATTAGACTATTACTATTATAGCATTGACATTAACCAATGCATCAAGTGCTCGAGCCCCTCAGCTATAAGCCCCTCCAATAACGCATCAAACAAATTCGAAATTCTAAAACCCAATTGCTTAATTTTTGACTCTATAACCTCTAACATCTTCTTTCAATTGGTGAAAAAATGACAATGCAAGATTCGGGTTTTCTCTGAGCGTGTTCAAACGAAAAGTAAATTTAGAATTTACTAGAGATAATACATACATACACACACATGATGCGGTTTCGGTTTTATGCGTGCGGTTTTGGCTATTAACCAAACCGGAACCGTAAATTTGGTTATTCAACCCACCTAAAACCGTCACATACGCCGGAACTGTTGGTGCGGTTTTAATTGGTGCAGTTTGTGCGGTTTTTAGTGCGATTTCGATTCCAATTTGATTACTTGCTCAGCTCTAAATGGAATGCAGGCAGGGATGAATATATCATATATCATTTCTCATTCCCTAGCTACAGCTTTTGGAACTAATTGGGCTTATGCCCGAAATAGTTTACGGGCCGTTTGGTTGGCTGGTAATGGGATAACCAGTGGGATAAAAGTCATTTATTTTAATTAAATAAGTTCAAGAAATCATACATATATGCATAGAAATTACTATTATTATTTTTATAAAAGCAGAGAAGTCCATACGTTTATCCTCAAAGACTATTCGCACGCACACATACAATTTCAAATCAAAGGTAACCAACAAAAAACCATATAACCCATAACCAAGCAGATGGAATAAATTAATTAAACCACATTCAAATTAATTATTCAAGAAGATTAATTAATTTCCATACGTATACAAAACACAAACCATATATATATATATATATATATATATATATATATATATATGTATGTATGTAGGGTGGGTAGGGTAGGGTAGGGTAGGGTAGGTAGGTAGCTATATTTTGCTTAAAAGCAAGTGAGCACCGTATTGGGGTTTAAGGGTTAATACAAAAGAAGGAGCATGAGTGTAAGTGGGTGAAAGTTGAAAGGAAAAGCGTTGAAAGATCATTGATAGGGCCATTTTAGCTTCTAGCATGGCGAAATTATTCCCAATGCATATTCGAGGACCCCAACTGAAAGGGAAGAAGGAGAGTCGATTGTTTGTTGCTTTACCAATTCCTTGTGAAAATCTCTCTGGTTTGAACTCTTTTACATCCTCCCCCCATATTTCAGGATCATGATGAACTAAGAGAATAGGCAACAAAAACTGCACCCCGGGAGGAAGTGTCATCTCCCCAAGTTTTGTCTCTTTGTAAATCATTCGAGTAAATATGATTGCAGGAGCGTATAACCTTAGAACTTCATACAAAATCATGCTTACCTAGTATATATATATATATACACACACGTACGTACGTAAGTACAAACAAACAAACAATTCAATTATATATGCTTGAAAATTTAAGGTACGCGCGTATATTATTATATATATATATATATATATATATATATACTTACTATTTTGAGGTGGTTTAATCCATCATAGTCTGGTTTTGTATTTCCAAAAACTTGAGAAACCTCTTCTCTTGCACGAGCTTGCCAGTTGGGATGAATGCTTAATAAAACCATTGCCCATGTTAGCAAATTTGATGTGCTCTCTTGCCCAGCAAAATAGAATGTTTTGCATTCCTCAATAATCTCTTCAGTACTCAGTCCAACACTTTTGTTGTTGCCATTTTCTCGAATTTCTTTTTGATTCGATTTCATTAACAAACCTAACAAGTCGTCGTCATGGTCGTCATCATCAGCCGCTAATTGTCCCAAATTCATGGACGACTTCTCCTCCCTTTTGTTGATAATACCTTTGAAAAGGGATCTCAGTTCATTGTTGATTTCTTTCAATCTCTTGTTGCTCTTTGTTGGTAAAAACCAGCTTCAATTCACATGCATAATTAATTAACAAAGTAAGTATATATATATAATATAATTAATTATATTACTGCGTGCGTGCGTGCGTACCTCCATCCTGGAATGTAAACGGAGTACTGCACAACTTGGAGGGTAAGCTCAGCTTGTTCCTTTTGAAGTTGGAATATTTTTCTACCTTCCTCATAATTACTTCCAAATGCCGTTCTAGAAATGACGTCGCTGGTTAAGGTCTCAATACAAGGCTGCACATTCAACTCGCATAACCTCTTTCCCTCGGTTAACATCTCCCATTCTTTCATCATCTCGCTACAACTCAAATACATCGCCGGTAACATATTCTATATATATATATATATATATATATATCCCCAAATCAAATCAAACCAATTCACTATAATTAATTAATTACAAGTAAAATTAAAGAATATATATATATATTGTACGTAGTACGTGATCGATCGATCATGTACCTTTAATTTCTCTATATAGAAGGCTGGATTGATGATCTTCCTATGTTTAGACCATTTCTCACCCTCGTAGCCTGACAAGCCGGACACTAAAAACTTTGCCAGAGGGTTTGGAGTGGGCTTTTTGAAAACATTGTTGTTCATCAAAATTTCTTTAATAAGTTCTGGCTCCATGATGTTAACCCTTGCCACCGGACCAACCCATGAAAATGAACTCTTACCTGCAATTTGGAATATGATAAGGACATTTTTTTAATAAATAGTTGCCTCTGCTAAAACATGCCTGCATGGTGTGGGTGCGAAAAACTGTATATTAATTAAGCAGATGCGAATAAAAATACATTTGTAATATTCAATTGTCTAGACTGAATAAATAAAAGTTAGAAAATCTAGTTGGACTACGGAAACCCTTGATTAACAGTAATTAATATATATGTACGTACCTTTTGATAATTATACTATATATACTATCCACTACACCACAGCTTAATTTGCTTAATTAGGAATCTAGCTAGTTATTTCATGCATCTGTTTTTCTAAGTAGTTTTTTCTGTAATATATAACGCAACCAACAGAAATATACTAGTAATTGCAAAGGGCTAAATGATCTAGCTAGCTAGCTAGCTTAGCTAGGTTATATCTGATCATGCTCTATTAAAATTTGAAACCATCCGTCAATATGGCACGCAAGAAAATGCGGGTTGCTGTCTTCAATGGTCATTTGTTGTGGAATATATATATATATATATATATATATATATATATATATATATATAGCCAGGATCCGGATTTTCTTAAACGACGTACATACATATTTTGTTATAGGTATCCAAATAATACTCAAAACACTGTATTATGTAAAAATTAAAATTCTATAAAATATTATTTTATTTTTTTTAGTTGTTTTAAAAAAAAAAGCAAAAAAAAAAGTTTAATATTTTATAGAACTATAATTTTTCATAATACTGATGTTTTAAAATGATTAGATACATATAACAAAACAAATCTATCATTTGTTTTGTTATATTTATTCATGCTCAAAACACTGTTATTATGGAAAAATTCCATTTTCATAAAATATTAAACTTTTTTTTTAGTTTTTTTTTAAAAAAAACAAAAAAAAGAACGTATTTTAAGAAAATCCGAGAGTCCGGACTGAAATCGGTGCTTAATTATTTGTGCTTCGAAAAGTAACTCGGGTACTTAGACTGCAAGCAGACTTCATTTTTTTTGGCAAGGCTTTTGCCGCAACAACTTGTTGCGATAGGGGTTTAAGTAAATTGCAAGGTTTTGCCGCATCAGCTTGTACAACATTTTTTTTGTTAGTTTTTTTGACTGAAATTAAACACACAACATTTGAATACCACTATATATTTAAATTTCTTAATTAAACTCATGTATTGTTTTCTATTATTACATATAGAGCAAATATACTTTATAACAAAATAAAGGTTAAAATAGCATCTAAATTTGTAGTATATTTTACACATTAATTATAATGGTGCAAAAAATGAAGGGGAATTAATAGGAGTGAATATATATATATGTACCATAAGTCTGGATTATGTGATGATAGAATGGCAGGACCCGTGGACGAATATCATCAGACAAATGAATTGGTTTTGCATTCGCCATTTTTGCCATGAGGCAAACCTGCTTGGTATCACCATACAGTAGGGTGTAGGGATTCCCAACAAGGCCTTGCTCTCTTAGCAATTTTTCTATCTTTTTTGGCCTCAACCACACCCAATTGATCACCACTCCCCATATCCACCCTACAATTCCAATCAATAATGTTGCTGCTATCAAGACAAATACTTTTCCATCCATTTTTAGGATATATATAAAAATTTAATTTTTAATTGTAACTAAATTTATTGAGAAGAGAAAGATCGATGAAGATATTGGTATATATGAATGGTAGATTAAGAAAGTTGGTTTAGTGAGGAATAAAGGAGAATGAATGATGAATTTATAAGCCTTAACTAGCTAGCTAGCTAGCTAAGGCATATATCCTTGAGAAAGAGAAAGAAGGTGAATTAATGATAACCAGCCATTGATTTATATATTAATCCATCAGGTTTTAATTTTGCATTGGTGGGACCTCTCTTTCTTTGGAATCTTATTTCCATTTTATATATGAATGGACTACTTCTCATCACAAGTTATATATAATAGTTAATTAGGTTCCATCTGTGTGTTATTGTAATTAAGGATTAGTTACAATTAAGTTTATAATTATCATAATGCATAGCTAGGTATAGGTAGGTGAATAATGAGGGTTAATTTGTCTGATCATAAGTATATCTATATGAAATTAACCTAGCTCTAGCTAGCTAGCTGAGATCTCTGAACTACACAGACTTTAAAATTTAAACCATGCAAATTAAAATGGTTGCATGCTGTCCAAATCTTAACTGGCACATAATTTCAATAATATATATTGTTATTTACATGCATGCATATTATTCATATATTATCGTTTGCATGTCTTGAGTTTAATGATCACCGGTCCCCAGCAAATTAAGTGGTTAACATATATAGGATTTGGGTGGCTGATGATGGCGGAGCACTGGTGGCCGATCGAGATTAATTTGTACGTCTTAATCAGCTGCAAGCTGACGTTGATTTTCAAAGTTTCTGGCTTGGCCGGCTTCTTTTGAGTGGTGATCACTAGGTATTACCATTTGAGACCCTGCCCTTTAATGCAAGATCTCAGTACAGCATTTTCACCTTATATAATTATCTAAGATTTTTTTATTTACTTTATAATTAATTTAGATTATGTTTTTACTTTCTTGTTAGCAGTCTGCATGATAACAATAAATTGTTGAAACATCTTTCTAACAATTTAAATTTTTAAATGAATTTATTACTCGGCAGTCGGCACGGCATAATATTAGAACTCTCGAAAAGCCATTTCATCCAGATGCATATATATATAGGGGATTCTCGAATAAAATTCGTTTACATATATAAAACCTCAAGGTAGGTTTTCACTGCATATATATATATATATATATATATATATATATATATATATATATATGCCTTTTCCCAAGTGAAGAATTTCATTTCTTTGTTGTTGTGTTCCCATGATCCCCACCACGACACTGTCCAGAGATGGAGATGGAGATGGAGATTGGGAGGAGAATTAAAGAGAGTTTTCTGTGTTTTATTGATTTACTGAAAATATATAAAACTATTACTTATGATTTAGTACTAGTACGTACAAAAATAGGGGTTGACAAATAAACCTAGCTAGTCTCATGAAGCACATGCACATCACTTAATTTACTCCATTTCATGCAAATTATATATATATGCGTCACGTATGACGACGGACGGTATTCATTAATTCAGCCTAGGCTAAGTTAGCTAGCTAGCTATTGGTTAAGAGGTTTAATTTGAAAAGTATCATAGGCTCAATTCATGGTTTTAATTTAATATATATATTACGTTGACTATTGCAATACAAAGTATGTTTATTATTATTATTATTATTATTATTATTATTATTATTATTATATGAGAGCTAGCTGCTTGGTGCCATTGCCAACTAATTAATTAATGATACTCCAGTGATATACTACTAATTAACAAGTTGATATATTGCTAATTATAATTAATGTTGTGAAGTAGGTCTAGGTAGCTGCGTGAGATTTTGTCCGTCTTCAGAATACCGGAATAGGGTTAGGCCTTCACTAAAATGAAATTCATCCAATTTTAATTCCCTTCTTTGCACATCGATCCTTAATTCCTACCTAGAAATTAAGAACAATTTCATTAATATAAATATACTATTTGTTATCTAATAAAATCATTAACATTACTTCTAATACTTTCATTAAACAGGCTCATTTTGATATATTTAGAAATTCTAAATTACTATGAATTAATTTAATTTTAATATTAATCAACTCAAATATAAATTATTATTATTATTATTAGAAATTCTTGAATTCAATTCTGCTCTGCATGCACAAGTTTTCATAGTCAATCTATTCACATGAATCTTGGTCAAGTTTCAAATTGATCGAGCTGGACATAAATTAAAAGCTTAAATTACAATGAAATATTAGTTAGTAATATTAATAATATTATTATTATTATTTATATTATTAATAATAATAATAATAATAATAATAATAATAATAATAATAATAATAGTAATACTAGTATTAATATTCATATTAGTTATACTACTATTAATATTAATATTTATAATATAAATATTATTAATACTAATATTACAAAATATTAATATTAATATTAATAATATTACAAAATATAATTATTAATATTAATATTACAACGTGTAGCGACTGTGACAATTAAAAAGGAACAAGTCACTATAAGTTACTACAAATTGTAATGACATGATTTTTTTCAAGTCACTATAAGTTACTACAAATTGTAATGACATGATTTTTTTTAGTTGCTCTCGGCAACCGATTGTCATGAATATATATATATATATATATATATATATATATTTCATGCAAATTATTATGTGTCCGTACGATAAGAAAAATAGAATCAATTACTTCCTCCGTTCTTTAATATAGGTCATTTTAGACATGTGTACAAGAATTAAAGAAATGATTGAGAAGCATTAATTATATTATCAATTGTCTATAATACCATTCACCTCACGTATCTCATAAATATGAATCAAAAAATTAGATAGAGTAATAAAGGGCAATTTGAGAAAAATAGTAATCAATTCTACTAGATAACGACAAACGACAAATAATTAAGAATAATAAAAAAAATCTAAAACGACCTACATACAGGAGAGTATTATATACGAATACTTGGCCCATCTCAAAAGCTAGCTTGGAAGTTTGGAACTTTGTACCTTCTCTTTGTTGTTATTAAATACAGTAGTATCTTCTGTTTTATGGTTGGAGAATCTACTTTAATTAATTAAGCAGGGATTAGTTTGAGCATATATCACGTTACGCCTATGAAGTCATAGGATGGGGACCATATATATGCCATGCCATGCCATACTCAATGAGTGTAGAATATATCCCTAGATGAAATAAGATAATCACAAAATGTAGAATCATTAATTATTATACAAGGACCGACTTGATAAATTCGAAGAGGCCTTTTCTTAAATTATTTCTAATTCAATAATTGGTTGTTCAAGTGGTATATTCAACTCACCCATGTGTATGTGTTATGTGTTATGTGGTGGACATCCATTCATTCATTATAATTTGACACATCATTTTGTATTTTTTTTGTAGCCACCTTTTGTCACCCTCGGTCTTTTTTAGGACACCCCCACCACAATTATATACCTGCTAATCCTATGCCCACCACGCCGCCATTCTTAGCAGTATACCCGAAAATTATAACAAAATGGTACAGTAAATCCATAAGCAACAAATTTTCATTGGAGTATTTACAGTCCTCTCTGTTCATGAAAAAACTAGATAAGAGCTGTGGCTAGCCGACTATTCCAGAGTAACAAGAAACTATTGAATGATTAATCATACCTGCCTAGTTGGTTAGCAGAAAATCATTCACTTGATAATGGTTCAAGCTCCCACAGATAAACAGTGCAACACACTTCTTGTTCTCCTAGGATGATGAAGATGGAGTGCTTTTCCTAGAACACAAAACAAAAGAAAGAAAAGGCTGAATCAAATAAATATGAAGCTAAACAGGTACAAAACATCCACAACTATAGCCATAGATTTTCAACAATCTCCAGTAAGCAGGACACAAGATTCGGAATGGTTTCAGAAAATGCCAGATGACGATTGACCAAGATCACCATCATGTATGTAGCAATCTTAAAACACCTGCATGCACCTTACGTTTCTTTCGTTAATTACACATTCCAGAACACCAATTCCATTATTTCAGATGCAACATGGAATTTCCAAAATATAAGATTATTTGAAGTCAATGTGCAATCTTTTCGAATTAAAAATTGATCAGAACAAAATTTATTGTTTTCAAAAGTTCAACGAATCACATTAATTTTGAATATCTAAAATCAACTTTGAAAAGTCAAACTTGATTTTGGAATGGGGAGTAAAAGTTCAACATACTTCAGAATGCCAGTTATAGTATACAAGTACAATCAAGTTAAACAAACTAATGGTAGACAGGCTGAGTACCTGTTCCCAGGGATTGCCAGGACTACTGAAACATCTATAGAGGCCCTGGGCAGCGACAACAAGCTGACTGCGGCAGTTGTTTCTTCTGTTGTGCAACATTTATCACATTTGATGGTGATTCTCAGCATCCTAGGAGCACTTCTTATGACATATTTAAGAAATTCCATTTCAAGCACCTTCCCACTGAATTTCTGAACAGATACTACTCTCAAATACTTTGAAATACTGTCAAACACCTCCTTTTTCTCCCAGAACAAATGCTCAGGATAGTACAAACAGCTACCAGAACACTGATTTAAGATGGTCTCGTCTCTGACCTGTGTAGGAGACAGGTGAATGAGACTGCAATCAAGATATACCATAACTAACTAAGATTCTTCAGACAAATCAAACACTACAGGCACATACCTCCACAGTAATATCAAGTACTTCTAAGCGGAAGCAGACTCGGAAAATGTAAGATAGAAGGATGGCATGTCTTATATCATTTAAATCCAAACTTGTAGACAAGACCTGCAGATTCTTAAATGGACTTATGTATCCCAACCGATAAGCTTATATGGGATTGAAACCTTCATGACAAGACTGAATAAAAAGGGAAAAAAGGAAAATTTTAGATTCTTTTAACAAAATTGATCAAAGAAAGACCTTTGAAAGTTAAACAATCTTACCAGAAAACCACTAAAATGTTCAAGAAGTTCCTCTGCATCGAGGTAAATTTTCACGTCTACATCTTGATTCTTCTTCCAACCTTTTGCTCTGCAGTAAGCTCGAAATTCGGCCACTCTTGGAGCATTAATGATAACAAATTTCCGAAAACAAGTTATCGTATCGAGTATCAGGGTTGTAAGAGCTTCAGTAGATATGTTGATCTTGTCAATACACAAGAATCGAAGCTCCAGTGTTTTGAGATTTCTGCTACAAATGTGAAGTTCTGTGAATCCACTACAACCCCGCAAGCTCAGTTCCTTTAGATCCTTACAGTAAAACAATATTCCACTAAGAAAACTATTATTTGAGTCTACCCTTCTCAGTTTCAGGATTTGAAGCTTATCACAGTTTTGAAAGGGAGTAAGGTCAAAGAGTGGGTAATGGTCCAATTCAAGGGATTGAATAGCACCGAAAATACCAGGGGGCAATTCTAAGCTCGTTACCTCACCAAGACTTCGCACATCTTCACAAGTCAGGGCGAGGGTTTTAAAACTTTTCCTCTTGACAAGTTTTTCAACCCATTCTTGCAATTCCCCAGATATAATATTGATAGGAAAATGAACAATACGGCAGTGGGTGACTTCATTTTGTATAGACTGGATAATGGAGGTGATCAAGCCTGTGGCATGAAAGAGGCTGTTTGTCAAACCTGAGAAATCAAAGGGCTCATCATCATCTAGTAGATCACGTTTGACAAATACTCTCCATGACCTGACCATCTTCATTGGATTTATATCAAGACGAGTCACATACTTCCAAGAGTCTTTCCACCGTTTCTCGCTAACACGCTTGTTCTTACCACTTCATCCACTGGAAGCTGTGAGATGATCTGACTCAAGATTGATTCAGGAAGGCCACTGATTCTATCAAGATCCTGTTTAACAATCTTTGAATCCATCTCGTTATGTGTAAAACCTCACCGCCTCTGTTCAATAGAGTGAAAGTGAGAAACTGTAATGCTAGATTTTTCTTTTTTTAAAAAAAAGACCAAAAGAGATGTCTTCTATCCTAGAATTTTTCTACAGAGGGCTAGCTATATCAAAGAAACATACAAACAGGTAAAAGCAAACGGCAAATTCTACGCACCAGACTTAGAACAGCAGTCGACTAATCTTCAATTGATGAGCAGGAGGAATAAACATTTGCAACACTAGAATGTCCAGATATACTTGAATCCCCAATTCACCCCTAATATATTACTTAAATAGTAGACCGGCAATATTAAAAAGAAGTGAATGTAACTGTTGTAGACGAAAGTGAATCTTAGTAGATATTCTATTTCATATGACAAAGGCTCAATGAGACCGAACCAGTTTTGGACAGAAATTGGAAACTTACAAGATAGACAAGGAAGTCTGACACCTCACTTTAGATAGGTTTATTACAATTCCAATCAAGATAGGCCAAGGGCACATCTTGACAAAGGCGGAGAAGCAAAGCATAACAAAGAATTAAAAGAAGAGCAGAGTTGATAGATGGATTACCAAAGCAAAAAAAAGAATGGACAGATTTTTTCAGAAATAAATATTTTATTGCTGAATTGGATTAATGCCAGATAATCTAAGATTCATCAATCGATGCACACACTGAAGCTACAGCTGCAGTATCAACCAAAATAAGTGATCAGATAAATAATTTAAAGACTGCTCACCTTTATCTCATCAGCCAAACAGATCCGGGACCTGCTACTGCTCCAGACTGATAAAACCTCAACCCTTCCCTAGGTTTCACCTAAGTTACTAATTTAAAGGTCTGACTCTAGAATCGTTGATTAGAAACAACAAAATGACCTTAAAAACTTGAGGTAGGCAACAAGGTGGAGTGGCAGCTTGTCGATCGAGCGCCCATCACATCAACACAGCGATCTATTGATATAGAGTACCAAAGGTGTGAAACAGACTTGGAATCTCTAATTAATGATAACTTTTACGTTACTGACAAAAGAAGCCAACTACAACCAAGTCTAAGTAATAGTAGTAGAGGGATAAATTGTGGGAGTGGCACGTACCAAATGCAGAGGTCTCAGCAAATCATAAAAACATTAACTCCTGCCTGAAACAGACTTGGGAACCTTTAATTAATGATATGTTTGTCGCTAATGATAAAAGAAGCCAAGTCAACCAAAAGTCCAAGAAGTAGTGGTGTAATAAATTATGGGAGCAGCTCATACCAAAAGCGCAGGCCTGCCCAAGTGCCCATTATTGGTTTAATTGCTACAAGCCATTTTGGCAGTGCAAATGAAATTGACAATGTAACAGCACGTTATGGGCCTTCATAGCTTTGTAATGGACCTTTCATAGCGCCATAACGGACCACAATTGAACAATATAGCTGTTAGCCTGTTAAAAGACTGTAATATATGGCACCCTAATCAGTCTGAATGCTTCTACCAACCAAAGTTACCAAACTATCTAACTTTCAATATTTTCTTCCTTGGTCATGACCAAACAGACTACTCAAAAAAGTCTGAAAAAACTAGAAAATATCTTAAATTTTCTTAAGCTCCATGCTAAATCTACGATTCAGGTATTAAATCAAACTTGGGTCCTATTTTCAAAGTAACAACTGAATGATTTTCTTCCTTCTATAAGATATTTATGTCCCTAAATATTTGTCTTGGTGTCCTTTTTAGGATGTCACAAAATAAATTGTCCACTTCCACAAATCAGACAATTTATCAACGTTACTTTCTAGATATACCCTTTGCTAATGTGTTAAATTAATAAAAAAGAACACTCAATAATAACGCATCCTGATACAGTGATACTCTTTCAAACATTCATCAATAATGAGAATAAATCTGAAACGTAATAAATATCAACGTAATCAATTAGCTCTCCTAAAACTATGTGAAAAGTCAAACAAGAAAATAATTTAGGGACAGAGAATTTTTATTGACTTATTTATGTTAGATATTTATAAATAAATAAAAAATAAAATCTCCCTTACTTGCAATTGAATCAAAATTTGGTGGTGGGGATTAATTTGATAGGGTTGAGACCATCTATGATCATAAAAGTAGTGAAATTACTATGGTAGCTTGTATAAGTGGCTCTAAGAAAATGATAACATACCATATTAAATTCATACTCATGATTGCAAAAACTCATTCAAAACACAAATTTTGAAAAACCCGCAAGGTAGAAGTGCATCTACATCATGATTCAGATGAGGTAAGAGTAAACCCAAATGTTACATAAGGTCTTCTTTACCCCACGACACAGCAACCACAACGGCAATTCAGCTGTAATTGTTATTAAAGCTACGACCCCAAGAACGCATACAAGTATATTCAGCCTCAGACAAATCAAATTTCTTAGAGGTAGTGAAAGATACAGAAAAACACTCGCCCGGAAAAGAAAGTTGTCCTCCTAGATATGTTCCAATAATGGACAAAGCATGAGTGAATTAGCATCAGCGAACGAGAGAGAACAATTAATTTGAAAGATATTTGTTCCATGTAGAAATAAATTCATATCATTTTTATTATCCCACGAATTATAATCTATATCACTTTTATTATCCATGACGTACTTATCCCTAAAACTAAAAAAAAATATCCAATGGCGTATCAAAGTTAGATTATTATCTGCAGGTCTACACCCTGGATGCGTTAGAACCAGCTAAAATATCATTGAGTATCATTTGAGTTTAAATTAAGATATAGTGTTGGTAGCATCAAACTCAGATTGTTGAATCTAAACTATCTAGATCTATCAACGGATATGAATTCTTCATAAATGACTTAGTATCAAACTTTAACCAAATATTTAATGTAAGAGCAGTAGGAGTAAATCTAAACTACAAAATAAAATTCCTGTAATTTTCATCATAAATTGAGACAGGACATAAATGTTAAAGACACGATAAACAGAAGATACTAAGAAGCAGCATTGATCTCTCTCTTCTCCACTATTTAGAGGTATCGAAACAAAACCTAACTGGATACACTAAGTCAAGCTTTTTCCCTTTTTGAAGCAAACAAATAATCAGTTATTTTGGCAATAGTCTTTGCCCGCAGACAACCCACCAGCTAAGGTGTTTTAGTTTTATTCAAAACAATATCAATTATGATAGCAATTATTAACCAATCATTTTCATCGCTTTTGGTGACCGATAATACCATATTTTAAACTGAATCTGACAATTGGACAAATGACTCAATTGTAGATACAGATTAATCTTACAGGTAAATTTCTAGTAGCTGGTACCGAGACTCGGGCAGTGTAAAAAAATCCATAATTTGGGTTTTTGACAATCAATTGAAAAAATAAATCCCCTCAAGTAACCTTGATCCTTCATTCATTAATCTTCTACTTCTAGCAGTTCAATGTCCATTTCAAGTATCAATAAAGTGTTTCACAAACTACTCTGAAAGTTACAGGAATGGTCATAGACTCATAGTCACTGGGGGTAACTAATCACACCATGTCTTTGTTAACATGATAGGTTTACCACCTAGGATATTACTTTCTTCTTCTTTTACCTATTTTAGCTCAATGATATTGAATGTGTCAAATATATGTTCAAACGAGATGAAGTAGTCGATAGGGATAACTCAATTTAATCTTGCAAAATGAGAACTACTTGGCCAAAATATTCAGCAGATAGGAAATTTTTAAAAGATTCTCTAATAATGCTTCGAGAAAGAAAAAGTTGCACACACAAACCTTTCCTTCAACCATACCATCTCTATCTGCATGTGGCCAATAGTAGTAGTTAGTTGCATGCCACTTTGCTTTAACCAGGATTACCCTCTTATTACTTGGTGTGCTTTCTGCTCTCAAGAAGCAGCAAATTCTGGAATAGCAAAATACATAAGCACGCAAGAATCCAGGGCACTAAAAAAATATGAATTTTTAAAATTGAAAAAGAATGCTACCCTACTCTGGGAAAATAGCTGAAATATCATTTGGAAGTCATTTTTCGGAAAGAGAGGTGAACTTTGAAATTGATAATCCATCGTCAACTCCTGCCCAAAAGAAAAAAGTTGCTCAAAAAAAAAAGAGTACTTTGAAATGCAGGGTTTGATCTTGATGTCCTAAACTAATGATTTTCTTTAAAATCTTGAATTAAATAGAAATTAATGAGAATGGTGAAGTAACAAAAACTTTAGGATTCAAATTTCAAATATATAGCATTTAAACACCCAACTACGTAAATAAACGTGGGCAAACTACGAAATCAAAGAATGATACTTTTTATGCCCGATTGGAATTTATTTTGAAGACATAAATGAGTATTAAGTAAGATTTCTTTTTGAGAAAAATAACATGGGGGGAAGCAAGAGGCGCACCTGGGTATTCTTCTTCTTCTTCTCTCCGCCTGCGCGCGCTTCTCCTTCATTGTTTTTCTAGATACAAACTACAAAGAAAGCGCGAGCGGAACGAACGGGTCAAACAGAATTGGAAGCGGAAACCGGCAAAGACTATAGAGGTAGTACTATGCTTTACTCCGTCCGTTCTAATTTTAGAGGCCGTCCTATCATATTAGATAAATATTCTACTCCCGCACTATATGGACGAACGGCCCAAATAAATTATGAGAATGAGCGAAAATTTTATATTTTATTAGATAGATTTTAAATTTTATAAAAGAAATTATTATTATTATTTATGAGTTTATAAATGAAAAGGAAAAATATATAAATTATTTTATTGTTATATTGAATTTGTTGTGTGCGTAAGTAGATGGTATATTAGAATTTTAAAATTTTACTTGTGCTTTTGAATTTTTTGACTAAATATGCTCATTTTTAGAAAGAATTTTGACAAAGAAAAAATAATTAAGATTACAATATGTATGTGCAGTTGTTAATGAAAGCTAGCCATGTTTGTGTGTCCAATTGTTGTTAATAAAGAAAATTAGATATTTAAGAAATATTTTATTTATTTTTAAAAAAAAAGATTATAATAAAAGATTAATTGACATGCACAAAGCTATAGTGTAAAGGCGAAGTAGCGATTGCAGACAGAAATATTAATGTAGTACGTACGTAGTATTATAATGATGGATGATATATGAATTTTTTACAATTTCACACCAAACGTCTACAGCACAACTTTACACGCAGCTAGCTAGCTAGCTAGCTTTCAAATAATTGGCACAATCAATCCCAGTCATTCTTTGTAAGACCAAAAATGAGGGCAATAGTACCAAGAACAGCCTGCACATGCGAGCAAGAGTTTTAGTTGGACAGGTCCACTTGGGAAAGAAAAGCCAAAGCCATAGAGAGTTGGCTACACTAATGACTTTATTTCTCATGCATATATCAACCATTTCCCTTGTCAAAATATAAAGAAAAAAAAAGTAGTATACTAGTATGCATAAGCTATGTTTCATTACACACAAAAGCAAATACCCTGTTGTAATATTAGGATTTGGCATTTTTACCATTGTGTCCCATGGTTGACCAACTCTATTTTAGTGACCCTATAACACAAACATATAGTTATTTGATTGTTCTACAAGTCTTATCCTGACTCCTGACCATCTTCTTCCTTCAGCTTGTGATTTGTGAAGGCAATGAAGAATCAAACATGGATACATAAATTATAATAGGCTCAATTTTAAAAAAGTTTTCTTGTTCAATATGAAACCAACAGTGAAAAGGAAGAAAAAGGAAAAAAAGAAAGAACTATTAAAAGAAAGAAAAAAACTTCATATGCTAGTTTTCTCGGACAACTTTAAGATTGTCCATTAACCCTTCAAATGAATATCAGTAAATTCATGTACCCAAAGTTGATACCAATTAAATGACATGATATATCAAGTAAAACTATAATATCAGAAAGATATGTAGTCTCTTTTATGTATTAAATTTATGCGAGTTAAAATAACTTACAGCTATTGTGCAAGCAACATATCCTGGTTTCTCCCGATGGTCAAATCTGGCACAAAGCAGAACAAATGCACCAACATACCAAGGGATACCAGCAAGAAAAAAACCGATAATGAACCTTCAAAACAAATACAGGTCACTCGTATCATGTTTAAAAAATCACACAAATTTAAACTAGGACTTCTGAGATATCAAGCTAATTCAGAAAGCTTGGCGATGCAGAATTATTTGAAGAAATAAATAGGATACAAAAACTATGCTACACAATCACTTGCAACCTTTATAAGCATCACATTCACCTTAACCTATCTCAGTAGAAATCCATAGACTTTGGGAAGAATGCTACTCTCTTGACTACTGGAAACCAATACCACATAGTCTCTTGCTTTCAAGATAAAAGCTTTGACTAAACATCATGACTAATGGAGAAAACTTTATATTTTTGTTGCATGAATCATTCAAGAAACTAAGAGAAAGAGAGCATTTGAAATGGACAGGGAAACTATGAACACCTTCCTTTCTCGGTTTCTCCCCCAAAATTCACATAATCAAGAATCTAGATAACATTAGTTTTCTCTTTTGTGATAAAACAATATCAGTATTATCATCCAAGCTCCAATAATATCAGTCAAGTTCCAACTTTATCCAACTGTAAGAAAAAAACTGTTGCACTAATAAATTAGTGTAGTAGGCTGTAAAACATTTAAAAAAATACGCCAAATCTGTAACACCCCATTCCTACATCGAAAGATATTGAAAATTTTTGTCTATATATAAGGAATTAAGCTACTAACAATGGTACCTTTAGTCATGATCTTTTGGGCAAGTCTATGGTGAACTAAGATGACCCAAGAATATACTATTGGGTCAATAGTTTAAAGCCTTATTTGGATAAATTTGATTCGATTCGGACTTGGGATTTGACCCGAAAAGATATTATTGGGTCAGTCAGTATTATCCCACAATGGCTAGATAGGCAAGGATCTGAGGACCGTGTGTGTGATCAATTCTGACGAGAACGTCAGAAATTTATATGAGGGAGTTTATAACACCTCAGTCCCAAATCGAAAAATATGAGAAAAATTTATCTGTATATAAAGAAATTAAGTTACTAACAATGGTACCTTCAGTCATGACCTTTTGGATGAGTTTGTGGTGGCCCAAGATACTATTGGGACAGTGGTTTAAGACCTTATTTGGATGGATTTGATTCGATTTGGACTTGAGATTTGACCTGAAATTTGTTCCGGACTCGGGATTTGACCCGGGGTTATTTCATTCTCTAATCACCTTCATTTTATTTGGATTTTTTGTTTCAAGAGTTTGAGACATTAACTACAGTTTCATTAGTTACTTCTGAAGAGTAGCTTAATTTGGTTATGATGTTCATATTCAAGCAGGAGAGAGGGAGGGAGAGAGACCGTAATTTCATCCATAATATGTACCATCCATTGCACATATCCATTACTTACTACCTTTAGTTAAAGTTAAAACAAAATAATGGTATCATAACGTCAACTTACAGGAACCAGGAACAACCAATACCACAGCAAGGAAGACGGTGCTCTCTTACAGTTACAGGTCTTCCTTCAACAACTGCATAGCCTAGAACACCATTAAAGTGACAGCCAAAAGTTCACAAATAATTCATTCGGTGGGTCTGAAATCCAACAATAGAAGAGAGAGAAAATAATTGCAAGAAAGTATAATAAATCGAGAATAGAAACTATGTCCCTTTTTGGCAATGTTGTCATAGAAGTAATTCTCATCAATTTGTAGTCCTTCATCCTCTCCAATTCATTTTTTCAAAAGACAAATTCATTTTATTTATTTTTCAAAACCACACCTTAACCCCCTGTTTGTAAGTTTTATTTTGGGGGGAGACGGGGAGGGAAAGTTCTTCTTTCCAAAAAAAAATTAGGAAGAACTTTCCCTTGACCTTCCCTCCTAAACAAACTCACAAACACAGCCCAAGTCTTATAACTACTTTAATTCGCTTGCAAGTCGAAGTTAGAGTAAGGATTTAGCTCCTATGGTATGGTTTGAATTATAGGTCAATGGACAACCATTAACATCGATCGTATCCGGTTCTATTCTCTTTTATTTATCTCAATATCTTATAGAGTCGGTCTATTTAGCTCATCCCAGATCAGATCCCAGTAAAAGGCACAAAAGTTATACACAAGTTCCCTAAAAGTTAATTTTATTTTTCTGATAGATTCCTGATTAATGAATCTAATAATGCTTTCAAGTGATACTTTGTAGTTGTTTTTGATCAACTGTTGCAGGACTTGCCACTGCAATTTAGTCATCAAACAGAATTCAGAAGGATGTTTTCCAATTGGAAGTGTAATCAACTAACTTATGCATAACACAAGAACGTAAATAGAGACGATAGGAATACCCGGAACGCCCTGGTAACCATGAGCGTAATACTGGGGGGATGGTTGACCGGTGGCACCGGGCGGCGGAACAGGGTGAGGAAATCCGATCGTAGGCTGCGGAGGAGGATAGTTAGCTACGCCTTGGAACGTACCATAGTGAGGTGGTGGTTGTTGCTCCTCATCATGACGATGGTGTTGACTGTCCTTTCCTTCACTCATTTTTCTCTCTCCAATCTATATAAATTTCTAGGGATTTCAGATGGTTTAATCTTTGATCTCCTTCTCCGAGCTTAATAGAGAAGTAATTATAAGTAAACGATCGCAGATATGTACATACAGAAAGTTGTATGTATAGTCATGATTGGGAGTGGTAAGGAAGGGCCCAGGGTTTGGGATCATCGGGTAATAATAAGGGCGTGTTTGGTTGCTTAGTTAATGAGCTTTGCGTACCACCTGTCCTAAATGAGTACATTTAATAGTTTAGACTCGCCTCAAAGACGTGAGCTAATTAAGACTTGAATTGTTAAGATACATTAAAATATATTTAAACTCCATTTAGTAGCGGTAGTACTAGCATGGTGAGTGTTTGATTCATGTGATTTTTGAGTTTTGAGTATCATTAATAATAATTTTACAATCAAATCTACGTTATTACCCAAAATGAAAATGAAGATAAAAATAAAAATAAAATAAACTTGTCTAGAGCTTGCTTTGAAGGAGTGAGGGAAGGACATACAAGATGAGAGGCCTGGTGGAGACGATTTGATTTAATTTTTATTAATTTATTGACTCATTGTTTTTGCTTGTTTTTTTTAAAAGGTTGTTAAAAATATAAGGCCTAATTTTGTAAGATAAAAATAAGAGGTGTAAATTCCGAAACAAGCATAGGGTTAGGCTGAGGAGTGGTTAATTCAAATTTGTGTTGGACATAGCAGGACTGACTAACATTCAGTTAATGTCCAAGTTGGCCCAAGAGCATAATGGGGATGGATATATGTCCCTTTCAATCGACCACTTGCAGATTCAAAATCAAACTTTGCTGCCAAGGTAAAACAAAGCATTACACAAACTTACAACCCCAGGAGGAGGAGGAGGAGGAGGAGAGGCTTAAATTTAAGAGGTTTGCATAATCATTAAAAGTTTTACCAACTATTATGGATGGTGCAAGGAACATATAATAACAACCTTCTCCTTGGCCTCGGGGGCAATTTATTTTGCATCTCCATACCAGATGCCTATACTATATTATTCGGTTCATTAGATATTATGTACCCAGAAAGCCACACTTAGTTGACAATTGACATGATAGAAGAGCTCATCTAACAGTATCATCAGGCTTTGCTTTTGAAGTCAGATCTTGCAAACCACAAACCATATTTGCCGGTACTGCTGCGTCAATCATCTTAGGATATGGCAAGTTCAAGTCTGTCCAGATAAGTATGTGCTTATTACCAATTTACTTTTTTTGGGATTTATATATATGTAATATTAGCTTCCAGAAGTTGATGAATGCTAAATACTTACTTTCCATGATATTCTTGAAAGTTTCCTGCAACAAAATTAGCATAAAACATTAATAAATATGAAAAGCAGAAATGCATGCATCCAATAGATTACTTTACCAGAGATTAATGAAAAACCAATCCAAAGAATAAGCTTCCAGTTTTTTTGTATCTGTCCAAACATCCACTACCAGTGTTCCAAATCTACACCCTATAACTATAAATATCATCATATTTTGTATGTGAACAAGTTTTGCCATTTTGGCATACGAAAAATTCATCAATTTTAGAAAATATTTTGTTAAAAATAGGACTCTCGTAATAAAAAATACATGAAGAAAACTATATGCCATCTGCATACTTCATATCGAGCTCGAAAGGAAGTTGTCCTAGGTGAAAAAGGTTGATTTTAAAATAAATATGGCTTCAATCAAAGCTATATGAAACGAATTATATGGTTATAGGTCACTCTGAAGAACCGTTTTCGATATTTAGATTCCTAAATACCAGAAAGCACCCAATTTTTGAGGGTTCTTGACTTCTTTCAACTTCATACATATATACAACCAAGATCAGTGCAGTACTACTGTATTTATAGTATGAAACACAATTCTGGAGAATCACCTCATCTTTTGTCAGGCGAGTATTATATCGCATTTCCTCCCCCACAGTACTAACCTGAAAATTGATCAGGTTTAATGAGCAGCTACTTTTCAATATTGAATATTCAAGATATAAAAGGCATTAGATGTATCCTTACAGTAAACCCTTTGTAGTCATGAGCAGGATACACAAATGTTTCCTTGGGTAATGTAAATATCTGGTCCATGAGATAACGGAAAATGAGGGCACACAGTTAAAAGCATATTTATGATCTATCATACATTCATACATATGTTTATTTTTCTGATAAGTAAAAATTTATGGTATATCGTTGCGAGATTTTTACTCCTCTCTCTTTTAACTACCAACTAGAACATACTATTTTAATGTCCTTACCTGTGAATGCACCGAATTATATAGCTGCTCTAAACTCCCACCCTGCAATAAATTTGTTTAAATTAAATCAGCTGTCATACTTGATACTTCCATGTCAGAACAATATAAATGTCTAGGATCATCAAACCTACAGTCCATGGCTAACCAAAAAAAACAACTAGTTTTGTATCTCAAGAAACCAACAAAATAATCTTTTCTAATGATCAAAATCAAACACTTCACTTGGCTGGGGGGAAACACATAGTAAAAGGAACATATAAGCCTGTAAAAATAAGAGGGGGTCATGAAGCCAGTTAGAGCACCCATCAAAACGACACTAGAGACCTTAAATCATCCTCCGATCCTATCATTTGTATTTCGGATCCATTTAACTGGGAAGGTTCATGCCAAGTTGCTGATTCTATCATCTTTGCTATAATATTGTTTCTACGTAAATAACTAACTATAAGGCATACATGAAGAACAACATCAACAATTACCCCCCAGCACACCCCCAAGACCAATTCCAGATTCAGATCTGCAATAAACTAATTCCAAAATTGTCCAAAAGCCAATCAAAGTTTATAGTTCTGATGAGAGTGCAATATTAAATGAAGTCATATTAAATTGTGTGATTATTGATTACAAAACCAAAACAAAGAGAAAAGGAATATGTATGTAAAACAAAGAAAACATGCTAAACTAATGCAGAAAAGCTCAATTACAGTCTACAGTAACAATATATATTCTATAATACGTATGGCTAAACATGATATGATATGAGGCATATCTCCAGGCCATATCACTACATAAATGTTAAAGATGCATCATCCTTCTACCAAGATTTTTGATTTGCCCTAAATTTACAAAATAATTGCACATTACACCAAAAATGAAGAGTAAGAAAGTCTTTCAAGCAACTAACCTGAAAATCTGTTCTCCCACACCCACGTATCAATAGAGCATCACCCGTAAAAGCCATCCTTGGTTGAGGCTGATTAGATCCATCTCCTGTAACATATGTTACACAACCTAATGTATGACCAGGAGTACCACGAACCTGCATTTATCATTGATTTATTACAGGCTTTTAGGAGGTAATTTAGAAATGTAAACTGATGGACCTAATAATGCATGTGCAGGCAAACATGCATGATCGTTGTAGGGATGAGTATTAACTTGAAGATACTTATTGACCATTCAAAAGTTTTAAGTTAGTCCCGCCAAAATGACCACATTACTAAATTAATTGTGTCTATCATTTCCTTCTGTTACTTCCAATAAGTCCTTCCAAGAGGTAGAAAACAACAACAACAACAACAACAACAACAACAACAACAAAAAGGAATGAAACTGCTCCTGGATAAAATCCACCTCAACATGGCCCCACTTAATAAACTGTTCTTGCCAAATGAATCATGATCAACCAAATGATAATTTACTATGAAATTTTGGTAGAACAGAGGATACCTTAAACAGGTAATGAAAAACCACTGCTGAAAGTTACTTACCAGGGCAAAAAAAACAGTGGAACGTCTAATGATCAATTTGGTCATATTTGAGAGTTATTGAGTGGTTCAATTTGCAAAATGAGGTATAGTTTGACTTTTCAAATTAATAGCCAGAACGACTGATTCTATCTATATCCATTGTGCTATGGTTATAGGTGAAAGAGGACTTCACATTTCCATAACTATTTCCTTTCTGTTGTTAATTCTCCCTTATACAATTTTACAAACCATAATCTAACTATATCTGATAACAGTTCTCACTGTTTCAAAGGTAATAAATTGATATCTGTATATGTAATGCATATAACTGAATGCTTATGTTTTGATCAATTTTAAGTCCTCTGACCCTTCCATAATTGTCAATATTTTCACAAGATAAAAGCAGTTTGACCTACAAGTATATCATAGAAATGAAAGTGAATTCATCAGTTCACGTATTTCCTTCATGAGACAGGTTATTTACGATTTGGTACAACATATTATAGTGGTTCATAACATTTAGCCTAACTATATACCAATTTCATCTGTTTAAAGAAAAAACATCCCCAAGCAGTGATATTAACACTAAATAACGTGAACCTCAAAAATACAACACTCACAACTAAACTTAGTGATCACAATCAACTTATCAGACAAAAACCATTTAATACAAGAACATGCTGCTGGCTTACCTCCAAGAAAAGATCACCGAAAAAGATTTCGTCACCAGGTTCAACCAAAAGATCAGCTTTAGCATTGCTTGCTTTAGAAATAACAGATTTCACACCAGGAACCTTACTCTGCATGAAGCAATGTCACACAATAATGAAGTAACGCCGTAATGGGAATTCTATAGCAAAATAAGAGAATAAAACCGAGACAGGACCAACCTTAATTAGGCCAGTCCCAGTGACATGATCAGCATGTACGTGGGTGTTTATAGCATATATAAGCTTTAGACCCAAATCTTTGATAAGAGAAAGATCCCTTTCCATAGTCTTGTCTACCGGGTCAACCAACTGTAGATAAGATAAAGTCCATCAGCATTGAGTGAACTCAGTAACTAATAAGCATATCAAGTTAGTTGATGCTACAAATCAGATTAGATCATTCTTTCAAAATATAGGTTTGTTACTGTGACACTCGCTACTTGACTCTGGATACTGGATACAACAACACACGTTAATGATCATCTGGAGATAGATATATCAAGTCTTTAATAAGATAACAAGCCCTTCAATATCAAAATCTAACATTGCTTGATTTCTATCAGTTACCAATTTCCAATCTTTTCCCATATAGAAACATGAAGATCACTTTTGTGGTTTTCATTCCCATTCAGGCTATTAAAAAAAATATCACATTCAATTCCGCTTAAGTATCTCAATGCAAACAATATTCTGTCGTTTTAGTTAATCTATTTCCTTCTACGTATTTCATGCATCATAGTTAAGGAATTCAAGTCTACCAAGGGCAGTTTGGAATTCAAAGGGGAAAATAAAATTAAGAGAGCAAAGAATGAGCTGGTGGACTTCAAACTCAAAAAATAACCCAAAGGGAAATACAGAACCGAGGTAATTTACCAAAACCCTTGAGCCCTTGATATAAAGAACCGTTAAGAACAGCAAATAGCAGTATAGACGCATTAATTCATTTCAAACCCCCAAATTACACAAGGACAGTTAAATCTAAACAACACGGTTATTAGAATATAGGGGTAATAAAATAGATAGTGAAGAAGAATAGAACCAGGGCAGGTTTTTGAGGGTGAGAAGTATCAGCGAGAAGGTAAGTATAAGTAGATGATTCCTTGTCGAAGAGCTGACGGAATAGAAGCTTTGAGGGTTGGTAAGATGAACCCATTGGTGATCTGAGCTTGGTGTTTGAAACTGTTGAGGAGGAATTGAGAGGAAGAATTAGGGTTTTGGGAGAGAGAATGAACAACCGCAAGGAAGGGAATGGAGTCATTATGTTTTTATACAAGAAGAAATTTTACGATGAAATCAACATGAAAAAAGATGATTATGGTTTGTGATTAGGATTTGTAATTTTAAGAAGTAGTTGGATGGCGGTGGAGTAATGCGTAGATACGCACAGGCGAAGTAATTGGAGTATGTATTGTCATTATGGTTACGACGACGGAGACGGACGATAGTGATGATGTGACGTCTGCTACTCTTTTGAGTGTTTTGCTGTCTCAGCCTGCCATCTCCTCTGTTTGTTTTTTACTTCTGCTGCTAGGATGATTCGTTGGGCAACATGAGGGGTGAGCATGAGCCCATTTTAAGAACATCTATAAATTAATACACGAATAAATTAATAATCTCTTTAAAATAATTTTTTTTTTCGGTCTCGATTTGGATTAATAGAATAAATTAATAATTTTGATAAAATAATAATTTTTAAAAAACCCTCATATAAATATATGGTCCCATCAAAATCATAAATTAATAATTTTTTAAATTATAAATATATATAGGGTAATCTTGTAAAATATGATTATATTCTTGTTTTTATCCTTAATTTTATATATATATACAAATTAATTAAACTTAATGGGAATATAATTTATCTATTTTTGAAATAAAATGTGAATGTAATTTGAAAAGTGGATACAATGAATATTATTTAATTATTAAAATAATTAATATCACTTACAATGAATTCTATTATTACATTAATTTAATAAGTATGATACATTGCATCAAAAAATATGATATAAACATCAATAAAATGCAATAATTTTAATGTAATTAAATTTATGTTCACCGAATAGAAAAACACTCTTTAAATTAATAAATTATTAATTTATAGATTAAATAATAACTCTCTAAATTAATAAAAAAAAATAAGTCCCAACATTATTAATTTTTAGAGGTTCTACTGTAAATCTTACACGAAATCGCTTAGGTACGAGCGATTTGATAAATCTAAAATCGCACATAAAATTATTTATGATTGGTGCGGTACAGTTTTAAAACAACAAATTTTATATAATTTAATATCACGTAATATTAAATATCACTTTAATAACACACACCTTTATTTATAATATTGTGTCTAAATAAAAATTAAATAGAACCTCATAAATTATTATCTGCTTACATTGAAAATTCTAAATATAGATAATTAGTTAATAAGGATTCTAATTTTTTTCACCTTCACTATAAAGTAGTTCATGGCCTGAGAATGGAACAAACAAAGTTGCAATAAATTTATATTAACGGATTAACCCCATAACATGACTAACTTAATTTGCAAATCAAAACACACTCAGTAATACATATTTGGTGGGTATTTAGTGAGATGAATTAAATTTTAAAAGACAATAGTACATTTGAAAAGAAGTATGGTGCGATTTTGATTTTATGCATGCAATTTTGATTAGTAACCAAACTCAAACCGTAAATTTGATTTTTCAACCCACATACGCCGAAACCGTTGGTGTTGTTTTAATTGATGCGGTTTGTGCTGTTTTTTGTGTGATTTCGAAGGTAATTTTGTTCCTTACTCAGCCATAGACAACGTAAAATAATGTAAAATTAAAATTTAAGCTGACTATTACATTTTCAGTGCTTACTTATAAGTAAAAATATTTGATTAATAAAAATATATATTAACATTATTTTTTTATTAAATAAAATATTAAACAAATTTTCTAAATATGTCGACTATATTGCTAAACATAATTACTAGGGTATCATGGTAATTTATGCACCCAAACTTTTAAGGCATATTAAAATTGAACCACATTCTACTACGATATAATTTAAAATTCTCTATTTATTTGTATATTTTATTTTAAAATATATTTGTTATTATAAAAAGTATAAATGGATTTTTGCCATGTCTTATATTCATGTCAAAGGCGCACAAAATTATCTAATGAAATAAAACAAAGGTGTTATGCAAAAATAATTTTTATTGCCTGTGTGAGTACTTTATACGACTTCTAGATTATATAAGTTGGAAGTACCCATTGAAATCGAAACAAAGTAATCAATATACACAAAAGGGCAGCTAGAAAACAAATTTATTAGGTCGGAAGGGTAAAGATGTTATTTTCAAAAAATAGAAGATAATAATTTGTTATTATATTTGGTTAAATTTACTTATTAAAAATAACTTATAAATTATAAAAAAATGACTTATAAATAAAATAACAAGTTGTTTTCGAACACCCCAACAATAAAAAATAACTTATAATTTAATTTGACCGATTCATAAGTTGCTCCCAAACACCTACGAAGATGATACTATCTTTTATTTCAATACTTTCTCTTTATACTCGATAAATTTTGTAAATTAAATTTGAGTAACTCAATACTCGGTTCATTTACACTCTTACTTTTGATATAGAGTGCACTGAAGAGGGATATCGGTGAATTGTTGAAACAACTCGGGTCAAATTCTGAGTCCAGAACAAATCTCGAGTCAAATCTCAAGTCCGAATCGAATCAATTCCATCAAAATAAGGCATCAAATCACTTACCCAATAATATCTTCTTAGGTCATATTAGTTCATCACAGGCTCAACCAAAAGGTAATGACTTGAAGGTACTTTGCATCTTCAGGGATAATACCGGTTGGCTTCGTGTCCCCACCTTCGGACCTCCATCTCTCCATTGTGGGATAATACCACCAGCCTTTGTATACCCACCTCCGACAAGCCGATCAGATGACTCAGTCCGAGCTTTCGAGAGTCGGCTTTGATACCATATGAAACAACCTGGGTCAAATTTCGAGTCCAAAACAAATAATAATAATAATAATATATTGTTCTAAAAAATTACAAAATATCATTTTGAAAATAACATAAGAAAAAATATATTTAATTTCATAAAATGACATCGTTTTGTACAATAGCTGACGTAAGAACGTGAGGTTTATCTCACTTCTTATTTTGTTATGAGTAGTAACTAAGACGCATTCTTACCTGAGTTGTTCCTCATAATAGTATCAAAACATGATTTTGAATATAATAGGAAAAAATGTATTCAATCGCACAAAACAGGATCCGGTTAGTATGAAGTTTATTTTTTGATAAGTTAGTCAATTGACCAATAAAATGCTGACACATATAGAATCTCGCCTGCGTATCAGCACTCTATTGGCCAATTGATCAACTTACCCAAAAATAAAATGCATGCTAACCACTTCCCACAAAACAATAGTCGTTTTTGTACCATAACTCAAGCAAGAACTTCAAGTGTCCATCACCTCTTTTTTTTTCTTTTGATAAAGAGGGCACGGAAGATAATATGTTATTTTAATAATAGGTTATTATTATATACTCCCTCCGTCCCATAGTTATAGGCTGATTTCTTTTGGCACATAGTTTAAGAAAATGAATTAAGTGGCAATTTTTAACATAAATTTTCCACACATACCTGTTGTGACAACCCCAAAATAGGTCCATTCCATCCAACCCATTCTGAGTCGCCAAATACATGGTACAGAAAATAACTACAACTTTATTACAACAATTGTCGTGACAAAATACAACAACACATATATCTTTGTGAGTTTGGATACAAATATATACCAAATGTGACACATGTCCCAACCGTGGACAACACCTCACAATGACACCTTACATAAAGGTATAGTCAAAAACCTGTTTTAGAAACTAAAATCTTTGGGAAATGCTCAATGAAACCTTGCATACGTGGGAGACCACGCGTCTAGGTTATGATAGATATCATATGGCCACCGAATTATCCTTGGTTGACCTAATAGACCCCAAAAAAAAACAAGAAGATTACTATCATATTCTTCCCAATGGTAAGTCTTCTCTCGACATATCATTATCTCCACTATCTCTAATTGAGAATTATACTTCAAACAAACACCAAGATTATATAGGTAGTGCTCGATATATACTCAAAGCAGATGGATGAAAGCACATCCCTGTCTTATGATGATACGAGGTTGTATGTCATTAGACATCTTGTATGATAGTGACAAAACACCCTTCCAACGTTGGGTTTGCTTTCACCCTCAACAAACTATAGACCACCGCTCTATTCCCTCGTTATCCCCCACTCAACCCAAATTTACACTTTTATTACCGAAAGGAATTGTGAAGCAAAAGGGTGAGACAACTAACTAGCTCAAGAAAGAATATTATGACTAAAGATAAATAAATTATCAATAGTCTTCATCAAGAATAAATCGTAGATTTAGAACATATGGTAGATGATAAAACTTTTCAACATAGTCAAAATGAACGAGCAATCCATTAGAAGAGTCAAATGACTATAAAGTCTATTATCTTCTTCATGTTAAAAGTCCACCAACAATGTTTTATTCCTCGTAACATCAATCAACAATTCTCATCCACAATCATATGAATAACTCATAATTGTAATTGTTGTTCTAAATTCCTTCTCATCCAGACAAAGATAATTTTCATCACCAAACATCAAAGATCATGGTTATACCAAATCACGATTCATGTTCATAATCAAACTAATAAATTCATCTTTGCACTACGGGCCAAAGATATTCATCAACAATTCATCTTTTTGCACTACATGCCAAAGATATTCAACAACAAGTCATCTTTGACATTACAGCCAAATATATTAATATCTCAAAGAAATATATAATCATTTCGTAATTTATATAAACAATAATTATAACCATGTTGATTAATTCACCTTTGCACTTAAGCTAAAGATATTCAATTATAAATTCAATGGTCATGATCATACCGACCACAATTCAACTTTTCACTACTCGCCAAAGAGAACCCTAGTCATGATCATACCAATAATCTATCCATCTTTACACTCCAATTGAAAGAGAATTTCAACATCAGGTTATAAAATGTTATATATGATAATAAAATCAATATAATCAATATATAGTTTTAATCTCCGAGTAATATTCATAAATCAACTATAATTTGGTTAGAAAAAGAAACCAATTTTGTTTGAATAAGAATCTCATGAATTGTAACTTCGTGAATAGTAACTCGTGAATAAGATCTCATGAATAGTAAACCCGACTCAAAAAGGTAGAAATTCCACAATAAAATCCATACCAATATTTCTAAGTATAATGATATTGAAAGAATAATATTTTTTTTAAGCTTATAAACAATTTATTTTAATTGTTTACACTTTACTAAATAATGCATTTAATCATTCTAAAATGTCAAACTCATAAGATTTCATCACCAATAACCAAAACCCTCATCAAAAATCTGCATATACCTCATATAGGATTCTCAAGCCATAAAATCTTATTTTCCAATTTTCTTACTTCACATAACATATTTAATTCATTTACTCATAACTAGTCCATTTTCATGAAAAATACCAAATCAGTTCCAAAAATATTTCTTTTCGGGATTTAGCGTAAATAGTCCTATATTGAACATATATTTTTATCGAAATTTTTAAAAGTCATTTACTATTTTTCACTGGCCAAAACCAATTTAATATTTAAATATTTATCATAAATTGTACTTTTATCCAAAAATTCCAAAATTTACAGAGTATACTTATATAATATAGATGTACTCCCAATAAAAATTTCATCAATTTTGGAGTTAACCACAAGGAGTTATAAGGGTTTTCTTTTAAAATAGTCTTTTCCCATAAAATTCATAACTCATAATCTATACATCCAAAAATTGTCATTTTTGGACACAATCAATAAAACTCATCAAAGTATCATTTCAAATTTTTTCAGAATTTTTGAAGGTCTGAAAAGTTACGAAACATAAAAAACATAACAACCCTTAAAATCCCTTACCTCGAAAGAGCAGTATTTCTGACTGGAATAACGCTGAACGAACTTGCACCGTATAGCAACACTCAAGATACAAGAATATACTTGATAATATAGAGAGACAAATAGAGAGAAAACTTCAGTTTCTGGTGTGATTTTCAATTCTAACTTAAGCTTCTATTTATAGGAAAATGCTAGAACGCCAAAGGAGACTAAAATAATAAAATATCATTTTCTTTTTCTTATTCCACACCAACCTTCACCAACCAATTTTGAAAGCCATCAGCCATCTTTGGTCAAAAACATCAGCCACCCATGTGCCAACAACCACAAAAACGTTTTTCTTAAATAAAATAATTAAAACTTTCAAAAATTAATTATTTCGGAACTCCGAAACTTCAATAATTCACAATAAATAGCCCTTTTATCAGAAAATTCAAATCTTGCGTGTTTTTATAGGAATTTCAATTCTCTACAACTTTGCAGAAGAAATTTTTTCCAAATTCCAAACAGAAATTGACCAAAATCCACAAACGAGCGATTTTACAGTCTATAATCAATTTTCGGTCAAGAATTGTGTCCACCGACACCCAAAACATATGTTAAATATTTAATACCACAAAAATACTCTTCCTCCTCATATACTCATATATCCCACATTCATTGTAAAAATATTACCGTTAATATATTATTAAAATAATATATTTAAATGAATTATTTTATCGTAATAAGATAAAATATTAATTTTCAATAGTTGTCACATTAAAAATTTTCTCCATCTATATCCACAATAAATATTTTTTTTATCATAATAATCAATAATTAATTATTCACAAATAATATTACAGACTCACAAGATCTTGACAACCAGCAATTCCGGGATAGGGACTTTCCAATAAGGATTTCTCACTTCTTCAAGTAATTGATTAGGTGACCAAACCTCTCCTTTGTATGAACTTCCTAGACATTGCCAATAATGTTATCTCGATAATATTATTCAAATAATTTGAATTATTGATCCGATAATAAAAAATCTTTGCGATGACAATTATTGAAACAATAATAATATATAATATCAACGCAGAAATTATTGAATCAATAAAATAAAATATTGAGCAGTTATTCTCGTAACAATTATTGAGTAGTGCTCTTCACGTAAGAATCAATAATTCAAAAATATTGTATCTCAGTATCTTTTTCAATGACAACGCGTACATTTTATTTTATCAATAGGGGATCAGCAAATGTTAACTTCAGTAACGATTACGTCGTTATTTATAAAAACTTAATTTTATCGTTTCTTCATCATCAAATGAGTTATTCCGTTATGGGGCCCTGAAATGGCTATTGGTTATGCGGATATTCAAATCGAAAAAGAATATTCCACGACCAAACGAATATTATCGACAACAATGAATATTTTATAGCCACTTGTGTGTTTGTAAAATTTGTATATTTCACCCATAACTTTAAACTTTTATCAATTTTAACATTTCTTGAATAATAATTATAAGAAAAATTGAATAATTTTATTTCATAAAATTCGGGGTTTTACACCTGTAAGACCCCGAATTTTTTTAAATAAAAATGGAATTTTCTCTATTTATTATTTTGAAATAGTAAGGGTTGATGTAAGACCCCGAATTTTATGAAATAAAATTATTCAAAATTTTCTTATAATTACAATTCAAAGTAAATGGTTAAATTGATAAAAAGTTAAAGTTAAGGGTGATATTGAAATTTTTTCAAAAATACGCAAGTGGTTATAAAATATTCATTGTTGACAGAATATTCATTGGTCGTCGTGGAATATTCTTTTCGTTGGGAATATTCGTATTTATTACATAAATGTACCCATTCAGGCCCCATAATGTAATAACCGCTTTGATGAAAAAAAAGACAAATTAAAGTTTTTATAAATAATGGCGTGAGTGGTTCTTATTAACATCATTGAATACCCAATGATAAAAGTAAAGTAATACGCGTTGGTCTGTGAGAGAATACTCAGATTGCACCAATTATTGATTCTTACGTAGAAGGCACTACTCAATAATTGTTATGTAATTATTGTTCAATATTTTATTTTGATTCAATAATTGCCGCATTGATATTTTATAATTGTCACTACGATATTTTTTCATTAATTATCGATCAATAATTTATATTATTTGAATAATATTATTAGATAAAGCATTATTGGCAATGTCTAGAAAGTTCATTTAAGGAGAGGTTTGGTCACCTAATTGCTAGGCCAAGAAGGAGAAATTCTTATCGAAAGCCCCTCTTCCAGGAATTGCACGGTTGTCAATAATGTATTTACATTATATTATTTGTGACGCCCCAAAATAGGTCTACATCCCCATTCCGAGTTGTCAATACTGCAGATGTAAACAACTACAACTTTATTATTACAATAGTAAAGCTGTGAGTTTGAATACAGATATTGCCATCTGCATAATATCCACATACAAATAAATCCTCATCATAATTATTGATACATTATTTTACAACAATGGTGAGGACTACTAAACAACTCTCCCTAGAACTTTCATTCCATACCCCACCTTTACATCGCTTATATTCTCGCCTCCACGAGAAGAAAAATGGAACAAAAGGAAAAGGGTGAGCTCGACTAATTCAAAAGAAGAATATTATGACTAAGATAATATACAACAAAATTATCGTTAGTCTTCAACAGGAAAAATATAATAGAATACAATAGACAACAAGTTTTAAATCAATATTCGCTAATGAAATAATAATTCATTAGAAGAGTTAAGTAGAGAATGCAAACTACTATCTTCTATGTATGAATTTTAAAGTTCATCGTCTATTTTTATCCCCTGTAACATCAATCAATATATATACGGGATCAAATGTTCATCCTTCAGACTACGTGCCAAGGACATTCACCGATTGGTCATGTTCATCTAAACACTGCTCATCTTTGCACTACGGGCCAAAGATATTCATCGAAAATCATTCATCTTTAAGACTGGGCCAAAGATATTCATCATAAATCATTCATCTTTTAAGACCGAGGATGATGAAAAATATTTTTTAAAGAAACGAATCCGGTGAAACAAAATGACAAGGATTAAGGATTAAGGATTCAGTATTTTGTTTTATCCACGTCAAAAATACCTCAAAATAATCATAGTGGTGTAAAATTCAAGAATGATCAAAACATGGATACAATCAAAAGCTAGTATCCATAATAGATATTTTGGACAAAAAGAAGAAATTTCATTTTTCTATTGAATAAGTGCCGTATTCGTGAATAGTCTTCAGATATCGTAAATAAGTGTCGATACGTGAATAGTAACTCAAACACCAAAAGATAGAAATTTTTTAAAAAAATATCTTCACGCTTCGTGAATAAGTACTTGTGAATAAGAAGCTCGTGAAATAAAGAAGTCATGAATAAGAACTCGTGAATAAGAACTCATGAATAAGTAACCCGAGCATGAAAAAAGTTTCAAATTTGATAAAAGTTTCAACCAATATTTCAAAGATAATGATATTGAAGAAATAATATCATTTGAGAAGAAAATAACATCCTTTACCTCGAAAGATCAAGATTTAACCGGAATCACCGGATATAGGTTATATCTTGAACTTTCACCGTAGTATAGCAATACTCAAAGTATACTCAAAATACTCACAAGAATACGCTCGATAATATAGAGAGAAAACTTGAGTTTCGGTGTGATTTTTAATTTAACCCAAGACCTATTTATAGGAAATTGCTTAGAACACCAAAAAGCAGAAAATTTATTATAATATTAATATATTTAATAATCTTCTACGCCCACTTTGACAACTGATCTCAGATCATTAAACACATGCTAGGGCTGCCCACACAACAAAAAAAAACGTTTTATTAATATAAATATTTAAAACTTCCAAAAATCAATTATTTTGAGCTTGAACTTCAATAATTCATAATAAATAGCCCTTTTATCAGAAAAATTGAATCTCATGAAGTTTTTATAGGAAATTCAATTCTCTACAACTTTGCAGAAGAAAGTTTTCCAAATTCCAAACAGAAATTGACCAAAATTCATAAATGTAGACGATTTTTTACGGTGCTATAATCAAATTTCAAATAATAAATAGGGTCCATCGACATATTTTAACATGTTTTAAACATTTATTGCAACAAAAAATACTCTTCCTCCTCGTATACTCATATATCCCACATTCATTTGTAGTAAAATATCACCATTATTATATTATTAAAATATAATAATATATATTTAAATGAATTATTTTATCGTAAAAAGATAAAATTTCAATTTTCAACAATTGTCACATTAAAAATTTTCTCCATCTATATCCACATAAAATCAATATTTTCCTCATCATATGAATCAATAATTAATTATTCACAAATAATATTACGTAATCACAATATCGACAACGGGTACGCCTCTGGAAAGAGGGGCTTTCAATAAGAATTTCTCTCATTGAGGTAATTAGGTGACCAAACCTCTCCTTAAGCGTAACTTTCTAGACATTGCCAATAATGTTATCTAATAATATTATTCAGATAATATGAATTATTGCTTCGATAATGAAAAATCTTGTAGTAATAACAATTTATTCAAACAACAAAGAATATAAAATATCAACGCAAGCAATTATTGAATCAATAAAATAAAATATCGAATAAAGAATTATCGTAACCATTATTGAGTAAAGGCCTTCTTCACGTAAGAGTCAATAATTGGTGCAATGCAAGTGCAGCGGTACTGCAACAACGCCAGACATCGTGTTTTAACCACCGGGTATTCCAACAAATTAAAGCAGTAACAAACTACGCCTGTTATTTTTAAACAACTTATATTTGTCGTTTTCTTCCTCCAATCGCTTTTCATTATGGGGCCCACATACATCATTGCAGTCATTTAATATTCCCCGACGATGCATTTAATATTCCACCACCAAACGAATATTCCCAAACAACAATGAATATTTTATAACCACTTACTTATTTTGAAATATTTTTATGATTTTACCCATAACTATCCACATTAATCACATCAACCCTTACTATTTCAAAATAATAATTAGAGGAAATTAAATTTTATTTATTAATTATTTGGGGTCTTACATTATTTGTGAATAATTAATTATTGATTTATATGATGAGGAAAATATTGATTTTATGAGGATATAGATGGAGAAAATTTTAATGCGACAATTGTTGAAAATTAATATTTTATCTTTTTCTGATAAAATAATTCAATTAAATATATTATGTTAATAATATATTAATGATGATATTTTTTACGATGAATGTGGGATATATGAGTATTTGTGGAGGAGGAGTATTTTGTTATCAAAAATATTTAAAGCATGTTTTATGTGTGTTTGGACCCCATTTCTTCGACCGAAATTTGATTATAAATAAAAAATCGCTTCATTTGTGGATTTCACAATCAATTTTATTTGGAATTTGGAAAACTTTCTTCTGCAAAGTTGTAGAGAATTGAATTTTCTATAAAACTCACGTGATTCAATTTTTCCGATAAAAGGGCTATTTATTATGAATTATTGAAGTTTCGGATTAATTAATTATCATTTTTTGGAGTTTTATTTAATTAATTAAGAAAAACGTTTTTGACATGTTTGGGGGCATCTTTAACATGTGTTTGATGCTGAAAATTTGATTCTAGGCATGCGTAGAAGATTATATATATATATATATATATATTAATATTTTAATAAATTTTCTGCTTGGTGTTCTAAGAATTTCTATAAATAGGTGCTTATGTTATAATTGAAAATCACACCGTAAACTCAAGTTTTTCTCTATATTATCGAGTTTATTCTTGTGAGTATTTTGAGTATACTTTGAGTATTGCTATCTTGCACAAGTTCGATTGCTCAGTTATTCCAGCTTGTAAGTATCGCTTTTTGAGGTAAAGGGATAATAAGTGATTTTAAGGGTTATTATTTAGAAATTCTTCTGAACCTTCAAAAATTCTGGAAAATTTTGAAATAATAATTTGATGAGTTTTTTTGATTGTGTCCAAAAATGGCGATTTTTGGATGTATAGATTAGGAGTTATGGATTTTATGAGAAAAAACTATTTTAAAAGTAACTGCTTATAACTCCTTGTGATTAACTCCAAAATTGATAAAAATTTTATTGTGAGTACATCTATATAATATCAGTATACCGTGTAAATTTCAGAATTTTTGGATAAAAGTACAATTTATGATAAATGTCTGAATATTCGGTGGTTTTGGCCATGTGAAAAATAGTAAATAAATTTTAAAAATTTTGAGAAAAATATATATTCAATATGGGACTATATTCTTCTAAATCCCAGAAAAGAAATATTTTTAAAACTGATTTGGTATTTTTCATGAAAATGTTTTAGTTATGAGTAAATGAATTAAATATGTTATGTGAATTAAAAAAATTGAAAAATATGATTTTATGGCTTGAGAATTATATATGAGATATATGCAGATTTTTGATGAGGGTTTGGCTATTGGTGATGAGATCTTATGAGGTTGGCATTTTAAGATGATTAAATGCATTTATTAGTAAAGTGTAAATAATTAAAATAAATTGTTTATAAGTTTAAGAAATGATTAAAATATTATGGTAGTATTAATAATATCAATAATATTAGATTATGAGATTATTAAGTGATTTATAATATTTTGATTAAGTTGTTATGAAATCATTGATTTATGAATCTTACTCTCTTGAGATTAAATCTATATGTTGATTATATTATTTTTATATAACATTCTTATAACCCTAATGATGATATTTTTCTTTGACTTGAGTGTAAAGATGGATAGATTATTGGTATGATCGTGACTATAGGTTCTCTTTGGCCAGTAGTGCAAAGTTGAATTGTTGATCGGTATGATCGCTGACCATTGAATTTATAATTGAATATCTTTAGCTTAAGTGCAAAGGTGAATTGATCAACATATATGGTTATAATTATGGTTTATATAAATTCTCGAAATGATTATGTATTTCTTTGAGATATGAATATCTTTGGTCCAGTAGTGCTGCAAAGATGACTTGTTGATGAATATCTTGGCCTGTAGTCAAAAGATGAATTGTTGATGAATATCTTTGGGTCAAAGAGAAAGCAAAGATGACTGTAGTTGAATATCTTTGGCCCTGTAGTTCAAAGATGAGCTGTTGATGAATATCTTTGGTCCAGTAGTGCAAAGATGAATTTATTAGTATGATTATGAGCGAGAATCGTGATTTGGTATAACCATGATCTTTGATATTTCGGTAAAGACAAGTGATGAAAATTATCTTCGTCCACGAATGAGAAAAGGAGTTTAGAACAACAATTACGATTATGAAGTTATACATGTGATTATGGGTGAATTGTTGATTGATGTTACAGGGGATAAAACATTGTTGGTGGACTTTAACACATGGAGAAGATAATAGACTTTATAGTCTATTTGACTCTTCTAATGGATCGCTTCGTTCTACCGCAACTATGGTTGAATTTTTTTATCATCTACCATATGTTCTAAATCTCGATTTATTATTGATGAAGGCTATTGATAATTTAATTATCTTTAGTCATGATATTTTTATCGAGCTAGTTGTGTTTCACCCTTTGCTTTTCACAATTCCTTTGTAATAAAAATGTAATTTGGACATGACGGGAATAATAGGAATAGAAGCTATGGTCTATACATAGATGTTGAGGGTGAGCCGAATTCAACTTTGGAAGGGTGTTTTGTCACTATTATACAAGATGTCTAATGACATACAACCTCGTGTCATCATAAGACAGGGGTTGTTGCTATTAATCCACTTCACGAGTATATTTACAAGCACTACCTATATAATCTTGGTGTTTGTTTGGAGTATAATACCCAATTAGAGGCGGTGGAGATAATGATATGTCAAGAGAAGACTCACCATTGGGAGAAGAATATGATAGTAATCTTCTCATTTTTTTTCTTTGGGGTCTATCGGGTCAACAAAGGATAATTATGTGGCCATATGATATCTATCATAACCCATAATGCATGGCCTCCCATTATACGAAGGTTTTCTTGAGCACTTCCCAAAGATTCTAATTTCTAAAATAGTTTTCGACTATACCTTTATGTAAGGTGTCATTATGAAATGCTTTGTCACGGTTGGGACATGAGTCACAGATTGATATATATTTGATTCAAACTCACAACATATGTGTTGTTGGGTAAACAATTGTTGTAATAAAATGTAGTTATTTTCAATAAGCGACTCAAAATGGGTTGGATGGAATGGAATATTCTTTGATTTGATTCGTGTGGATATATAAAATCAAATATTTGGTCGTGGTTATAAAAATCTTTTTATCAGGGGAATATTCGTTTGGTCGTGGAATATTCGATCTTTGTCGAGTAATATTAAATTACAATGCAGCCTTTTGTGGGCCCCATAACGAAAAGCGATTGGATGAAGAAAACGACAAATATAAGTTGTTTATAAATAACTGCCAGTAGTTGTTATCAATTAATATTGTTGAAATACCCCGGTGGTTAAAACACACTAATACGTGTGTGTTGAACAAAGAAGACATTCAGTATTGCACCAATTATTGATTCTTACGTAAAGAAGGCACTACTCAATAATTGTTACAAAGAATTACCGCTCAAAGATTTTATTTTATCGATTCAATAATTCCGCATTGATATTTTATATTGTTGTTGTTTCAATAATTGTCATTACATAATATTTTTCATTATCAAGTAATAATTCATATTATCCTAATAATATTATTAGATAACATTATTGGCAATGTCTAGAAAGTTCGCTTCAAGGAGAGGTTTGGTCACCTAATTCGCGCGCCAAGAAGAGAGAAATTTTATCGAAAGCCCCCTTCCCGGAACGCACCGTCACAATATTGTGATTCTCGTAATATTATTTGTGAATAATTAATTATTGATTCATATGATGAGGAAAATATTGATTTTATGTGGATATAGATGGAGAAAATTTTAATGTGACAATTGTTGAAAATTGAAATTTTATCTTTTTCGATAAAATAATTCATTTAAATATATATATTATTATATTTTAATAATATAATAATGATGATTTTACGATTTGGGATATATGAGTATATGTGGAGGAGGAGTATTTTTGTTACCAAAAATATTTAAAGCATGTTTTATGTGTGGGATTGATATGAATTATAGCAGTAAAATTGCCTGCGTTTGTGAACTTATCGTTTAGAATTTGGAAAAACGAATGTGGGATTATGAGTATGAGGAGAGGAAGAGTATTTTTGTTGCAATAAATGTTTAAAACATGTTAAACATGCTCATGGACCCCATTTATCGACCGAAATTTGATTATACCTCTAAAATCACCCGCTTCATGGATTTTGGCCAATTTTGTTTGGAATTTGGAAAACTTTTTTCGCAAAGTTGTAGAGAATTGAATTTCCTATAAAAACTCGTGAGATTTGAATTTTCTAACAAAAGGGCTATTTATTATGAATTATTGAAGTTCAAGCTCTTTAAATAATTGATTTTTGAAGTTTAAATTATTTTAAATTAGAAAAACGTTTTTTTTATTACTTTTTCTAGAAGGTGGCATGTGGTTATTGAATTGAAATCAGATTTCAAGTATGTGCGTAGAAGATTTATTATATATATTATTATTATATTAAATTTTCGCTTTGGTGTTCTAAGCAATTTCCTATAAATAGGTGCTTAGGTTAGAATTGAAGATTACACCTTAAATCAAGTTTTCTCTATATTATCGAGTTTATTCTTGTGAGTATTTTGAGTATACTTTGAGTATTGCTATACGGTGAAAGTTCAAGTCATATTTTATATCCTGTTTCAACTAAGTACCTATCTTTCGAGGTAAGAGATATTTTTTTTTCGAATGATATTATTTCTTCAATATCATTATGTCAAATATTGATCCAAGTTTTTATCAAATTTGGAACTTTTGGTGTCTGAGTTACTATTCACGATACTAAGACTATTCACGATATACTGTAGATTATTCATTCAATAATATCAAGACTATTCATCAAAAATGAAATTTTTTCTTTTCGTCCAAAATATCTATGTGGATACTAGTTTTGATTGTATCCATGTTTTGATCATTCTTGAATTTTACACCACTATGATTATTTTTGAGGTATTTTTGGACGTGGATAAAACAAAGTATTTAATCCTTAATCCTTAATCCTTGTCATTTTGTTTCATCGGATTCGCTTTTAAAAAAAAATATTTTTCATCATCCTCTACCTTAAATGATGATATTATTGAATATCTTCATTCAGAAAGCAAAAAGATGAATGATTTCGATGAATATCTTTGGCCCAGTAGGTAAAGATGAATGATGAATATCTTCGCCCAGAAAGGCAAAGATGAATGTGTTTAGATGAATATGAACATAATTACTAATCGGTGAATGTCCTCGCCTCAGAAAAGCAAGGATGAATATATGATTCCGTATATATATTGATTGATGTTACAGGATAAAAATATTGATGATGGATCGTTAAATTCATAGATATTAGTAGATTTCATCCTCTACGTAACTCTTCTATGAATTAATATTTTCCGTCATGTAGTATTGATTTAAAACTTGTTGTCTATTGTATTCTATTAAATTTTTTCTCTCGTCAAGACTAACGATAATTTGTTCTCGTATTATCTTAGTCATAATATTCTTTATCGGGCTAGTTGAGCTCACACCTTTTCCTTTTTGTTCCATTTTTCTTCTCAGAGGCGCAGAATGTAATGAAAGTATTTAGCCTGGGAAAATGGAATGATGGTTTTAGAGAGTTGTTTAGTAGTCCTCACCATTTTTGTAAAATAATGTATCAATAATTATGATGAGGATTTATTTGTATGTGGATATTGTTTAGATGGCAATATATCAGTATTTAAACTCGTAGTTTTATATTGTTGTAATAATAAAGTTGTAGTTGTTTTCGCACTGTATTGATAACTCGTAATGGGTGATGTATACCTATTTTGGGGGTGCCACATACTTGGTATCGTAGCTTAGGATATGATCTCCATGAGATCGGGGAATGTAAACCAGAGGGAGAGACGAGTAAATCCCTTCGCTAAAGGTGTCCTACCTAAGCTTATTTGTTAGTTGGTCAAGATATAGGATATTATGTGATATATTGATTTCCTTAATTAACCCTTGTTTTACGACAAGATTTGAGAATGTCGATCGAGAATATTAACAATGGAAATGAGACCGTGGAGACGCCTCAGACTCACCAACGAGGAGAACGCGTGCAACAAAGTTAATGATGTTCCTCCCGTGAACAACACCACTTGAAAGCAGATGATGAACGAGGGATGTTTGTAAGCTTTTTGCAGCTTCATGCAAAATCGCATTTAGGAGACTCGTGTTCAAAACATGAGAGAAATGATAGAATTCACGAGTTGTCACAAAAAGCAGCTTCAAAGAGTCGGGACCACTGTAATTTAAGGGAAAGCCCGATCCGATCATGGCATGAAACATGGGTCAAGCAAATTACCAAGATATTCGATGTCTTGGGATGCACTTGAGAATGAAGGTTCCATTCGCCACCTTTATGTTCCGTGGTAAGGCAGATCATCGGTGGGAGTCTCATGAAGTTGCACTCCATCCAAACCAAGACTCAAGATGTCTTGGGAGACGTTCGTAAACTATTTAATGACAAATACTTTCCCGAAAGTGTTCATCATATATGAAGGAAGTGGAGTTTATTAGATCGAGAGCAGTAATAATACGACAAGTGTCCCAAAGACGAGGCGTAAGTTCATGTGAGTTATCCAGTTTCAGACCTCATTTGGTGGAGAATGAGGAACGATGACGCGGATGTTTCGAGAGGTTTCAAACCCCAGATACGCCAAGATCTCATTTCTCATAAATTTTTCTCTATTCAGATGTTGTCAAACAGGCTCAATTGTTAGAGTGAGATAACGAAAGTACGCTCAACCGAGGGACCATAAACAGTGGATCATAATCAAGATAACAAGCCATCGTAATAACGATAACCAAATGGAGAGAAAAAGAAATACGGAAAAAGCAGAACCACTCGGTGGTAATCGTGGCCATGAAAAATAAGAAGCGAGTGTGGAGGAGATTTTAAAAAGAGGAGATTCAACAACCACTATGTGAAGACGCCGCCGCAAAGAAGAATCGGTTCCAAGTGGAGGAGAAAGACCACCTACATCATATGTTACAAATGCGAGAAAGAGGGATATATCACCAAACCGCCCACAACTTTTAAGGTATGCTATAATTGTGGAAAAGAAGGACATATCGCCGAGATCAGACGCAGATATCGAAACCCACCCAATGGAATGGTGACTCAAAAGGATGTCCCGTAAAAGTCAAAGTCAACTGCCTCGGAAGAGCGCTTTGTCGTGGACTTCCATTAAAATGCGAGGAACCCGAACGAATTTTAAGTTAGCAAGTTAGTTAATTATAAATTTCATAAGTTTATATCTTACTAGATACCCCTTTCTACCCATTCTTTTATCTCGTCTTGCGCCAACGCTTGAAACTGACTATGGAGAAATTAGACTTTGACCTATCTATGGAGACTCTGTTAGAGAAACTTTCATTACATCCGTTGTTTAGAAATCTTGCTTGATTCAGTTGGCACTATCACATTACCGTTAACCTTATTTCTATAGAGATATTTGTTTTTTTGATGTGATTTTAAGGTTAACTACTCATCACGCCGAAATTGATTACTTTCGTAAGTGTTGTTAGTTTTCATATTTCTAAGCAACTCCGTTATTCAATTCAAGCAATCAAACCATCAGAGTCAAACATTTTCATATCAAGCCATGAAGTCATTCGCTTATTACTTGATGTCAAGTTTTCTTAGTCCATGTTATGGATTTGAATAAAGACACGCCGATTTGAATAATATTCCCGTTGTTATTGATTTTTCCCGACGATTTCAAGAATTTTTCGCCTTACCCCAAAGCGTGATATTGAATTTGTATCGACTTTAAACCCCAGACAAAACCCATTTCTAAAATTTCATATCGAATGGCTCCTATTGAACTTCGTGAGTTAAAACCCAACTGTAGAAGTTGATACCGAGCCTTTATCCGGTGACTTTTTGTGGAATGCACCAAGCCGATTCGTAGGAGACACCATATTCGCAAGCGATAGTAAACCGACAGTGTCATCATTGTAACGTGCTATCCAAGGTGGGATATGAGTCACGCTTGAGAACAACCTAAGTTTCAGAATCAAAATATGTAGCTTTTAGGCTTAGTTGGTTATTATCTGAGATTCGTCAAGGATATTCTCAATCGCTATTCCATTAACGCAAATTGACTTCAGAGATACAAAATTTGAATGGAGCAAAGAATGGAAAGAGCTTCAAGAACTCAAGAGAGACTCATTTCAAAGACATGTTCACCATGCCATCCCGAAAAGCGAACGTGGTAGCCGACGTGTTGAGTAGTAAGATCGATACAAGACGAAAACGATATTATCAAAACTAATTTCAGATAATTTACAAATAATAGAGATGGAGATGAAAACTCTAGGTACCCACGTGATGATATACTTAGTATAATCGATTTTAATCGATAAAGTTAAAGTCGCTCAAGCTACACAACCGAGTCGATGAATTTGAAGAAGAAGGTGCAAGAAGTTGTTATTTCAAAACGAGAATCGGAGAGAGGAAAGCTCAAACCTTCGATTTATTAATCCATTTGAAATTCTCGATCGAATAGAACGTGGCCTATAGACTCGCTTTTTTACCGCCAAGTACGACGCGTTGTTCATAACGCTTTTCACGATCGATGTTACGTAAATATGTGGACTAACCAACCACGCTATCGAAGTTAGAACCGGACGAGATACCAAGACTTAACGACGCAGGAGGTACTTGCACAAGATCTTGGATAGAAAGAATATGTCCCATGTACCGAGGTTATACCACAAGTTAAAGTTTTGTGGAGAAACCATGCTATTGAGGAAATGACCGGGAGTTGGAAACGGAAATGAAAGCGTAGGTATTCTCATCTTTTTCAAACACCAGTACGTACGCCAATTTCGAGGATTTAAATTTCATAAGGAGGGAGGTCAGAAGACCCCAAATAATTTTTAAATAAAAATGAATTTTCTATTTATTATTTTGAAATAGTAAGGGTTGATTTGATTAATGTGGATAGTTATGGGTAAAATACGCAAATATTTCAAAATAAGCAAGTGGTTATAAAATATTCTTTATTGTTTGGGAATATTCGTTTTGGTCGTGTCGCGGAATATTCGTGATCGTCGAGTAATATTCGTGACGATTTACAGCAGCCTTTTGTGGGCCCCATAACTGAAAAGCGACGATGGATGAAGAAAACGACAAATATAAGTTGTTTATAAATAATCTACAGAAGTTGTTATCAAGTAATATCATCGTTGAAATACCCTATGGTTAAAACACACTAATACGCTGTTGTTGAACAAGAAGATACCAGATTGCACCAATTATCGATTCTACGTAAGAAGGCACTACTCAATAATTGTTAAAGAATTATCGCTCAAAGATTTTATTTTATTGATTCAATAATTGCCGCATTGATATTTTATATCATCGTTGTTTCAATAATTGTCATTACACAAGATTTTTCATTATCGAAGCTAATAATTCATATTATCCTAATAATATTATTAGATAACATTATTGGCAATGTCTAGAAAGTTTTGTCTAAGGAGAGGTTTGGTCACCTAATCATGCCACCAAGAAGGAGAATTTTTATCGAAAGCCCCTCTTTCCTGAACCGCCTCGGTCACAATATTGTGATTCGTAATATTATTTGTGAATAATTAATTATTGATTCATATGATGAGGAAAATATTGATTTTATGTGGATATAGATGGAGAAATTTTTAATGTGACAATTGTTGAAAATTGAAATTTTATCTTTTTCTCGATAAAATAATTCATTTAATATATATATTATTATATTTTAATAATATAATAATGGTGATATTTTTACAACGTAATGTGGGATATATGAGTATACTGAGAGAGGAAGAGTATTTTTGTTGCAATAAATGTTTAAAACATGTTAAACATGTCTGTGGACCCCATTTATCGATCAAATTTGATTATAAATTTCTAAAATCACCCGCTTGTGGATTTTTGGCCAATTTTTGTTTGGAATTTGGAAAAACTTTCTTCTCGCAAAGTTGTAGAGAATTGAATTTCCTATAAAAACTCTCGAGATTTGAATTTTCCGACAAAAGGCTATTTATTATGAATTATTGAAGTTCAAGTTCTTAAATAATTGATTTTTGAAGTTTAAATTATTTTAAATTAGAAAAACGCTTTTTTTATTTTTTTTCTAGAAGGTGGCATGTGGTTATTGAACTGAAATCAGATTTCAAGTGTGTGTAGAAGATTTATTATATATATTATTATTATATTAAATTTTTTCGCTTTGGTGTTCTAAGCAATTTCCTATAAATAGGTGCTTAGGTTAGAATTGAAGATTACACCGTAAATCAAGTTTTCTCTCTATATTATCGAGTTTATTCTTGTGAGTATTTTGAGTATACTTTGAGTATTGCTATACTATGAAAGTTCAAGTTATAGCTTTATATCCTGTTTGTTTCAAGTAAGATCGCTTTTCGAGGTAAGTGGATATTTTTTTTTCAGAATGATATTATTTCTTCAATATCATTATGTCAAATATTGATCCAAGTTTTTATCAAATTTAGAACTTTTGGTGTTTGAGTTACTATTCACGATACAACACTATTCACGATACTCAGATTATTCATTTAATATCAAGACTATTCATTCATCGAAAAATGAAAAATTTTTCTTTTCGTCCAAAATATCTATCAGGATACTAGTTTTGATCAGATCCATGTTTTGATCATTCTTGAATTTTACACCACTATGATTATTTTTGAGGTATTTTTGGACGCTGATAAAACAAAGTACTAATCCTTAATCCTTAATCCTTGTCATTTTGTTTCACCGGATTCGCTTTTAAAAAAAAAATATATTTTTCATCATCCTCGCCTTAAATGATGATATTATTGCAGCAAAATATATCTTTGGCCCAGAGAAAGGCAAAGATGAATGATTTTTGATGAATATCTTTGGCCCAGAAAGTAAAAAAGATGAATGATTTCGATGAATATCTTCGCCCGTAGCAAAAGATGAATGTGTGTTTAGATGAATACGACTAATCGGTGAACGTCCTCGGCTCAGAAGCAAAAAGGATGAATATATGATTCCGTATATATATCGATTGATGTTACTGTGGATAAAAATATTGATGATGGATCGTTAAATTCATAGATATTAAGAGATTTCATCCTCTACGTAACTCTTCTATGAATTAATATTTTTCATCATGCTAGTATTGATTTAAAACTTGTTGTCTATTGTATTCTATTAAATTTTTTTTCCTCGTCAAGACTAACGATAATTTGTTCAGATATTATCTTAGTCATAATATTCTTTTTATCGGGCTAGTTGAGCTCAATTCTTTCCTTTTTGTTCCATTTTTCTTCTCAGAGGAGGGTAGAATGTAGCGTAAAGATTTAGCCTGGTAATGGAATGATGGTTTTAGAGAGTTGTTTAGTAGTCCTCACCATTTTTGTAAAATAATGTATCAATAATTATGATGAGGATTTATTCATGTGGATATGTATGGATATTGTATTTTTAGATGGCAATATTCAGATTTAAACTCATGCTATTTTATATACCCTTAATATGTAATAATAAAGTCTTAGTTATTTCGCATCCAAATCACCGCTATAATTCGCCATTATTTTAACTTTTGTTCGATCCAGTATTCTTTTCATATCATATCAAATGAAGTTTTATTGCACACACTTGTGTAGAAACAGTTTAGTTTTAATGATTTTTGTCGTTTGACTATGAATTTTCTCCGATGTATAAATGGTTCATTGATGATTTCTTGCTACTGAAGTATGCACCCACTGTTTCCTTGATGTATAAATTTGATTTCTTCTTGTGATTACTTTGAGTTGGGATACGATTAAACGAAGAAGAAGAAAGAGGGGGGTATAATGGAGGTTTCAATAATACATCATGTGTGCATTGTGCTTCTTTTGCTTTGGCTACTTTCTTCTTACAATTATTGCCCCCCAGTCGCCTACTTCATCTCCTTGATATATCTCTATCTGGTAATTACTAATTAAGCTTTTTAAATATAACTCCACACACTATGTGTTTCTATTATGATTTTAATTTGCCAACCAAGTTTTGGAACTTGGTCAGTCTATTATCTGTTGAGGATGGGTTTGAATTAGAGTTATGATTTTTTGTGAAGGTTCATGATCGTTATGTAATGCGATTGCGGAGGAAAATACAGTTCGAGGAAAGAAAACAGGCTAATCAAAGACGGGTAAGTAATTTTCTGTGTTTTTATTAATATTTTACTTCGATGGTATGTTGATTTATACATTTATTTGACAGACTTGACAGAGTAGAAAAATTGGGGAAAGTCAAGGACTATTAAATCACTCTTTTGGGATTTATGTTGCTTGTACACATTTAATCAATAACATGAAAATTAACTAGACTATTTTAAATCCATTACATAACTGGTCAGATAGAATCATGAGAAGTTTCAGATTAGACTATTGTCTAGTCCCACTTTCTTTATGCTACTTTTCTTATATACTTTTTGTTGCTAATTGGGTGAATGAGTTGGGGTTTTCGATTGGTTCTTTCCTTATATAGTCGTGAAAGTTCATAAATCTTGTTCTCCTACAGGTACTTTCAGATTCTGAAACAGTCAGGTGGTTAAACCATGCCGTGGAAAAGATGTGGCCTGTTTGCATGGAGCAGATTGTCTCTCAGAAAATTCTCCTCCCTATTGTACCTTGGTTCTTGCAGAAGTTCAAACCATGGACTGTTGTATGAACTCCTCCTTTACTCTTTTGTTCCAGGCATTTGGTCCAGTCTAAAGAGACCCTTTCTTTTTTTCTTCTTTTCCCCCTTTAATGGCTGTACTATCTATTTATATATATTGTGTTTTGCAGCATGATATTATAAAGTGGCCGTCGGGGTTAATATTAATATCATACACAATTTAGTGTGTATGTATTTGTGAGTACCATATTACGTGGAAAACCATCGTCTTATATGATCAAGTTTTGATCTGTGTATTCCCTATGCCTTAGCAGTGCGTGTTTGTAAGAATGCCCCTGCAAATTAGCTATTTGACTATTTGCTTTTCAGATATTAATGTGCGTTTTACATATTTGCAGAAAGATGCTGTGGTTCAGCATCTTTACATGGGAAGATCTCCGCCTATGTTTACAGAAATGAGGGTTCTTAGACAATCTTCTGATGATGACCACTTGGTATATATATAATCATTACTCAGGCATGATTGATATGTCATTAGGTTGTTTTTGGTTTTCATGTTCTTGATTGCTAAACTGATTCAAAATTACCAACTGCAGGTTTTGGAACTGGGAATGAATTTCCTTACTGCAGATGACATGAGTGCAATACTTGCTGTGAAACTGAGAAGAAGGTTGGGTCTAGGGATGTGGGCAAAGTTGCATTTGACGGGCATGCATGTTGAAGGAAAGGTGAGTCACTGATATAGTGTTTAGTTCAATATGTTGTACTCGCAGCAACTGAAGCTCAAATTTAGTATGATGCATATGATAGAACTAATGACTTGAAGAAATCAATGCTAAATTACCTCAACAAGTCTTTCCCAGGTGATGGATTTTGCTTCATGGATTTTTGTCTTGAAAACCATATCCTAAACTAAATATGGCAATCATAACGTAGAAAAAAGTAACTTGTCAAAAAAGAAAAAAGAAGTTGAAAACAGTATTGAGAAATACTTTTGCAAATGTTAAAAAAGTACATATGCACAGTCTGCAGGAATATACTTGTATGAGTGTATCTGTGTATCTCAATATGGAACATTTTTCAATGATGCACCTTGGTTTGTCTCTCCACGTGTGAGGGGCGAGGGGATAGTGTTGAATCATGCATGATATAAATTTTTTGGTTCCAGTCTCTAACAGTGTAAACTTTAAGAGCAATTAGTTAACTACATGGTATCAGATCTCTGATTTTGCAATGTGTTCAAGTCTTCCGGCTTGCTTGGGGTTCATGCGCTTTGTTGTTAGTGCAATTGCACCCTGTATCTCCATGAGTGAATGGAGGTCATCCTGTGCAGCGGGGGTTTGGGATTTGGAGTGGGGGGGGTGGGGGGGGGGGGGTGGGTGGGGGGTTAAAGCATGATAAACATTTTATGTGGACTATATTTCTGACAGCTTAAGTTATAAAAGCAATCATTAAGTTAACTTGTAGTATTTGATAATCATTCTTTTCTGGAAAAGATCCAGCTTTAACTACATGTGGAAATGGTACACTTATGCAATATCAGTTTAGAACAAAAATGTGGCAAGGAATCTGAAGAGTTGAAGCCCAAGGGAAGCCAATAATATAATTATATTTTTCAAGTGCTTTAACTTTCCTCTTTCCTGTCAGGTTGGAAACAAGATTTTTTTTTTGTATTAATACTGTTATCGAAATGCGTAAAAAAGCAGGCATGTCATCAAAATGGAGGTATTGTGTTGGTTCCTTGACTCGCTCCCTTCATATAGAATAGGGAAACCTTTGATAGAAGATTTGTTTAATTCGTAATCCATATTTACAAGAATGAGATTACAATATATTTAGTAAAATCACTTGAATTATTACCACTGTTTTACTTTAAAGTCATAACATTAGGCTCTCTTATTTTCTTCCTTTATATTGCTGTATCTGAAAAAGTCATTTGAATAGTGTGTAGAATTATCCGAAAAATAAAAGTGCATCATATAGATTTGTTTTATCATCGTTGTATCACAATTTTCCCCCCTTCTGAGTTAATTAATAATATTGTTATAATTACTATTGCAGAGTAATTGGCATGGCTGCTAATTTATGGAGTGCTAATAATCATCGATTTTCAAGACTTATCTCTCTCCCTCTCTCTTGCAGGTCTTGGTTGGGGTGAAATTCCTTCGCAGGTGGCCTTTCATTAGTCGTTTGAGGGTGTGTTTTGTTGAGCCACCGTATTTTCAAATGACTGTGAAGCCTCTTGTTGCTCATGGTTTTGATGTTACTGAACTTCCTGGAATTGCTGGATGGCTGGTAAGTAAGTTTCATATATTCTACACAATCCACTCTACTCTCTCTCTCTCTTGCAGTTACTGTATGTTTAACGTCTTCTTCTTCGTAATTAGGATAAGCTTTTGGCTGTTGCATTTGAGCAGACACTTGTTGAGGTGAAGCTCTTCAAATTTAAATGCTCCTATGCCTGCTTGAATTGTCCTAGCACTTTTTGTAATTTTTATTTTATTTAAATTCTTTGTTCCCTGGTGTCTCTTCCATGTTCTTCAGAGCAAAGTGAAACAATTTTTTTATGTTCCTCCCCCTCCCTCCCCATCTCTCTCTAGCATGTTGTTTTTAGTATATATTCTAGAAGCATTGTAAGTAGCAACAGTGCTTCTTGAGGTCCCTTTTTATCTGAAATTTTACTCTTTTCAGCCCAATATGCTGGTGGTTGATATGGAGAAATTTGCTTCACCGCAACCAGGTAATTCATGACACTATCTTTTTAAAAGTGATCTGAATATTCATTCAATCAGAGTATGACATTGCTTTAAGAGTATAGTTATTTTCTGAGTAACATTATTTTATGTACCTATAAGGCGTGTCACAATTATGGATATCTTCAGAATGCGCTGATTCAAACATATTTTATTTAGGGTTGTATTGTGTAATTTAAACATCACACTTTTACACAAACTCTGCTTTCTTTCTTTCTTTTTTTCCCCCATTATATTGCTGAAGTTAACTGCTGTTTGGGAGACATTATGGAATATCAGTCGTTTAGGATTGAAAGTTAACTTTAGACTGTAAAAGCCTTATAATATTCTGTGCCTTTTTAAGTGTACAACCATGGATAGAAAATACAATGATAAGATAAAACTAGTACCGCTTTGGAACTTGTTGAAGAAAGGAGCTCTTTATGTTTATATGGTTGAATTGATTTATTTCATTGCATACCTTGCATAATGCTATTATGATTTGACCCAATTAGTTCTTTCCCTGTGGTTGGAGGTTATTGTGGGAATAATTTGTTAGATCAGTCATATTGGATTTAATAATAGAAATACAAGCTATATCTTTGATTTTTCCTTTTGAACAAAAGGGCTCTTCGTTAATCAGAGTAACTATATCGCAGAGAAGAAGAATTATAGGAAAGAACACCATTGCAATTATCTAGGGAAAACTTGGTTCTTGATTCCTGTTGTTCATCAAATTTTGGAAAGCACGTGTAAGATTATCTAGATTGGTGTGATTATTAGACGTTTCATAGCATACCCTTTTGTTAATCATTCTTTCTTCTTTGGGTATTACTCTTCTGTTAAACTATAAGTAAACATGTGGGGATCAAAAATAGCGTATATTATTTGGCGAGAGAGTGGGGTTCCACTAGAATTCTAAGGCCCGTTGATGGGGATCGATGATTTAGTTACCTTGTTTATGCATTTTTGTTTATTTCATTATTATGGACTTGTTTTAATTAGTTGGGGTATTTTTGTCTTTAGTTATTTTTTTGGTATCCAAGTTCAATTTAGGGTTGTTTTGTTTAAATACTGATGTAATCCTCACACGGAGGACATTATTATGAATATTGAGATTATTATTGGCTTTTCTTTTATGGTGAAGATATTTACCTAGAGTTAATAGACACCGAGTTGAAACTCTAAACCCTAGAATTTAAACGCATAGCTTAAATCCTAGTTCTAGCCTTCTATCAATCAATAACAAATTTCGTTTTACAAATTATCCTACATCACCCATGATGGCTTCTCGGTTTCTGTTCCTTTGGTATAAAGTTATCTCACTAAGTCAGCTTCTTTAAAATTCAATAGACGTGCAGAAACTTTTACATGGGTTTCAAACTGCTGTTTAGCTATATATATATATATATATATATATATATATATATATTTGCTTTTGGAAGTGTGAATTATTTTTCCTAAACTAGAATCAATTTCTTATGTCAGAAAATTGGTTCACTGTTGATGCAAAGGAGCCAATAGCTCATGTTTTGGTAGAAGTCGTGGAAGCATCTGACATGAAACCATCAGACATGAATGGTGAGTTTCACGCATGAGTACAAACCATCCACCACATCTCTAAATCATCTTATGTTAATTATAACTGGAGATGTTTGTCAGGGCTGGCTGATCCATATATAAAAGGGCAACTCGGCCCTTACAGATTTAGAACTAAGACGCAAAAGAAAACTTTGTCCCCAAAATGGCACGAGGAATTCAAGATCCCTATATGTACATGGGAGTCTGCCAATGTACTTACTATCGAAGTTCGTGACAAAGACCATTTTGTGGATGACACGCTGGGGTCTGTTTCTTTGTCTTAAACTTACAGAAACGCTGCTAGTTTTTAACAATCTGTACTATGCTATGCCATCAGAATCCATTTTTTTGCACTTAAAGAAAGATATTTTAATTTATTTAATAAGTGTACATCGTTCTGCAACGCCTTTAAGATTTCTTTAAGTTATAAGATATTGGTATATTATAATATTTATCAAAAGAGGTATCAGATGCATTTCCTTATTCTTTTGTCGATTAACCAATAAGTTTAACAGTTGTGTATGCCTCAGTCTCAAGCATTAGATAAGTTTATGTACTAATATATTATTATTTCTAAAATTTTTGAGCAGTTGCTCTGTGTTTATATTTTTTATTAAAATGTTAAAATAAAAAAAATGTTGCATGATTATTTAGTGAATAACCTATGAAAAATAAAAAGTTTTACTCGTGTGCATGATTATATCCAGAGATCAATTGATCCCAGAGTTGATTTAACAACCTTCCTGGAGCCTGTGGAAATTATAGTGTGGCATAGTTGCATCTTTTTACTAGTTGAATAAATCCATTTCATCATTCTTTTGGAGAATGACAAATTCAGAAAAGGTTGTGTTTGGTTTTCTACATCATGTGATTGATTATTTTGGCAATTTATCTTTTGCCGTCTTATTTCACCGTGTGACAGTTGGTGGCTTCACTGATACTGGCTATGCACCCGTGCATATATGATTGATGCTTTTAGACACTTTGTTCATCTGTTTTCCTGTAAAATTAGTCTGCAAATGGTTAGGTGATGTGACCACTAATGATATGCAGGGACTGTTCAATATGCATAAATGATCTCAAGGCCGGCCAGAGACATGACATGTGGCTGTCTCTCCAGAATATTAAAATGGGGAGATTGCATCTAGCAATAACTGTAGTTGAAGTTGATGGGAAGGTAACAAACTATTTATTTCTAGTGAACTAGCAATTACAAATTTTAGGTGGCCTTTAAACGTTTCCATATAGACCAAAAATTAAATAATACTCCCTCCGTCCCAAATTAATTGCTCAGTTTTGACTTTTTTTTAAGTCAAATTGACTATTTTAGAATTAATAATTCATATATAAATATATTTCTAAAATTATAAAATTGGGATTAGTAATAAATTGTATATACTTTCTTTTGGTTATAATCTCTTCACCTATATTTTAGCAAAAAAATAGTAAAAGATTAGTTTTAAAATGGTCAATTTGACTTTAAAAAGTCAAAACTGAGCAATTAATTTGGGACGGAGGGAGTACATTTCAATTGTTTCCTGTGGAGTCTTAAGGCACCTATATAATTCTTGAATTGGAATCAACACCATTACTTGTAGCTAGAGACTGAAAATTTTCAAGTTCAAAGTTCTTCTAGAATACAACTGTTTGTATATTTTAAGTGCTGTAGTCTAAAGTAAATTGTACAGGGGGCAGATCAACATGGTGAACCGTCAAATAAAGAAAATTCCTTTGCAAGTGATGATGTGTTGAGAGAGTCCTCTTCTGGATTATCAGAAAAGTCTCCAAAGGTGGCAGATAAATTTGAACCTATTGACATTGTAGGGCAACAAGAGACTGGGATATGGGTCCATCGCCCAGGGACTGAAGTTGCACAAGTATGGGAGGCTAGGAAAGGGAAGAATAGGCTTATTGATAGTCAAATCCTAGGGGAAAGTGGTGATTTCAATGGCAGTTTTAAGTCATCGGAGCCAGGCTCATCTCGCAATGACGGCAGTAGCACAGATGAAAGTCAAGATGGCAATAAAAAACAGTCAAGTCACCGAGTTCGGAGGGGCTTACAGAAAGTCAAAACAGTATTTCGTAGAAGTGGAAAGGAAGATAAACTCAGCAGCAATGAAGTTCTGATTTCATCTCCACACGATAACATTAGGGCAGTCAATGCGAAGGGGATTGGTGTAAACTTTATAGTGGAGGGAAACCTTTCCACTCCTGCTAGTAGTCCAAAAGTGGAAGGGGGGGATAATACGGAGGGAAGTGATTCAGAAAGTCCTAGTAAGGGGCATGTGAAAGACGTGGCAAAGAGCATTTGGAAGCATGCTGGAAATTCTGCTCGTGGCTTAAAGAATGTACTCTCCCGGAAAGGGTCTAACAAGTCAAAAGGCGAATCAGGATCAGTAGTTGCAGGTAGAGACATCTCTGTAGGATCCGACTCTTCAGACACAGATTCTTTAGCATCACCAGTTGTTACTCCTCAAGTTGAAGGAAGTACAGTTGTTTCCAATCCTATATCTGGCTTTGGTAATGATTCTTTCAAGTTTGACGAACATACTGTTCAGAAAAGTCCGAATGACCCTGAAGTCGATGAAACTAGTGTTGAAGGGATAAGTGAGAGACTATCACACAGCTCAGAAGGAAATGGTGAAAAGTCTGTTCATTTATCCGATAAATAATACAGTTTTCTGCTCGGACAGCAAATAATTATTTTGTGTGTTTTATTTAGAAGATGTGAAATATGGGGTGCTCATTTATGTCTGTTGTATTGTTTGTACATACATACATCTAGACAAGTGTTACAGACGGTGGTTTTAACCCAGGAGGACCGCTACGATGCTACTTCTTCTTCTTCTTCAGCTTATACATAATAGTGTGCAACTAAGAAGATTTTGCTGTTTAGTGGTTGAATTTTTTACTTTTTCCAATGTATGTGGTAATCACAAGTGTATTATTAAAGTAGTCACCCAAGTTAGTTACTTCTTTTAGACTTCAAAATGGAGTATTATTTAAAATCTTTTATAAAAGTACTAAGCAGGCCATTTTAGATTGGGTCACTCATAACCCAGCCCTAAAAGGAGTATCAAAACTGGTATTTAAATTACTCATTGCAACAATGGTTTATACAATTTGGCTTTTTGTTTGGGATGTTTAGTATGTTGTGTCTAGTTTGCTTGTTTGCGTTGCTTTTAGTTGGCATTGGCATCTAATGTCTCACTCATGAGTCTGCAACGTGGCTGGGTTAATGTTCCAAAACCTGGCAGGCCATTTTTTAAGCATATGAAAATCCGGTTCATAACCCAGCTGCTTAAAAGGAGTATTATGCCTTTTTTTAAAAAAAATAAAATATTACTACTCAAGGTTTAAATAAATAAATAAGAGTTCAAACCAACTGAACTACAACTATTTGTTTTTAATACAATCTTCAATATATTTTAACTATAATTGAAAACTATAATTAAGATATATAGTTAATATAGGTAATTAATTAATAATACTAATTTATAATACTATTAAAATTTTAATTAATTGAGATATGTAGTTAATATAGGTAATTAATTAATCGTGTTTGTTTATATTATTGTTTATTATTAATTATTTTATTATTTTTTATTTATTATTATTTATTTTTTAGTTGGAATTAAAAAAAATTTAAAATCTAATGTCTCATGAGCATGAGGTCCCTTCTATTTTGAGGTAGATTTGGGATATGCCCTTGCTATTGGCCTATTGTTGTATATATTACTTCTTTCTATTCAATCTTAAATTTAACAAAAAAGACGACCCCAAGGAGAAAGTTGTCATGGACATGGTAGCATAATATTTAAATTTCAAAATGAAACCACGAGTTAGACGACACAAGGTCTATAAGAAATTCAATCCTGGCTCAACAAAGACTTAATTTACAGGAATTCAAATTTTCTGGTACTTTAATAATCAATGCTACTATTTACATAATTCATTATTGTACCACCATAAATCATAGTCAGGAGGTGTGACAAATACCTATGATCTAAAATATACTACTACTACTACAAAATGTTATCTATGCTTCTTTTTTCCAGCAAGAATGGGTTGAATTTGCAGTCTCCTACTAAAAGCTTCATTGAAAAGGAAACGAGTTTGGAAAGCTGAGATGATAGGGAGCCATGCTAGAGAAGCTATAGGCGCAAAAAGAACAACACCCATTCCATAATCATAAGCTTGAGCAAAGACCCGAGTGAAGTGCCACAATCCTGTACCCTCTATTTTTGGCCTAACAGCTTGCCCAACCTGCAAAACACCAAAAATATGAGTGCAAGGAACATGCACCATGTTTCGCCTTCAAAAGACCGAGGAATGCATAAATTTAAAACTTACCAATATTAAACCCCAACCAGTTGGTAAAAATGCCAGACAACACACAATTAAATCCATCAAAGATAATTTACAGATGACGGAGAGAGTTATTATGGTGGCTAGAACCCCCAGGAAAAGAGCTGCCTTAAAGATCCTGAATGCAAGGTGATGATTGTCGCTGAGATAATACCTTCCCACTTTCACTGCCTGCGCAGCACATTGAAAATATTGTAAGCTTAACCCATAGGTCAAGGTTAGATATAGACATTGTTTACAAGTAAAACATATAAACTGATATACATTTAATTAAGGGATGTCTAGAAGTCATGTATTATAACCAGTATGATGGGAGTTTCTACCTTGACTAATAAGAAAATCACAATGATGACAACCCATGAGAGCAGATAAACAATAAAATTTTTGTTCTGCCCAGATATGTCGAGGTGATAGACCAGACCATACTGGTAAAGGAAAAATCGGAGAGAAAGAAGTATCTCAATCAACCGAGAACACAGCCCTGAATGTCGAAGGTGGGCTTGCTCATCATTCCACCAAGACTGCCAGCTTTTGTCCTGTTGAATTCCTATACCACCCTGCTGCTTGATCCACTTGTTCCAGTCTTTCCAGTCATCCACTACCTTTCCCCAGTCGAATCCAGAAGGATTGAACAGAAATGGAGCAAACAACCAAGTCATTGCCAAGAACCAGACAGAATACGTGATCAACACATATGCCATGCTGCTTCGGTAGGATCTACGAAACAAATCATAAACAATCAACAGGAGCAGTAGTTCGAATCCTTTCATAAAGTGACTCCTTGAATATAGTCTATAATTCTCAGTGAAGCTGGCATGAAACACAACAAACTTTCGACCTGTAGGTCTGTACTTAGCACCCCCATGAAGAATTGTTCGACCATAATAGTGAGATTTTGTGCCAAGGTTAAAGTGAAAAAAACAGCAGCCAGTTGCAATTGCATGAGGACAAAATCCTTGAGAGCAGTAAGAAATCCTCTTTCAAGTCCAATCTCCATTACCATTGGTAATCCGGTTAAGAGTCCAAGCTGGATAAATGATTGAGAGGCTAAAGCAGTTTCCAAGGACTGTATGTTCTGGATTTTAGCCTCAAGAAGAATTGCTTTTTCCAAACCACTGAGAACCAGGTATAGCTGTCCGTAAAGGAAAACATAGATTCCAATTACTGATATCTGCAACATTTCCAATATTAAAGGTATTCAAATTTAACATTATCACATACAAGAGAAATAAAAGAATCAGAGCATATATTAGCCCAGTTTAAAAAGAGAGCAGTACGAAGATAAGGTACTAACTGCATGATGATTATATGGTGGTAATCTAGCATAGGTTTTATTTTTTTTATTTTTTCTCAGCTGTCATAAAAACCAAGGTGGTACTTCCCCAAGTTCCCCACAATCTAACAATACATTTCTTCTAAATATTTCAAGAGATCTTGTTTAAAACACAATTTCATCCCCTCTGCAGCTTATACTGAAATGTGTAGAAAACTGAAGAACATGAAGGATGTTTGCAAAATTTCATTCTTCTCATTTAATAGAGATTAGGTTTTCAGTAAAGGTAGACGTTTCAACATATTTTTTTTACCCCTCAAACAGTCTAAACCCCAGCAATACTAGGATAATGATAGCTACTTATGAATACAGAAATTTAATACAGTTTGTTGTTCCTTTAACTTTTGATTCAAAAGAGCTTAAGCTACAAGGTATTATCTCATACTTTCTAAGTAAAAATACTGAAGTAAGAGAGGTCAATCAAATAAAATTGTCAATATCTAACAGCGCAAAAGAAAACAAGTATCAAAAAAGTTACCAGGCTGCTAAAGTAAAATCCGATGGTTGTGAAGTAACAAGAAAGCATCCGGAAGAAATCAAAGCGACGTCCAAGACGATATATGTCACGGCTAATAGTTTGTTCACTGTTCCCATTTGCTACTTTGGCTTCAAACTTTGAGATCTGGTTAAGGCCTACATCACGACCTTTGCCAACTTGCATATATTCATGGTATGTAACATATCCCCGTCGTAATGTGGTATTATATCCTGTATTATATAAGAGATTATTGTTAGTACAAACCAAACAAAAATTTCTGTTTTCAGGAAAAGAAAAACATTGAACTATATAATTCCTACCAGCAAAAACATCCTCACTCAAGTTAATTGTCTTCGATGCTTTGCTTATGCCACCTCTTGTTAAGTGAAATATCCTGTCAAACAAATCTGGATGCCCATAATGGAATCTGACCCTGCATATAAATATGTAAAAATTATAAATGACAGCTCATGCATATTATTGGATAAGATTAGCAGAGCTAATAACGGGAAGGGTGGAGCATAGCAAGCGAAGGGAATGCAAAGTATGAAATAAGAAATGCACAACCAACTGTTTATTAAAATTCATGAGATTGCTGAGCAAAAATGCCTTTGAAGTGTTTAGTTGATACCAAACAAAATTTACAACACACCCCAAAGTTCTCCAAAGCTAAATCTCAACACAAAGCTGGTAAAAAGACTGGCTGTTATACCTGAGAGGATTTGCTAGGATCCTTTGACCAATGGTGACAAAGCTGGTTTCCTGATAAGACATGAACCATGCTAACGAAGAAACACTGCATTTAAAGTGCATTTAAAGAGATGAGATATATTCTTAATCCATGAGTTTGATATCAGAGATATACTTGCAGATTAGTTGAAGATTTATTATACATCAAGATCCATAATCATGATTGGTCCACTTGATGCTTTATCATAATTTGATGGAGCTATCTACTTATCCAAAAATGAAAGACCTATTTGACTTCTTTAACTTGCTATACGAAAATTAAGGTCTACCTAGGAAATAGCCAAACACAATTTGTATCAATAATATTTTGCCAATAACAAATTATAGTCTTAGAACATTAAGAAGAAACTGATCTAAAAAAGATTGTCAAAGTGTATATGCAATACCTAGTCCCACGTTGGAACATGTGGGTTATACTGTTATGTATATAAAGTCTGTAGGTTCTACTGTTATGTATATAAAATCTCAACTCTGCTTTCAAGAATGCCAACAACTTGTCAAGACTTTTGGGAGGGGCCAGGTAGTGATATTGGGACTAGATTGAACCTTATTTTGGACCAGCGTTTGTATTCAAGTTGTTACAAATGATATCATAACCAACTTTCGAAAGCTCAGATGAACCATCCAATTTGTTACTGGAGGCAAGGACACAAAGTTGAACTGAGTGTACTACACATCAGAAGACGATGATTGGGGCAATCAAAGGGGTTGCTTATATTATCCCACAAAGGCTAGAGACGGTTCTTGAGCTATGGCCTATGAGTAATAGGTTGACTATGTCATAAATTTAAATGGGGAGATTGTAACTCCCCAGTCCCACACCAGAATATGTGGGTCAGAAATGTACATAAGATCACAACTCTTACAAACAACTTGTCAAAACTTTTGGGTGGACTGGTAGTGGGCCAAGATGACCCAACAAGTGCTCTTTGGAGTGAATTTAGCCTTATTGTAGTCTCAGGTTTGGACAGTATCTTAGGCAAACCTTAGAATGTGTAAGAAAGTGAAATTATGAGTAATCTGGACTGGTGATGTAACTGTTTCAAGTATCAATGAACAAACCTTCCTGTGAATATGTGTTCCCTCAAACCAAGTATTGTAGGACGATGCGTTCCTTGGTGCCGTAAAAATTCTTGGAGGACATTTCTCATCTTGAAAGCTTCTTCCATATAATTATCCTGGAAAATAGAGCTTATGTGATTAGATTACTAAAAATCCATTACGCTTCCAAATTTCGAGGCGGAGCATACTTGATTCATGTCAATGGCTTGGAGAGCTTCACCACGTGTGAAAATTATTGCGTGATTTTGATTTTCAGGTTTCCCCTCTCCAATATTTGGCGGACCTGGAAGCTTTATGCGATATATTTCCTATAGAAAGGACAATCATACATTATTGTTACAAAATTAATAGGGATAGTCCTATAGTTTGATTAAAAAATTAAATATGAATGAAAACTTTACATTTCCTTTCTTTGTCGACCCTATATTGATTAATTTAGTCTTTTTATTGTTGAGTCATTCGGAAAATATGGTATGTTTCAGTAGATTGATGACGTGAGTGACATAGGAATAAAAGCCTCGTATAAGTTCCTAATGTACAAAAGATCAGGAAAGGCGACTTTGGTGAAGACATTAAGACCACACAGATAGAAATAAAGGCGTTAAAACCAATTGAAAAGGTTAGTGCAAGACTCTTAGAGAATGGTGACGGGACAAATTAAAGTTATAACAAATTACCTCTAGATAGGTACATAGCTACGCATATGTTCGCCTATGAATCGTAGCTTTTTAGTTTCTTCGAACATGTAAACAAGTCTATAGAAGAAATTAGGTAAAGATCTTGTTTTCTCCAGACAAAGTCTTTAGATGTAGTTAATCAAGGAGACAAAATGACCACCATAATTTCTCTTCATAATTTACATAAATACATCTAAAATACTAAAAGAGAACAATAAATCTTCTGTTTCCAAGTGTCACATGTAGAGGGACATTCATATACCAAGAGAAGGGCTGACTTAAAAATAGATGCTTTTAAGTTCCAACAACCAGGACATGTTTGCAATCATATGACACTTCAATTTCTTAAACTAAAAAAAAATCAAACAATTTTGATGAAGGTGGTCTTCCATAGTTGTTAAGGTTATGATTTTTTTTTGGGAATGAAAATATTATTTCCGAGTTGTTGTTTTTTGTTATGTAATAATCTTAAGCAAAACCCAATCTTTAAATAGAATTCAGATTGTATTATAAATGACAAAATCTCACCCTACTTTACTTCTTTTTTGTACATTTGTATTGGAAATTGTTTCCTATGTCGATGACCTTTTTAGAAAAACGTTTCCCAATTGCACCATCTAAACAGCGGTATAAGCTATATGATTGTTGTATAAGTAGAAGAAAATGTACAGATGCTTTTAAGAAAGTAATGCATCTGATAAGCAACTACTCTTAGTGTGTAAATTACACAATTCAGAAACCAAAACTATAACTTAGTAACAAAATAATGAGTCAAAGACAATAGTATATGAAGAAAATTACTGATGTTTTACTTTTCCATCTTTATTTTCCTAAACAAGATATGCTATAAGGTTATCACACAATTACACTATTATTGCTGTAGTTTTATATGGCTCCATTTGAAATTACGTAACTATATGACTGTTCTTCACTTCTTATATAGGCTATGTTAGTTTTGATATGGTCCATTAACTTTAGGAAGTCACTTTCAACTCGCATAGTATGAAATATAATAGTTTTTTTTTTAAAACAATGCAGTATCCCATAATACTATTGTTGTCATATTTCTCCAATACCTGATCAAAACCATTGACAGCTTTAACTAAGATGGATGAATAAACCTTTCGAGGCTTATTTGCCACAATCTCTTCTTTCTCCTCGACATAAGCAACACGCAGAGAAGGATACCTTTAAGATAATAGAATAGCTAATCTTTAGTGGATGGTAAACAATATACTATTAAAGTTGATTGAATGAGTTGGTAATTTTTCACTCTCTATAGCAGTAAAAGATTACTTTATCATTAAACCAATTATGTCTTGGGCCTGGGGGTGTCCGGAGGACTTTTGTGAACCAAAAAGTTGACAAGAAATGACGTGCGTGAATTTCAAGTCAGCTAGTGCATCAAGTTGAGCTGATAATGTATCATTCCCCCTTTCAATGGCATCATAACCCTGAACAATATCTGCATGCAACGATAAACGACTCAACCACTATCCAAGAAAGATTGATATATTTGGGCTCACACCATAAAAATAAATATAGCATCATGCAAATGTCAGTGACAACTTTTGAGTAATTACATCTAAAGTAGAAAGTTCAATATGATTTCATGCACCATACCATCATCTTCAGCCATGTCAAGGAATGCTTGTAACTTTAAGGCTTCCCTATAGTACATCATTCCTCGGACTGTTGTTCCCAGAGAAGTCAAAATGGAAGTTAAATTCAATATTAACACAACATCTCTTAGTTTATTAAATTAAAAGGGGGAAATACTGGATTCTTGCCACTCACCTGTTCTGCTCAGAGTCTGTCCCCTAAATGAAGCCCAATCTCTGAGATCTTCCTCCTTGATTTTGTCACTTGAATCATGCAAATTTTCAGTTCCAATGCGTTCCAAAAAGTTCTTCCACTCATCTGCACGAGGAAAAAAGGAAAGGAAATAACTGAATGCTAAGAGTTTAATCAAAGTATATGGAACAGAAATTCTAATTTTCAAGTTCTTTAAATAAGTCCTAAATAGTAACCTGGATATATCCTCTGCATATAAAAACTGATGGAAACCCCTTCTTGGCCTGAATGAAGCTCCTTTGTCGAAAATTTAACTTCTTCCAGGTAGTGTGGAGTCAAAACACTATAAACGAAAGAAATCAACTAAATTAGAAAGAACAAGCTTATATGCGTGTAATTAAATACGTCTTTGATGAATGGTTATAAAATTAAAGAAATCAATCTAAAAAACATGTTTTACGAATGTTTAAAAATCTTTTCAGTATTGCCTGAACTTCACTAAACCGTTACCTAAAAATATTGTACGGTTGTTTGTAATTCTTAGAAGGAATAAGAAGACAAGAATAACAAAGACATGGAAGAGAGAAAGAGGAGGTACTTCTCTTTAAAAGTCAAGTAATATACCGTGCCCGCAAAACATCACTTAAAACAAGGAGAATTATGATGCTATGTGTGATTACTTGAGAATTATGGATGTTGTGTTTACTGTGAGTTGACTTTAGCTGCTAGAAGCATATAACCTTGACATCTCGTAAAGAAAATACATTTAGCAGAATTAATAGTTTAGACGTATATCAGATATCATGCGAGTAAATACTTTCTCCTCCTCACTAGTGATGAAAATGCATTATAAAATTTTGCTTTTTATTTTTATATTTTCCTATTCAAATCATTAGTATCTTTACTGTCTTGGATGAAAATTCTTTTACTTTTTGTATTATTTTACATAGTAACCATATAGTTTCTCTGAAAAAATTCACAAAAAAACATGAAAACTACAATACTGCCACTATTTGTGGGAAAACATAAAATGCTAGCTGACTATATATAACAGACCTGAATACTTATCCAAAAAAAGACAAAATAGGAAAGAAAAAATATTAACCTGAATGACAACATGTTGCGCACTTTTGGAGCACTAGGAATATCCATAAAGAGAGAAGTGGCGAAAAACGAAATCCGCCTTCGAGCCTCCAAGTTTGAAGGCATGTCCAGTGCTGTATCTTTGACGGTAAGTAGCAAAAGGAAACGCTTGATCTATCATCCAAAGATTAAATCAGTCTTGTCACTTGAGCTGTGAATAATAAAGACCATCACGGGGATTCATGATTTTTTGATGGAAGACAAATTACTTAATGAAGCAAATAAACACCTGGTCATTCAAAGAGCCACTATCTGGCAAAGGGAAATGGATTGAATGCTTTGATGCAAATAATTGTGGTTCAGCCTGACTGAAAAGTTCAGTCGAATCTACCTCAAATTGTTTATCAGAGTTAAGTGCATCCAATGTTCTGTGTTCATGGAGAATGAAATTTAGTGAAGCAAAGAAACTGAAAACGGAATCGAAGCAGAAATTATGATTGCACCAACCTGGAACCATTTAACATAAGATCATTTGTAACAAGTTCCAAAACGTCTTGGAGTACTTTCACGACTTTAACATGCTGATCTTCATCTCCCTCAACCTTAAATATGAAATATAATGTCAAAGAGGCTCAAAGACTAGGAGCACAACTGTAATACTAAGTTCCCTAGTTTGGCATTTACCAGAAACTCAACCAATTCAATGCATTTAGCGTGTAGAGATGGAAGTTCACTCATCTTGAAGTCCTCAAGAAGGCTTGATCTTCCAATGCTTTCCTCAATCTCATCCACTATGCCAGCTATTATCCTAAGAAAGGAATGCAGAGTAAAGTATATTTAATTTTAGGTGGCTATGAAAAGGAGGCCTAAATTTGTTGATGCATATGGATTATAAATCAATGTGTGGTAGTTTCCTTAAAGTTAATTTGTTGATAAAACAAATAAAAGGTTTTTTTGCCAATAAGCACAGAAAAAGAGCTATTTCATAATGCAGTCTATGCTACCTTCTCTCAAGATCACCCACTACAAGTATTTCAAGGATGTTTTTAAGTGATTCATAGCACTCTTTTACAGCGAAGTACATGAAGTCATCTTTTTTAATCTTCTTAAGAAGATTGGCATCTTTTCCCACAAAATCCCTTGCCATGCTCAATGCTGTTAAAAACTGTAGAGAACAGGAAGACAAACACTTATATATTAATAACAATTTCAAATACATGCGACAAATTAGAATGGGAACAGAATAGACTACCTTATTCGCTAGAAGAAAAACAGGCCAACCAATGATGCCAGACAACAACTCTGACGAGAATGGTATTTTCATCAAATCTACCTCCCTGTTGTTAATAGAATATATGTTCATCAGATTTCTACATATACATGTGGAAATTAACAAATGTATCAGAAGAAAGTTAACTTGTTGCTTATCAGGTCCTCTTCTCGGAAGCTACTGATAATTTGGTTCCAAACAAGAACAAACTTCACAAGCCCATTCTTCTCTTTTTCCGACACCTGAAACAATATCAGTTTAAGAATGAATCAATAATCGAACACAAGATTCTTTCAAACAGCTTAGCCACATATTATAAGTTTGAAATGCCTATACCTTCTGAAATCTCTGGTTAAAGAACCTTTTTCTGTTTTTATCATTTCTTGTTGGTGGTGGGATAAGGCAATGATTGAATGCAGAAGGCAAGGCCTGGAATCTACTTCTCAGCATCCCTAACGTCCGAATCTACATGAAATAGGAGTGAGACTAATAACATACTATCATAATACTGTGAGGAGATTGAGATAGCTTACCTCTCCTATATGATGCAGGACTCCATAAACTCCACCAAATATTGCACAGTAAACAGAATACCAAATTTGTGTGTCCATGAAATATACCTGAACAATACATGTGCCACAGACATTGAAAATGTTTGCCAGAGGAAAATGCATATGTATTTATTGTTAACAGACGTCCTGCAATGCATCGATACTACATGCAAGTTTCGGTACAACGCATATATTTAGAAATTAAGAGGGGGAGAGAATGATTCTGACAATTTTTAGGCACTCACAAGAATTATAGGAGTCCATATAGCCGTGATAGCACCAGCATTACTCTGGACTGATTTGGTAACAGTTTGTCAGATGAATGAACACCAAAAATATTTTAATCAAGTTACTTTGCACATGAAAGGGAAATAAATAAGGCTTACCTTTAGGAAAAAGCTCATGCCAGTCATAATTTTTCACCCCAATTTTCATGATCTGTCTTGTTGGTGCTATAAGTGGTTTTATCTGCAGAGTTTCCATTGGCACCGTGAGTTCAAAAATTGTTATGGGTACTTCCCCTGTGATTAACAATAACATAAAAATATCTTATCACCTCTAGCTCATAATCCCATATGGGGATTACCTTCTGAAATTAAAATGTTTTACAAAGAACCTGTAGACCTCTGGTTATGCTATTGTACACTATATACCTCTAGAATGTTGTATATTTAATTAATTCATCAACTTCAAAGGATAAACTCTGAAAGTTTTAATACGTAATTTGGTAACAATTTCCTCGTTCAATAAGAATAAACTCCGAAAGCCCACATGACAATTCCCATGATATACTTCTGTCACCATCAACACAATCAGGAGTTTCACTATAATTCTCCCACTAGTTCCATCCTTAGAAAAGTAGTGCAGAGCAGAGGAAAGAAACTGGAGCATTAAATTATATGACGAGAAAAAAAACTCATGTACAGAGTTTCCAAGTTGTATATATGTTACATGAAATTTAATGTCCTGACTAATCCGGCCACTGGAACAGGGCCAAGTTTGGTTTCTAAGGAAAACAATGTTATTATGATATTTGGTTGTCATGTTGAATGAGGGGAAGTTAAGGAAACTCACCTCAAAGTTGTAGCTAAATGAAAATTTGCTTAGTAATAACAGCACCCAGAACAATGTGTATCTACAAGTAACATCAATGATACACAATCAAGAGTGATTGGTGAAAATCAAGAATAACCAAAATGCTTAATTGTAGGAATATAGGAAATACTTCAAAATGGAGAGCTGACTTTCTTGCATTCCTCGTCCAACATATAACCTAGGCTACATGATACAGAAAAAAATGCTTAGTAAATTTAAAAACTTCGATGATTAACTTAAAAAAAGACACAAAACAGTTAGGTCACAAAAAAAACATGCATCTTGTACAATATCACTGGAAAACTGAAAAAGATGAAAGACCAAACAACTACGTAAGTTCAAAAGTATCAGGAAGTGCTACAAAATAGAAAACTTCATCCTATGTGACTTCGGCTATGCCCAAGTAAAATGGTAAAATAAGAGTATAGTTGACACCATACAAGTCTTTTTTAGTAGGGTCAACTTGAGTCACGTCTTATACTAAGATAAAGAAACCTATATCTTTGGGAAAAAACAGTTGTTAAGCTTCAAAAGGTCATGATGAAGTTGAGTCCACTTCAAATATTCCTAATCATCGAGAATAACAAGCAGTGTCTTGGCCACTCTTGGGTGAAAATCTTGGTTGAATGGACTCGAGCACTCATGTTGCACATAGATGTGTATCTTAATGTCTCCAGCAAGGACTGTGGACTCGCATATAAATTAATCCATAAATAGACTCATGCCTTATCATACGATAACTGATATGCAAAGTTAGAAGTATTCAACAAAATATATATTGATGGGATTCTTGACACATTTGGGGTAATATTCTGAACTAGTCTCCTAAATTATTTAAAGCACGATAAGAAAATTAGTATTTCCATATGATTAACGAAATAGTCGGTGAATATTTAAGTACCATGGTTTGGGAGTTGGTGTAGGTGGAAATGCGGTTCTTAAGGGCATTTATTATGCCTTGTGGTATTCAGGAATATCTGTTGGAGCTTCCAGGCACTGATGGTTTAAAGTTTGCTGATCAAAATTTCTAAACTTAAGAAGAGGGTGAAACTATGGACGTAAACATTAAGACAGAAGGTAATGTAAGGTCAGATTCTTACTTGTTTAGTGAGCAAGAAAAATTCACATAATTCATTCAGAAACATTAATTAAGGCTTCAAAATTCACTAAACTGATACTCCTAATCCTTGAGATATCCACATTGCTAGCTGTCAGCTATATAAGGACCTCAGACTTAGAAACTTTAAATACTTAATAAGTGGTTCTTTAAAGAAGAAACAGAAGGTGACAAACTTATGAAAAATTGGATCCTTCATGTTGGTTTTGGGTTGCATTGGCGTGAAACTTAGAGGACTCTCGTAGATGTGGAATTCCTGATTCATCCTGTGACTTTTTGATAGATTCTCATTGGCACTGTCTAATAATTTTGAACACATTTTGTGTACTTTAAGTCATGGTTATCAAGTCATTGCCTAGGCGAGCAGTTGGCCAGTGTCAAGGCGAGGGCACGACTTAGTGAAAGAATCAAAGGTGAGCGCTTTGGCCTCTAAGTCGTCGCCTAGGCGACGACTTGCACGATTCGTATGACAAAGGGCGCTGGAGATGAAAATGTTATGTTTTACTTAATAGCACAAACATGGATTTCTATGTTTTCGACGCCAGTTTCGACTCTTTCGACCTCTTCCATGCGGACTGTTCTCTCCTTCCTCCTCTACTTGGTGTGGCCGCTATTAGGTTTCAAATTAAGATTAAAACATCGTCTCGTTTTTCTGTTATGACAGCTATTGGGCTACTATTTTTCATTTGTTGAGTCATAGTTGGGCCTCATCTGCTCAAGCCCAACTCTAACTGTCCAAATGTATTTGCTGCTTAAATTTAGTCTATGTATGAAAACTTGTTAATTTTTTTAAATAACTTTTATCTGTCCATAAAAAATTAAATTTGTAAAACTGATATATTAAGAATATGCTGAGTTTCCTTTTTTCTTATGGAAAAGAAAAGATGTGTGTAAAAAAATGTATATAATATTTATTTTTACATATTATAATATATTTATTTATTATTCATGAAGATTAAATATTATTTAATATAATCCATAATAACCTTAACTTTTAATTTATAATATTTTTATAATCAATTTAATTCTTAATATTTTACTTTACTATTGAAGTTAAAATGTCTATCCATCTACTTGGTGTTTTTTTTGAGTATATGTTTGAGTCTATGAATTGTAAATGTAGTACAAATTGTATATACTTGGTTGTGAGTAATATTTTTATGTTTAGTGTACCTGTTAATTGAAATAATGTGTATATATATATATATATATTATGTATAAAATGTATATTGTAAATAATCTATTGCGACTAGTTGGGCACCTAGTCGACTGGTCGCTTAAGCGGCTGGCCACCGACTCGCCTCGACTTAGTGTCTTAACAACTATTTTAGATTATTAATACACTTGTAATAAACTATCAAAAAATACAAAGTGATATTATGTGGACGGAAATTATACAAGTGTTCGCAGTGCATATTATTTATTATGTGTATGTCGTCGATACTTTTAAGACCTTGCATAGAAAAAGGTAATGAGCAGAAACACTACCTGTGTCCACCAAGACAAAATGGTGCAAATTCGGTAATTTGAGGTCTCAATGTATCTGCCAACTGCAGGTACAAGAAAAAGAACCATATCGAGTGCATTTGTTAGCAAGTATAATGCCACTGCAACCATATAAGAAGAATAGCACCATTCTCCAAGCCAACTCCCATATTGTGAGGAATAACATGTATATTTTTTTCTAGAGCTAGCATAAAATATAGGAAGAACGATAGTCCATATCACTGCAACAACCATCTTCAGCACATTTTTCTGAATTTGAGAGGAGTTCATTGTGCATCTAGCATTCCATGTAAAGGCGATGTCAAGAACAGCTGCAAGAATGGTAAAATTTTCAAATAACAATATATGTAGGTTACAAATTGTCAAAGGAGAAGAAATGCTGCTTTCAGTAAAAGTAACTTTCTACATTCCGTTATAGGATTAAACACCAGTCCTTTTAACACTATCAGTTAGAAAGCCCCTAAACAACACTGGTGGTGGTGTCTAATAAACATTTCCTGAATTCCTAGAGTTTGGTTAATATTCTGCATTATATCTATTTGTCATCAAAATCAGTTCAACAAGCCTCACAAACAACTATTAATGATATTACACCCCAGTAAGTCACAATATTTATGCTATACATACTACCTTCTCTAAAACAGTTCGTTGTAATAGACAACTAGGAATTTAAACTCTAAAATCTCCTATTTGCTGTTTTAATAGTCTCCAGAAAAAGCTCAGATCGTGAGAATATATTCCAAAGAACTAATCCGGAAAAGGGAAAATCTTTACCCATAAGCATAAAATGTCTCGCATTCACTTTTTAGAAAACGATAAATGCTTTACATTTCAATTAGATTGTGTTAAAAAAAGTTATTATGCCATAAACCACCATTTCCAAAAATTGCCAACATTTGTAGTCCAGAAATAGCACCCTGACAGTGGTAGTATGCATCTCCACTGTTAAGAAATTAAGCTAAAATAGCATAAATAGCACCTAACCTTGTATAAGTTTAAGGACTGCAGATGTAATGAAGACACTCATAATATCTTCAAGTATTTTTGCATCAAACACTTGTAATGGAGATTCCAAATCATTAGATGCCATAATTATCATTGCCTGGAGAAAGCAAATTAGAGTGAAAATGAAGAAAACATTAGAAAGTACAAGCGGTAAGGAAAAGCAGACTGTTGCTTAAACACACCTGAAGAGACAGAATAAGAAAGCACCACATTCTGTCAAAGCTTCTGAAAATCTGCCAAAATGAACGAACCTCTACAAAATTCGTCTTCCCCAACCATTTTCTCTTCCGCCCTTCATCTGTAGCATCCTGAAAGTCACTACTGGGTGAGTATAACAGTTTCTGGAAGCACAGGTTTTATGAAAACAAATATTAACAGTGGTCCATGATTGCAGATAAATATAATCTGCCACTGGATGTATATATAATCATGCATGCATTACAGTCATACTTTGACTGTCCCAAATGAGCCAAGTCTACGAACTAGCTTATAACCTTATAACGATTAGCATACAGAATTCTTGGTAACATTCAATGTTTTTCAATCTCTATAGTTGCAGTTGTGAAAAAGTATGCATGCTTTAATGAGAAACGAATTGGTTTACCCCAATTTCTCCGTCTTCATTTCCTTCTCTTCTCTTTTCCTCAGTAGTCGTAACCGACACCCGAGACTTTGTGCGTTTAGGCTCAATTAAATTTTGTACACAGAAGAAATCATGATCCTGACTCATGGGCCAACCTATTTGAAAACAATCAGGAGACCTGTAGATACGCAAGGGCCAACCTACAAGTTTTTAGCATAATTGCAAAGAAAATAGATGTAACTGACTATGAATTAAATTGTACCAGAAATACTCGTTCAAATCATCATAGTTTCTCCATGTAGAATGATCAGTTGTCCCATTTTTGCTTTTCATAGCTTCCTTTAGTTAATGGCAAATAAAGTTAGAAACTAGATTGAAAAGAGAAGGCACATATTACATAATGTTTTGAAAGTTAAGTACCTCTTGAATAACCTTGTATACTGGGAAGACTATATTGTTGAGAAAGGATTCCGATTCTCCCCCATATGCTGGCATGACTTTCTCACCAGTCATCATGCTAACAGCATCAATCAACATACTATGCAGCTCATATGCCATCTGAAAAGAATACACAAAAAACTTAAATCCTTGAAATTGTTAACTAGGAACCCAGATTATTTTAAAAGTTCACATATTATGACATTGCATTAATAAATTGGAAAAAACAACAGCATTACAAGTAATAAGTCAATGTTCCCAGTTACTCCTCATATCAGCATTTCATATTATTGAATTTAAGTATTTAATGGACCAATCCATCATCAAGTTTATATGGTTATTAGAGTGAAAATGAGAAAAATCAAAACTCTAATTAGAAAGATCAATTCTTTTATATCGACTATACTACAAAGTTACGTTCAAAGTGAAAATTTTAAATTTAATAAAAGCAGTCCATAAATTCTTCAAACAAATGAAAACACCAATGGATTTTGGTTTTATTAGAATAAATTTTAGTGAACACCAATTCTGACTAAGATTCTTAGACTGGGACAATCTAAAGCCAAGTTAAAACTAAGAGAAGAATAGGACATAATGCATATATGTATAACAAAGTAATAAAAGGAAACTGGAATGGGAAAAGCAATGGAATAGTAAGGTAAAATATGTACATGTGGACCGGATAATAGTATAACACAAAGAAAATAAAGCCATAGTAATCAAAATCATACAATACGCCTCCCCAATGGCTCCCCCCCACCCATACATTGTTCCAATCTAATCCTCTTTCAATTTCAAATCACAGAACAAGTATACCTCACAAACCTTTCCCATCCACCAGCAAAGACTTTACCACACAAACTCCACAAGGAAATCTGTAACTTTTGGTAACCCAACCATCCTTATAAATCGCAAACTAGCGCTCACAACTCTTTTCCACAGCCTATCCTCCTCAGATGCAAACCTCTACAACCATCCTTATCAAAGTTCACTTTTCAACCAAAAAGTTGAAACAAAATAAAGTAAACATTCAGTAATGAATTTTAAAGGGGTCAATTAATTTCTCAAATAGCGGGATAATAATCTCCCGAATCAAATTTGCATGATATTAGGTAGAATCAGCAAAGCACCAACATAAGCTTGCTCCTTATGGTCCATATATATGCCAATCTTCAGGATTGATCATGTCTGTCACATTGGCCAAAGACAGCCTAGAGAAATGAATTGACAAATCATCCATCTCAATTGATTCCTCTATTTAACGTCTCTGATCAAAGAGATCCCCTAAACAATTTTGTAATCCTGTAAGACTGTAAGCTATCTTAAGAATATAGTTGTTCACCAAAGCCAATGGCAAGCGAATAACTCATATATACCCCCCCTCCTCCTTCAGTGAAGGAAGGATTTTTCTACTCCCAGATAGCCTTTTAATGAAGTTTCACACTATCTTAAAATTCAATTACTTAAAGTTTCCCTAGTTAAACATGACCCAAGTCTTTCATATCCAATCAATTGATCTGGACCCTATGAAATTAGATAGAATGATACCTTCCAGAATACTAAAGAGTTGCTTAGAAGAAAGAAACAGAGGATATGATATAAGAAGGTTACCGAGCCTTAAAAACTATAGTCTTTCAAATGTTCTTGTTTTGAATGTTACTATTTAAGTAAGACAGAAAGTTACCTTCAATATTTTATTATTTATTTTTTAATGTGGCCCATTCTTAAATTACGCATAAAAAAATACTAAGAAAAGAACCCTTTTCAGTTTGTCAATTGCCAAAACTATTGAAATAAGCTTTTATGATAACAACAAATTTGTACAACTTCTTATAACAAACTAAGTTTTTCAAAATGAGGTTATAACTGAGAATCAATCCTGAGGATCAGGTGATAGCAATAGAATCTCAACTTACATGATGAAATATGTAACAGAGACACTCTGGCATAAACCTCAAGTTTGCAGCTTCTCCCCATATAAGAAGATAAAGTCCTATATATAAGAGTTTATATTGTTGGGCTTCTTGCTTTAAATATGGCAACCTGCATTAGAAAAAGAAATATACTAAGAAACAATTGTAGAAGGTATCAGCTAAACTAATTGTAAAAGATAAAAGGTACCATGACAATCCTTCGAATTTCAGAAACGGAAAGAAAGAGATAAAAATGGCATAAATGAAAAAGATATAATGCAGGACAGACATTTGTCCAAAATCAAATAAATTGAAGCGGAATTCATGGAGTTATTAACGTTAATTTTTTTTTTTTAAAAGAAGACAGATTCTCTAATACTGCAATGTAAGATTTTGATTCTTACCTGATGTTACTTTTTCTCCCCAAAAATTTGCACCACTCTGTATAGTTTTTAAAGAATTTCTTCATCAGTTCATCCACAGCTCCATCCCCCAACTGACATCATAAAAATGATTTGAGGCACACACTTAAAGGGTGGATTATTTGAACTAGTAGATTAAATCTCTATCTTATAATTGAGTACCTTTGACACATATGTTGGCTTATTACTTAGCCGAATATGGGTGTTAGCCAGGAGTAAAATCAGATGCTCCCTCTGATTGGCAACATTTCCTTTCTGACAGGAGGCAAACAATATGAGTGGGAAGAACAGGTTTTCATAATCTGATAGTAATCAAATAAACAAAAACAGCTCCTCCATCATACATAACCATTGATTCAGTTATGAAGGATGCACGATTAAATGCATAGAATATGGGAAATAGAAATTAATAAGAAACATATCAGGATTACCTGAAAACCAAAGCAAAACTGGAGCCAATCAAACAAGTCAAGGTAAGCTGCACTTTTCTAAAATCTTCAAGAAAAGGCAAACTACTAACATTAGTAACAGCAGCCACTGAAAGTTTAATCTGTATCATTATATTAGTTTCTCAATAAATAATTTTCATTCAAATACAATTTGCATATGCTGCAGAGGAAATTCTGATATTACTCAGCATAGTTAATCGGCCTCAAAATGTGCCATTAGACAACATAGTGTTTTCAACTGCAGCCATGAGGAGCTAAATAACTTAAGAGACTATTACCAATGATATGAGTAGGATATTTAAAAGGAATGTGACCAAGTTATCTTACAACAACAGACCTCAGGGAGTTGCATTATTGCATGATGAACACCTCCTTGATCAAGGGGAAGAATGTTATATATCACATATAATTCGGACTTTGCTCTGACGCTGTCACAATCTGCTAGGGCCTATTTAGGAGACAAAGTGCAGAAATGAGGACATATAATGTAATTCAGGAATCTGGTAAAATATTGATCAAATTTTGTTAATATTATTTATAAATAGAAGGAAAGAATTATAATAAATAAATAATATTAGGAAAAGAGAAGGAAAAATAAGAAGAAAAATAAAGAGCACAGGGAAACAACAAACCTGAGAACCAGCCGCATTAGTAACTGTATTTAATACTTCGTATAAAACAGAAGCAATTGCACGTGCCTTACTCAGCTTCTGTCTGTCAAAGCCCGGGCACAATTTCAGACTTATTTCAACTAGCAAGACTAATAGTAATATTATAATTCACATATAAATATAAATATATAAGATCTAGCAGAGTAGGGTCAATTACCTATTTTCCAAGTTACACTCTCCACCATGCTTGATAATGTATTCTTTGTACTCACAATAAACACGTTTGAGTTCACGTATATCACTCTTTTCCTTCCTTTTTGTTATAGTAACTTCTTCATCCTGTAAAATTCAAAGCAAGAGAAATAGGTCTATAATGTAAGGCCTAAAAGGAAAGTTTGAGGATTATAAAGGAAGGCTTACAAGAAATATCTGTCTGCTGGTACTCCTCAATTCAGTTGAAGGTTTCAGCTTATATGATGGGGAATAAATAGCCATAAAACTAATTAATTTATAGATACTTTAGAAGTGGTTGAATTGAGGGTTTCTACAACCAAGATAATACTTTAAAGATACTCTGCATGTTCTAGAAGTTATAGAATGAACATTCTGGGATTCTTTAAAGAGGAAAATTTACAGTATGTCGATTTTTAAGATAAACCAGAGTTTCGGAGTACATCAACAATTCTGCATAAGCTAATAGAATTTGGTTCAGTAACTCTATTCAATTTTCTCTCAGTTTCCTAGCCCCATTGGTTGAGTACCTCTTCGGAGTTCCATTTTTTTATCCCAAGAAAAGGGATTTAATTCATACACAATTGACTTCCAGTGAGGACTACTATTGAGCATCCTGAAAACAAAAGGATGCTATAAAATTGGGAAGGAAGCAGAATATAGGAAGTTACTTTTTCAAATTTGAGAAAGGGATTTGCAGAAAGCCTAAATATTAAGCAGGAAGATGCACAAAGCCTTGTACAGCTTTGAAGAAAAATAACTAATTTAAGGAAGTTCAAGAAATCATGCAACCATAGGGGGCCCAATGAGTTTACGACATGGGAAATGACAAAAGAATGCAACAACCCACCTGCTCAATTATTTGATGAAACAAAATCCCAAAGGCCAGAGCATTATGTAATTCAATATAGTGCTTATAGCTCATAATCACTTACTGAATATGTGACTGCGTAAAAGTAGTGGCGTAAAATAGTTTTTTGGCAAACAGAGTGAACGCAACAAATTTTACCATCCAAAGCAAGACTCCAAACTTTCATCCACCCAAAGGACATATAGATGAACGATAGTCTGGTTTGGAGAAGACGCTAGGATTCATTATAGAGCTTAAAGAAATTAATTTAATATCGACTATTATTCAATGATAACTGCAATGTGCTTTACAATTTTGTACTAGAGATAAATATATACCATAAGAAACTATCTTTACCAGCTAAAATCCAACTATTTCAGTCTTAGTAAGGGTCCTGTTTGGGACTGGAACAAGGAGGATGTAGAGGCGGTTTGAGAGATTTATTAAGATGTCATTCATAAAACCTTTTCGATAGAATAGTATAGAAATATATTTCTGTAACATTGTGTCTAACAATTATAGCCACTGCAATTCTGCAAACAAGAAATTACAAGGGAAAACATTATCATGATTAGCAACAGTTTGAGCTTTTACCAGTTCAAGCCGCTGAAGTAGAGAAGTTTTGAATTGCCTTACTCCCCTTCCGCTAGAATTCCGATCCAAGTTATGTGCAACTTCAAATGCATGAAAGCGGCCTGCAATCAAAATTAAACAGTGTGGGATACAGAAAACATTGAGTACATCTAAAATAAATTAATGAGAACTGCTATATGTTTTGTAAATACAACAAAACTAATAAAATTGATGTTAACGTAATTAACCAAAAAATACTTAAGGTTTTTAACTGACAATTAGTAGTCACATGTTACAATCTACTTAAGCTAATTAAAAACTTCTAATCTCAATCACTCTAATGTATGCATTAAAATTAGCATGCAGTGAACATAGCAACTCAAATACCACAACTATAAATACTATTATTATTTATTAATCCTCGGATTGATAGATTAAGAACAAATATTAATAATTTAAAGAAGACTTACATAAATAAGAAACGCGAGGCTCTTCAATTTCAATCAAATTTGCCACGCGGAGAAACCTTTGAATCTCTGAAACCAATGTAACCGGTAACTTCTCACTGTCAAAGGGCTCAGGCCCGTAATCACGACCATACGTAATTGATCTCGTAAAGGGTCTCGAATCAGTACTAATATACTCTCTTTTGTAGCTTGTGCTTTCATGACTGGGCTCTGCAACAACAATTTCTGCCATTGCTGAAAGCACGAGAGAGAAGTTGGGTATGAAGATGAAGAATAAGAAGGAATCATGGGTTTAAGAGTATATATATGGGATCTTAGATGTATATACATGCTGTCTTTGTTAATTTGATTTACTTTTCTGGGTGGTGGTGCTTTTTGATGGAAATCTTTTGCTTTTTGGGTGGGATTTTCTTGCTTTCTTTCTTTAACTTCTGAACTAAGAGAGGAAGTGAGAAGGTGAGTAGGTTTTGGAGGGCTGAATGTAAAGGGGAAATTGGAATGAGCTTCTTTTTAAGGGGTTCGTGATTGGGGTTTTTTTATTGGGAAAAACAAGCACAGATGATCGAAGCCAAAAAGTGCAGAACCTGGGTGTCTAAGTCATTATTGTTTGAGAAACAAGAGAATGAAACATGCCACCTGCTGGCTAAATTCAGCCTTACTAAAAATAATTAAATATAAGAAAAAATAATTTTACAATAACATAAAACAAATTTCACATGCATATTTAAATACGAGTCATCAAAACACGATGTGATATGTGAAAGTATAAAGATGATGAAATGATTTTATGTGATAAGTAAAAACTTATCAGATAAGAAATTGATATTTCCACATATTTTCACATGTATAGCTCACATATTACCTAATAAAAATTCGACAGAGCATCTAATATATGAATAAAAATATCAAAAAATAATATGAAAATATCAAAATTTTAAATATAAGCTCTATTCTTTTTTTTTCTTTGTAAAATTCACATTGAGAAATTACACACATACTTCTATAAAATATGAAGTTTTACAAAAGTTAATCCATTGCTGTCTTAATCATCAGGCTAAGGTATCAATGACTAATCTACAAAAAAAAAAGTTTTATATATAGAATTTATAAACAATTAAAATATATTTTAATTTCGTGTTTATCCTTACAATAATAAACTATTAGTTTAATAATTTAATATTATAATGATAAACATCATCTTATACTCCATCACTATTAAAAATAAACCCATTTATGAAATGAAAATATTAAAAAATGAGATTTTTTGTGTCTGACAGAGAGTAGTATTATTTTGCTTTATTGGGTTGTTATTATAATTAAAACACAAAATTTGGAAATATGACAATTAGTTGGTCTTAATTTTTTAATTTTAAAAAATAATCATAATAAGCATGTAGGTGACCGCCTAAACCAAGAGAATTAAGTTTATATTATTAGGTAACCTTCAAAAATCCGAAGTTTAAAATGTCTCTTAATGTTAAAATTTTGGTCAAAGAATATACATATCAAGTAAAAATATGCACATTCAGTATCATATTCAAACTCAGTTGTGTCGGAACAAATTAAAGAACTTAAAAGCTAAAAACAAACATATAAAAAGACAAAAAGAAACACTACTACTAAGGAATGCATATACTACTCTCTTTTTTTCTAAACTTAAAATATAATTTAATTTTTGAGATTAAATTATAATATATTAAATTTTAAATATTTAGAGTAAAATAAATTTTATTATATATTATACATTTTAATAGTAGTATATTTTAAAATTAAAATGTTTTACATTAATTTAAAATTTAATATTTTATCGTTTAAACTCAAAAATTAAATTATATCTTTAATTTTAAAAGATACACTATATATTATGGGTCAAAACCTTTTGGAGTGGAAAAGCTTGTGCATGCAATCAATATTTTACTAGTAATTAAGAAAATATTAATATTTCGAAAAGACCATGGCACGTTCATCGCTTTCCACTCGTGAGTGTGTGTCTATATATATATATATAATAAAATAATACATGATATATTAATAATTGTATATTTATGTACAATTAGCCATTAAGGAAATGCAAAAGGGAAATACAGCTGAAAAGTAACAGAATTGGCTATGTTGAGCAATTTCTTCTTCACTAATCACTAAGGATATTTATAGTACAAGACAGGTAATAACAATCAATAATAGGGTTTATATTAATTAATTAGAGCCTGACAGCCCCATACCTAACAGATGATTTTATATTCTTGGTTTAGATTCAGAAAAAATAATTAAAGCTAAAGAAAAATAGGGTTTGATTTGCCATCAAATACTTAATCCTAAAACCGATATATATATATATATATATGTTAGTAATTAATAATTAAAAAAAATTAAATCCCAAGTCCCAACCTTTAAAAGATGCATGATACCCCACATTAATATATTCCAAGTCGGTGTTTCTCAAAATTAAAATATATGTGATAAAGGTACGTGAGAGTGCATGCATGAAAACATCATCATCAGTCAGTACTTGGCAATCGGCAATTTGGCATGGGCTAAATAATGGGAGAAGGTTCAAAATATTGCCCCTAATGTTTACTGCGATGTTTACTGAGTATTTTATACTTTTTTTTATTTAAAAATACCTTTAACGTTATATTTTTTGGGTCACTCGTGCTCCAGCCGTTAATAGAAGACAAACGTGGTTAAAATTTCGCAGACGTGACAGAAACATGGAGGCTTAAAGGTAGAAGGTTCAAAAATGTCACTGACACGTGTAAATATGTCATTTAATCAAAACAAAAAATACTAAAATTCAAAATAAAAAAACATAACATATTTACATCATTTAATCAAAATACTAAAATTCAAATTATTTTGTTAACTAATCAAAACAACTAATTAAATAAAATAAGTTGTATAACACATTTACATCATTTAATCAAAATACTAAAATTCAAAACATAACATATTTACATCAAATACTAATTAAAAAAAAATCTAAAATACTAATTAAAAAATACTAAAATACTAAAAAAATTAAATTAAAAATAATAAACGTTAATTATTATTTTTTAAAATATTATTTAGTTGAATTTTAAAATATTCAAAAATTCAACTAATTCAAAATAATTAACGTTATTTAGTAAAAAAATATTAACGTTAATTATTTTTGAAGCTTTTAGTTGAATTAAAGTTAATTATTTTGAAATTTTGAATTAGTTGAAATTTTGAATTTTGAATTTTAAAAATATTAACGTTAATCATCAAAATACTAAAAATATTAGTTGAATTTTCAAAATACTAAAATGTAAATAAACAAAAAATCATTAACAAAAAAAAATTATTTGCTTAAAAGCGGTAAAATAATTTTGGATGTTTAAATGAATTTGTCGTTTTTATTAAACTTGATTTGAATATATTGTATTTTAGTTAGTTATATATAGTAATTGTCGATAATATAAAATCCTTAAAAAGTTATAGTATATAGTAATCGTTGATAATATTAAATACATAAAAAAAATTATTTATGTTTTATAATTAACTATTTATCTTAAAATTATAAACTAGTTTTAAAGAATGGAGGCCAGGAGTAATTCTTAAAAGGCTTAAATATTTGTTTTAAAAATTACTTATTTAAAAACTGTAAAATTATTTTGTTTAACTTTTATCAAATAATTTTTTTGTAAATAATTTTTGTTTATTTATATTTTTGCCCTCTAATATAATAAAAAAATAAAAACTTAATTTTTTTTTAGTACACATTAGCATAAAATTGTCTAGTCAGCGAGCCACGTCATCAATTTATGACGTGGCGCACTTAATTAAACCAAAGTGAAAAAAATTGATAGTTCAATCATCTAATTGACAAAATTGAAAGGTAGATAACTGAAGTGAAATATGGCATATAGTTTAGGGTAATAAATTATATTTAAGCCAATAATAAAAGACCAATGCTACTATCACATAGTAATTTTGAGTCACATAAAATTTACATACATATATATATGCATATTTGTGAGCCTGCATGTCATGTAGGACTCATAATATGAATTTGTATATATGAATATTATATGACCCAAAATTATGTGATAGTTGCATTATTTATAATGATAATATATATATATATATATATATATAGCGGTTTCATCCACAGCAACCGGTGGCTGTGGAGCATCCCTTTTTTAGTCTGTTGATTTTTTTATTTTTTTAATTGATGTTGTGAATGAAACCCCATATATATATGTTCATGCTAGTTGTAGACTCCATCGGCCGGAAATATAGATATGAAGTTTTCATTCACGTTTGATGAAATTGTCGGAAACCTACACGGAAGTTTCGCTAGTTGACTTCCTTCACCTGTACGTAGAAGCTTTTCATTCAAGCAAAACCGACCTGCTGTGGATAAGTACAATTAATTAAGAATATTATAAATTATTTAAAAAAATAATATTAATGATTAAAACGTTTATTATTTTCAAAATTCAAATAAATCGCATCAATTTAATATTATAATTTGGGACAAAAGGAATACAATTGTTTTTTTTAGGGTAATCATGTATTGAGTTTTTCAATTAATGATGGAATGGAAATTTAAACTTCGTTCCATATTATTTGATCACCGTTAATTTTTTAAAGTAAATTTAAGAGATTTTTAAACTCAAAATTAAAATAAATTATTTTAATTTTAATTACTATAATATTATAAATTTTCTAAAAAAAATAGTACTCATTATATTGTAGGCTTTGTTATTTTATAAGTTATCTTAATTTTAAGTTTAAAAATATCTCAAATTAATTTTTAAAAGTAAACAAAGATCAAATAATTTCTTTTTTGTAATCGAGGGCTCTCGCTCATTCGGTTATTGTACTCTTAACACCCAGAAAGCTTTTCGATTGGTTTTTTTCGGTCTTGGTTTTAGCAATGAGAGTCCCAAAATCATAAATGTGGCAGCCCAAAATAGAGTCCATTTCACCCAACCCATTCTCGAGGTGGTCGTCAAATACATGATGCGAAATAACTACAACTTTATTATTACAATATATAAAGCTGTGAGTTTAAATACGAGATATTCGTCTGAAAGCCAATATCCACACGCAAATAAATCCCCATCATAATTATTAATACATTTATTTTACAAAATGGTGAGGACTACTAAACAACTCTCTCCAGAACCTTCATTCCATACCTCGATTAGTACTGCATTACATTCTCGCCTCACGAGAAGAAAAAATGGAACAACAAAGGAAAGGGTGAGCTCAATTAGCCCGGTAAAGAATATTATGACTAAGATAATATCAACAAATTATCGTTAGTCTTGACGAGGAAAAATCGATAAAATATAATGAGACAACAAGTTTTAGATCAACAAATGCGTGAAACATCAATCCATTAGATGAGTCACGTAGAGAATGAATTCTATTGTCTTCTAAGATTTAAAGTCCATCATTGATATTTCATCCTCGTGAATAATAATCGATATAAATCTTTAATCATCTTTTTGCCTACTGTGCCAAAAATATTCATTTGTATCACCACGGGTTGGTCATGTTCATCTCAACACGTGTTCATCTTTGCACTACTGGGCCAAAGAGATTCATCGGATTTAATCATTCATCTTTGCACTTACTGCCAAAGATATTCATCAATATCACCATTAAGGATGAGGATGATGAAAAACATTTTAGAGAACGAATCCGATGAAGATGGAAGGACAAATATTAGGGATTTGTATTTGGTTTATCCAAATTCAATAATACTCCATAATAACCAAGTGTGAAGTAGAATTCACAAATAAAGATCAAAACATGGATACTGATCAAAGATAGTAACCATAAAAGGCATCTGGAAGAAAAAGAAAATTTCATTTTGAATTGAATAATCTGCAGTATTTATGAATAGTCTTAGTATCGTGAATAGTAACTCCAACACAAAAGATAGAAATTTCACAAAAAAAACATCTTCACGCTTCGTGAATAAGATCTTAAATGAATAAGAACTCATGAATAAGTAACTTCGTGAATAAGTAACTTATGAATAAGTAACTCAGACATGAAAAGTTTCAAATTGATAAAGAGTTCGAACAATATTTTGGCATAATGATATTGAAGAAGATAATATCATTTAAGAAGAAATAACATCCTTTACCTCAAAATAACCAAATCTTACATTGAATTTTAGATATAGTCTTTGTGAAACTCATGCGTAGTATAACAATACTCAAAGTATACTCACAAGAATCTTTCGATAATATAGAGAGAGAAAGAGATAAAACTTTGTTTTCGGTGTGATTTTTAATTCTAACTTAGCCTTCTATTTATAGAAAAATGCTTTAGACGCGTCGAAAGGAGACTAAAATAATAAAATATCATTTTCTTTTCTTATTCCACACCAACCTTCACCAACCAATTTTGAAAGCCATCACCATCTTTGAACAAAATAGCAGCCCACATGTGTATTCCACACCAACCAAAAAGTGGATCCCACCCATAAATTAATAAAATCATTTTATTCTAAAACTTCAACAATTCATAAAAAATAGTTCAGTTATCGAAAATTGAAACTCGCGACTTTCCATAGGAAATTCCATTATCTACAACTTTGCGAAAGAAATTTTCCCAAATTTCAAATAAAATTGACCAAAATCCATAAGCGGCCGATTTTACGATTACTATAATAAATTTTCATTACAGAAATTGTCCATCGCAGACACACAAAACATGTGTTAAACATTTAATCCAACAAAAATACTCTTCCTCCTCATTTATTCATATATCCCACATTCATTGTAAAAATATCACCATTAATATATTATTAAAATAATATATTTAAATAAATTATTTTATCGGAAAAAGATAAAATATTAATTTTCAACAATTGTCACATTAAAATTTTCTTTATTTATATCCACATAAAATCAATATTTTCTCATCATATAAATCAATAATTAATTATTCACAAATAATATTACAAAATCACATTATTGACAACTGTGCGGTTCCAGGACATGAAGGGGCTTTTGATAAGGATTTCTCCTTCTTGTGGTAGCAATTAGGTGACCAAACCTCTCCTCGATGTGAACTTTCTAGACATTGCCAATAATGTTATCTAATAATATTATTCAAATAATATGAATTATTGATCGATAATGGAGATCATGCGGTGACAATTATTGAACAACAATAATATAAAATATCAACGCAAAGAATTATTGAATCAATAAAATAAAATATTGAGCGATAGAATCTACTGACAATTATTAAGTAGTGCCTTCTTACGTAAGGATCAATAATTCAACAATCTTTGCGCAATATCGTGTCTTCTTTATCGCAACCATCGCGATATTATCGTATTTTAACCACCGGAGTAACTTCAGCGATTGTTCTGCGGTAACAATTACGTAGATTATTTATAAAACTCGATCTTTGTCGTTTTCTTTCATCCATCATTTTTTTCAGTTATGGGGCCCCTGAATGGCTGGCAGCCGTCATACGGATATTCTGAAACGAAAAGAATATTCCGACGAAACGAATATTTCAAACACGATAATAAATATTTTATAACTTCTTTGCTTATTTTGTAAACTTTGCACATTTCACCCATAACTAAAAGCATTATATCAAATTACCACCTTAATAATCAAGAATAATAATTAGAGGAAATTCGATTTTATTTATAAAAAGTTGGGGTCTTACAATAAACGCCAATCGAAAGCATGTAAACTATAAATAATCTATCATTTACACTAGATTCGACAATTATTATGCCGAACGAAAATATTGCAAAAAATATTAAAATTATTATGATAATATGTAAGACCCAACTTATTATTAATAAAATTTAATTTTCTCTATTTATTATTTTGAAATAGTAAGGGTTGATTTGATTAATGTGGATAGTTATGGGTAAAATACGCAAATATTTCAAAATAAGTAAGTTGTTATAAAATATTCATTGTTGTCGGAGAATATTCGTTTGGTCGTGGAATATTATGCATCTGTCTGGGAATATTATACAGCGACCATGTGAGCCCTATAACGGAAAGCGATGGATGAAGAAAACGACAAATATAAGTTGTTTAAAAATAACGGCGTAGTTATACCAGTTAATAATGTTAAAATACTTCGGTGGTAAAACACAGTAGCACACGGTATTGCATCAATTATTGATTCTTACGTAAGAAGGCACTACTCAATAATGGTTACGATAATTATCGCTCAAGATTTTATTTTATTGATATAATAATTGCTGCGTTGATATTTATATTGCTGTTGTTTCAATATTGTCATTACACGATATTTTTCATCATCGAAGCAATAATTCATATTATCTTAATAATATTATTAGATAACATTATTGGCAATGTCTAGAAAGTTCGTTTAAGGAGAGGTTTGGTCACCTAATCGCTACCAGAAGGAGAAATTCTTATTGGAAAACCCCTCTTCCTGAACCGTAAGTTTGTCAATATTGTGATTCGTAATATTATTTGTGAATAATTAATTATTGATTTATATGATGAGGAAAATATTGATTTTATGTGGATATAGATGGAGAAAATTTTAATGTGACAATTGTTGAAAATTGAAATTTTATCTTTTTCGATAAAATAATTTATTTAAATATATTATTATATTTTGATAATATAATAATAATTATATTTTTACGATAAATGTGGGATATATGAGTATATATGGAGGAGGAGTATTTTTGTTACCAAAAATATTTAAAGCATGTTTTATGTGGCGGTGGACCCTATTTCTTGATTTCGAAATTTAATTATAATTTGTAAAATTGCCTGTTTTAGGATTTCGATCAATTTTGTTTAAAATTTGACAAACCTTTCTTCTGTAAAGTTGTAGAGAATTGAATTTCCTATAAAAACTTCAGCGAGATTGAATTTTACGATAAAAGGGCTATTATTATGAATTATTGAAGTCTCAAACTCGAAATAATTGATTTTGGAAGTTTAAAATAATTTAAATAACAAAAACGTTTTTTTTGTGCAAGTCTTGTGAGGTGAAACTGTTTGGTGGCTGAGGTTTTGAAGCAAAATAAGTGTGCGTTGGAATTAAAATTATATATATTAATATTTTATTAAATTTTCGCTTTGGTGTTCTAAAGCATTTTCCTATAAATAAGTGCTTAGGTTAGAATTGAAAATCACACCGAAATGAAGTTTTCTCTCTATATTATCGGCGTATTCTTTGTGAGTATTTTGAGTATATTTTGAGTATTGCTATACGGTGCAAGTTCAAGTCATAGCCTATATATCTGTGTTTCAAATTAAATCTTGCGATCTTTCGAGGTAAGGGATATTATTTTTTTCGTAATGATATTATTTCTTTAATATCATTATCTTTGAAATATTGATCCAAGTTTTTATCAAATTTAGAACTTTTGTGTCGGATTCTACTATTCACGATATCTGCACTTATTCACGATATCTGATCTTATTCACGAATCATTATTATTCATCGAAAAATAAAATTTTCCTTTTCGTCCAAAATATCTATTGTGGATACTAGCTTTGATTGTATCCATGTTTTGATCATTCTTGAATTTACACCACTATGATTATTTTTTAGGTATTTTTGGACATGGATAAAACAAAGTACGAATCCTTAATCCTTGTCATTTTGTTTCAATGGATTCGTTTTTTTAAAATATTTTCATCATCCTCGGTCTTAAATGATGATATTATTGAATATCTTTGGCTTTGTAGTGCAAAAGATGAATGATTTCGATGAATATCTTTTGGCGTAGTAGTAGAAAGATGAACATGACTAATCGATGAATATCTTTGGCTGTAGTGCGAAGATGAATATTTGATTCGGATATATATTGATTGATGTTACAGGATAAAGATAGGCGATGAACTTTTAAATTTATACATAGAAGATAGTAGTTTGCATTATCTACTTAACTTCTTCTAATGAATTATTATTTCACACTGCGAATATTGATTTAAAACTTGTCATCTATTGTATTCTATTAGATTTTTTCCTGTTGAAGACTAATGATAATTTGTTGTATATTATCTTAGTCATAATATTCTTTATTGGGCTAGATTGAGCTCACCCTTTTCCTTTTGTTCCATTTTTCTTCTCGAGGAGGCGAGAATATAAAAGATGCAGTCGAGGGGTATGGAATGAAGGTTCTAGAGAGAGTTGTTTAGTAGTCCTCACCATTTTTGTAAAATAATGTATCAATAAATGTGATGAGGATTTATTTGAGTATAGATATTGTCTAGAAGATAATATTTGTATTCAAACTCACGGTTTCTTGTTGTAATAATAAAGTTGTAGTTATTTCATACCATGTATTGACAACTCGAATGGGTGATGTATACCTATTTTGGGGGCGTCAGGTTGGTATCGAGCTTAGGGATATGATCGATCTATGGCGGAGATCGGGGAATAGAACTAGGAGGAGAGAGGAGTAAATCCTTCGCTTAGTGTGTCCCACCTAAGCTTATTTGTTAGTTGGTCAATATATAGGGATATTATGTGATATATTGATTTCCTTAATTAACCACTTGTTTTATGGCGATGATTTGAGAATGTCGACTAAGAATATTAACGGTGGAAATGAGAATAGTGGAGACGCCTCATGTACCAACCAACGAGGAGAACGTGCAACAAGTCGGCAATGTTCTCCTGTGAACAACACCAATTGGCGAGATGATGAAGCGAGGGATGTTTTGAAGCTTTTTGCGATTCATACAAAATCGCATTTGAGGAGACTCGTGTTCAAAATACAGGAGAAAATGATAGAATTCACGGGTTGTCACAACCAAAGCAATTCAAAAGAGTTGGGACCACCGAATTTAAGGAAAGTCCGATCCGATCATGGCGAAACATGTATCAAGCAAATTACCAAGATATTCGATGTCTTGGGATACGGAGGAACGAAGGTTCCATTCGCCACCTTTATGTTTAGTGGCGGTGATTCTTGGTGGAGAATCCATGAAGCGTACCCATCCACCCGCATTCAAGATGTCTTGGGAGACGTTTGAAACTATTTAATGACAAATACTTTCACGAAAGTGTTCGTCAAATGAAGGAAGTGGAGTTCATCGATTAGAACAAAACAACATGGCGGTGTCTCAAAGACGAGGTAAAGTTTGCGAGTTATCCGTGTTTGCATCTCATTTGGTGGAGAATGAGGAACGATGATTTCGGATGTTTCGAGAGGTTTGAAACCCAAGTCTGACAATATCTCATTTCTCATAAATTTTTCTCTATTCGAGGATGTTGTAAGCAGGCTCAATTATTAGGCGAGATAACGAGTATGGTCAACCGAGGGACCACAATCGAGGATCATCTAGGAGATAGCGATCAACAAAACAACGATAACCACGGAGAAAGAAAAAGAGCGGACAAAAATGGTAACCACTCTGGTGGTAATCATGGCCATGAAAATAGAAGAAGCGAGTCGGGAGGAGATTTTAAAAGAGGAGATTTAACAACGAATTATGAAGACGAGCGGTCTGCGCAAAGAATCGGGTTCTAAGGGAGGAGAACGACCACCGGTCATATGCTATAAATGCGGAAAGAGGGACATATCGGTCAAAGCGCCCACAACATTCAAGGTATGCTATAATTGTGGAAAGGAAGGACATATCGCTCGAGATTAGATTTGTAAGCGAAACCTAGTTCAATGAGGGACGGTGACTCAAAACATCCCGAGAAAAGTCAAAGTCAGCGGTTCTGGAAGAAGCGTTGTGTTGTGGTCAAAATGCGAGAACCCAAACGAGGTGATCACGGGTAAAAGTTTATTTATAAATTCTTGCGAAGTTTATACTTTTGGGGTTTTGAAATTACTTTGAATTGTTCAATTTCATTGCGTTTTCTATCTTAGAAACCCAGCAAGTGGTATCGAGCTCTTGCATAAACGATTGATTCAGATTAAGTGTTTTATTGGAATAGATATATTTGATATATGTTGTTTTCCGATCTAAAATTTTCCGATCTGATTTTACCGATCTGAAATTGGAATCGATATATATGATATATGATGATCTGATTTTACCGATCTAAAACTTTTCGATCTGATTTTACCGATCTGAAATTGGAATCGATATATATGATATATTATGATCTGATTTTACCGATCTGAAACTTTTTCGATCTGATTTTACCGATCTGAAATTGGAATCGATATATATGATATATGATGATCTGATTTTATCGATCTGAAATTTTTTCGATTTGATTTTACCGATCTAAAATTGAATATATGATATTCTGTTTTGCAGATTCGGTTTAATATGATTCATTGAATCTGGACATATATGATATGTACCGAGTATATTGTTATTATGACGGTTTTGATGGATTAAAAATATATGAAAAAATTCTGCAATACAGATTGTAGTTCAAAAAATTTTTTCCGGTATTGCCCGGCCCATTCATTGGCCGTCGGTGAGACCATCACCGGACCACCGCTTGAGGAGAGATTCTTGGACCCCCCGTCGTGGTGCTTACGATGGTCGTGTTAAATCGATGGTCGTGTCCCCAATAATAACGATATATGGTTTTGATTTATTTTAAATTTTTCAATGTTTGGTAATCTCATAAGAAAAGTTTGAAAATTGGATTTTTCCTGGATCGTGAAAGATTGAATCGAGGTTAGAGAACCTGGATTTGGGGCGTCACATCCCCCTACGTTATATATAGTTTTCTTTAATTATATATAAATTGTTATGTCTTTATTGTGATATGCATGGTGCACGCAGTTATGGCCTTTGACCCCCGTAGGTTAGTGGTTTTGGTTTTAAAATACGAACTTGCATGTCGTGCCTTTCTATAAACTCTAATGTAATATTCTCTTCTCATCTAAATCCCCTCGAATGTAACTCGAGGTTTCTTTATGTCATGTAATAATCATGAATCGATGAAGATGTCAAGATGGAGAACACGATGAAAAGATGTTGATGAAGAGGAGGCACACGCTGAGGAAGCGTTTTATTTTAAAGTCTTTTACCACCTTAGATTGATTCTTTGATCTTTCATTTAAACGAAAAGATTGACGGTGGATTGGGCCATAAGCGTGACACATTTAATTTTGCACTTTATTTATGCTTATATGTGATATGATGTGATAAATAATGTATGTTTAATGAGATTAAAATTGGTGAGATCTGAATTAATTAATAAAATCCCTCATTAAATTATTAAGTCTAAATCGGATGCCTTCCAATGAAAAACACTCATCAAGACTTTGATCAATAGATGTAGGTTTGCCAAAAGAGTACCCTATTTATCTTGGTAAGATGCGATAGGATAATTGTGATATCCAATTTGTTAAAATCATTGGAATCGACTTAACTAAGTTATCTCAATAGGATTGAGGACTTGAGGCATAGAGTTTGGTGGGTACCATTAGATGAACTAGAAATAAATGTTGTTTACCAAACTATCCAAGAGTTATATATGATATAATTGACAAAACGTTGTTCTACCTAAATAATTGTGTTTTAAGAGATTAGCCAAAGCTAACTTAAGTCATAATGAAATATGGATCTTGGCTCACTTTAGAAAGATTTAATAGAAAAATGATTTTCGAGTTAATGGTGAGGGCTATTAATTTGAATAAAATAGTGGGAGTATATTTTGAATATACTATTATCAAATTACATAATATCAACTCGCAAATTGACTTATCATTTGGCACTTATAAATTGTAGATATCAAATGGCAAACATCAACAATACAAGTAGTCTTTCACTATGATGGGTCCTTGAGAAGGATGTTTGAGTGGGATTAATTTCTAGGCGGCATGTGAATTTGAGGATTGTCCTCAAAGCAAGCGTAAAGCTATATGTCATGATGGGCCGATTCACGAAGCTCCAAATTTATCATCGCACCACGTCACGAGAGCATAATCTTCAAGAAGCATCAAGATGATGCTCTGGACATGAAGTTATCTCATGTTAGCAACCATGACCCCGAGCTTCGAAGCGGCATGAGTTGATGGATGCTTATGAGATGATCGAAGCATCTCAAGAAATTGTTTCAAGGGCATGCCGACGAGAAAGGTATGATACAAGCAAAGCATTGTATATCAACTGAAGATGGGTGAACGTGACCCGGTTGGTCCACATGTCTTCTAAAAATGATTGGGTATATTGAGTACCTTGATAGGTTGGGTTTTCCAATCACCGCAGAAGCTTCAAATCGATCTAGTTTTACAATCATTAAACATAATTTACTCTCAATTTTGTTATGAATTATCTAATGAAGCGAAATTGAGAAACCCCTCTTGAGTTGTTGAGCATGTTAAGGCTATTTGAGAACAACATGAGAAAAGCGACACCCATTACCATAATGATGGTACAAAAGGTAATGCTAAGGGAAATTGGAAGGCCAAGAAGAAGATAGGATCTAAATCGCGCTAAACCTAATCCCAGAACCAAAGAGCTTTAAAGCCTAAAGGTGGGGGTGGCTAAAGAAGGTGATTGTCACTTACATGGAAAACACGGACCTTTGGAAAAGGAATTGTTATGCTTATCTGGAAGAAGTGAAGAAATCTAAAGGAAGTGTGACTTGAACCGGTATATATGTTATAGAAATTAACTTTGTCTACTTCTACATCATGGGTATTGGATACTAGATGTGGTTCTCACATATGTGTAAATGTGCAGGAACTTCAAAGAAGTAGGACTTTGGGAAAAGGCGAGGTTGACCTACGTGTTGGGAATGGAGCAAAAGTTGCTGCACTGGCCGTAGGAACTTATCATTTATCTTTGCCCACTGGGCTAGTATTAGAATTAGAGGATTGTTATTTTGTGCCTGCTATAAGCAAAAACATTATTTCTGTTTCTTGTTTGGACAAGAAAGGTTTTTCATTTGTAATTAAGAACAATCGTTGTTCATTTTACTTAAATGATATCTACTATGGTGTTGCACAATTGTTTAACGGTCTTTATATTCTTGATTTGGAAATGCCTATCTATAACATAAATACAAAATGATTTAAATCAAATGATTTAAATCAGAGCATATCTCTGGCATTGTCGTTTGGGGCCATATAAATGAGAACAGATATCAAAACTCCATAAAGATGGATTTTTGGATTATTTGATTTTGAATCATATGAAAATGCGAATCTTGTTTATTAGGCAAGATGACTAAAAGCTCCTTTCATTGGAACACGTTGAAGCAAGAAAATGATATATTTGGACTTATACATAGTGATGTATGTGGACCCGTGAGTTCGTTAGCAAGAGGTGGGTTTTATTACTTCATTACATTTCTTGACTACTTGAGAGATATGGATATGTATATCTTATGAGACACAAATCCGAATCCTTTGAAAAGTTTAAGGAATTCAAAAAGAAGTTCAAAACCAATTTGGCAAAAGCATAAAAGCTCTTGATCCCGTCGAGGAGGTGAATACTTAAGCCAAGACTTTGATGACCTTTCTAAAGGAGTGTGGTATTATATCACAACTCACTCCACTGGAACACCACAATGGAATGGTGTGTGCGAGAGGAGGAATCGAACCTTGTTGGACATGATACGATCAATGATGAGTCATGCAGATCTTCCAATAAGCTTCGGGGTCATGCCACAGAGGCAATTGCATTCACACTAAACCGTGTTCCTACAAAATGGTTTGAAGACACCATATGAGATGTGGATTTGGGAAGCGCCCTAGTATGTCGTTCATGAAGATTTGGGGTTATGAGCGTTTGTAAAGCGTCTGAATTTCGACAAGTTTCGGACCCAAATCGACAAATGTAGTTTTGTGGGATACCCAAAGAAACAAAGGGTATTATTTCTACAAACCTTCCGAGAACAAAGTGTTTGCTCGGTGGTATTTTTCTAGAAGAGAATTTGTCTACAAAGGAAATAGTGGGAGAAAGTAGAACTTCAAGAAATTCAAGAACAATGAATATCATTGATCCTGAGTTGGAACATGGCGGGAACCACAAGATGTTGTGGAAAGAGAACCTTTCAAATTACAAGAAATTAAAGAGATCACGGTAGGACCACGCCATGAGCACGAGAGATATTATGGATATCTTGTGACTCAAAGCTAGCGATGTGATGCTTTTCATAGATCGGGATGAGCCCGCTTCTACCAAGAAGCTATGAATGGACCAGATTCTCGAGATGGCTTCAAGCTATGAGATCCGAAATGGAATCCATGTATACCAACCAAGTATGGACTTTGGTTGATCCACCCGAAGGGTAAAACCAATCGGGTGTAAATGGGTTTTCAAGAAGAAAACCCAGCGTGGATGGTAATGTACAAAACTATAAAGGTCGATTTGGTAGCAAAAGGTTTCAAACAAATTCAAGGTGTTGACTATGATGAAACCTTCTCTCCAGTGGCAATGGTTAAATCCATCGAGGATCTTACTTGCTTTATTGCGACTTTTTATGATTCTGAAATCGGCGGATGGATGTCAAAACCGCTTTCCTTAACGAAATCTCCTTGAGGATGTGTACATGACACTGACTGGGGTTTTGTCATTCAAAGGATGTTGGAAAGGTATGTGCTGCAGCGATCCATTTATGGATTGAAGCGAAGCCTCTCCGGAGTTGGAATCTTCGATTTGATGAAGCAATCAAAAGTTTGGTTTCATTAAAATGAAGATGAACCGTGTATATAAAAAGGTTAGTGGAAGTCACATTGTATTCCTAATATTATATGTTGACGACATATTAATTATTAGAATGACATTCTTCATTACAAGTTTGTAAAAACATGGTTAGGAAAATGTTTCTCCATGAAAGATTTAGGAAATGCAGCCTACATTTTAGGTATCAAGATCTATCGAAATAGATCGAGAAAAATGATTGGCCTAAGTTGTAAGACCCCAAATAATTAATAAATGAAATTTAATTTCCTCTAATTATTATTTTGAAATAGTAAGGGTTGATGTGATTAATGTGGATAGTTATGGGTAAAATACGCAAATATTTCAAAATAAGTAAGTGGTTATAAAATATTCATTGTTGTCGGGGAATATTCGTTTGAGTCGTGGAATATTAAATCTTTGTCGAGAATATTAAATGCAATGGTAGCATGACCGTATGTATGAGCCCATAATGAAAAGCGATTGGAGGAAGAAAGCGACAAATATAAGTTGTTTAAAAATAACGGTAGTAGTTATTCACAGATTTTTAATTGTTGGAATACCCGGTGGTTAAAACACGATGTCTACGCGTTGTTGCAGCGCAGAAGCACGGTATTGCACCAATTATTGACTCTTTACGTGAGAAGGCCTTACTCGATAATGGTTACTGATAATTCTTTATTCGATATTTTATTTTATTGATTCAATAATTCTTTGCGTTGATATTTTATATTCTTTGTTGTTTGATAAATTGTTATTACACGTATTTTTCATTATCGAAGCAATAATTCATATTATCTGAATAATATTATTAGATAACATTATTGGCAATGTCTAGAAAGTTACATCTAAGGAGAGGTTTGGTCACTTTAATTGCGTTGGCCATGAAGGAGAAATTCTTATTGGAAAGCCCCTGCTTGAGGAAATCGCACTGGTTGTCGATATTGTGATTACGTAATATTATTTGTGAATAATTAATTATTGATTCATATGATGAGGAAAATATTGATTTTATGTGGATATAGATGGAGAAAATTTTTAATGTGACAATTGTTGAAAATTGAAATTTTATCTTTTTCTGATAAAATAATTCATTTAAATATATATTATTATATTTTAATAATATAATAATGGTGATATTTTTACAACGAATGTGGGATATATGAGTATACGAGGAGGAAGAGTATTTTTTTTGCAATAAATGTTTTAAAACATGTTAAACATGTCGATTGGACCCTATTTATTGACTGAAATTTGATTATAGCCTGTAAAATCGCCCGTTTATGAATTTCGTTCAATTTCTGTTTGGAATTTGGAAAAACTTTCTTCTGCAAAGTTGTAGAGAATTGAATTTCCTATAAAAACTCGCGAGATTCGAATTTTCTGATAAAAGGACTATTTATTATGAATTATTGAAGTTCCGAAGCTCCGAAATAATTGATTTTTGGAAGTTTTAAATATTTATATTAATAAAAACGTTTTTTTTGTTGTGTGGGCAGCCCTAGCATGTGTTTAATGATCTGAGATCAGTTGTCAAAGTGGGCGTAGAAGATTATTAAATATATTAATATTATAATAAATTTTATAACTTTTGGTGTTCTAAGCGATTTCTATAAATAGGTCTTGGGTTAGAATTGAAAATCACACCGGCTGAAGTTTTTCTCTCTATATTATCGGCGTATTCTTGTGAGTATTTTGAGTATACTTTGAGTATTGCTATACGGTGAAAGTTCAAGATATAGCATATATCCAAATTATTCCGGTTAAATCTCGATCTTTCGAGGTAAAGGATGTTATTTTCTTCTCGAATGATATTATTTCTTTGATATCATTATCTTTGAAATATTGGTTGAAACTTTTATCAAATTTGGAACTTTTTCATGTCGGGGTTACTATTCATGAGTTCTTATTCACGAGTTCTTATTCATGACTTACTATTCACGATTCTTATTCACAAGTCTTATTATTCATAAGCGTGAAGATATTTTTTGTAAAATTTCTATCTTTTGGTGTGAGATTCTTATTCACGATATCTTGGTCTTATTCACGTATCTGACCTTTATTCACGAATCGACACTATTCATAGAAAAATGAAATTTCTTCTTTTTGTCCAAAATATCTATTATGGATCTAGCTTTGATTGTATCCATGTTTTGATCATTCTTGAATTTTACACCACTATGATTATTTTTGAGGTATTTTGGGCGTGGATAAAACAAAATACGAATCCTTAATCCTTAATCCTTGTCATTTTTGTTTCTTTGGATTCGTTTCTTTAAAAAAAATATTTTTCATCATCCTCGGTCTTAAAAGATGAATGATTTATGATGAATATCTCTTGGCCCGTAGTCACGAAGATGAATGATTTCGATGAATATCTTTGGCCCGTAGTGCAAAGATGAGCAGTGTTTAGATGAACATGACCCATTTGGTGAATGTCCTTGGCTTTTGTAGTGCAAGGATGAACATTTGATCCCAGATATATATTGATTGATGTTCTGAGGATAAAAATAGGCGATGAACTTTAAAATTCATACATAGAAGATAGTAGTTTGCATTCTCTACTTAACTCTTCTAATGAATTATTATTTCAGCTGCGAATATTGATTTAAAACTTGTTGTCTATTGTATTACTATTATATTTTTCCTGTTGAAGACTAACGATAATTTTGTTGTATATTATCTTTGTCGTAATATTATTCTTCTTGAACAAGTCGAAAGCTCACCCTTTTCCTTTTTGTTCCATTTTTCTTCTCGGGAGGCGAGAATATAGCGATGCAGTCGGGGTATGGAATGAAAGTTCTAGGAGAGTTGTTTAGTAGTCCTCACCATTGTTGTAAAATAATGTATCAATAATTATGATGAGGATTTATTTGTATGTGGATATTATGCAGATGGCAATATCGTATTCAAACTCATGCTTTTCTTATTGTAATAATAAAGTTGTAGTTGTTTACATGCAGTGTATTGTAACTCGAGAATGGGGATGTAGACCTATTTGGGGGCGCCACGGTTGGTATCGAGCTTAGGGATATGATCTCTGGCGGAGATCGGGGAATAGAACTAGGGACGGGAGGCAGTAAATCATTCGCTAGTGTGTCCTACCTAAGCTTATTTGATAGTTGGTCGGTATATAGGGATATTATGTGATATATTTATTTCCTTAATTAACCCTTGTTTTATGGCGGTATTTGAGAATGTCGTGAGAATATTAACAATGGAAATGAGATGAGTGGAGAGCCTTTGTCTTTCACCAGCGAGGAGAGCGTCTGCAACAGTGGAAATGTTCCTCTTGTGAACAACACCATTGAGAGATGATGAGCGAGGGGATATTTGAAGCTTTTTTGCAGTTCATGCAAAATCGAGACGAGGAGACTCGTGTTCAAAACATAGGAGAAATGATAGCAATTCACGGGTTGTCACGCAAGCAGTTCAAAGAGTTGGGACCACGAATTTAAGGGAAAGCGGATCCGATCATGGCGTAAAACATGGGTCAAGCAAATTACCAAGATATTCGATGTCTTGGGATGCACGCGAAGGAACATAAGGTTCCATTCGCCACCTTTATGTTCCGTGGCGGAGAAGCTATCTCGGTGGGAGTCTCGTGAAGCGTCTATCCATCAATGCGCCAAAGATGTCTTGGGAGACGTTTGAAACTATTTAATGACAAATACTTTCACGAAAGTGTTACATCGTATGAAGGAAGTGGAGTTTATTAGGTGGGCGAGAACAACATGACGGTGTCTCGATCTGGCGAAATTTGCGAGTTATCGAGGTTTGCACCTCATTTGGTGGAGAATGAGGAGCGATGACGCGGATGTTTCGAGAGGTTTGAAACCCAGATACGTCAAGATCTCATCTCTCATAAATTTTCTCTCTATTCGGATGTTGTTAATGGGGGCTCAATTGTTAGAACGAGATAACGCAGTCGGTCAACCGAGGTACCACAATCGAGGATCATACCGCAGAGATAGCGGTCAACAAAACAACAATAATCGGTGGAGAAAGAAAAAGGCGGACAAAATGGTAACCACTCTAGTGGTAATCATGGCCATGAAAATAGGAGAAGCGAGTCGGGAGGAGATTTTAAAAGAGGAGATTCAACAGCGACCGTATGAAAGACGATTACAGCAGTGAAGAATCGGTTTCAAGGAGGAGAGCGACCCGGTCATTATCTTTATAAATGCGAAAAAGAGGACATATCGGTCAAACCGCCCACTGTGATTCGGTATGCTATAATTGTGGAAAGGAAGGACATATCGCTCGAGATTGCGCAGTGAAGCGAAACCTAGTTATTGAGGGACGGTGACTCAAAAAGATCGTCCCGAGAAAAGTCAAAGTCAACGGTTCCTGGAAGAAAGCGTTTGTTGGTGGTGGTCAAAATCACGAGAACCCAAACGAGGTGATCACGGTAAAAGCTATTTATAAATTCTTGTGAAGTTTATACTTTACTAGAAGTGTCTACCCATTCATTTATCTCTCCTGCTTGTGCTCAGCGTTTAAACTTGACTCAGGAGAAATTAGACTTTGACCTATCTGTGGAAACTCCGTTAGGAGAAACTTTCATCACATCCATCGTTTATAAATCTTGTCTAATCCATGTTGGCACCCTTATCTTTATTGACCTTATCTCTTTAAAGATACTTGCTTTTGATATGATTTTAGGGATTGATTGGTTAACTACTCATCATGCCAAAATTGATTGTTTTCGTAAGGTTGTTAGCTTTCATATTCCTAAACAAACTTTGTTGTTTGAATTCAAACAACTAAACTATTAAAATCAATCACATCATATCTAATCATAAAGCTATTCGTTTATTAAAAAGCGGATGTCAAGCTTTCTTAGCCCATGTTATGGATTTGAATAAAGACACGTCAAAATTGAATAATATTCTGTTGTTATTAACTTTCTGGCGTATTTCTGAAGAACTTCCCGATTCTACCCCGAGCGTGAAGTTGAATTCTTTATTGACCTTGAACGCATAAAGCCCATTTCTAAAACCCCATATCGAATGGCTCATATTGAACTTGAGTTAAAGGTCCAACTACGAGGAATTGTTGGACATCGGTTTCATTCGTCTAGTACATCTCCCTTGGGGTGCTCTGTTTTATTCGTAAAGAAGAAAAGCGGGAGTATGCGACTTTGTATTGACTATCGGGGAATTGAACCATGTCACCATCAAGAATAGGTATCCTCTACCTCGTATTGATGACTTGTTTGACGATTGCAAGGAGCACAATTCTTTTCAAAAATCGATCTTCGATTCTGGATATCATCGGTGAAGATTAGGCGAGGATATTCCAAAGACTTCCTTTAGAACTCCAGAGACAGGCATTATGAATTCTTAGTTATGTCTTTCGGATTGACTAATGCTCCTGCGCTTTTCATGGATATGATGAACCAAGTATTCAAAGAGTATTTGGATCGATTCGTTGTTGTCTTTATTGATGACATCCTCGTATATTCCAAAAGCCGTGAAGATCATGAGCACCATTTGAAATTTGGTACTCCAAAGGCTTCGTGAAAATAAGCTTTATGCTAAGTTAAAGAAATGCGAGTTCGGCTTGGAAGTAGCATTTCTTGGGCATGTGGTGTCAAAACATGGAGTATCATTGACGGTGAAGATTGAAGCAATACAAAGTTGGGAGCAATCAAGTCGGTGGTTGAAAGACGTAGCTTGGAAGGCTTAAATTTGGTTATTATCGGAGATTCGTGGAAGGGTTTTCTCGAATCGCTACTCCGTTAACTCATCTAACTCGGAAGGATACAAAATTCGTTTTGGGCGAAGAAGAGTGCGAGAAGAGTTTCAAGAGCTTAAAAGGAGACTTATTTTAAGACTGTTCTAACAATACCATCTGGTTGGATGGATTTGTTATCTCTGATGATGCTTGAGCGCAAAGGGTTAGGATGTGTTCTCATGCTGACATGGGAAAGTCATAGCCTATGCCTCATGACAACTTAAAGAATATGAGAGGAATTATCCTACTCATGATCTCAGAGTTAGCGGTGATCGTTTTCATGTTAAAGATCGGAGGCACTATCTATATGGGGAGAAAGGAGATATATTCGGACCATAAAAGCCTTAAATATTTCTTCACCCAAAAAGAACTTAACACGCGGCAATGACGTTGGCTCGAGTTATTGAAAGACTACGACCACACTATTCAATACCATCCTGGAAAAGCGAACGTGGTAATGACGGCGTTGAGTGAAGATCATATATGCGAGAGCGAATGCGATGATGTCAAGTATACGATAGAGCCAACTTTAATAGAAAAAGTTAAGGTTGCTTGCCAAGCCAGGCGGCGGATGATGCATATGAAGAAGAAAGTACTGAAGGTCTTCGTTAGGGCGAGAATTGATGAAGAAGGAATACTTGAGTCCACTCTAGACTTTGTGTTCTAACGATTACGATTTGAAGTACAAGATCATGATGGAGGCACACAATACACCATTTGCAATCCATCACGGAAGTACCAAAATGTATCGTGATCTTGACATACATTTTGGTGGAACAATATGAAGAGAGAGATTGCAAAGTTTATCTCAACATGTTTAACTTGTCAACGTGTAAAGCGAGCATCAAGTGCCTAAGGGACCATTGCAACCACTTGAGATTACGAAATGGAAGGGAACACATTACCATGGATTTCGTTCACGGGACTTCCACGGTTTCTCAAGGCATAAATGCTATTTGGGTTATTGTTGATAGATTAACCAAGTCGCTCATTTCTTGCCAATACGGAGACTTATTCCTTGAGCGTCTTGCTTTCAAATGTACGTAAATGAGATTGTGGAGATTGCATGGCATGCCAATTATCCATAGTTTGGATCGTGACCCAAGATTCACTTCAAGATTTTGGGTTAGCTTGCAAAAAGCTATGATGCAGATTTAAGATTCGATTGGCATACCATCCTCAAACGGACGGACAATCGAGAGGACTATTCAAACTCTTGAAGATTTATTAAGACTCTGTCCTAGACTTCAAGGCGGTTGGGATAAGTATTTACCATTGGTGGAATTCTCCTACAACAACGATTATCGCAAGTATAGGTGTGGCCCCATTCGAAGCATTATATGGACGAAAGTGCATTTCTCCGATATGTTGGGATGAGGTGGGTGAAGCAACATTGTTGGGACCCGAAGTTTAATGCGATATGACTACCGAAAAGATCCAAATGATTCGACAACGTATACAAACGGCACAAGATCGACAAAAAAGAGTTATGCGGATCTTCATCGAAAGGACGTGGAATTTAGTATAGGGGATCATGTATTGTTGCGAGTTGCTCCATGGAAGGGAGTTACAAGATTTGGGAAGAGAGAAAGCTCGATCCACGATTTATTGGTCCATTTCAAATTCTTGGAAAGTAGGAAATGTAGCCTATAGACTCGCGTTACCTCCAAGTATGTCTCGTGTTCATAATGTGTTTCATATCCGTACTTCCGTAAATATGTGAAAGACCGAACCATGTTATTGAGTTAGAAGGCCGGACGAGATAGCCAAGACTTAACGTATGAGGAGGTACTGTCAAGATCTTGGATAGGAAGGAGCATATGTCCTACGACGAAGGTCATACCACAAGTTAAAGTCTTGTGGAGAAACCATTCTATAGTGGAAATGACACGGGAGTTAGAAAGCGAAATAAAAGCGAGGTATCCTCACCTTTTCAAAACACAGTACGTATGTCAATTTCGAATGACGAAATTTCATAAGGAGGGAGGTTGTAAGACCCCAAATAATTAATAAATGAAATTTAATTTCCTCTAATTATTATTTTGAAATAGTAAGGGTTGATGTGATTAATGTGGATAGTTATGGGTAAAATACATAAATATTTCAAAATAAGTAAGTGGTTATAAAATATTCATTGTTGTCGGGGAATATTCGTTTGGTCGTGGAATATTAAATCTTTGTCGGGGAATATTAAATACTGACAAGCAGACCAATGTGTGAGCCCCATAATGAAAAGCGATTAGAGGAAGAAAGCGACAAATATAAGTTGTTTAAAAATAACAGGCGTAGTTATTACTGAATTTAATTGTTGGAATACCGGTGGTTAAAACACGATGTCTGGCGTTGTTGCAGAAGCACTGCGGTATTGCACCAATTATTGACTCTTACGTGAAAGCACTTTACTCAATAATGGTTACGATAATTCTTTATTCGATTATTTTATTTTATTGATTCAATAATTGCTGCGTTGATATTTTATATTCTTGTTGTTTCAATAAATTGTTATTACGGTATTTTTCATTATCGAAGCAATAATTCATATTATCTGAATAATATTATTAGATAACATTATTGGCAATGTCTAGAAAGTTACATCTAAGGAGAGGTTTGGTCACCTAATTGCGGCGCCAAAGTAAGGAGAAATTTTATTGGAAAGCCCCTCTTTCTTTGGAAGCGCACTGGTTATCAATATTGTGATTCGTAATATTATTTGTGAATAATTAATTATTGATTCATATGATGAGAAAATATTGATTTTATGTGGATATAGATGGAGAAAATTTTTAATGTGACAATTGTTGAAAATTGAAATTTTATCTTTTACGATAAAATAATTCATTTAAATATATATTATTATATTTTAATAATATAATAATGGTGATATTTTTACAACGAATGTGGGATATATGAGTATCTGAGGAGGAAGAGTATTTTTGTTGCAATAAATGTTTAAAACATGTTAAACATGTCAATTGGACCCCTATTTATCGATGAAATTTGATTATACCGTAAAATCGCTTTGTTTATGAATTTCGGTCAATTTCTGTTTGGAATTTGGAAAAACTTTCTTCTGCAAAGTTGTAGAGAATTGAATTTCCTATAAAAACTCGCGAGATTCGAATTTTCTGATAAAAGGACTATTTATTATGAATTATTGAAGTTCCGAAGCTCCGAAATAATTGATTTTTGGAAGTTTTAAATATTTATATTAATAAAAACGTTTTTTTGTTGTGTGGGCAGCCCTAGCATGTGTTTAATGATCTGAGATCAGTTGTCAAAGTGGGCGTAGAAGATTATTAAATATATTAATATTATAATAAATTTTCTGCTTTTGGTGTTACAAGCAATTTCCTATAAATAAAGTCTTAGGTTAGAATTGAAAATCACACCGTAAAGCTGAAGTTTTCTCTCTATATTATCGAGCGTATTCTTGTGAGTATTTTGAGTATACTTTGAGTATTGCTATACGGTGAAAGTTCAAGATATAGCCTATATCCGATGATTCCGGTTAAATCTTGATCTTTCGAGGTAAAGGATGTTATTTTCTTCTCAAATGATATTATTTCTTCAATATCATTATCTTTGAAATATTGGTTGAAACTTTTATCAAATTTGGAACTTTTCATGTATGGGAGTTCTTATTCATGAGTTCTTATTCACGAAGTTACTATTCATGACTTACTTATTCACGATTCTTATTCATAAGTACTATTCACTTGAAGCGTGAAGATATTTTTTGTAAAATTTCTATCTTTTGGTGTTTGAGATTCTTATTCACGATATCACGGTCTTATTCACGATATCTGGCCTTTATTCACGAATCGACCTTTAATTATTCAATGAAAATGAAATTTCTTCTTTTTGTCCAAAATATCTATTATGGATACTAGCTTTGATTGTATCCATGTTTTGATCATTCTTGAATTTTACACCACTATGATTATTTTTGAGGTATTTTTGGACGTGGAAAAAACAAAATACGAATCCTTAATCCTTAATCCTTGTCATTTTGTTTCACTGGATTCGTTTCTTTAAAAAAATATTTTTCATCATCCTCAGTCTTAAAAGATGAATGATTTATGATGAATATCTTTGGCCGTGTAGTGCAAAGATGAATGATTTCTGATGAATATCTTTGGCCCGTAGTGCAAAGATGAGCAGTGTTTAGATGAACATGACCAATTGGTGAATGTCCTTGCAGCTCAGTAGTGCGAGGATGAACATTTGATCGAGATATATATTGATTGATGTTACGAGGGGATAAAAATAGATGATGAACTTTAAAATTCATACATGTAGAAGATAGTAGTTTGCATTCTCTACTTAACTCTTCAATGAATTATTATTTTATTGCGAATATTGATTTAAAACTTGTTGTCTATTGTATTCTATTATATTTTTCCTGTTGAAGACTAACGATAATTTTGTTGTATATTATCTTAGTCATAATATTCTTTCTTTAATTTAGTCGAGCTCACCCTTTTCCTTTTTGTTCCATTTTTCTTCTCGGGAGGCGAGAATATAAAAAGACGCAGTCGGGGTATGGAATGAAAGTTCTAAGGAGAGTTGTTTAGTAGTCCTCACCATTGTTGTAAAATAATGTATCAATAATTATGATGAGGATTTATTTGTATGTGGATATTATGCAGATGGCAATATACGTATTCAAACTCACGCTTTTACTATTGTAATAATAAAGTTGTAGTTGTTTTACATGCAGTGTATTGACAACTCGAATGGGGATGTAGACCTATTTTGGGGCGTCACATAAGTCGAATACATATATTGATAAAGTCTTTGAAAGCAGTTCGTCATGTAAGAGCAAAAAAGAGGGCACTTACCCATGACTCATGGTGTAAAGATTTCTAAGGCCCAATGTCCTCAATCACAAGATGATGAGGAGGCGTATGAGAAAGATCCCTTATCTTCGCAAGAATTGGATCTATCATGTATGCAATGATATGTACTCGTTTCGGATGTCTCGTATGCTTTGAGCATGACGGCGAGATACCGATCGAATCTAGAGTGAAGGTCATCGACAAACGATCAAGAATATCCTCAAGTACCTTAAAAGGACTAAGGATTCATTCTTGGTATATGGAGGTTAAGACGAACTAGCAATAAAGGGTTACACAGATGCTAGTTTCCAGACTGATAATGATGATTATAAATCTCAGTCAGGTTTTGTATTTTGCCTTAATGGTGGCGTTGTTAGCTGGAAAAGTTCTAAGCGAGGAGGCGATGGCGGATTCTACAAATGATGAGATTTGAGTATATTCTCGCTTTTAAATGCGGCCAAGGAGGTCAGTATGGATTAAAAAGTTCATCATTGAACTAGGTGTTGTTCAACTATTGTTGATCCGAGTTAAGTTATATTGTGATAACAATGGAGCCATTACAAAGCTAAGGAACCCAAATCTCACCAACGATCCAAGCATATACTTAAAGCGGTACCATCTCATCAAGTGAAATCATTGATAGAGGAGATGTACATATAGAAAGAGTACCAACAGATGATAATGTTGCAGATCCATCGACCAAGGCTTTTGTCGCAGCCATGAAATACCAACGGTCGCCACACTAATTCAATGGGTATTAGATACATGAGTGATTGGCTCTAGTGCAAGTGGTAATTTCAAACCCCAAAACAGGATCCATGCGAAAATCAATTAATTGAGGAGGATAGAAATTTTACCGATTTGATTTGCTAGAACCGATCGATTCGAATCTCCAACGCAATTCAAGTGGGATTGCGTCTCTACTAAGATTCATTACAAACGCTTATGCACTAATCGTCCCTACGATCTGCAAGGAAGAAGGAAGTGTGGTACTAGCCACCAAAGGATGGATTTCTAATTTTTCTCTGGTCTCTCTGCAAAGTGGCTGCTAGGGTTTGGATGTGAAGTGAGTTCTATACAAAGTGGAGGCTACATATCATATATATATAAATAATTAAAACCACTATTCAAAACCCTAATTTGTAAAATCCGAATTTATATATATATATATATATATATATATATATATCTTAATTAAGTCTTACTTAATTAATATACCTATATATATAAATTATCTATTAATTTAAATTGTAATTTAAATACTATCAATTATATTGATATATTTAAATCCTTTAAATTAATTCCCTTTTAATAACGTTACATGTGTGATGACTTTTATATAGGTTATTATTACGTTGGCAATAATTTTAAAATCATATTATAAAATTATAAGCAATTGGAAATGCATCTAGTAATGCATCACTTTCGCTACCCAAGTAATAATAAGATCGATGATTCGACGCAACCTTTTTCGTGACCAATGTTTCAATGTAATCTAATCCTTTTAACCTTAATATCCAAGATTAAACTCGAAAGTCATGGAATCATCATACTCTTTCATAATTTAATCTGAGTTTTCTTGATCAATGAGACTATATGAAACAAATCACTATTTGAGCATGGCCGTATGCATTTCATAGTCCTACTCAATCAAGAGGCCTATGGATATCATCACTAATATATAGGAAGGTTAAATTCCATCTAGATCACTCATATTCCTCACACGATTCATGATGTACCCAATAATCACCTTTATAGTCCACCGTTAAAGGTGACATTTGATGATATCAAAGTACATAAATTCCGTGTAGTAATATAGTGATTTCGAGGTTGGAGGACCATTACATCATTGTCACTATGAGAATTGCCAATGACATTTTACAAAATATTCCACATAGAATTCTCATGGTGGGTGCATCCAAGACATCGTTTTCTAACATGTACCTATGCATTGACTTAATATCTCATATATTTATGACCATTGAGATTTGGCCATCGATCGATCCACATACTAGTCTCAATGCATTATTGTTGTCCCATCAACAATGATACTTTCGATTAGGGACATTTAAAAAAAGTGATCTACTAATAGTAATTATATAATCTCATGTTCAAGTCACATACTTTAACTATATAATTTGTATCACTATTCTAAGGATTTTTATTATGTTGTCATTTATATAACGCAATAAATAAAATCATAATAAAAGCATTCATTTATCTTGCAATCAAATGTAATATCAAAACGTTAAGCAATTATATCAAATAATTGGCCTCAGGCATAATCTCTAACATATACCTTACTTGATCACAGGTCTTTACCCATTCATTTATCTCCGCTTTGTCTTTCAACGTTTAAACTTGACTCAGGAGAAATTAGACTTTGACTTTATCTGTGGAAACTCGATTTAGGAGAAACTTTCATCACATCCATTTGTTTATAAATCTTGTTTGATTCAAGTTGGCCCCATCACCTTACCGTTGACCTTATCTCTTTAAAGATACTTGCTTTTGATGTGATTTTAGGGATTGATTGGTTAAGCTACTCATCATGCCAAAATTGATTGTTTTCGTAAGGTTGTTAGTTTTCATATTCCTAACCAACTGTTATGCGAATTCAAACAACTAAACCATTAAAATCAATCATCATCATATCTAATCATAAAGCTATTCGTTTATTGAAAAACGGATGTCAAGCTTTCTTAGCCCATGTTATGGATTTGAATAAAAGACACGTCAAATTTGAATAATATTCCATTGTTATTGACTTTCTGGACGTATTTCTGAAGAACTTCCCGCCTACCCCGTAGCGTGAAGTTGAATTCTTTATTGATCTTGAACCCTGTACAAAGCCCATTTCTAAAACCCCATATCGAATGGCTCATATTGAACTTCGGGAGTTAAAGGTCCAACTACGAAGAATTGTTGGACATCGGTTTCATTAAATCTAATACATCTCCTTGGGGTGCTCTCTGTTTTATCAGTAAAGAAGAAAGGCGGAGTATGCGACTTTGTATTGACTATCGGGAATTGAACCATGTCACCATCAAGAATAGGTATCCTCTACCTCGTATTGATGACTGTTTGACTAGTTGCGAGGAGCAAAATTCTTTTCAAAGATCGATCTTAGTTCGGATATCATCAATTGAAGATTAGGCGAGGATATTCCAAAGATTGCCTTCGAACTCGATGCGAGCATTATGAATTCTTAGTCATGTCTTTTCGGATTGACTAATGCTCCTGCGGATTTCATGGATATGATGAACCAAAGTATTCAAGGAATATTTGGATCGGTTCGTTGTTATTTTATTGATGACATCCTCATATATTTCAAAAGTCGTGAAGATCATGAGCACCATTTGAAATTTGGTACTCAAAGGCTTCGTGAAAATAAACTATATGCCAAATTGAAGAAATGCGAGTTACGGCTCGAGGAAGTAGCATTCCTTGGGCACGTGGTGTCGAAACATGGAGTATGTGTTGATCCAAGCAAAGATTGAAGCAATACAAAGTTAGGAGCAACCGGGAAGTCGGTGTCGAAATCGTAACTTTTGGGCTTAATTTGGTTATTATCGGAGATTCGTGGAAGGGTTTTCTCGAATCGCTACTCCATTAACCCAAACTAACTCGGAAGGATACAAAATTCGCTTTTGGAGGCGAAGAATGCGAGAAGAGTTTCCAAGAGCTCAAGAGGAGACTCATTTTAAGACTGTTTCTAACAATACCATCCAGTGCGGATGGATTTGTTATCTACAATGATGCTTGAGGCAAAGGGTTAGGATGTGTTCTCATGCAACGTGAAAAGTCATAGCTTTATGCCTCGCGACAACTTAAAAGTATAAGAGGAATTATCCTACTCATGATCAGAGTAAGCGTGATCGTTTTATTGTTAAAGATATGGAGGCCTTATCTATATGGGGGAAAGTGGAGATATATTCGGACCATAAAAGCCTTAAATATTTCTTCACTAAAAAGAACTCAACATCGCCGGCAATGACGTTGGCTCGAGCTATTGAAAGACTACGACCACACTATTCAATACCATCCTGGAAAAGCGAGCGTGGTGGTGACGCGTTGAGTAGAAGATCATACGCGAGAAGCGAGTGCGATGATGTCAAGTATAATGACAGAGCCAACTTTAATAGAAAAGTTAAGGTTGCTCAAGCCACCAGGCCGGGTAATCATGCGTATGAAGAAGAAAGTACAAGAAGGAGCTATTAGGGCGAGAATTGATGAAGAAGGAATACTTGAGTCCACTCTGAGACTTTGTGTTCCTAACGACTACGATTTGAAGTACAAGATTATGATGGAGACACACAATACACCATTTATAATCCATCACGGAAGTACTAAAATGTATCGTGATCTTGACATATACATTTTGGTGGAACAATATGAAGAGAGAGATTGCAAAGTTTATCTCGATGTGTTTAACTTGTCAACGTGTAAAGAAAGACATCTAGTACCTAAAGGTCCGTTGCAACCACTTGAGATTCGAAATGGAAGTGGGAACACATTACCATGGATTTAGATTACGGGTCTTCCTACGGTTTCTCAAGGCATCAATGTTATTTGGGTTATTGTTGATAGATTAACCAAGTCTCGCTCATTTCTTGCCGAAATCACGGAGACTTATTCCTTGAACTTCTTGATAGTATATATGTAAATGAGATTGTGAGGTTGCATGGCATGCCGGTATCCATAGTTTTGGATCGTGACCCAAGATTCACTTCAAGATTTTGGGTTAGCTTGCAACAAAAAGCTATGGGCACGGATTTACGATTGAGTTGGCATACCATCCTCAAGCAGACGGACAATCGAGAGGACTATTCAAACTCTTGAAGATTTATTAAGACTCTGTGTCCTATACTTCAAGGCGATTGGGATAAGTATTTACCATTGGTGGAATTCTCCCAACAACAAAGATTATCGAAGCAAGTATAGGTGTGGCTCCATTTGAAGCATTATATGGGACGAAAGTGTCGCTCTCCAATATGTTGGGATGAGGTGGGTGAAGCAACATTATTTGGGACCCAAGTTAAGACGTATGACTCATCGAAAAGATCCAAATGATTCTACAACGTATACAAAGCGGCACAAGATCGACAAAAGAGTTATGCGGATCTTCATCGAAAAGGCGTGGAATTTAGTATAGTGGATCATGTATTGTTGCGGTTGTTTCTCCATGGAAGGGAGTTACAAGATTTGGGAAGAGAGAAAGCTCGATCCACGATTTATTGGTCCATTTCAAATTCTTGACCGAAGTAGGAAATGTAGCCTATAGACTCGCGTTACCTCCGAGTATATCTCGTGTTCATAATGTGTTTCACATATCATCTTACTTAATAAATATGTGAAAGACCCGAACCACGTTATAGAGTTAGAACCCGGACGAGATAGCCAGAAGACTTAACGTCTCGAAGAAGAGGTACTGTCAAGATTTTAGATAGGAATGAGCATGTCCTACTTACAAAGGTCATGCCACAAGTTAAAGTTACGTAGAGGAATCATCTTATAGAGGAAATGACACGGGAATTGGAAAGCGGAAATGAAAGCGAGGTATCCTCACCTTTTGAAACACCAGTGCGTATGTCGATTTCGAGGACGAAATTTCATAAGGAGGGAGGTTGTAAGACCCCAACTTATTATTAATGAAATTTAATTTCTCTATTTATTATTTTGAAATAGTAAGGGTTGATTTGATTAATGTGGATAGTTATGGGTAAAATCGCAAATATTTCAAAATAAGCAAGTGGTTATAAAATATTCATTGTTTGCCGGGGAATATTCGTTTGGTCGTGGAATATTAAATCTTTGTGGGGAATATTAAATGCGACGGTAGCTTGACCATGTGTGAGCCCCATGTGTGAAAGCGATTGGATGAAAAAATGACAAATATAAGTTGTTTAAAAATAACTTGGCGTAGTTATTCACAGATTAATATTGTTAAAATACTAAATTGGTTAAAACATAGTAAGTATACGGTATTGCACCAATTATTGATTCTTACGTGAAGAAGACCTTTACTCAATAATGGTTACGATAATTCTTATTTGATTATTTTATTTTATTGATTTAATAATTGTTGCGTTGATATTTATATTCTTTGTTGTTTGATAATTGTCATTACATAATATTTTTCATTATCAAGTAATAATTCATATTATCTGAATAATATTATTAGATAACATTATTGGCAATGTCTAGAAAGTTACATCTAAGGAGAGGTTTGGTCACCCTAATTGCTTGATGAGAAGAAATTCTTATTGGAAAGCCCCTCTTTCACAGGAAGCTGCACTGGTTGTCAATATTGTGATTCTATAATATTACTTGTGAATAATTAATTATTGATTCATATGATGAGGAAAATATTGATTTTATGTGGATATAGATGGAGAAAATTTTTAATGTGACAATTGTTGAAAATTGAAATTTTATCTTTTTCTGATAAAATAATTCATTTAAATATATTATTATATTTTAATAATATAATAATAATGATATTTTTACGATAAATGTGGGATATATGAGTATATGTGGAGGAGGAGTATTTTTGTTACCAAAAATATTTAAAGCATGTTTTATGTGTCGGTGGACCCCATTTCTTGACTGAAATTGAATTATAGCCTGTAAAATTGCCCGTTTGTGAATTTCGGTCAATTTCTGTTTAGAATTTGAAAAAATTTTCTTCTGTAAAGTTGTAGAGAATTGAATTTCCTATAAAAAACTCATGAGATTTGAATTTTTCGATAAAAGGCTATTTATTATGAATTATTGAAGTTACGAAGCTCAAAATAATTGATTTTGGAAGTTTAAAATAATTTAAATAACAAAAACGTTTTTTTGTGCAAGTCTCTTGTGAGGTGGGCTGTTTGGTGGCTGAGGTTTTGAAGCAAAATAAGTGTGCGTTGGAATTAAAATTATATATATTAATATTTTATTAAATTTTACGCTTTTGGTGTTACAAGCATTTTTCTATAAATAGGGTCTTGGGTTAGAATTGAAAAATCACACGAAGCTGAAGTTTTTCTCTCTATATTATCGAGCGTATTCTTGTGAGTATTTTGAGTATTTTGAGTATTCTTTATCGGTGCAAGTTCAAGTCATGCTTTATATCAGGTGTTTCAATTTAAAATCTTGATCTTTCGAGGTAAGAGATATTATTTTTTTTAGTAATGATATTATTTCTTCAATATCATTATGTTGAAATATTGATGAAGTTTTTATCAAATTTGGAACTTTTGGTGTCTGAGTTTCTTATTCACGTATCTGGCCTTTATTCACGTATATCTGATCTTATTCACGAATCTGACCTTTATTCATCGAAAAATGAAAATTTTCCTTTTTAGTCTAAAATATCTATTGTGGATACTAGCTTTGATTGTATCCATATTTTGATCATTTTTGAATTTTACACAACTATGATTATTTTTGAGGTATTTTTGGACATGGATAAAACAAAATCTTAATCCTTAATCCTTGTCATTTTGTTTCCTTTGGATTCGTTTCTTTAAAAATATTTTCATCATCCTCGATCTTAAATGATGATATTATTGAATATCTTTGGCTTTGTAGTGCAAAGATGAATGATTTCTTATGAATATCTTTGGGCTAGTAGTGGAAAGATGAGCAGTGTTTAGATGAACATGACAAGTGATGAATATCTTTGGCACGTAGTGCAAAGATGAATATTTGATTCGGATATATATTGATTGATGTTACTGGGGATAAAAGATGAGCGATGAACTTTTAAATTCATACATAGAAGATAGTAGTTTGCATTCTCTACTTAACTTCTAATGAATTATTACAATGAATATTATTATTTCATTGTATTCTATTAGAATATTGATTTAAAACTTGTTGTCTATTGTATTCTATTCCTTTTGTTCCATTTTTTCTGTTGAAGACTAATGGAAGATGCAGTCGGGATATGATAATTTGTTGTATATTATCTTAGTCATAATATTCAGAAGATAATATTTGTATTGAACTCTCGATTTTTATTGTAATAATTTCCTTATTGTTCCATGTTTTTCTTCTCGGAATGAGGCGAGAATATAAGCGTCATATATATATTAAAATATAATATATTTTTTTATGGAATGAAGGTTGTCAGAGAGTTGTTTAGTAGTCCGAAAATATTGAGATAAGCAATGAAGCCCAAATTTTTTATAAAATATATGTATCAACATAAATGTGATGAGGATTTATTTGTATGTAGTATAACAAGATATTATATTTAGACAAACCTTAAAAGATAATATTTGTATTCGATACAACTCAAAAAATCAGATAGAAAAAGTTTAACATGTTGTAATAATAAAGTTGCTTTAGTTATTTAAGACATCTGACACTCCGGATGTATTCACAAGAAAGTTATGGAGAAAACCTGAATCCCACTGCTCTACAGCCAAAAAATTCTTTGGAATATAAACATTACTAATTGATTCAATGGTGAGCTGGTGGGAATGCACTTTTCAGTACTTAAATTTTTCTTTTCAGTGACAATTCAAGTAATCACAGTCCAAAAGAAAAAATAAATAAATACAATTAATGCACATATTTTATGCATGAAATCTTAGCTTCCAGTTATATTAGAACATTTCAAATAAAAATGGAAACCTTAAGCACCAATCAATTCAAGTCCTTCTGAACCTTAATCCCCATTGAATTAGCCGTACCAATAATCGATTTGCTAATAGACTCCAAAGGCATGTACTGGCAATACGGGTCGGACTGTTTTACCTTTGCAATTTCGTAGATATGCTTTAGAGCTAGGGTTGAAGCGACCACATGACCGGGACGGCCATCTTTGCCGGACTCGATTCCCGAGGCCTTCTTGAGGTACCAAGTAACCGACGGAGGCTTCACAGTGAACTCAAAGGTGTTGTCCTTGAAAGCTATGATTGTCACCGCCAGTGGAGTGTCTACCTTGTACTTCTGAGTTCTAGCATTGAAGTCCTTGCAGAAGACCATTAAATTTGCTTTGTCTTGACCTAAAGTTGGTCCGATTCAAGTGGGCTGAGACGCTGCACTCAGATTTCGAACAGATGAGCGTGCCGTATAAAATGCCGCCATAGGACAACGTGTTAGAATTTCTTTAATGGTGGCCATTTTGTTAGGGAAATGGAGAGAGAATGTTCCAGAGAATCGTAAATCGTAGAGAGAGGGAGGTAGCTATCTCTTCACACAACCCTGAATCATCCGTGCAACCTGCCAAAAAAAAAATACAACATGAGTCAATTGCCCAGTACAGATACATATGTAAAACAATATATATATGTAACAAAAGAGAATGAAAAAAATAAATACAAACTACAAACAATATAGACTACAAACCAAATATGAATATATCGAAATTGATAAGACAAGGTACAAATGATCAACACCGTCAAACTAACAACCATAGTTAAAAGAACTCCAAACAAAATAAGGCTGAATCAAATGGTTATAAGATAACAATTCCATACTGAGCTCAAATACAAATAGTCAAAGGTTAACAAAATACATCGGTACCATGATGTATGCAAATCAAAACGAATAAGATGCATACGACACATATGTCACTAATCCATGAACAAATCAAATCGAATCAAATATTGAGTTAACCCATACATTATCTGAACAAATATATCAAATGGCCAAAGCTCATACCCAGTAGAATATACAAAACAAAAGGATGTAGTGAAGCGATCACATCGCCACAGAAGATGTCATGCCCTTGTGTCAAGAAGACATGCATGTGGTACCCCCACAGCTCAAGTATACCTTAAGGATCAAACTACAAAATATAAGCCAAAAGGGTTCAAATCACAAGGCTTACAAGACTGAAATATCAAATACGGACATACTTAATTATCACAAGATTTTAATGATCAAAACAACTCCCGAATGTGAACAAAAAAATATGAAGAATGATAGAAACAAATAAAGTCCCCAAAACATATTGACATGATTAACTAGTTAAAAATACGAGTTCTAATATCAACGTCAAAACGAAACTATCACAATAAATTTGACAACAAGGAATAATCTTGAGTGACAATACCAAATTTCTAAATGAGTAGCAAAAATAACAAATTAAAATTAAAAGAGTCTCGCTGAAAAAATAAGGAATCTGTACATGGAATAAGCAATATAATACCCAGATAATTTAAATATAATTTTGCTAATCTCTGACATTCCGATCTAATACCAAAACACAATAATGTAAGATTGTTAATTATAATTTTTTTAAATTATTTAATAATTTAAATCCTTATGTTGTAATATCCTAAAATATTATTATTTATTTATTTCTTTTATATTCCATATTTGTTCCACTCAAAATCATGCTATGAAACAAACAAACATTAACTAAGCATGTGTACATACACATTAAACAAACTGCCTAATTCATTACTTGAGAAAAACATTTTATTTCATAAATTAATAAGACTATTTAAAGTGTTACACCAATTAAATTAACACTACAACATCATACTGATTTAGTGATTCTGTTATGCACGAAACCCACTACTGATATGTTGAGTATAATCTCTGTATTTTTGTTTTCTTATTATACTTCCTTTCCTTTAAAATTCAATAACAATTAGAATGAGATTAAATTTCATATATACAACATCGTCACATTCTGCGCATACACTGTATACATATATATATATATATATATATATATATATATATATATATATATTAACAATTCTTTATTTTATTAATAGAAATTCAGCACATAGGCCATATACCTACAAATACATATGTATTCCATATACATGTGTTCCTTCCAAATCTCAACTCTCAAATATGCAATTAAAATGATAAGGCACTGATAGTCAAATCTACATGAAAGCAATGAGAAATGAATTAGGTAATTTTTTGCTTCTTTTCTTTTATTCTCAATCGCCGCCTCCTTCTTTACTTTTCTTTTATCAGACGAATGAAGGCAGCGTACATTATGTAGGGTTCCTGTTTTAGTTGTTTATTTATTTACTAGCAACAGTCCCGTGCCTCCGGCCCTATGGACGGTAGGATTTATCTCAAACTTTGGACGGCCCGGATGATTTATTAGGATGAGCGGGAAATTCAAAATCATTTGTATTTTGTTAGATAGATTAACAGATTTTATTACCTTTTTCTAATTATCTCTTCTGCAAAATTGATGGATTGATTCTTCTGACTTTTTTAGAATCTGCATCCTACAATTTTCTCAATTTGTCAACCAAATAAATTTAACGCGAACTAGGCTCCTTTGCTTTCCAATCTAAATTTAACGCGAGCTAAGCTTAAGGTGTGATGTAGGTTTAGGCATCAGCCTTTTTGACCTTGTCTTGGTTTGTGCCTTTAAAGGGCATCCCCGACATTGCCACAAGCCTAAGCAGATATCAACCACGAAGAGGAGGCATGACAAAGGACCTTACTTAATAAAGCACAAATAGGTTATCTCGAGACTCAAATAAAATACAAGTATGAATCGATTTCAATCTCATCACATCAAAAATCTCTGTTGCCATCGCCTCTTCCTCCACAACCAGCCCCACATTCACAAGCACCTCTACACCTCCATATTCATCATCCGACTATAGCGGTTGTACCAACCATTGACGTCAAAAGCACCACCAAATCATGTCAACTATCATGTTGCCAACTTTTGTATTGGAATTCCACAAGGAAAAAGAAGGAAATATATTCTACTGATAGTAAACAAATAAATATGAGATTATGAGATACAAATGTCAAACCAAGAAGTAGTCCATCAAATGACAGAACATTAAAAGAAAAAAAATAACGTCTCTAACAACTGATCAAGATAAATTAATTTATATAAAAAAAGGCAATTGTATTGCATTCATTTCTTTGAGACAAGCAATAATCCTCCTAAACAAATATATTCATCAAATTTCCAAAATTTTTGTTGGAAATACTGATGGACAGAGAAGGAAGCCAAGAATTGGTTCCATACGCATATCATCAGTGGCGAAGCCAGAAAGTTTTAGCAGTGGGGTCAAAATTAGTAATAAGTTATAAAAAATTTGACGGGGGTTCGGGGGCAACGCCCCCGAGCCAATTTTTTTTTAATAATTTATACTTTCGGGTTAGACAAATGCATCCAAATATCTAATTTAATAATACTAACAAAAGGGGAAAATCATAATTGATTTCTGAAAACAAAACTGAGGTTGGAGAAATTGAAGAGAGAGTAATTTACATTACTGCAACTGCACACAAGGTCGCAATAGAGTCTGAGAGAATAGAGTTGCACTCCAGTCTCCACACTCGCGGCTCGCCAATCACGAGTACTCACTCCGATCACTCGCGAAAGGCTTTGATGGTTCACGGTTTGCCTTTTGAGTGGGTTCAAAATTTTTTTTAAATGATTTCAAAAATTGAGTGGGGTCAATTGACCCCACATTTGTACCCTATCTTCGCCACTGCATATCATAGAAACTCGGCACAGCTACTATTGGCTGTACCAGGAGAACATCTAGATAATAATAACCGTCATAAGTACCTGCTATAACTCATCACCTTCCTCTCTATCTTAGTCTACTCAAATTCCTTTTGTCAAGTTAAATAATAAGTTAATAAATTAATTAAAAATAAGTGAAGTTTACAAAAGCACATGTTGAGAATAATCACTTCTGAGCTAGTAAACAAAATTACAATCTCATGTCCTCATCCAAAAAGCTGTACTAAATATATGATCCTTAATTGAAAGTAACTTGGTCGATAAAATTTTGTATAATCTATGACCAAGATGTAAACAAGTACTTGAAAATCATGCTTTCGTACCTAGTAAATTATTATTTAATGACATCTCAGAAAAGAAAGAGCAGCTAACCTTAGCATGAGATGGAGATAGTGGCAATATACAACCAAACACAAAGTATTCATGATTCAGATCAAGATAAAGGTAATCCAACTTTGATTGGGAAGAAAGACCAAAAACTAGACATACAAATATAAACTCGTGATAATGCTCACATGATGCAACTAAGTACCCAATTTCAAATTAAAATATTAAATTTTCAGGTATAAAAAGATATAATAGTGAAAAACTAAAAATAACAGATAAGGAGACACTCAGATGAGTAAGGAAACCATCAAATTCAGCCAAAAAAACCACCAGCAGCAGAAAGCCGGGCAGTCATTGATGGCACAGAATCTGGCACATTTAGTTTTTCTCCTCATGGTCCACAATTCAAATACTCCATAAAACAAGAGATACATTTTTAAAACAACCTACCTTCTTAAGACCTACCATTTTAAGGATAATCCCAGTTTCCAATATACCCTTAATATTAGCTAAGAATCTACTAATCAAGTAGTAGTGCTGTGCTGTTAAAAATGTTAGTAAAAAAGTAATGGCATAGATTGCCACTTTTATAGTGCAAAAGTATATAGAAATGCATCTTTGTTTTGGAACTGAATAAAAAAAATTGATCTCTAAGTTTGAAATGGAGGGTATAGTATATATTAGCAATTTGACAAAAACTAAATTCAACTTGCAGGCTGCAGCAAGTATATAATTTACTCTCCGGTATGAATAATTAAACTATGTAGGGAAAATGAAGTTCAAAATTAATACATTCTAAAATCAAATAGAGTAGCTGAGGAAATATAGACGAAAAAGTTGCTGAAAACTTTCAAAAAGTTTGGCATTTCAAAGCTAATTTCATCTCCTGATTATGATGAGAGAGCATTGAATAGAGGAATATATTTCCATCTGTGATCAAACAATCAAAATGAGGGTTTTTGGTGCATAGAGACAAAGAGAAAGAAAGGAATGAAACTTGATCAGTTTACCTGTTATATCAGTTCGATCTCGCCGCTGGTGATTGGCGCCTTGGCCCTTGGGGTTTTGCTAAAACCTCAAATTCCAATCTCTCCTATGCAGTAGGAGTATATCCATGGGTCGAATCGAACCATTCTGGGGTAATTTAACTAATAGACCAAACCGGGTTGAGCAACCCAAGTTATGCACATAAATAAGTTGGGTTTGTAAATTATATGGGATTAAATAAAATTTTTATAAAATTCAAAGGATAATGTTAAGATAATGTTACCAGCAGCAGTACGTGGAGTCGGTAAACACACGCACGCGTAAAATTCACATCCATTCATTCAAAACCCAAAAAGATAAAATCATAACTTACAAATAAAATAAAAGCTAATCTCCTGAATCATCATCTCACTCAATTCTCGCCCAAAATCATCCTCCTCCTACTATATGGGTATGGCTGTGTTTAATTTGTTTAAGCTCTCGCTTCTCTTCAATCTACTTTCACGCTCAGACTTGGGCATTTGGCCGGCGACTCACAGCGTCAGCTCGTTTCCGGCGCCCTGCAGCCGTATCGAGTGCCCGACCTACGACTTGATTCAGGCCGGAGATGGCTACGAAATTCGACGCTACAATTCCAGCATATGGTCTTCAACTTCTCCCATTCAAGACATTTCCCTTGTTCAAGCCACCAGAACTGGCTTCTTCGAGTAAGACATCGATCTTTCCCTATACCCGTTTCCAATATCTTATTTAGTTTATCAATTTGTTTGATTTTTTAGTTTATCATGATTTATTCATGCATGGGTTCTGCAGTTTCGCAATTTTATCATTTAACAAAATCCTCTATTAATTGTAGTTACATTTTGGAAACCACCTCAAAATGATAATCTTTTCTTGTTGAAAGAACCCGCTAGTTACACCCTTTACTTAGAAGTGATATTCTTACTAATCTTTAAAAAAATAATCGCTTACTGTCCGCTTTTGCTTCAGCACACTTCCACTTTACCACCTTTTGGGCTCATCCTTTTAAATTCATCTGGATAAGATACATAATTTATCTGCGCTTTTTTTTCCCCTTCTTTCTCTCTTGCAAAACAATCCTGGATATATATATAGGATTCCCCTTATCTAGCAGAAGATAGTGAGTATATATGGTATTTTTATAAATAAAAGAAAAGCAAGTGGAGCACTCTCTTTTATATATATAATCTACTTGTGACTTTACCTTTTGAGGCTTATTATAGTAGTTGGGTAGTTGCCTCGTAATATTTTCTTATTTGCCTCGTAATTTAGGCCTTGTCAAAGTTGCAAGAAATTGGTTGTCTTAGTATCTTTCTCTTCATAGGCTATTTGAGTACATCCAAGGGAAAAACAATTACCAAGAGCAAATAGAGATGACGGCTCCAGTGCTTACCCAAGTCTCACCAAGCGATGGACCATTTTGTGCAAGCTCATTTGTCGTGAGCTTTTATGTCCCAAAGAAGAATCAAGTCGACCCACCTCCGGCAAAAGGCCTTCATATCCAAAAATGGGGAACCACATACGCAGCAATAAGGCAGTTCAGCGGATTTGTGTCGGAGTCCAATGTTGCAGAGGAAGCTGCAGCCTTGTACAGCAGTATTTCTGGCACTAAATGGTCAGATGCCATCTATAAAAGTCACGCGGGGGAGGCCACAACAAATTATATCGTTGCGCAGTACAATTCTCCATTTGAATTTGACAACAGAGTGAATGAGATATGGTTGAGTTTCGAGATCTAAGATGTAAAGAAGTCTCTTTCTTCTGTAATCATATATACTCAAACGTGTTTTCTGTGTTACTTGCGTTGAGTCTGAGCAAATGCATTAATATTTGCTTAACTATTATGTATGTAAGTTTGATGGCTTACGACTCTTGCATATGCTTGCTTAAAAGAAAAAAAATAGATCAAGTGATTCAAGACATTTTACATCCCTCCCTCCTCCCTACCTAAAACTAAAAGCATTAATATGATTTGACATTTTCACCTTCTCCATGACATTTTGCCAACCAAATATCATAATTTTCAGAACATTAATATTTTCATGAAAAATATCAGGTGTCTATATTCATTTGAGAGAATTCATGTGAATATATAATGTAAAAATATCTTAGTTTCTAATTTTTATGATCATGTGGAAAAAGATTGACATAAAATATTTGATAGTAAAAATACACCTCGAAAATTTACCAACTCTTCATGAAAAGATTGTTCTTCTCAAACATACAAGCAAATGAATTCAAATGCTAGTAGCTATTTAAACCCATTCTTATGTGGTTTGTCTTCAAGGCATAAGCCATGACATAGGGAAGTTGATCACCCCATAAAAATTAATCAACTGCATAAAGCTGAAGAAAAAAAGCTTGAGTGGGCATGTTTGCAACTGCAATTGCAAAAGAGAACAAGAAAATATTCATTTCATTGAAATATGTAATTCATCTGCCCCCATTCAACAAAGTATTGAAAAAGAAAACTTGCCTTTACCTAAGCTAATTAATTAGCCATCTATTCTCACTTGTGCTACACAAATTAAAATTTACAATGACCAGAAGTTTCGACTAGGAAGGAGGAGCATCTATGGGGTTATCCTCATCTTCAAAATATACACAAGGCAAAGCTTCGATTGAAGAAACACTGACCTGTTTTCGGTTCTCCCCTTTCGTAATCTGTTAAAATGTTGAGTTGGGAGGAAAGAATCCCACACAACCATTCTCTTCAGAAACAAAACCTATCTGGGGTTTGCTGCTATAGAACCTACTACACGATACTGTTTTATGGGAGGAGGAATAAACCGGTGTATAAAAGGAGTTGAAGATTGAAGAGATGGGATCCGTGTTACCTGCATCAGCATAATCCACCGTACTGAAGGAGTCTCTAGTACTCTCAGTGGTGAAGGATGCGTCATCTGAGCTGGTAAAAATGGACCAATCACTTGATGTAGCATCAGAAAACTCCATGTTTGTCGACTTCGCATGACTTTCCACAAATGGAGGTCTATTGCTATTTGAACTACTAAAAATCCCATTAGAGGGATGGTTGGTGGTAAAGCACATAGGCATTTCTGGTTTATGGTCTATGGAATGCTCTGAGTTCACAAAGTGGCCACCGGATTTACTTTGTCCTGATCTTGATGACTTTTGAGTTTTTGACGACCAGTGCTTTGGAAATCCAGAGGCTTGGTGCTGAATAGGTTTCTCAGTATAAGCTCTTGCAGGGCGAGGGCATGACCTACACAAGATAGCTCACATTTTAAACAGGAATAAAGGAGCTGTTGTCATATATAGCAAGTAAGAAACCTAGCAATGTCCAAATTCTTAATTTATTCATTCAGCTTGGTTGATTACTGTTTCTGAAAATGAAGCTAAAAGGTCAAATTTGATTGAAGCAACTGAGGTGGTCTGGTGGTTTCCGTTCTTTTTCCTTTTCTTTTATAATCAATATTTTCAGGAATGAGCCACCAAAACATGTTCAGATAACTTGTTTCTACAAACTGATCCAAACAGAATTCTACTCCTATAAATCTTATCTTACCTCATGTAGAATAATATATATGCTCCTTCTGACATGACCTGGCTCATTTGCACTGGCTGGACCTGTAATTAAAGTATGATTTTGGACATTCAGAATCTTTTTTCACCAGGAAGAAAAAACACCAAACAAATAGTAAGGCCCCTTTGGGAGATAGAATGACTTCTAAAAAAAAAGTGTTCCATCTTATATGCTGCATTGATGAAAGCAGTAATGAATAAGAGCATTTTGAATGCTCTAAAAGGTCCGGACACCCATGATTGCTATAAATAAATATATAAATAATAAAAGAAAATAAAAAGGCTCCAGCTTTAGATATTTTCTACTAATTACAAAGGGCTCCACCAACATAATGTAATATTCTTATGAAGAGACCGAGTACCTGAGTGTCGTCTATCCTGAACCAACTGCCTTGTAGATCTTTCACGTAGGCAACATAATGCCCAGAAAAAGATGCATTCAACGTATCTAAATGCACCACCACAGCATAAAGAATGTAAAGTGGAGGAATATCATCTGTCCCAGTCATAAACGGAACCATATCCAGCATCTCCGGGAAAGTGATACACTTATTTATCTTTCCATAACTCCCCTCCTGAGAAAGCAAAAGCATAAAACAGAATTAAGAATTAACCAACAATGAATTCAAAGATGATATTATGTGAAACAGAAACAAGTAAACGCATTGACAATGATACAACTTCAGAAAAGGGTAGGGTATATAGCTTTCCCCTTTTATACAAGTATCCTAATGGTGCAATAAAGGGATGCATGGACAGGTGATTTTAAATATTGAACTGCACCAACCTTTAAAAGACCTAAAAGATTTCAGTTGCTAACCATTAAGTGGAGTTATATATTTTTTTTTTGAGTGCCAAAGTCAAGGAACGTTACCGAGGACACTTTTGACAACTAGCTTGTAAATTTTAAGAAGCTAGTTTTACACCACAATCTACTTTTGCTGGTGAGCAAAAATCTGTTTCATTATGGCTCCATTCGATGTTTTGAACAAGGATTACAGAACAACGGGAAAGAACCTTAAATCCTTAATCCTTGCTGCTAAAGATGGAAAATACCTGAAATCTTTTCAAGACAATTGTCAAGATATTTGGAGCCTCTTGTATGCACAACTGCTTCCGGGCTCGCACATATGCTGCACACCTATTAAAATGAAATACATTAGAAGTTATCTTGCTGCAAGTTTAGAGAGAATTCTCATGATCTGTTTCAAAATTATAGCACAGTACTCAAAGGGTCAACCTTCCACATTTATACATGTTTTCTCCGTCCAAATCTTCTGCGCTAGTAAACTGAGTTAATGCATCTTCTAATGACTCAACGCAGCCAAAGATCTCCAATGTAAGATCCATAATGCTTTCACACCGTTCTGACTCATGATGACATCTCAAACATTTGACCTGGTGGCAATGAGGTTGACTTAGTAGAAGTCATGCAGTCATCTAAAGAACATATTGCTGCAACAAAGTGATGTCACAGCTTAAACTTGAGAAATGTTGAGAAGGTGAACACGTGATTACCTTTGATCTAAGGCGTCCACCGAAAGTATGCTGTATAAAGGTCGTTTCTTGTAATCGGGCATCTACCACATTTTCTCCACCCAAACCCTCCAGGCATATAGATTGCATTGAAGTAATGAGAAACCTAATTACAGAGAGAGCCAGTGTAATGTATATAATTAACAATGTATACATGCACATAGCTATAGTTACACCATATAAATAACGAAAGCAAATACTCCCTCTGATAAGATCAAGTTTAGCTTTTCAAAAAGTCAATATGGGATATTTTTAAATTCAAGATTGATGTGATTCATTTTGCTTACGAAAACAATAAATGTTGTAAATTAAAAGAATTCATATCAATTTTGAATTTGAAAACATCTCAAATTTACTTCAAAAGATCAATGTTAATGATCCTATATGTTGGAAAGGAGGGAGTATAATATTAGAAATCCTAAAAAGGAGATGCATTGTTCCCTCAAAGTTCAGAAGTCACCCACACACACAAACACAGAGACACACACACAGAAGACAAGCAGAGACACAGTTGTTAGACCTTAAGAATTCGTGTGCATCTTCCTGACTGCCATCTCCAATTTGACAATTAATACTTCGCATGTGTGAAAGAATTCTGCTAGGGGACAGCGGACCTCCACTTTCTGTCAACATTGCGACATGTTGCTCAAGTTCACACATGAGGCACCAATCTTTAGTGCAACCTAACATGTCATGGATAATGAGATTATACATGAGCCAAATCAAAGATATCAGAATGTCGTAATTCATGACAAACAAAAAGGGAACATGAGAAGTGAGATTACAGGCTCTTGAATGTGATCTACGAAGCAAAAAGATGGTCAGAGGCTTTGTGCAGGTCAAACATTGTAACACAGCATTAGCATAGCAACTGCAAAATAAAAATAGTAATAATTGTACTTGGTGAAAGCGTCTAACTTGTGCTAACGACCAAAAATCCACCATAAATTGTTAGTATCATCATTTGAAGAAGAGCTATTGTTAAGTACAAATTCCAAACACATTTCATACATTCATTACAGTATTATATTATTCGGTATGTTGATCATAGATATAGGAGTGAGGGACACTCAGAATATTTATACTTTCACCACCACAAACAAGTAACTTCCTAGCATTTTCGGGAGTTCTAGAAAACTTGAAAAAAGTTTTGTTATGTGACAAAAATAAAGGTGCTCCTGGCTCTTCTTTTAATATATTCTTCCTTTTTTTTCTTTTTCTTTTATTGTGGGTGACTAGAGTTTTGTGCATGGCACTGTTACAGTTGTCCATCTCAAAGTCCGATGAAAAATATATAGAGAGTACCTGTTTCCACAATTTACAAAGCCTCTAGGTGATAAATTGAAAAAATCACTCTGAAAAAACTTCACAAATTCTTCATATGGAAATAGCATCTGAGAATAAGAAGAAACAATCATAATTAGAGCTTGGATTCACATCTCAGTACCCAGAAGAGGAAAAAAATATTAGATCTGTGAAATTCTTTGGTATTCAGCTTGTTCCTATCTGGGGTGATTTTGCAATTCAGAGACCTTGATTTTCTTATGCTTATTGCTGGTAACTTCTGCACGTTCCGGTCTATCAGGTTTTGATGACCTCATTAAACCAATCATCTTCATAAGCCCCATGCTTGAAACTCCATTGCCTCCTCGTGCAGGAACTGTATCTCTCAACCTACCAACGTCTACATCACAAGAGAAATAAAAAGTTAGAAGCAGTTAAGATCTTTTTAAAAAACAATTAAGAATGAACCATGTGACTTACTCGAGTCATCTGCAAATTGCTCCTTTCTCTCCATATCTGAACATGATTGTTCCATTGATGCCTTCACCGTCGATTTTGATGATCTATGCATTTTTGTTCCAGGTAAACGTGATGCACTTTTAGCTTTATTGCTTCTCTTTGTTGAGGTCCTTCAGAAGAACAGTCTAATGGTACTTTTCATCACAGGATGTACTTTCTGCCCTAACTGAGATCCCTCCATTTTTTAACTCTGTTTCTATGTTGCACACATTTGTCACATTTTTGGCTCGATATGCAGAGTTTGAGATTTCAAAATCATTTCTTGATTCACATATGTTCTCATTTTGGCTTTGCAACTTCTGAGTAACGTGCAATCTACTTCTTGAAGTAGTACGTCTATTACTTGAGCTATCAGGGATGTTGTCTTTGTTCATTCCATGAATTTCTTCTTCTGAGCGAGAGAATTACTCTCTTTGAACTGCAGCCAACAGATGAGCACAAATTAACAGGAATTAAGTAGTAAAGAAAGCAAAAGCAACGCATACATTTAGCCACCAAAAAAAAAGAAAAGAAAAGCAACACATACTATAAAATTCTTAAAAATTAAGAACCTTATTTCCAGCTTCCTTTGACAGATTATTACTAGATGAGGAAGCCCTGCGCCTGCAAACATCATCAGAAGACTCTAATATTGCTCCATCCTCTCTTCTTAACATTTCTCTATTGGATTTACGAGAAACCCGCTTGTCTGCAGATCTTCTCTCTATCAAGTGAGGTTCAGAGGTATCCATTTCTGTACAAGTAGCAGCCTCTGAGAAAGTTGCATTAACAGGTGGAGGTGGCTGAATCATATCATCATCATGACTATTTTCATTCCTAGCCTGCCTTGTATTGTAATCCAAGCACTGGGAATCCATGTTGTCATCAAATAAGGCCCTTTCATGAATAGACTTTTCATTCAAGACAGACTTGGGAGATGAACTGCTACTGTTGTATTCTAGTTGCTGGCACTCGTGCTTGTGAACTTGCCTCCAGTGAATTATCTGGCACTTCCCAGAACTGCATAGATTATTAGTTTGAAAATTTAGGAAGCAGCTTGGAGAACAATGTGTCACATGCATTCTCCCACTTTAGCCTCTAGAGGTACTATACTAATTAACAAAAACTAGTATGTGCAACAACAATGAACCGAAAGCATAGTGGTTCTTCTATGTACATAGAAGAACCCTTTGATGTGGTTTTTTACGAGAAGAGTCTTTCAATCTATTTGCTTCCTTAGAATCTAGCATGCTTCTACTTTTAACAGACACTCCTTTTGTGAGTGCATGCATGATTAAACACAGTTCTTCGTTTTAAAAATATATATCCTCATGTCTATTTCAACTTGTTTTTCCATCCAAAATAAAATGAGTTTGTCATACCAGTAGCGAACAGACTTGCATCGAGAGCAGCGGGTCGTAGATGGAGCATAACATCTGGCACATTCATGAACTCCAATCTTCGTCAAGGGTGAAAGAGGGATAAGAGTTGCAGCAGTCATGGATTCTGCCCTAAAAGCCTCTTCTGCAGCAAATTGAGCCAGCAAACTTGCCCTTTCTTTCTTCTTTGAAACCTCGCTCCATCTTCCTAGTAAGAAGTAAGCAACCAGAGGAAGCACAACCAAGAACAGAAAGAGGGCAGGTATATCAGTTTCCCTTGGCTCAAGCATGTCCTCACCAGCATACTCATGTCCAACTTTCCTCTCAAAATCACTTCCCAAAGGCAATCTTCTTTATCTACACATGGTCAAGCAGATTAAAGTCCAGTGTCAGCTAAGCAAAGCAAAATATTAGATACGGTTTGCTAATTCAAGCTGTGATACTGTACTTCCTTGAGCACGGCAGCACATAGCGAAATACCATAATTATCATAATAATCTTTCAACATCACGGTTAATAATAGGAATCATGCTCATACAAACCTTATCGTGTTTCCTGCAATACAAAACAACATAGTGACCAAGATTTTATACGCTGGTAATTATTAAAAAAATAAATTTAATTGATGGTAAGGGAAATAAGAAAAGACTTCATCAAGATTATAGATTATGGAAGCAGTATTACTTCCTAATGAGCTTTTACTGGCTTTTACTTCAAAAAAATTATTTCATAAATGATACAAGGAATAAGTTTCTTTACTTCTTCACATAAATGTCGATGTTATAAGACCATTAGAAACTCCACAGTACCTCACTTCAGAATGCAGAAGCTAATGAAGAAACTAAGAAAGCTAGTGCTGTTGAATGGACAAAGCTTTAGCCACTCCATAAGGTCACTTGACACAACTCCTAGGCTTACCAAGTATCTATGAAAGAACATCTTTCTTGTAAATAGATTCAGTAGTATTGTTTAAAAATGTATCGAATGTATAGCAAATTGTAGGATATGTGCATCACAAGATGCGGTTTAATTTCTCATATGCTAGTGATATAGTATAGAATTGCTCTTGTATTGTATCGTATAGCTAGATAAGTATCATCGTACGCTACTAACAACTATGAACTTCTCCATCCATTCAATCAGGTCGAGAAAATATTATCAATTAGATCAAGAAGAAAAAAGATTATCTT